>CP106725.1:81302643-81954889 GCA_025506655.1 Gossypium rotundifolium
ATGAAAAGCCATAGTGAAGTCTATCTTAGTGCCTAAAGCTTGATGAAGTGCCTTCCAAAATCGAGACGTAAACCTTGGGTCTCTATCAGAGATGATCGACATTGGTACTCCATGTAACCTCACAATCTCCGCCACATATAACTTGGCCAACTTCTGAAGAGAATAATCAACTCTTACTGGAATAAAGTGTGCGGGCTTGGTTAACCGATCCACTATCACCCATACCGAGTCCTTCTTAGTAGGCGTAAGGGGAAGCCCACTAACGAAGTCCATGGTAATTCTTTCCCACTTCCATTGGGGAACTTCAATTGGTTGAAGCAATCCTGATGGGACTTGGTGTTCAGCCTTAACTTGCTGACACGTCAAACATTTCCCCACAAATTTAGTCACTTCTCGTTTCAGATCAGACCACCAAAACTGTTCCCTTAGATCTCTATATAGCTTGATGCCTCCGGTATGCATAGCATAAGGGCTACCATGCGCTTCTCAAGAATCCTTTGTCTCAACTCCTTATCCTCAAAGATACGACCTTTCCCTTGTAGCACAATACTCCTTCATCATTGACACCATAGTCCTTTAATCCCCTTCTTTGCATGCTGCTGCAACTTAGTACTTAAGTCGTTATTAGCCAACCGTCCTCTTTCACCTCCTTCAGTCATGTGGGCCTGACTTGTAACTCTGCCAACAGGCTTCCGTCATCATACAGACTTAAATGAGTGAACAAAGCCCATAGATTTGACACCACCTTCCTACTCAAGGCATCGGCTACTACATTCGCCTTGCCCGGATGATATTCTATCGAATAATCGTAATCCTTCAGCAATTCCACCCACCTACGTTGCCTCAAGTTCAACTCCTTCTGAGTCAATAGATACTTAAGGCTCTTGTGGTCTGTGTAGATAACCGACCTTTCTCCATAAAGGTAGTGCCTCCATACTTTAAGGGCGAAAACCACTACTGCTAGCTCTAAATCATGGGTTGGGTAGTTAGCCTCATGAGGCCTTAGCTGCCGTGACGCATAAGCGACTACTTTGCCATCTTGCATTAGCACACAGCCTAACACCGTATGCGAAGCGTCACAGTACACCACAAAATCTTTTCCTGCCTCCGGCTGAATTAACACTGGAGCTTCCGTCAACACCCTTTTAAGAGTTTCAAAGCTCTCCTGCTGCTTATTAGTCCATTCAAAGGGTACTTCCTTCCTTAGCAACTTTGTTAAAGGCGCGGCTATTGACGAGAATCCTTCCACAAACCTTCTGTAATAGCCTGCCAAGCCTAAGAAACTTCGGATCTCAGCCACGGACCTAGGTGGTTTCCAATCCAACACCGCTTCGATCTTCTTAGGATCTACTCTTATTCCTTCTGCGGATACCACATGTCCTAAGAATGCCACTTCCTTAAGCCAAAATTTGCACTTGCTGAATTTGGCATAAAGCTTCTTCTCCCTTAACACTTCCAATACAACTCGTAGATACTCATCATGCTCCTCCTCCGACTTCGAATACACCAAAATATCTTCGATGAACACAACGACGAACCTATCCAAGTAGGGTTGGAAAACCCAATTCATCATGTCCATGAATGCGGCTGGAGCATTCGTCAACCCAAACGGCATCACCACAAACTCGAAGTGACCATATCTTGTCCTAAAAGCGGTCTTATGGATATCAGCCTCTTTCACCTTCAACTGATGGTATCCCGACCTTAAGTCGATCTTTGAAAATACTGCGGCTCCCTTCAGCTGATCGAACAGGTCATCGATCCTTGGCAAACGATACTTGTTCTTAATGGTCAGCTTATTCAACTAATGGTAATCTATGCACATACGCATTGTTCCGTCTTTCTTCTTCACAAATAAGACCGGTGCTCCCCACAGAGACACACTGGGTCGGATGAACCCACGATCTAACAGTTCTTGGATCTGAGCCTTGAGCTCCACTAACTCCTTTGGCGCCATTCGGTATGGAGCGATTGACACAGGAGCTGTTCCCGGTAGCAGATCTATCCCAAATTCCACCTCCCAGTCTAGGGGTATTCCGGTAATTCCTCTCGAAATACATCCACAAAGTCCCTTACCGTCCTAACTCCATTAATACCTTCTTCCTTCCCACCAATCGCACTTACAAAGGCTAGGAATGCCTTACACCCTTTCTTAACCATCCTCTCGAATTTTCAAAGGTCGAAACTACGTTAGACAAGTAGTTCCTCCTTTCTCCGATCATTACTACCACTTCATCCTCCGGGGTTCTTAGTTCCATACGTTTAGTCACACAATCCAACACGGCTCGGTGTTCTACTAGCCAATCCATTCCGAGTATAAGTTCAAACTCTTCGAAGGGTAATTCCATTAAGTCTGCCCGAAAGTTCACTCCTTGAATCTCTAGGGGCCCGAAAGTTCACTCCCTGAATCTCTAGGGGTATATTCCGAAAGATCTTGTCTACCACTATAGTTTGGCCTAATGGGCTTACTACAGTCATCTGTCTATCAGAAAGTTCAGAGTCTAGGCCTAGTGTTTTCACTACACTACTTGCAACATAGGAATGGGTCGAGCCCACATCAATCAGAGCAAAATAGGGTTTGTCAAAAATAAAGAACGTACCGGTTATAACATTCAGCGCGTCTCCATCTTCCTTCTGGAAAACTATATAAACTAAACCCGATTGCCTTGAATCGACATTAGTAGTACCTCGGCCCTGTGTTCCACGGCCTCTGCCAGTACCACTACCTCAGTTACCCAAACCACGACCCCGTTGAGGCTGCTGTCCGCCTCTACCGATCTGGCTAGTATTCTGAACTGTCGGTCGGCTCTCATCTGGTTGCTTGGGACAATCCTTAAGCATATGGTCCTTGGACCCACACTTGAAACATCCTCCCGTCTTTCTCCAACACTCTCCCATGTGCTTCTTTCCATAATGCTCACAAAGGCGTCATGCCCTGCCGTACAACTGTTGATTTCGTGGCCCGTCAACCCTAGGCCTCTTGTGACCCTTTCCAGATGGCCCAAATCCTCTCTTGGCCTTATTTCTATCCACAGTCTGCTTAGTAGCGTCTTTAATCCCCTCGGCCACCTTGGCCTTTTCCACCAAAGCAGAGAATTCCCGCTCCTGATGCGGTGCTATCAACAGTCTCAGATCCTCCCTCAGTCCGTCTTCAAAACGGACACAGCGTTCATGCTCAGTTGCCACTACCCCTCGAGCATAGCGGCTCAACCTTAGGA
The DNA here is from genome assembly GCA_025506655.1 of Gossypium rotundifolium. Classification (NCBI taxonomy): domain Eukaryota; kingdom Viridiplantae; phylum Streptophyta; class Magnoliopsida; order Malvales; family Malvaceae; genus Gossypium; species Gossypium rotundifolium. The sequence continues at coordinate 81,305,862 of CP106725.1, forward strand.
ATTCCGCCTCATATTCTGCGACAGACTTACTCCCTTGCACCAACCCTAGAAAAGCCTTCCTTTGTTCATCTGTATACCTGGTTCCCACATACTTCTTCTGAAATACCTCTTTAACATACTCCTAGGTCAAATTTTTAGCCGTGGTACCATCTCGAACAGTTAACCACCACTGATACGCTTCATCGCGTAACAACACCAGCATCCCTTTCAACTTTTCCTCTGGAGTCAGATCGAGCTCATCCATGATACGCTCTGTTGCTTCCAACCAAGACTTTCGGTATGCAGGTGCCACATTAGATACTCCTCGAAACATTTTCGCTCCATTAGCTCGGAGCCGTTCAGGTACAGACTTTCGATTACCTGAATTTCCTCTTGCACCTGCCACCAATTCTAAAACTCATAGCACAGCCTGCAACACAGTATCTTCCCCCGTCTGAGCCTGCTGCTCAACATTAACAGCCGGGGGTGGTGGTGGAGGTGGCATTTCATTGTCAGACCCTTGACCCGATCTAACGGGTTCCGACACGGTCATCCTTCCTCTACCTCGACCACGACGACCACGTCCTCTAGAGCTCATTTTCTAGTGTCGATATCTGATTAAGAAATTTTATGGATTAGTCATTGTTCCACTTATTTACCAGCGAAGGAGTTTTATGAAAAGGGATTTAAGAGTGGTTCTTTCGTATACATACAAACACACAGTCTTTTCCATTCATTCATTCATCCATCAAACAAGTATGAACTTTCGTTCATTCAGAGAAACGTTGTAGTTTTTGTTGTTATTATTTTCCACTACCCAAGGGTATTTTCGTAATTTTGTCCTGCAGGGGCATTTTCGTAATTTTCAGAAGAAAAACGTTCCTTGGTGTTTTTTGTCAAAAATTATTTTGAAAATTTTAAAGTCTTGGGGAAATTTGGAAAAATTTTGAAATCCGAGGGTATTTCGGTAATTTTTAACCTCAGGGGTATTTTGGTAATTTTCACAAATCAGGATAAATTTGTAAAATTTAATAAATTTGGGGTATTTCAAAAGTTGTGAAACTTTGAGGGTTCTTTTCGAAAATTGTTCCTTCAAAAATGGGGATGTTGTAAAAATTTTAAAAATCAGGGTCATTTTGGTAATTTTGTAAGTTAGGGGCAATTTTGTAATTTTTTCCAAAATCAAGGTATTTTGATATTTTAGGGTTTTTGAATGTTTATACAATAATGAAATTTTGGTAAAGCTGTTGAGTAGTTGAACATTTTATAAACCAAGGGCATTTTGGTAATTTCACCCCTAAGGGCATTTTTGTAATTTTGGCAAATCAGGAGTTTTTTAGAAAATGTTGTAAAAATAATTTTCTCAGTTTTAGAAGAAAGTTTTAAAAGTTTGAAAAAAACTAGGGTTTGTTGTTTTGTTCTCTTTTTTTTTTTTAAACATGGCTAGTTCCCTTTCAGGTTTTAGTCATTATGTTTAGCCTATGACCGAGCCCTCTTGGTCGGGGTGAACTAAAGCTACGCACTAGGCGTGATTCGAGTGGAGAGGAGGTGAGTCACGCGATCGCTTAAATACCAAGCTCCCACCGAAACCATTCCTAGACATGCATGAGAGGTTGCCACACCACTGAGCCCCTACGAGTTAGGGTGAACGAAGCTACGCACTGTAGGATTCTGCGAAGAGGAGGTGAGTCACTAGGACTGCTTAAATACTGTGCTCTTCCGGATCCAATCCTGACATGCGTATAAGGGTTACCACACCTTAGCTCATTGACTTAGCCATAGGTTTGTTTAGTACTTTAAGTCTTATGTGGTTTTGTGTTTGAGTAGTCTAATCCTAGGGTTCAAGTTCCTATCATTCTATTCTACGTTCCATGCCTGTTCTACCCTTATACAGTTCATAAATCACAGAATCGCACATAGAGTTAGGGGTACTTACCTGGTGGACTGCGGGTCGGAGACTTAGGGGCCATGCTAGAAGCCTGCTTATTTTCAAAGAAAATCATTTGGGGCTCGAATTCAAAATGTTTTGGGCCTTAGCCCACAGGCCGAGAGTTTAAAACTGGGCTCTGATACCAAACTGAAACACCCCACACCCAAACCCACGAGCCCGAGCAGGATCTCGTATGTTCCTAAAGTAAACCGGTTTCAAAGATTTTCGTTACTTAGAAAATTTGTAAAATATTTAGAAAAATGTTGTTGTGAATTGGGCTTAGATTGGAAACCCATTTAATTAATCTTGTAAATCCAATTTTTATTAAGGTGACAAAATAATTTTTAGGGTTTAAAAAATAACACTTAACTTTAGTCATAATAGTTCGTAACATAACAATTTAAAGTAAAGCAGATAAGAAAATCCACTTTGGGCCTTATGGCCTTATTACATCAAGTAAAACCCAAAACAAATAATAAAGTCCAAATCGAATAAAATCTTCAAATGGAACATGGCCACCTCAAGGTCTACCGTTCGGTCAAATCCTTATTCATCACCGAAAATATTTCCCACAACGGGTGAGTCAACAGACTCAATGTGCACACAAGACTAACATTCAACAAATCGAGCATACATGTTCATATCAAATTCATATTCATATAAAAATAAATGATGATGCAACCCAAACCCAAGCCTATTTGTCCATCCGCTACACACCACCGTGCACTCGCCGGTCACACCGTGGGACTACTAAGTCAACCTCCATCCGCTACACACCATCGAAGGCGATCATTGCAATGACGTGCTCATCGCCCATATAATTTGTGTCATTAGACACCATATTCAAATAATGTAACCGTAGTTACCAAATTCAGATAATGTAACCGGAGTTACCATATTCAAATTTTGTGACTGTAGTCACCATATTCCGTTGGTGAGACCGAAGTCAACACCTTCTTCCCCTTTCACATAAATCTCGAATGCCCCATAAATTTTATATCATGCATAACATACTTAATTCCATATTCATATACATATATTCACATGTTATAAAATAACATATTTCATAATCCTATCAGAAGTAGGAAACGTACCTGAGTACTTTTGTACCACATTAGAATACTTAGCCATATTCACATTCTTACGTATAATCATATAATTAATATTTGCCATATAACGTATTGAAGATTAGTATGGGTACACACCTGATTTGTTTAATAGATTCCTTGAAATTCCGAAGAACGATCTACCGATCTAGATTTTTACTCCTATATTCGGCCAACCATTAAAATATATTAACAAACCTATTTGGCTTAAAAACCAAATCCAAGTAGGATTTGTATTACTTACCTTGTTGCCGAATTGAAAGATTGTAAATCAAATGCCGGAAATTGATAGTATTCCTTCCTTAAATCGGCTAGCCACTAAATCAGGTATTTATGTCAGTTTCTAACTTTTGAGTAAATGGAAAATAATTCCAAATATCAAGAACAAACCTTGGCCGAATGTCACTTACCATACAATTTCCAAATCTGAAGAGGATTCCTTTATATGCCTGTCGAAATCCCTATAACTTCATGTTAGATTAAAGCTAACTTTAACAAATAAAATTTTGCCTTTGGCCGAATGTGCCTCACCTTAAATTTCTTGAATCTAAAATCCCGAAACTCTTCCTTTGATATTCAACAGTTGTAAAAAGATCCTGAGAGATCCTTGTAGATTCGGCCAAGATTGCTAATAGGATTAGTATCTTGATTTTGGTAAAAAGAAAAGGAACAGAAATTGATTGACCACAGATCTTACCCTTTTGATGTTGTAGTTGATTGCTCCTTTACTTAGAACCAACAAAGATTTGGCTTTGATAGTAGAAACAGAGAAGAAAATAGAAGAAGAGAAGATGGGTTTTACTTAAAGAAAAAATTCGGCAGAGAGGGAGTTTTGCTATGAGATTTTCGGCAAGGCTTAGAAAAGATGAGAAAATAGCCTAAATTCTCCTCCTTTAACTGAAATTGCTAGACCAAGAGTCCTTGACTTGCCCACTACTCCTCATAAGTGATAGTATTATCTTTTAATTATCACCTTATTTAGATTAAAAGTATTTAATCCATCCTTTATCTCTTCAATTAAAAACCCTTTATTTATCACTTTAATTTATCAAGTTTTAACAGAAATAAAACTCCTCCCTTTTCTAGAAATAGGTGTCGTCCACCCCTTAGCCTTGGAAGCAAAAATAAAGCCTTCATTATTTTCTTTCCAAGTGACTCAAACTCAGGCCCATTCCTCTTACACATGGCGCCATTTCCATAAGCCTTAAGTGACACCTTCAGGCCACTTTTCCAAGCCCGATTGTGTGTCAAATTTCACCAACTTTTACTTTTAAGGCCCTCTTGCCCTTATTTCCTATTTTGAACTTTAAAATTTGACATTCCTGCATTATTTCTAAGTTTCCTAAAATTTTCGATCGCCTCTGTAACTTGCCATTTTTCTTACATGTTCAAGTTTCCAAAATGTTCAGGTTTCCAAAATGTTCAGGTTTCCAAAATGTTCAGGTTTCCATTTTCATGCATTTCCAGGTTTCCAATAGAATATCAAAAATTTATTCTTAGTGCTTAAACTTGTCATTTCATACAATTAAACTGAAAATGCATAGGCCCTTTTCAGGATGTTACAGAAATAGATAGATCGAGTAATAACAACTTCAAAAATGTAAAGAACATTAAAAACGGGGATAGGATGTACTTAAAATCAAACTTGAAAGATGAAAAAACCCTAGCTATGGTGTTCTCCAAAGTTTCAGCCAATGTTGAAGAAAGAGGAGCAAATTTTGGCTTTATTTTCCCTTTTTATTTATTAATTTACCAAATGACTGAAATGCCCTTCATTTTAAACTCTGAAATTTTATCTCACCATGTCCATTTTTGTCCACTAACTTAACAAATGGTCTAGTTACCATCTAAGGACCTTCAATTTAAAATTTCATAGCAATTAGACACCTCTAGCATGTAGAACTCAACTTTTGCACTTTTTACAATCTGGTCCTTTTGACTAAAATGAGTGCCCAAACGTCAAAATTTTTGAACAAAATTTTCACGAATCATTCTGTGAAACTGTAGACAATAAAAATATAATAAAAATGAACTTTGCTATGTCAGGTTTGTGGTCCCAAAACCACTGTTCTGATTAGCCCCAAAATTGGGTTGTTATACCGGTAATGCTCCGTAAGCTTGTACCGGCGACGGATACAGGTTAGGGGTGTTACACATTCTTTTTCAATTAAATCTCAACTGAACTCTCTCTCACATTCTTAATTCTCTTTTAAATTTCTCTCAATTCCCTCTTAATTCTCACTCAATTTTTATTCCTCTCTCAGCTCTCTTTTTTTAAATTAAAATTGTATTATGGTTTTTTAAATTAATTTTGTATTACATTTTTATTTATTTATTGGAATTAGTAATGGAAAATTTTCTCTAATTCGTTTGGATGACAAGCACATTTCGGTTGATCAATTGGAAATGGTAATAATTTTTTATTATATTTCATCTAATGTAATTTAAATATTTTGTTGTTATACTGAAATTTAATATTTTGTATGTTTTTTATATTTAGTTGGAAGATCGGATTTTAGAGATGTATATTAGTAATCTATCTGCTCCTCCATCTTCTTTAATCAAACCATACTTGAAAGATGCGAGATTTTTGCACGTGACCCATTAGGGGGTGTAAATTGGACCCCACACTTGTAAGCGCATTGGTGAAAAGATGGAGACCTGAGACATACACATTTCATCTTCCATACGGTGAGTGCACTATCACACTCAAGGACATACAGTTATAGATTGGGTTACCAGTGGATGGGTTGGTAGTGACTAGGTCAGTTGTTGTAGCCGATTGGAGAGATGTATGTGAGGAACTTTTAGGGATGGTTCTAGACATGATTTGTAGAGCCCAGATAGATATGAATTGGTTAAAATAAATTTTGTGGGGCTCGATGCGGAATCGAGTGAAGTTGAAAGAGAACAACACGCTCGGGCATACATCCTTATGATCATCGGGGGTCTCCTAATGCCCGATAAATCACAAAATCTTGTCTATTTAAGGTGGCTACTAAAACTTGTGAACTTTAGAGAAGCATTCAAACTCAGTTAGGGGTCAGCTGTATTAGCGACATTATACCGGGAGATGTTTTGGGAGATGTAACTACAGAAAATTAAAATCGGTGGTTGCATGCTACTACTGCAATCATAGGCGTGGTACTGACTACCATCTTTGCATCCTCGAGTGGGCTACCCTTATACATTCTCACTCGTAACAAGGTAAAATTCATTAGATAATATATTTACCATAATAAAATTATTTAAATTTTAAATTATTGTATTAACATATTATTTCAATAGGTGGAACCACGAGCCGAGTTATGTGGGACTACTAGAGGGGCTTCAAGATATATGACTTTTGTTAGATCAACGATCGAAAGTGGAGGTATGTATTTTTAAATTTCAATTATATAATATTAACATAGTAGATTTAAAAATTAATAGTAAATATATAATTAAAACTATTATTTTAATATAGTTTGAATGAATGTCATACTCCGATATGAGAATTCAAGCATGCATCTCGTTTGAATTCTTAGTGAATCCCAACTTCTGGCACGTGAAGGTGTCATTGGTAATGTACACTACGGTGGAGATGCATGAATCAGATAGAGTTATGCGCTAGTTCAAGTTTAGGCAAACTATTCCACTGGCACACCAAGACATCGAAGATCTGCACTATATTGACTTGCGGGGAAAACTGATGAAAATTCGGTTACATTCTACGTGGGATATATCAAAATTTGGAACCATAGGAATGAATTTTTCCCTAATCGGGAACCCATTATCGCTCGAGAATTAGCCTACAATTTGGAGTGCACCCCATGGTTTATACACCATGGTGAGCCATATCTATTAGTTAAAGAGGTGAGGGGTAAGCAACGTCATATGAGGAGGCCACGAAAGGTGCCTTAGAATGCAAGGTCTAGAGCAACTGCTGAGGTGAGTCCATAATCTACACTGACACAAGAACAAGCACCAATAACCACACCACCCCTAGTTAATATGGCTCGACATATTCTGGTGATTTCACTAACCCCATCATCTTTACACAGGCATCACATCTTGCATCACATCTTATCTGTTTCTACACCATTTCCAGTTATTATTTTTGGACCACCACCTTTTTCCTCAGTATATTACATGCCTATGCCATTGACATATCAGACAACGACGATTTCGATGATAATATATAGGTTAACTATGTTTGGGGCACAAACTGAAAGTCTGATTATTCTATCATTGGTGTGTGGGACACAATGTGGTTATACACCTACATTGATAGTGTCGTAAACACTCCCGGGATCATTATTCTATCAAGGTGGACCATCTTTGCAACCACCTATTCGTAGAACGGATGAGACACGATGGCAACTGAGGAGCATTCCACAATCAACCACAGATTAAGACGAAGAAGATGAGATGCCACAACCACAACGTGTACCCAGGGGTGGAGGTGACGACAAAGAAGAAAAGCCTGATATACAATTTTAATGAAGAAGAAATCTGGCTCGCAACTAACGACCATCCCATTTTGGTATACATTCTACTCGACAACATGAATGATTTTTTTTTTTACTTCTCATGTAAATCTTAATTGTTTAGCTAAGTTATAGTCTACAAGATTGTACCGATATTGGATATGAAATGTTTTTAAATAAATATTTTTTAATCAAAATTGATTGTCGTTGTTAGTTTATATTGTTAAACCAAGTTTAATTCGATCATTTTATAAGGAAAATTTGTATAGGGATCCAATTTCCACAAGAAAAATGGAACAAAGTTGTATATTGTATTGTTCTATATGGTATAATAAAAACTAATATTTAGAAATTACCAAAAAAAAAATCTGAGTATAAATGAAAAAAATCAATAAATAGTGGTTAAAGGATTAATAAATCGGTTAATGAGGTGTTTTCATTTCCAGAATATCCATGTCGCATATCTGAGTACATTTTGGTAAACCTTTTAGTTTGCGATGCAATGAACTATTTGGAAACAATTTGAATGGTGCGGTCGATATTGGCGACCATATACTTTCATCTAGGACCGATGGGAATTCATCTCTCCACACATTATACATGTGTTGTAGTTTGTACACTTCGTCCATAAAGCTCATGTAATCCAAACGTACCAAGTAACATGCTATAATTGCATGCTTGCATGGAAAGCAAAGTGCATCAAATCTCCTACAGTCGCAAGTCCATTGTCTTAGGTGTACATGGTATGCTCCCCAGGCAATACCTTGGTCGGGTTTGTTGAACTTCGCAACTTGAAAGAATAGGTTTTCGCATGAGTGACACACTAAATGCATACAGTTCGCTCGTATTGTAGCCTCCCTAATTCCTTTCATAATGTCCTTGCACCAAACGTGGCTGCCCTTCATCTATCTAACATATTTTTTGGGTCGCTTTGGAAATAATGTTGCCAAATGGAAATATGTTTCTTTCACAACTAAGGTTATCGAAAAATGACATGTCCCCTTCAATATGGAATTGATGCATTCTGCCAGGTTTGTCATAATGTGGCCATATCATAGACCCTTGTCATACGATTGTGTCCACTGGTCGAAGGGAATGTTAGAGAGGTAACTGGCGTTGACACCGTTAATGGCCCACAAGTTTCCCAATATTTCATGGAAATGGTGTTTGATGAGCTCATACCCTTTCGAGGAAAGTGAAAAGTTTATCCACTAATCCTAACATCTGCTTACCGATTAAATATCTGAAAATTAAAATAGTAATGAATGCATACCCATGTTAATCACTTGTGTGCATTGGGCTTTAGATTTGTGTTTTTCGTGGTAGTTCACTATAACATGTTTTAAACAATACATATGGTATGTGTGATCCCAAAGGCTTTCCTATCGTGCAATTGTGGTCAGTATTCCAAGTTCCCTGTTGGAGATGATGTATATATCGTGTTGGGGGACAACATGCCTCCCCAACCTAGATAAGAAGAAATCTCAATCGTCTGCCTTTTCCAAGGTTTTACTGTAAAGGCAATTGGCAGGATTTTTCATTTATCATTTTGTGCAACAAAGAACAACAACCGATGCATATATCTCTCGTACATAACAGTTTCTTCGATTCGTACCAGTGGCTTACAGCACTGAAAATCTTGTTGACGTTACTTGAAAGTCTAGAAGAAATTATGGAACACTCGACATCCATGGACCAATCGATCATTGTAGTACGTAGGCACCATTTCTAGATCGGTTAGGTAACCTAGTACGTACTGCTCTAGTACCTGACACCACTGCTACAAATCATTATACAACACATCCCACCTATTATGCATCTTCTCCAATGCCTTCTACTTTGAGATCCACGCCTTGCGATACGACGATGTGTATTCGTACTAGCTATAGGTATTTGTAATTAAAGTCGACACAGGAATCTTGAGACTCACTTTCACCATTGGTAGCATTATGTTCGCAATCATCTCCGAATCCAATTTCAGATGATCCTGTGAAATACATGCAATAACACGAGTATGCTAAAAGTAGGAATTTAATACCCCAAATTTCAAACAGTTTTGACGCAATACCCGTGGTAACATACGTATGTGAAGTGGTATATTTCTTTATGGTCCACAACCCCGTCTTTTTCTTAACATAAGCCACATACACATATGTTGTCTTGCATTGCACATTTTGCCTCGAATTTGTTCGGTCAAGATTTGGTAACATGGAAGTTTACCCTATTTTTTATGCTATATCGCTTTATTGTTGCGAAAAAAACCATCTTTAGTGGAAAACTCTTTCCCCACTTCTAAATCACCCGAATCTAACGAATAACTCGCATGGGACAGTCTTCTATGCGAGAGTTTTGGAAACTCCAACCCACCTTCTTTTGAGAGGTCCACATTATGCATGTGAGTTAAAGGTTAGTATGCCCTAACTGTTAATCTTCTTCAGCATCTTCATTCACACCTTAACCATTTGAACCTCTATCTTCTAGTTCAGTTGGAACCGGTTCTAGTTTAAAAAATAATGTAATTTTCGGACCATCTGCCCCAGACTCCAAGCTTAGATCATCATTGGATACAATGCCCTCTTCAATCTTAAACCCCCAACATGTCTAGGGTTGGATGTACCTTCGTCGGTGGAGGTCGTAAGGAGTACATCATCCATTCTTGTATAGTTGTCAAAACAACCAAAATCACTTTTTGATTGCCTACCATTGGAACTTGATGCCATACCCCTGTAAGTGTTCTTAACGTTGAACATCAACTGACCAAAGTTCAAATCAAAACCACTAACTGAGTGTTGTGTCAAGGTTCAGTAATCTAGGTTACCACCAAACCATTACTGTTCACGGTTGAAATTTAGGGCTGAAACCAATGAGTGTATTCCCATTGATGATTCTAGGATGTCATAATGGGAAATTTCTAACAAAGCAGTGAACTCATCTCACAACTGTGCCATTGGAATCAGCTTGCTCTTTTGTTCTGGCTTTTCAAATTGGAACATATGTTGACCTCTGACTACCTTCATATTTGTTTGCAAACTCCGCATATAACTTGAGTATTAGTGATCCACTAGCAATATGCATCTGGTCAATTGCCTCTATCCCCTTTGTGCCTCTGATATCGAAAGCGTCATATTTGACACAGTCGATCAAAGCAAAAAAATTGATATTTCAATTTTAATACTCTCATTTGGTTAGATCCAATGATTTTTCACCTAATTCTTGCACAAAGGTCCGACAATTGTATGTTCGGGTTGAAAGCCAACTGTGTTGTGTTCTTTGAAGAAAAACTGACCCCATTGTTGGTGTCATGGACTTCACTATCGTAATAAACAGCAGCATTAATTTTTCCACTCATTTCAACGAAATAACCTATTTCACATGTTGGTAACAAAAACATTTATAGAATTGTAATTATATATGAATAATAAAAATTTAACCTTACTTGATGCAATTACGTGTTTGCTCCAAATTATGCCTTATGAAAAATCTTGAGAACTTCCTCTTCTTGTGATTCTTCGTGCAATTCAGTCTGCTCAAAATTGTCTTATGACACTCAATACTAAAAGCCAATCATTTATACAATAGGGGTGAGTTGCAAATGATTTAGAAAATATTCACGGGATATCTCATAGGTGAGTGCCAAGTTTGCACGCATTGAATTTGGTAGAGGAAAAACGCTCCACATAAGTTGTGTTTTTAGCGACATGTTAGAAAAATTCACTGAAATTGTGCCTAGTTAGATGTGTTTTCAATTGACACGGCACGAAAACACATCCAGTTGGGGGCCCTTTCAATGCATTTTTCTGACATTGCACTGGAAACGCACCCACGTGGAGCATTTTCCCACTACCAATTTCAACTCCTACAAACTTCCCACTCACCCATTAGATATCCCAAGATTCTCGAGATAATATTTTCTGAAAATTTTGAATTGATCTCAACCTGCCATAAACTACGGGTGTTCAAAACTCAATTCCATTACAAAAATCGAAAACAAATATGATTGAATCAAGTAATTCGAGTTTCGATTTCAAATTGAATTAAAATTTACAATTCAAGTAATTCAAATATACGATTGGTGTAAATTTGATTGTTGTAAATACCTTTTCGGTACTTTTTGCAATACCCCTTACTCGTAACTGACATCAGCACAGGGTACGAGGCGTTACCTTACTAAAACACATACCAACATTCATTCACAATCCATAAAAGTTTGTTCAAATTTGAAACTTTTCAATCTTCAACTCAAAATCCTTAATATGGACTTACGAGGCCCAAAACACACTTTAGAAATGGTTTGGAACCAAACCGAATGCTTTAGAAGATCTCTAGAAAGATTTAAAAAATTCTCATCAAACAGACCACACGTCCGTGTTGAAGAAGGGACACACCCGTGTGGCCTATCACATGCTCGTGTTCCACACCCGTGTAGATTTATTTCTCAATTCGAACCTACAGGGGTTTTCACATAGCCAGACACACACCCGTGTCCCTCACATGGCCTAGACACGCCCATGTCTTAGCCCGTGTGCAAAAACCTTGACATTCTATTTCTGACATCATCATCCCCATAAGGTCACACAGCCAAGGCACACGCTCGTGTCCTTAGACCGTGTGGCGAATTAAATCCTAAATTCAGGTGTATACTTCACATGGCCTGGGCACACGCCCCTATGGCCCTGTCTCCTACACAATTGAAGTACACGGTCATGTCTCAGCCCGTGTGGTTACTACTGGGCATTCTATTTTGCCAACTTAGCATGCAGGGGGCACACAGCCAAACCACACACACATGGGGCAGACCATGTGTCACACACGGCCTAGACACACGTCCGTGTGTGTACCCGTGTGGACAAATACAAGGCTATTTACCAAGCCCTTTATGTAACACCCTAAAGCAATACATAGCATGACCATAAAGCACTTCTAATATTCACTACTTTATCATGCATATATAAATTTCACACATTACTCATTCAATTGTATAAACTTTCACTTGATGAATTTCATCATCATTGAATAAATATAACTTGGCTAGTTTTGGCCGAGTTCAATGACCATTTACAAAATGAATAATTAATCCTAATAGCTAATACTTTGGCTAACCAATATGACATATCACAAAATGACCAAGTTTCTATACATGCCATACTCAAAATAATCAAAATTCACTATACCAAAAGAATAACTTGATAGTGTAAACTGAGCTCCAACATCTTACGATCCCCGAGCTAGCTTGTCAATACTACAAGGAGAATGAAAAAGAGAGGGGTGAGCATAAATCTTAGTAAGTTTGCATGAAATAAATAGCGACATAAAGGCCTATGATAACATCCATACATTTCATTGAGTAATAACTCAAATTCTCAAACATATTGCCATAACTTACTCATGCTTACTCTTACCAATCACATATCACATATCAGTCATATTTCTAACTTTAGTACTGATTTCATAACTTCATTTCATGTACCTGTATCACTTCATTTCATAACTTTAGTACTAATTTCATCTTCAACATAAACTTAACTCTTTATCTCGTTGAACCATTTGGAATATTTGAGGATACACAATAATCATCATACACATAATACAATGCCAGTGCCATATCCCAGATATGGTCTTACATGGGATCACATCTCAATGTTGATGCCATATCCCAAATATGGTCTTAAATGGGATCTCATATCGATGTCGATGCCATATCCCAGATATGGTCTTATATGAGATCGTATATTGAAGCCATGTCTCAGGCATGGTCTTACACGATTTTCATATTTGATGACGATGCCATATCCAAAATATGGTCTTATATGTGATCTCAATTCGATGTCGAGGCCATGTCCCAGACATGGTCATATACGGGACCTTACACATCTAATGTCTTGATGATGGTATCCTCTCACTTCCTAAGGTCCAATCGAGACTTCAACATCATAAATTTTTATTATTTTCTCATTGAAACATCATTGATCAATTTCATAGAAGTAATATACATCTTCATAAATGTCAAGCATTTTAAAACAAGCAACATGATGTTGAATTTATCACATACAAACTTACCTCGGTACCAAAATATGTATATTTGTTCGATTTAGTCCAACACCTTATTCTTTCCTCGTTTTTGGTCTGGACTTCGTTTTTCTTGATCTAAAATAACAATTTCACTCACTTAATCACCACATAAAACAAGACATTCTAAAAATTTCTACTTTGGCAAAATTACCATTTTGCCCTTAGACTTTCGTAAAACTACGATTTTACCCTTAGGCTTGTAATATGAAATGTGTTCATTTTTCACACACCCGAGCCTATCCGATTCATATTCCCTCTTATAGCAACTCAAAATTTCAATTATTACACACATTTACTATCTATTTTACAACCTTTACAAAAAGGTCCTTTTTAGGTGTTTTCATGGAAATTCCTTTCACAAAAATTTTTTATTAAACAACCAAGACTGATTTTCTTCCATAAAATTTCAGCAAACAACACTAATTCTCTCATGGCTAAACCCTATAATTTCAACCATTTTGCAAAATAGTCCCTTCATTAGATAGCTCAAGCTACAAGGGTCTCAAAAGCACAAAAATTGTTGAGAAAGACCACCAAAATCACTTACTTGCAAGGGTGAGAAGTTGTTGAAAATTTTAGGCTTCTAGAACCCCTTATTTTGATATTTCCGGTGGGGGGAAGAAGAATAAGGGGGAAGAAGATAGCTTTTCTTTATTTTATGATTAAAAATCAATTTAGTCACCAAGTGCTACCTAACCATTGACCATGTCTCCCCTATGTCTCTATGGCTGGCCTACCCTTTCTATGGGCCTAATTGCACTTTAAATACTTCCAAGTTAAGGTTCTATGGCTATTTGGTACTTTTAGCTTGTAGAACAAAACTTTGCACTTTATGCGATTTAGTCCTTTTTCGCAATTAAGCATGATATCGCTAAAATTAATGCACCAAAATTTTCATGCACTCATATAATCATGCTATAACACATAGAATAATATTATAATAATTTTCTACGACCTCAGATTAGTGGTCTCGAAATCACTACTCCGACTAGCCCCAAAATCAAGCTGTTACAATTCTCCCCCTTAGGGATTTTCGTCCCTGAAAATCTTACCGGTAAAAAGGTTGGGATAGTGGTTTCTCATAGCTTCATCGGGCTCCCATGTAGCCTCTTCTACCCCATGCCTTTGTCATAATACTTTCACAAGGGCTATAGTTTTATTTCTTAACTGCTTTACTTCTCGTGCCAAAATATTAACCGGCTCTTCACCATAAGTCATGTCTAGTTGAATTTCTACCTTTGTTGGTATAATCACATGCAAAGGGTCTGATCAGTAACGACACAACATAGATACGTGAAATACATCATGAAACTTTTCCAACTCAGATGGCAAAGCAAATCGATAAGCTACCGGCCCTATTCTCTTGGTAACCTCATACAGTCTGATAAAGCATGGACTCAATTTACCTTTCTAGCTAAATCTGAGAACTTTCTTCCATGGTGACACTTTTAAAAATACCCTATCACCAACTTGAAATTCAATCTTTTTTCGTTTCAAATCCGCGTAGGAATTTTTCCTATCAGAAGCAGCTTTTAAACAATCACGTATCACTTTTACTTTCTCTTCATTTCCTCTAACTATATCAACCCCGTGAATCTGATTTTCTCTGAATTCAGACCAATACAATGGCATTCATCACTTATACCCATACAATGCCTCATAAGGCACCATTTTCAAACTCGACTGAAAGCTATTATTGTAAGCGAATTCCACTAATGGTAAGTATTTTTCCCAATTAACTTTGATTTCCAAAACATAGCATCGAAGCATGTCTTCAAATATTTGTATTACTATCTCCGACTACCCGTCAGTTTATGGATGAAAATTCATACTAAAACTCAAATTTGTACCCAAGGCCTCGTGCAACTTCTTCCAAAATCGTGACGTAAATCTTAGATCTCTATTAGAAATAATCGATAATTGTACTCCGTGTAATCTCACAATTTTTGTAACATACAATTCCGCCAGCTTGTTAAGAGAATAATCAATGCGTACCAGTATAAAATGGGTTGACTTCGTGAGTCTATTAACCACAACCCATACAGCATCCTTCTTTTTCGATGTCAACAGCAAACCTGTCACAAAGTCCATAATAATACGGTCCCATTTCCACTCGAGAACCATAATAGGCTAAAGTAAACCCGAAGGTATGTAACACCCCAAACCTAGTCAACACACCACGACCGAATTCAGTATGTTATAGAGTGCAAACAAAATTTGAAGAAAACAAGTTGCTGGTTTACTTTTTGTGAAAAAGTGTTATCGAAAACATTTTTGCAATTTGAGTATGGAAGAAAAACTCCTTCAAGAAGATCATTTTTCGTTTCTAGTTTTGGAAAGCCATTTGATTTTATGAAAACCCGAATGAGCTTAGAATAATTAAGTTAAGAGAATCATTTGTATCTGAACATAAGAAAAACTTAGTTCGAAGAAAGTCTGAGTTAGATTGTCGACTTCATTTATTTAGTATTACCCGATGGTAAAGTTTGAAAAACCCAATAAGTTGTACAATTTTTGAAAACGTTGATTTTGCGGGTTATTAGAACATGCTATATCATTTAACTCAAGTAGATAATCAATAACCCAAAATAATAAAAAGTTAGCGGCCTTATTACAAATTCAAAACCAAATTTAAACGTGAATTAATCCAAAATAATAATTGAAATAAAACTCAAAAACCTAGTGCATGGCCACCTCGAGTCCACCCCAGCTCCACATCCGCGATCTAAGCCTCATCTGCAAAATGTAAGGGAAGGAGTGAGTCACCGAGACTCAGTGTATAAATCTCCATCCCGATATTAATAATGCATTTACACATTTCATATGTCAATATGCAAATCATGCAAACCCTAACCTAACCAACTGAACTCCTGTGCCTACCCCGTGTGGTCAAAACCACTGGCGGTCAAAACTACTGGTGACCGTAGTCACAAATCATATAAGTGTGGTCAAAACCACTGGAGACCGTAGTCACAAATCATATGGTGGGGCCAATCCACCGTGTGGTCAAAACCACTGATGACAATCCCGTAATCAACATGTGGGGCCAAACCACTGTGGTACCAAACCACTGGGACGAGTCACAATAATCCATGGGTGGTCAAAACCACTGGTGACAGTCTAAATCATCCTTCTCCCTCCACTCAACATACCCATTATCATGAACACATGTTCCGTGGCATATTAACATGTTTGAAATGCAGTATCACATAGCATAGCATAATCAAATAGTATAACATCATATATCGATAGTCAATCCACAGGGGACTTACCCAGAGTCCATGCTCATACCCACAAGGGTAACAGACCGATACCAATAGCTATTTCGGCTTTTAGCAATAAACATAATTAGCAAATTAACTAATGGAGAGTGTAAGATTTACACACCGGATAACGCGCAAAACTACACTTTCTACGTCAGTACTGTTGTTAATCGACACAACCGCGATTTGTCTACTCTCCTGCTTGGATGCTGGTCCACACCCCGGTGGCCATTCACGAACCGCTGAGACCGCCCTCTTCTTGAATTTGGGGGCTGGGGTCTCAAGTCTGACCCCTTCTACTGTTTGGTTAGCCATAGGGTCCATAAAACCTTTGGTCACTAAATCAGGTTAACACAGAGAATAACTAAGAATCAAGGATTAACCCGACAGAGTAGGTCCCTTACCTAGATTGATCAATACCCGAGCCTTTAGGCGTAAATCACAAGCCAAGCAAATCCTGGAGATCAACGAAAAACAGCTACACTCCTTCCTAAAATCGACCGAACACATCACCATAGATCCCAAAAGCCATTCGACATTAACATAAATCCCGAAAAGAATATAACATGAGAAGATGATTGCCCCTTACCTCAGCACTTACCAAAATCGATTAAAAGTGAGTAGGTGATGACGATCTGCTGCAAGATGTGGGCTGAGATTCGGCTTGGAGATCCAGAGAAGAGAGATTGATTTCGGGACCTAGGTAGATTAAGAGAAAACACAAGAAGAGGAAAGGAGATATGAGCACAGATATTCAGTTTTGCCAAAAATCAAAAGTGAAGAGAGGATTAGAGAGTTTCGGCCTTAAGATACACTTGAGAGAAAGCAACAACTTACCTCAAAAAGAAAGAAAGGTTCGGCTAAATAAGGAACTTACCAAAATGGATATTAACAAAGCTTCGATATCGAACCAAAAATGATGAAGTGGAAAGGTAGTTTCGGCTAACAAGATTGTGAAGAGAATAGAATAACAAGATGAAAGAGAATGAAAGAAAAAATGGTGATTCGGCTTGAGAGAAGAAAATGGAGAGAAGAGGGTAGGAGAGGTTCGACTATGGCTTCAGGAGGAGAGAAAGAAAAGATGTTAATAGAGAGGGAGGGTGATGGTTTCGGTTCTTGCTAGTTCGAATGGAAGAAGAGAAGAAGAATGATACGGTTTTAGGGAGATTCAGCTATAGAGGGTTTCAAGGAAGAAGATGAAAACAAAAGTAAAAAGGAAGATAGATATGATGTTTCAAGCTTTTGAAGGAGATAGCAATTGGAACATAACTAATGGATGGTGGGCAAGGTAGATTCGGCTAACCAACAATATAGAAAAGAGAAGGGAGAAAAGCTTAGAAGAGCATTCAGTTTTGGCCAGAAAAAGAGGAGAAGGAAATGCAAAAAATACCAAATGGAAGGGGTTTAATTTTGGCACACATGAAACTAAGAAAGAAGGCTCTAAGTGCTCCCCCAACTAGTCTAATTTGCACACCTCACTAGAGCCTACAACCACATTCGGCCACCCCCTTACCATTCTCCAAAACCGAATGCACTCTACCCACACCACTTCAAATTTCGGCCACACTCCCACTCCCTTCAACCTCCAAGCCGCCCCCTCTTTTCTTCCCAAATTCCTCCTTTCCACTTATTCAAATTGTTTGAATGAGTCAAGCTCCTACCTTCACTCCTCTCCATCCAATTCAAATGTGTTGACTCCTTCAACACCCATCTAACAGAGTCCTTCCTGGGCACATCTCTTCCTTGCACCTGGTGTCAAAAATAAATGCCCCAAGAGAGATTTCTGCAACTCGAACCCAATCTCTGCCTCCTGCATGAGGCGTCACTCCCTTGCCTCCCAAGTAGCGCCTCCTTGCCACTCTTCCACTGGCTTCTTTGTGTCAACACACCCCAATAACATCTCTTAACACCTAACTCCCTTGGCTCCCCCCTTCCAGGTACCCAAAACAAAAATTTTTGCTATGGCTCAGGCCTACCCCATGCTCATGCCAGGACCCCAAAACACCCTAAACTAGCACAGCAAACATAGTAACACATGCAAACATGTAAAAATGTAGAGACCCCGATTTAAGGATGTTACAGTTCTACCCCCTTAAAAATAATTACGGCCTCGAAATTACCTGGTCAGAAGAGTTGAGGGTATTGCTACTGCATCACATCCTCTGGTTCCCACGTGGCCTCTTCCGTACCATGGTTTTGCCATAATACTTTCACCAAAGGAATTAACTTCTTACGCAGAACTTTGACAGCCTGATCCAAAATCTGCACTGGTTCCTCCTCGAAAGACAAATCTGGACTCACCTCAATCTCCTCCACTGGCACAATATGCTTCGGATCTGATCGATAGCGCCTAAGCATGGAGACATGGAATACATCATGAATCTGGCTCAACTCCAATGACAACTCGAGCTGGTAAGCTACCGGTCCCACTCGCTTCAACACCATATACGGCCCAATAAACCTGGGGCTTAGCTTGCCCTTCCGACCAAATCTTAGCACTTTCTTCCACGGTGACACCTTCAGAAAGACCTTGTCACCCACTGCATACTCTATATCCCTACATTTGAGGTCGCCATAAGACTTCTGCCTGTCCGAAGCTTCCTTCAGATGAGCCCAAATCACCTTAACCTTATCCTTTGTCTCAGTAACCAACCTCGGACCTAACATCTAACGTTCACCCAGTTCTGTCCAACACGTAGAGGTACTACACTTTCGTCCATATAGTGCCTCATACGGTACCATCTGGATACTCGCTTGATAACTGTTGTTATACGCGAACTCTGCCAATGGTAGATATTCCTCCCAACTACCGCTGAAATCCAGAACACAGCCCCTTAACATATCTTCTAAGATTCGAATTACCCTTTTTGACTGTCCGTCTGATTATGGATGAAAAGCCGTGCTGAAATCCAACCTCATACCCAATGCCTGATGCAAAGCTTTCCAGAACCTTGACGTGAATCTAGGATCCCTATTTGAGATAATCGACACCGGTACCCCATGTAACCGTACTATCTCTGCTATATACAACTTTAACAACCTTTGGAGTGAGTAATCTACTCTAACCGGTATAAAATGAGCCGACTTAGTCAAATGATCTACTATCACCCAAACTAAATCCTTCTTACTAGGCGTAAGGGGTAACCCAGTGACGAAATCCATCGTAATCCTTTCCCATTTCCACTGCGAAATCTTGATCGACTGTAACAGACCCGAAGGTATTTGGTGTTCAGCTTTGACCTGCTGACATGTTAGACATTTACCCACAAACTTAGTTACTTCCCGTTTTAGACTCGGCCACCAGAACTGCTCCCGCAGATCTCGATACATCTTGCTACCTCCCGGATGCATAGCATATGGGCTGCTATGAGCTTTCTGAAGAATTCGCTGTCTCAACCCAACGTCCTTCGGCATACATACTTTCCCTTGAAAACACAACACTCCATCACTGCCCAAGCTGTAACCCTCTAATTCACCATTCTGCACTTGCAACCTTCGAGCACTCAAAACCTTGTCCACCAGCTGCCTCTCCTTAACCTGATCTACCCACGTTGGCTTTACTTGTAATTCTGCCAATAGACTCTCGTCGTCATATAGACTGAGACGAGCAAACATTGCTCTCAGATCCGTTACCACCTTACGGCTCAACGCGTCAGCCACTACATTAGCCTTACCCGGATGGTATTCAATCGAGCAGTCGTAGTCCTTTAACAACTCGATCCACCTACATTGCCTCAAATTCAATTCTTTCTGTGTCAAAAGATACTTCAAACTCTTGTGGTCCGTGTAGACTATTGACTTCTCCCCATACAAGTAATGCCTTCAAATCTTCAGAGCGAAAACCACTGCAGCCAATTCCAGATCATGTGTCGGGTAGTTACCTTCATGAGGTCTTAACTACCGAGACGCATATGCCACCACCTTCCCCTCTTGCATCAGTACACACCTCAAACCAATATGCGAGGCATCACAATAAACCGTGAATTACTTCCCAGCTTCAGGCTGAATCAAAACTGAAGCTTCTGTCAGAATCTTCTTTAACTTGTCGAAAGTTTCCTGTTGCTTACCAGACCACACAAATGGAACCTCTTTCCGCAACAACTTAGTTAACGGTGCTGTGATCAAAGAAAACCCTGCCATGAATCTTCTGTAGTGTCCTACCAAACCCAAAAAACTCTGAACCTCTGCTACTGTCTTAGGTGGCTTCCAATCCAACACCGCCTCAATCTTCTGAGGATCCACCCTAATTCCCTCAGCTGACACCGCATGACCCAAGAAAGTTTCCTCCTTCAACCAAAACTCGCATTTGCTAAACTTCGCGAATAATTGATTCTCCCTCAAATCTGTAAAACCACACGTAGATGTTCATCATGCTCTTCCTCCGATCTTGAATACACCAAGATGTCGTCTGTAAACACTACGACGAATCGGTCCAAGTATGGCTGAAACACCCGATTCATCATGTCCATGAATGTTGCTGGCACGTTAGTCAACCCAAACGGCATTATCAAAAACTTGTAGTGCCCGTAACGAGTACGAAATGCCGTTTTATGGATATCAGCCTCCTTCACCTTGAGCTAGTGATACCCTGACCTTAAATCAATCTTGGAGAAAACTGATGCACCCTTAAGCTGATCGAACAAGTCATCTATCTTGGGCAGCGGATACTTGTTCTTGATCGTCAACTTATTTAGCTGGCGGTAGTCTATACACATCCGTATTGTACCGTCTTTCTTCTTAACAAAGAGCACAGGCGCTCCCTAAGGTGATACACTCGGCCGGATGAAACCACGATCCAACAATTCCTGAATCTGTGCCTTCAGTTCTACCAACTTCTTCGATGCCATCCTATATGTGGCAATAGACACTAGCGCGGTTTCGGGTAACAAGTCTATACTGAACTCAACTTCACGGTCTGGAGGCAGACCTGAAAGTTCCTCTGAAAATACATCGACAAATTCCTTCACCGTACGGACGTTCCCCACAACTGATTCTTTGGCCTCCAAGGCACAGACACAAACCATAAATGCCTCATAACCCTTCCTCACCATTTTCTCGGCCTTCAGAGCAGACACAACATTAGATAGATAATCTCTTCTATTGCCTATCATTACCACCTCTTCACCTTCTACTGCCCTCGAAACCATGCGCTTAGCTGCGCAATCCAATCTGGCCTGGTACTTCACTAGCCAATCCATCCCGAGAATTAGATCGAACTCCCCGAATGGCAGTTCCATCAGATCAGCCAAAAACACTACCCCTTGAAGTTCTAGGGGTATACCTCTATATCTGCTTTATTTACTTTCTGAGTGACCTAGAGGGCTTATTATCATCATCTCCTAGAAGTAATCTCAAAGTCTAAGTTCATAGTTTCGACTATACTACTGGCAACATACGAGTGCATCGAACCAACATTTATTAAAGCAGTATAAGGCAGTCTGAAAATTAAGAACGTACCGGTTATGATGTCCAGTGCGTTGCCCTCCTCCCGATGCCTCGCTGCGTAGACCAACCCAGGTTGTCTCGCTTCTATGCTCCCAGCATCTCTACCCGGTGCTCCGCGACCTCGTCCCGGACTGTTACCTCCCCTGGCTGAATCGCGAACCCTCTGTGGTTGCTGACCATCCCTCTTGAATTGTGTACGACCCTGGTTTCCAGATTGAAGCCTAGCTGACCTCTGCGGACAATCCCTCACTCGGTGTCTCATTGATCCACACTCAAAACACCCTCTGTTTCCAGTCCAACATTCCCCCGTGTGAGACTTCCCACATCGAGCACACCGTGGTGGCCACTGAGAAGCAGCAGCAGCAGGCCTCAAAGCTTGATTCGACCCACCATATCTAGCCCTTTTTTGCTGATTCCGACAGACCCGGATGACCCAAAATTCCTCTTATTCCAACCCTTATCCTGGTTTCGTCTCACTGACAGTTTCACTTCCTCAGTAACTTTGGCCTTCTCTACCAAGACCGTAAATTCTCTTTCCTACTGTAGAGCAATCAACATCCGCAGCTCATCTCTCAGCCCATCCTCAAATCTGACATAATGCTCATGTTCCGTGCCCACAATACCCCGTGCATACCGACTTAACCGAAGAAATTCTGCCTCATACTCCGATACTGACTTATTTCCCTTAACCAAATTTAGGAACGCCTTACGCTGCGCATTGATGTAACTAGTCCCAACATATTTCCTCTGATAGGCTGCCCTAAAGAAATCCCAAGTGATATCGTCGGCCATTGCTCCATCCCTAATCGTTAGCCACCACTGATATTACTTATCTCGGAGAAGAGATACTATACCCTTCATCTTCTCCTCAGCCTTAAAATCCAGGTCATCCATGATACGTTATGTCGCCTCCAGCCAATATTCCGCCATGCTAGGAGCCACACCAGATACACCTATAAATACCTCTGTGCCATTAGCCCGGAGTCGTTCGGACACAGATTTTTGAGCTCCCATTCCGATGCCTGCACCTACAACTCTTTCTAGAACCCGCAGCATCGCCTGCGACACTGCATCATCACCACTCGTCTGATCCTAAAATTTCGCGCCCACAATTGGCAGCGGTGGTACCTCGTTCTCTGACCCATGACCAGACCCTACCGATTCCGACACTGTCGTCCCACCCCTACCTCGTCCACGTATATTACGCCCACGTCCTCGTGCACTCATGACTATCGATACAAATTGATCTGATTTAACAGTTTTATGTGTTAGACTTATCCCGCTGTTATTAAGGGACAGTCTTATGAATAATTTAAAACGGAGATCATTTTTGTAAGTTCACACAATCCTACGGTTTAAGTCTCTTCAGTAATTCCGTATTACTACTAGTCATAACATCATCATTACAAACATACAAACAACAAATAGGGGTACATACCTGGGCAGATCAGTGCCGGAGACTCGGTGCCATGTTTTTTCAACCGTACCTTTCCCACAAAATCCTTTCATAACCCATTTAAAATATTTTTGGGCCTCAGGCCCACAATTGAGCTTTTGAACTTTGCTTTGATACCAAAATTATAACACCTCAAACCCGGTTAACACACCACGATCGAATTCAGTATGTTACAGAGTGCAAATAAAATTTGAAGAAAACAAGTTGCTGGTTTACTTTTTGTGAAAAAGTGTTATCGAAAACATTTTTGCAATTTGAGTGTGGAAGAAAAACTCCTTCGAGAAGATTGTTTGTCGTTTCTAGTTTTGGAAAGCCATTTGATTTTATGAAAACCCGAGTGAGTTTAGAATAATTAAGTTAAGAGAATCATTTGTATCTGAACATAAGAAAAACTTAGTTTGGAGAAAGTCTGAGTTAGATTGCCGACTTCATTTATTTAGTATTACCCGATGGTAAAGTTTGAAAAACCCGAAAAGTTGTACAATTTTTGAAAATGTTGATTTTGCGGGTTATTAGAACTTGCTATATCATTTAACTCAAGTAGATAATCAATAACCCGAAATAATAAAAGCCTAGCGGCCTTATTACAAATCCAAAACCAAATTTAAATGTGAATTAATCCAAAATAGTAATTGAAATAAAACCCGAAAACCTAGTGCATGGCCACCTCGAGTCCACCCCGGCTCCACATCCGCGATCTAAGCCTCATCTGCAAAATGTAAGGGAAGGAGTGAGTCACCGAGACTCAGTGTATAAATCCTTATCCCGATATTAATAATGCACTTACACATTTCATATGTCAATATGCAAATCATGCAAACCCTAACCTAACCAACCGAACTCCTGTGTCTACCCCGTGTGGTCAAAACCACTGGTGGTCAAAACCGCTGGTGACCGTAGTCACAAATCATATAAGTGTGGTCAAAACCACTGGTGACTGTAGCCACAAATCATATGGTGGGGCCAATCCACCGTGTGGTCAAAACCACTGATGACAATCCCATAATCAACATGTAGGGTAAGAGTTACACAACTGATAATGCACAAAACTACATTTTCTATGTCAGTACACAACCGTGATTTGTCTACTCTCCTACTCAGAATCTGGTCCACACCTCGGTGGCCAATCACGAACCGCTGAGACCGTCCTCTTCTTGAATTTGGGGGCTAGGGTCTCAGGTCTGACCCCTTCTACTGTTTGGTTAGCCATAGGGTCCATAATACCCGAGCCTTTAGGCTTAAATCACAAGCCAAGCAAATCCCAGAGATCAACGGAAAGCAGCTATACTCCTTCCTACAATCGACTGAACACATCACCATAGATCCCAAAAGCCATTCGACATTAACGTAAATCCTGAAAAGAATATAACGTGAGAAGATGATCACCCATTACCTCAACACTTACCAAAATCGATTAAAAGTGGGTGGGTGATGACGATATGCTGCAAGATGTGGGCTGAGATTAGGCTTGGATATCCAGAGAAGAGAGATTAAATTCGGGACTTAGGTAGATTAAGAGAAAACACAAGAAGAGGAAAGGAGATATGAGCACAGATATTTAGTTTTGCCAAAAATCAAAAGTGAAGAGAGGATTAGAGAGTTTTGGCCTTAAGATACACTTGAGAGAAAGCAACAACTTACCTCAAAAAGAAAGAAAAGTTCGGCTAAAGAAGGAACTTACCAAAATGAATATTAACAAAGCATTGATCTCGAACCAAAAATGATAAAGTGGAAAGGTAGTTTCGGCTAACAAGATTGTGAAGAGAAGAGAATAACAAGATGAAAGAGAATGAAAGAAAAAGTGGTGATTCGGCTTGAGAAAAGAAAATGAAGAGAAGAGGGTAGGAGAGGTTCGGCTATGGCTTCAAGAGGAGAGAAAGAAAAGATGTTAATAGAGAGAGGGTGATGGTTTCAGTTCTTGCTAACTCGAATGGAAGAAGAGAAGAAGAATGATATGATTTTGGAAAGATTCGGCTATAGAGGGTTTCAAGGAAGAAGATGAAAACAAAAGTAAAAAAGAAGATAGATATGATGTTTCAAGCTTTTAAAGGAGATAGCAATTGGAACACAACTAATAGATGGTAGGCAAGGTAGATTTGGCTAACCAACAATATAGAAAAGAGAATGGGGAAAAGCTTAAAAGAGCATTCAGTTTTTGCCAGAAAAAGAGGAGAAGGAAATGCAAAAAATACCAAATGGAAGGGGTTTAATTTTGGCACACATGAAACTAAGAAAGAAGGCTCTAAGTGCTCCCCCAGCTAGTCGAATTTGCACACCTCACTAGAGCCTACAACCACATTCGCCCACCCCCTTACCATTCTCCAAAACTGAATGCACTCTACCCACACCACTTCAAATTTCGGCCACACTCCCACTCCCTTCAACCTCCAAGCCGTCCCCCTTTTTCTCCCCAAATTCCTCCTTTCCACTCATTCAAATTGTTTGAATGAGTCAAGCTCCTACCTTCACTCCTCTCCATCCAATTCAAATGTGTTGACTCCTTCAACACCCATCCAACAGAGTCCTTCCTTGGCACATCTCTTCCTTGCACTTGGCGTCAAAAATAAATGCCCCAGGAGAGATTTCTGCAACTCGAACCCAAGCTCTGCCTCCTGCATGAGGCGTCACTCCCTTACCTCCCAAGTAGCGACTCCTTGCCACTCTTCCACTGGCTTCTTTGTGTCAAAACACCCCAATAACATCTCTTAACACCTAACTCCCTTGGCTCCCCCCTTCCAAGTACCCAAAACAAAAATTTTTGCTGTGGCTCATGCCTACCCCAAGCTCATGCCAGGACCCAAAACACCCTAAACTAGCACAGCAAACATATTAACACATGTAAACATGCAAAAATGCAGAGACCCCGATTTAAGGATGTTACAAGGTACTTGGTGTTCAACCTTCACTTGTTGACAAATTAAGCATCTTGATACAAACTCAAAAATATCTTTCTTCATATTTGGCCACCAATACCATTTCTTCAAGTCATTATACATTTTTGTGCTGCCTGGATGTACAGATATGCAGTTGCTCTGTGCTTTTTGTAAAATTTTCCAAATAAGTTCATCATCTCTTAGTACATAGACCCTATCTCGGAACATTAAGCATCCATTCGAACTAATACAGAAGTCTGGCTCAACACACGACTCATAGTGAACTCTTTTTGCTTGCAAATCACTGTTGCCTTTCTGAGCTTTACAAATCTCTTGGAGAAACATCAGTCTAGCTCTCAACTCAGCTAAAATAGAACCATCATTTGACAAAACCATTCATGTATCCATGGCTGTCAATGTAAACAAGGATTTCCTACTCAAGGCATCAGCGACCATATTCGTTTTTCCCGGATGGTAGTCAATCACTAGCTCATAATCCTTTATCAACTCTGACCATCTTCTCTACCTTAGATTCAATTCCTTTTGAGTCATCAAGTACTTTAAACTCTTATGATCAGTGAAAATCCAACATTTCTCACCATACAAATGATGTCTCCATATCTTCAGTGCAAATACAATTGCGGCTAATTCTAAGTCATGGGTCGGGTAATTCTTCACGTGTGTCTTTTAACTGTCTAGAGGTATAAGCTATCACCTTGCCTTCTTGCATGAGCACACAACCCAATCCATTCAAGGATGCATCACTGTAGACTACAAATTCCTTTTTTTGGCTCAGGTTGTACTAAAATTGGAGCCTTAGTCAACAATGCCTTTAGTTTCTCAAAACTATATTGGCACTTTTCAATATACTCAAACTTCACATCTTTTTGTAGTTGCCTCATCATCGTGGTAGATATCATAGAAAATCCCTTGACAAACTGTTTGTAATAGCCAGCTAGGCCCAGAAAACTCCTAACCTCAGTTACGTTCTTGGCGGTTTTCATTCAACAATTACTAAAATCTTGCTTAGTTCCACTCGAATTCTATCTCCTGAAATAATGTGCCCCAAAAATCTGACTTCCTTAAGCTAAAATTCACTTTTACTAAACTTGGCATATAAATGTTTATCTCTCAAAGTTTGCAAAACCATTCTCAAATGCTTAGCATGCTCATTCTCATCACGAGAGTAAATTAGTATATCATCAACAACGAATTTATCCAAATATGGCTGAAAATGCGATTCATTAAATCCATGAAAATTGCAGGGGTATTTGTTAAATCGAAAGGCATGACCAAAAATTCATAGTGGCTATACCTTGTCCGAAATATAGTTTTCGGTACATCCGAGTCTTTGACTCTCATCTGATAATAACCAGACCTCAAGTTTATCTTGGAAAACACAGTGGCTCCCTTCAATTGGTCAAACAAGTCATTGGTCCTAGGTAACGGGTACTTATTCTTTATGGTTACCTTAGTAAGCTACCTATAATCTATACACAACCTCATGGAACCATCTTTCTTTTTCACAAATAATACGGGAGCACCCCACAGAGAATAGCTTGGTCTTGCGAAACCTTTATCCGTCAACTCTTATAACTATACCTTTAACTCTTTCAACTCGGTTGGAGCCATTCTATACGGAGCAATTAAAATGGGGGCAGTATTAGGGGCTAACTCGATCCCAAATTCAATCTCTCTAACCAGTGGTAACCCTGGTAATTCTTCTGGAAATGCATTTGGATACTCACATACTATGGGCACTGACTCAATTCTTAACTCAGTCTCTTTGGCACTCATCACAAAGGCAAGACAAGCTTTATATCCTTTTCTTACATATTTTTTAGCAAACATATGAGAGATCACTACAGGCAACCTGTCCTGTTCATCTGATTCAACACGAAGAATATCCCCATTTCCACATTTTAATTCAATAAATTTCCTTTCATAATTTACTATTACACCATTAGCAGTTAACCAATCCATCCCAAGAATGACATCGAATTCATCAAATGGAAATAACATGAGATTAGCCGAAAAGTAATGACCTCTAATCATTAAAGGGAAATATTTGCATACTTTATCAACTAACATACATTTGCCTAGGGGATTTGACACTTTTATCACAAATTCTGTAGGCTCTATAGGCATGCTCATGTTAGATAGTAATTTCATGCAAACATATGAGTGGGTAGATCCCAGATCAATTAAAGCTACAACATGAGTATCTTAAAGAGAAACTGTACCCGTTATCACATCAGGTGAGGACATCTATTCACGAGCGGAATGGCATAAGTTCTCGGAGGCACACTACTCTCAGATCTTACAGTCTGCTCTCTAGGAGTACTTTTACTGCTCGTTCCATTCCCAGATTTCTCTATGACCTTCCCCTAGCAGTACTTCCAAATTTTGCACTCTAGGATTTCTTTTTTTCAACCATCTCAGGGTAATCTCTTATAAAATGATCTAGGGATCCACACTTGAAACAAGCTCTCTCGTTTGCACGACACTCCCCGGGATGACGTCTGCCACACTGTGGACATTCTGGTCTACTTGGTCGAGCGTTGCCAACACTAAAAATCGAAGTGGTCTGAGCTTTAGTCCCCGAGTACTATTTACCTTTACTTCTATTTAAAAACCCAGCTGAAGTGGCTGATCAAGTAGTAAACTCTCTTGATTTCTTGGATGAGTTCTGAAATGGCTTGCCCAATTGTCTCTTCCTCGAGTCACGAGACTCGATTTTAGCCTTTCTTTTCTCTTTGACCAACTCCTTGGCCTTACAGGCTCTATCGACTAAGACAACAAATTCTTTTAGTTCTAGGACACCAACAAACAAGCAGACGTCCTCATTTAATCGGTCTTCGAACCTTTTACACATAATGGCTTCAGTAGACATGCACTCCTGAGCGTATTTACTAAGCCTTACGGACTCATGCTCATATTCGATTACCGTCAGTCGACCTTACTTTAGCTCTAGGAATTCCTTTCTTTTCTGGTTGATGAACCTTTGACTAATATACTTCTTTCGAAACTCTTCTTGGAAAAATTCCCAGTTAACTTTATCCATTGGTACAACTGGCACAAGGGTGTTCCACCATTGGTAGGCCGAATCTCTTAAGAGTGACACAAGACACTTCATACACTCTTCGGGTGTGCAAGATAGTTCATCAAATACCCTAATGGTATTTTCACGCCAGAATTCTACTTTTTTTCGGATTATCATCTTTATTAGCTCAAAATTCCTCAGCTCTTTGTTACCAGATTCTATCAACAGGTGGCTTTTCCCTTCTTACTACTTCCACAACTTGGGGAGCTACAAGGGCATGTTAAGGAATAGATGGGGTAAAGGGGGTTGAGCATTGGGATTTGGTCGAAAAAACTCATTATACCAATTACTTATCATTTGGAGAAAGGATTTCTGAGTCTCTTCTCTTTGACCTAAAATCTTGGGTCTACTTTCTACTAGTCGGTCCTCATGCAGAGTCAACAGACATTACTAGCAAAGATCATCGCAGCAGTTTCGGTCGAGATCCATTTACTATATGAAAACATAATTTAAATTGTCAGGAGTCGTCACACTATCATTATGTAAATACTTATACGTATGGCATGTATAGCTATACTCATGCATAGCTACGTTAGTCCAAGAATCGACTAAATCGTAGCTCTGATACCACTAAACTTAATAACCCTTACTTGTAATTGGCACCGACACGGGATACGAGCAGTTATCTTGCTAAAACACATACTAACATTCATTTACAATCCATAAAAGTTTGTTTAAATTTGAAACTTTTCGATCTTCAACTAAAAATCCTTAATATAGACTTACGAGGCCCAAAACACACTTTAGAAATGATTCGGAACCAAACTGAGTTCTTTAGAAGATCTTTGGAAAGACTTAGAAAATTCTCATCAAATAGACCACACGCCCGTGTGGTAGAAGGGATACACCCGTGTGGCCTATCACATGCCCGTGTTCCATACCCATGTAGATTTATTTCTCAATTCGAACCTACAGAGGTTTTCACACGGCCAGACACACGCCCGTGTCCATGGCCTATGTCCCTCACATTGCCTAGACACGCCCATGTCTTAGTCCGTGTATAAAAACCTTGACATTCTATTTCTGAGGTCATCATCCCCAAAATGTCACTCGGCCAAGGCACACGCCCGTGTCCTTAGATCGTGTGGCAAATTAAATTCCTAAATTCAGGTGCAGACTTCACACGGCCTGGGCACACGCCCATGTCCTATGGCTGTGTCTCCTACACGGTTGAGACACACAACCATGTCTCAGCCCGTGTGGTTACTACTGGGCATTCTATTTTGCCAACTTAACATGCAGGGGGACACACGGCCAAACCACACACCCATGGGGTAGACCGTGTGTCACACATGGCCTAGACACACGCTCGTGTGTCTACCCTTGTGGAAATATACAAGGCTATTTACCAAGCCCTTTATGTAACGCCCTGAAGCAATACATAGCATGACCATAAAGCACTTCTAATATTCACTACATCATGCATATATAAATTCACATATTACTCATTCAATTGCATAAACTTGCACTTCATGAATTTCATCATCATTGAATAAATATAACTTGGCTAGTTTTGGCTGAATTCAATGACCATTTACAAAATGAATAATTAATCCTAATAGCCAAAACTTTGGCTAACCAATATGACATATCACAAATTGACTAAGTTTCTATACATGTCATACTCAAAATAATCAAAATTCACTATACCAAAAGAATAACTTGATAGTGTGAACTGAGCTCCAACGTCTTACAATCCCCGAGCTAGCTTGTCAATACTACAAGGAGAATGGAAAAGAGAGGGGTGAGCATAAAGCTTAGTAAGTTTGCATGAAATAAATAGCAACATAAAGGCCTATGATAACATCCATACATTTCATTGAGTAATAACTCAAATTCTCAAACATATTGCCATAACTTACTCATGCTTACTCTTACCAATCACATATCACATATCAGTCATATTTCTAACTTTAGTACTAATTTCATAACTTCATTTCATGTACCTGTATCACTTCATTTCATAACTTTAGTACTAATTTCATCTTCAACATAAACTTAACTCTTTATCTCGTTGAACCACTTGGAATATTTGAGGATACACAATAATCATCATACACATAGTATGATGCCAATGTCATATCCCAGATATGGTCTTACATGGGATCACATCTTGATGTCGATGCCATATCCCAGATATGGTCTTAAACGAGATCTCATATCGATGTCGATGTCATATCCTAGATATGGTCTTATACGAGATCGTATATCGAGGCCATGTCTCAGACATGGTCTTACACGATATTCATATTCGATGTCGATGCCATATCCTAGATATGGTCTTATACGGGATCACAATTTGGTGCCGACGCCATGTCCCAAACATGGTTTTATACGGTTACACATCTCATGTCTTGATGATGGTATCCTCTCACTTCCTAAGGTCCAACCGGGACTTCAACATCATAAATTTTCATCATTTTCTTATTGAAACATCATTGATCAATTTCATAGAAGTAATATACATCTTCACGAATGTCAAGCATTTTAAAACATAATAACATGATGTTGAATTTGTTACACACAAACTTACCTCAGTACCAAAATATGTATATTTGTTCAATTTAGTCCAACACCTTGTTATTTCCTCAGTTTTGGTCCGAACTTCGTGTTTCTTGATCTAAAATAACAATTTCACTCATTTAATCACCAAATAAAACAAGACATTCTAAAAGTTTCTACTTGGGCAAAATTTTCATTTTGCCCTTAAACTTTCTTAATATTATGATTTTGCCCCTAGGCTTGTAAAATGAAATGTGTTCATTTTTCACTCACCCGAGCCTAGATGATTCATATTCACTCTTATAGTAGCTCAAAATTTCAATTGTTACACACATTTACCATCTATTTTACAACCTTTACAAAAAGGTCCTTTTTAGGTGTTTTCATGGAAACTCCTTTCACAAAAGTTGTTTATTAAACAACCAAGACTTATTTTATTCCATAAAATTTCAGCAAAAAACACTAATGCTCTCATGGCTAAACCCTAGACTTTCAACCATTTTGCAAAATAGTCCCCTCATTAGATAGCTCAAGCTATAAGGGTCTCAAAAGTACAAAAATTATTAAGAAAGACTACCAAAATCACTTACTTGCAAGGGTGAGAAGTTGCTGAAAATTTTAGGCTTCCAAAAACCCTCTTTTGCTGATATTTTTGGTGGAGAGAAGAAGAAAAATGGGGAACATGATAGCTTTTCTTTATTTTATGATTAAAAATTAATTTAGTCACCAAATGCTACCTAACCATTGACCATGTCTCCCCTTTGTCTCTATGGCCGGCCTACCCTTTCTATGGGTCTAATTGCACTTTAAAGAATTCCAATTTAAGGTTCCATGGATATTTGGTACTTTTGGTTTGTAGAACAAAACTTTACACTTTATGTGATTTAGTCCTTTTTCGCAATTAAGCATGATATCGCTAAAATTAATGCACCAAAATTTTCATGCACTCATATAATCATGCTATAACACATATAATAATATTAGAATAATTTTCTATGACTTTGGGTAAGTAGTTTCGAAACCACTATTTTGACTAACCCCAAAATCGGGCTGTTACACTTTTTATTTTTTAAATTTATACCAAATTGGACCCTAAATAATTTCAACATTTTAAAAATTGTAACATCCCAAAATTGGGCTTAGTAGGACTGGGCCCAATGGGCCTTGGACATAAGAATGTTTAAAATTCTGAGAACAAGAGAATGGCATTATTGCAAATTGGACTTGTTAGTTAAGTGAATTTGGAAGGCTACGAGGTTTCTATGAAGTCTGGGGTTTAATTGGGCCTTAGGAAAAATTTAGTATTTTAGCACTTTAAGGAGATGGAGTAAGTGACCTTAAAGCATATGGAAATAATTGATTAAACAGCTAGCATAAGTGAGTAGTTAGTAAAGAGGCTATGGCACCACATGTATTACCTTGAAGGAAGGAGTTCGAATCACTTTGTATGCAATTTGACTTTTACTTTTGCTTCCCTTCCTTATGTGTCGGTCAAGGAATAAATATGGCAATGGTGGACTTCATTATTTTGGTAAGGTGGCTAAAAGAATAAGGCAAGGTTGAAGTTGGGGAAAGGAATCAAGAGAAATAGGAAAGGAAGGCGGACATGAGGTTAATTCCATGAATGATGTTTTGGAAAGCTTAGGAGGCCAAACTCTAATCCTAAGGGGGGATGCATGTGGACGGTTTTGGAGTAGTTAGGTGGCTGAAATTTTATTTTGGCTTTTGGTAAAATCCTAGCTTTCTTTTGGCCAGAAATCCTTTTTGCAACTTTGTGCCATTTCTCTCAATTTTGCAACCCACCTTGTCGAAACATAGTAGAGCAATAGTGCATTGTTTTCCTCTCAAATTCTTTTCTTTTTACTTTGCTTTGTGCCGAAATTACAAGCCCTGGTGACCATATGTTTCTTCTTTCTTTTTACTTTGGCTGAATTCCCCTAGCACATTTGTGCACTTTCTTGCTCTTTTGTTTGATCAAGATTTTCATCTCTTGTCTATCTCCCTTTTTGGATAGTCGAATCTTCCACCCTTCTATTGAAATATCTTTTCCATTCGAGTGGCCATTTATGTACAATCGGTAAGTGAATTCTTTTCTATGATAATATTCTTTCCTCTTTAGCTGAATAAGTAATTATCACTATTCGGTTGTAAATCATGATCGTAAACGAAAATGGTGTTATCCTCCACTTCTTCATGTTTTATTCACTCTCTCTTTTCGTAATGCTTTAAGTGGGAGACCATGTACTATTCTAGCTGAAGTCAAACGGTGGTAATTGGATCCAATATCGATAAGGATCGATTCTTGGTGCATCGAGGGAGATCACCGTTGTGGTGTTGAAATCGGTAGAAAGCACAACTCGTAATCAAGGTGTGTAATCCCGTACCCTTCCGAATATATGTTTGAAATGGTGAGTAAGTCTCACATCTCTTTGGAAGTTTACATGAAATATTCTGTGATTCGGTATAAATACCGAATAAAATCGATAACAGGCATCCGTGATCACTCGGGAGTGCGTATATTCGTAGTGGTAATCGTATTTTGTAATAAAACAGTTTCGATCAGAAACAGTGACGTGTATTTGAAAAATCATGAAAATTTGGATAAAAGGAATTACAAAGTGGGTAAGATATCAGATTAAATCTTACTGTGTCTACTTTAATATGGAAGAAACGGAGAAGGAAAATGAATATTATATTCCGAGATATGTTAATTTTAGTGAGACTAGTTCTGAATGACTTCAGGGTATCCTGTTCTGTTTTGAAAAAAATCATATAAAATTGTTCAAAGTGAATTATGGGACATAATTTATATGTATGGATTTCTAACTGAACCTATTTTCGATGGAAACAAGTGGGAGCAGTATATGAAAAGCGTACAATAAGATATTTGTGATTAAGGAAAGAGAGGTCAGAATCATTGGACAGTGAAACAAGGAAAACTTTAAGGAATAAACTGTACTAAAAGGTTGAGCTAAAAATTCTGGAAAAATTTTAGGAGAAAGATATATGTGTCTTCTTTCACAGGAAATTTATCGATTTAGATTTCAAGTTTTCTATCTCGAGTTATGGTCAATTTAGTCAGTATGATGCAGATGGGCAATTTCGATTTTATGCTCCAAATTAGTAGTTAAGCCTAGGTTGTGAAATTACCATAATACCCTTAAAGGGTAAATTACCGAAATACCCCTGGGTTGTGAGATTACCAAATTACCCTCGACGAGTAAAATTACAAAAATGCCCTTATGGGCTGAATTACGGAATTGCCCCTAATGGGCCGAAATACGAACTTGCTTAATGAACTGAATTGACATATTACTTTATGGGCCAATCTGATATATTTTGTTATGAGGGCCAAAATATGTTTAATGGGCCAAATTTGCTAGATCGTTAAATGGGCCAAATTGCTATTTTGACTAATGGGCCAAATTGATAACTTGTAATATGGGCTTTTTGTTGAAATTTACCTTATGAATATATTATTATGCATTAAATATGTATATACATGACTGCATGGGTTGGGATAATTGACGAAGAGAAGAAAGGCATGTTCCCAAAATCTAGTTCGGTGGCTCTACTATAAATATTTTAAATGGCCTGTTGCCAAAATCTAGTTCGGTGGCTCTACCACAAATATTATAATTGGCTTAATGCCTGCTATTGGTGTGTTGGCGGGGTAGGTTGACTTGATCCCCACAGGTGTGTTGGTTGGTACGGGTGGTGTGTAGCAGATGGAAATTTAGGCTTGGTTTGGAATTGCATATCACATGCATTTTATATTTGTTATATTGTTACATTTGTAAATGGGCTTAGGCCCAAATATTTGATTTATGGATTTTGGCCCAGTGAACAACGGTGAGTGGGTTACACACTGAGTTTTAAGTAACTCACCCCTTCTTTCTTAACCACATAGGTAATGCTCCGTGAGGTGGACTTGACCATGGATGACTCGGTGGAGGCCATACTTGTAAATAGTGTTATTAAATTTTAAACTTCTATTCCGTTATTTTATTATTTTGGTTTAAGTTGTAATAAGGCCTCGAACTATTTTATTATTTGCTTTATGGTTGGTTTACTTATTATTTTGCTTAAATTGTTTTAAACGAGAATTTTCTAAAAGCTAAAATAAAGGTTTTCCAAAATCGATTAACAAATGGAATTCATAATAAAATTTTTACAAATATTTTAATACTGAAATCTTCTTCGAAGTTTCAATGTTATTTTCAAAAGTCATGTTTTATAAGATTATTAGTTCAAATCTAACGATTTATCAATCAATCTTCGAGGTTATTAGTATTTTATCAAATATCTCAAATCAAACTTGTTTTTCTTGATTTTAACAAAACTTATTTTAGTACGAATTTCAAGTCCTTTATACGTTTTCTTCATTGTGACACGCCAGATTCGGGCCTAACTTCTGGGCCGGGTTTGGGGTGTTACATTTTATGGTATCAGAGCCCAGTTTCAAAACTCGGCTGTGGTTTGGGTTCAAAAACATTTTCCAAAGCTGTTTGAAAATTGATTTATAAATGTTTGAAAGGAAGTATGGCACCACGGGTATCCGGCACCATGTCAAGTAAGTATTTGTATATTGGATGTTTATTATTGTGATATGATCATAGGAACACTCTAGGACTTTTAGTTTTAGGTGTTTGAAAACGGTAGAGATCGAGACTATAGGATGTGATTGCGAAAACAACTTTGCTTCTTATGTTTCATAAAACATTGGTTAATAAATATCGAAATAGTACACTGATTCATAAAACTTTTAATAAGATTAAATCAATTTAGTAAAAATAAGTGCTAGAAGACGTGGATGTGGTAGACGTGGACGTGGTAGAGGCCGAGGTGCTAGGGCTAGATCTTTGGCACCAAGGCATGTGCCCGAAAGGGAGACGTTGGCATCGCCAGTGGCTGAGATGGGATCTCGTGTTCGATTTCAGGTTGATGAGCTGACTCAGATAGTTAATAAAGTATTGGAGGAGGTTAAAGGAATCAGTGAGGCACTTCGATTTGGATTTGTGGATTGTAAGAAGAAAATAGGTCGTGGTTCTTTAGGGTCACATTCTCGTTCTATGAAGCGTGTCAAGGCACGTCCAAACTTTTCGGCTTGCGATTATTGCGGAAGGTGTCATTCGGGAGAATGCTGGGGGAGGTTAGGAGCATGCTTGAGATGCATGTCTAAGGAGCATAAGGCTCAGGATTGTTACATCACCATCAAGTCAGGTATGTTTGGTTGAACGTGAAGATTGAATGTAGAAAATTCTAAGTATAAATGGTAGACAACTGTTTGCTTTTGTGGTTAGATGTTTGGTTGTGTGAAAGAGGACTCAAGATTTTGTTAAAAGTACATTGTGGTTTTTTTTTTAAGATCAGAGTGCGCAGCGAAAGCTTAGTGATGTGATTTGAGCGATGCGTTTAGCAGTTGATTGGAAATTTCGAGGAAGAAATTTCTATAAGGAGGGTAGAATTGTAACATCCCGAAATTAGGGTTAGTAGGATTGGGCCCAATAGGCCTTGGACATAAGAATGTTTAAAATTCTGAGAACAAGAGAATGGCATTATTG
This sequence comes from Gossypium rotundifolium, assembly GCA_025506655.1. Taxonomy (NCBI): domain Eukaryota; kingdom Viridiplantae; phylum Streptophyta; class Magnoliopsida; order Malvales; family Malvaceae; genus Gossypium; species Gossypium rotundifolium. The sequence goes on from CP106725.1 coordinate 81,343,621, forward strand.
CAAATTGGACTTGTTAGTTAAGTGAATTTGGAAGGTTACGAGGTTTCTATGAAGTATCGGGTTTAATTGGGCCTTAGGAAAAATTTGGTATTTTAGCACTTTAAGGAGATGGAGTAAGTGACCTTAAAGCATATGGAAATAATTGATTAAATAGCTAGCATAAGTGAGCAGTTAGTAAAGAGGCTATAGCACCACATGTATTACCTTGAAGGAAGGAGTTCGAATCACTTTGTATGCAATTTGACTTTTACTTTTGCTTCCCTTCCTTATGTGTCAGTCAAGGAATAAATATGACAATGGTGGACTTCATTATTTTGGTAAGGTGGCTAAAAGAATAAGGCAAGGTTGAAGTTGGGGAAATGAATCAAGAGAAATAGGAAAGAAAGGGGGACATGAGGCTAATTCCATGGATGATGTTTTGGAAAGCTTAGAGGCCAAACTCTAATCCTAATGGGGGATGTATGTGGACGGTTTTGGAGTAGTTAGGTGGCTGAAATTTTATTTTGGCTTTTGGTAAAATCCTAGCTTTGTTTTGGCCAGAAATCCTTTTGGCAACTTTGTGCCATTTCTCTCAATTTTGCAACCCACCTTGCCGAAACATAGTAGAGCAATAGTGCATTATTTTCCTCTCAAATTCTTTTCTTTTTCCTTTGCTTTGTGTCGAAATTACAAGCCTTGGTGACCATATGTTTCTTCTTTCTTTTTACTTTGGCCGAATTCCCCTAGCACATTTGTCCACTTTCTTGCTCTTTTGTTTGATCAAGATTTTTATCTCTTGTCTATCTCCCTTTTTGGATAGTCGAATCTTCCACCCTTCTATTGAACTCTCTTTTCCATTCGAGTGGTCATTTATGTACAATCGGTAAGTGAATTATTTTCTATGATCATATTCTTTCCTCTTTAGCCGAATAAGTAACTATCACTATTCGGTTGTAAATCGTGATCGTAAACGAAAATGGTGTTATCCTCCACTTCTTCATGTTTTATTCACTCTCTCTTTTCGTAGTGCTTTAAGTAGGAGACCAAGTATTGTTCTAGCCAAAGTCAAACAGTAGTAATTGGATCCAATATCTATAAGGATCGATTCTTGGTGCATCGAGGGAGATCACCGTTGTGGTGTTGAAATCAGTAGAAAGCACAACTCGTAATCAAGGTGTGTAATCCCGTACCCTTCCAAATATATGTTTGAAATGGTGAGTAAGTCTCACATCTCTTTGAAATTTTGCATGAAATATTCTGTGATTCAGTAGAAATACCGAATAAAACCGATAACCGGCATCCGTGATCACTCGGGAGTGCGTATATTCGTAGTGGTAATCGTATTTTGTAATAAAACAGTTTCGGTCAGAAACAGTGATGTGTATTTGAAAAATAATTAAAAATTGGATAAAAGGAATTACAAAGTGAGTAAGATATCAGATTAAAGCTTACTATGTCTACTTTAATATGGAAGAAACAGAGAAGGAAAAGGAATATTATATTCCGAGGTATGTTAATTTTAGTGAGACTGGTTCTGAATGACTTCAAGGTATTCTGTTCTGTTTTGGAAAAATCATATAAAATTGTACAAAGTGAATTATGGGACATAATTTATATGTATGGATTCCTTACTGAACTTATTTTCGATGGAAACAAGTGGGAGCAGTAGATGAAAAGCGTACAGTAAGATATTTGTGATTAAGGAAAGAGAGGTCAGAATCATTGGACAGTGAAATAAGGAAAACTTTAAGGAATAAACTGTATTAAATGGTTAAGCTAAAAATCTGGAAAACTTTTAGGAGAAAGATATATGTGTCTACTTTCAAGGGAAATTTACGGATTTAGATTTTGAGTTTTTTAACTCGAGTTATGGTCAATTTAGTCAGTATGATGCAGATGGACAGTTTCGATTTTATGCTCCAAATTAGTAGTTAAGCCTAAGTTGTGAAATTACCATAATACCCTTAGAGGGTAAATTACCGAAATACCCCTGGGTTGTGAGATTATCGAATTACCCTCAACGAGTAAAATTATGAAAATGCCCTTATGGCTGAATTACAGAATTGCCCTTAATGGGCCGAAATACGAAATTGCTTAATGAACTGAATTGACATATTACTTTATGGGCCAATATGATATATTTTGTTATGAGGGCCAAAATATGTTTAATGGGCCTAATTTGGTAGATCGTTAAATGGGCCAAATTGTTATTTTGACTAATGGGCCAAATTGATAACTTGTAATATGGGCTTTTTGTTGAAATTTACCTTATGAATATATTATTATGCATTAAATATGTATATACATGACTGCATGGGTTGGGATAATTGACAAAGAGAAGAAAGGCATGTTGCCAAAATCTAGTTCAGTGGCTCTGCCACAAATATTTTAAATGGCCTGTTGCCAAAATCTAGTTCGGTGGCTCTGCCACAAATATTATAATTGGCTTAATGCCTGCTATTGGTGTGTTGGCGGGGTGGGCTGACTTGATCCCCACAGGTGTGTTGGTTGGTACGGGTGGTGTGTAGCAGATGGAAATTTAGGCTTGGTTGGGAATTGCATATCACATGCATTTTATATTTGTTATATTGTTACATTTGTAAATGGGCTTAGGCCCAAATATTTGCTTTGTGGATTTTGGCCCAGTGAACAACAGTGAGTGGGTTACCACTGAGTTCTATGTAACTCACCCCCTTCTTTCTTAACCCTGTAGGTAATGCTCCGTGAGGTGGACTTCGGCCATGGATGACTCGGTGGAGGTCATACTTCAGAAATAGTGTTATTAAATTTTAAATTTCTATTCCCGTTGTTTTATTATTTTGGTTTAAGTTGTAATAAGGCCTCTGAACTATTTTATTATTTGCTTATGGTTGGTTTACTTATTATTTTGCTTAAATTTTTTTAAACGAGAATTTTTCTAAAAGCTAAAATAAAGGTTTTCCAAAATCGATTAACAAATGGAATTCATAATAAAATTTTTACAAATATTTTTAATACGGAAATCTTCTTCAAATTTTCAATGTCATTTTCAAAAGTCACGTTTTATAAGATTATTAGTTCAAATCTAACGATTTATCAATCAATCTTCGAGGTTAGTAGTATTTTATCAAATGTCTCAAATCAAACTTGTTTTTCTTGATTTTAACAAAACTTATTTTAGTACGAATTTTAAATCCTTTATACGTTTTCTTCATTGTGACACGCCAGATTCAGGCCTAACTTCTGGGCTGGGTTTGGGGTGTTACAAAAATAATATTAATTTTATAACTCAAAAAATTATAAAAAGTTTCTAAAGAATATATAAAAAAATTTAAAAGTAAAAAAAAATCCTAAAATATTATTTCATAAACCTTTAAACCCTACATTCTACAAAACCATAAACCCTTAATAATCTAAACCCTAACCTTAAAATAATTAAAAGAACTAAAACAATAAAAGAACCCTAGCCCATGGAGGGAGAACGAAATCATGTCTAGCTAGAAGCGTTTTCCTGTCAGTTCGTTGAAAACTCGACCAACTAGATGCGTTTTCATATCTTCAGCCGAATCTGATAAATTTTGAAAAAAACCAACCTAATCCAGTAATTATAAAAAATAGTATTTATGGGTAATTCACCAAATATTTGAAATTTAATTATTGTAATTATATATATAAATTTATTTTCTTTACTTTTCATATTTCAAAATTTAGGTCCAACTATTAATAATATTAAAATTATTTTTTAAAATTTAGATTCATTAGAGCATCATTTTTAGTTACATGGCTACCAAGTGAATTTTTTTATTATTTCAAAATGTCACACCAATAAACTTAACAAAAATATTTAACAGTGTTAATAGTTGGCTACCAAGTAGAATGACTAAATTCTTGAAATAAAGGTGTAATGAATAAATTTCAAAATTATAAAGAGTACAAAAACTTATAGTATATTTTAACCTCTTTTTTTCACAAATAAAGATAAAAACCATAGCATGTTCTTAATTACTTTTTGAGGTTACAAATATAAATAATGCACCTTCTAATAATTTTAATAAAAATCAAGCATTTTCAAGTATGATAGATTAATTTTCGAAATATCTCCAAACTTAGATCATAAAAAAATATGAATTTGAGCTATCAAGATTCCTAAACTTCAACCTTACTAACATAGTCAAGGCCAAGTAGTGTTAAAAGTCTTCACTGTTAATAATCTATAAAATATTTAAATAAATCAAAATAATAAAATAATAATAATAAACCGATATAATGAATCAATTTTATATTTGATTGTCAACAACATAAAAGAAGTAGCAGTTAATCTGTTTGTTATATTTAATTAAAATAAATGAATTATTCAAATTATTATATATAATTATCTAAAATGATTCGAAATATTATAAAATATAGTATATTATAAAATTAAAATATAAATAACTTTCAAAATTCAAGATTTGTTATTATCAAACAATATAATTATATTCAATACTAACCCAATAATCAGTTTAATAATATAAATTCAATACTTACAAAATTTTATATTTTGTTTTTTAACAATAGGAACATGACAAATTAAATTTTTCCTCTTAACTTTTAGCATTTGAATTTCTTCAAGAGGAAAAAGTTGAGAATCAGGAGAAAAAATTTAATTTATCATGCTCATATTGAAAAGAGATAAAAATATTATGAAGTCATAATTTCATATAATCTTTTCTCATTAAAATAATTTATATATACGGTAATAATTAAATTTAGAACTCAGCAACTTTTTATCTCTTTGACCTGTTAAATCGAAAGTTTCTTTTGTTTTATATATGTATTAGTCCTTTTATTTTATTTACGTATTTTTAAAAAAATCAATATTCAAAAAATAATATTAAAATACATGCTTTTATCGTCAAAACAAAAAATTTAGTGAAGTTAACTAACTTTCTATATTCAAGATCTTGACCACCTAGTGAAGTTAACTAACTTTGATTCAATTTTGAATTATTATATATTCTTCATTTATTTTATTTTTGGAAATTTTTATGAATGTATATTACACGTTTTTGTTTTACGTAATTGTGAATTTGATTGATTGAATGGTGATTTCATTTCGATTCCAAAATAATTTTATAATTTCATGATTTTAGTACTTTTTATATAATTCTTTCATGAGTTTAATGTTTACAATTTTTTTAGGATTTTTTTAAATACATGTCAACGGGGTATATCACATTAGCATACTTATCAACGTGGCGTGCAATGTGTTAGTTGATTATATAACACCCTTTACCCGACTCGATCGTTAAGGGCCTGAAGTCACAACGTGGCCATCTATTTTCAAATGGTCCAAATGGTACCTATTCAAAACTTCCAACCTAAAACTTATAGACATATAATGGTTCATCCCAATTCAACAAGTCACCACATCATGCAATTTGGGAACATATGTGTAATAGTTCGTTTTTCATTGGTGTAAAAAATAGTAGCTTTGGGATCACAAATCTGATGAGTAAGTTTGTAAATATTAATTGTTTAATATTTATGAGGTAATTTATGTCATGTCAAGTACAAGTGGTTTGTCTCTAAAGTCAAGTGGTTTTAGAAAATGAAGTATCAGGACATCGTTTCTATAAACCGAGCCCAAAAATATTGTAAAAGCTACAAAAGTCAATCGCTATTAGTTTAAAGGGGCTAATTGAGTGCAAAAGCAAAATTAGATGAATTTATATGGTAATTTAACCATCTGACAGACGGTTGAATATTAGCTTATATTATATTTTATATGTTTTAATTTAATTATTAAAGTAATAATAAAACAAAAGTTAAATAAACTTCATCTTCTTCGTTCTTTCATTTTCCTAACCGAACCACCATTTTAAAGACTTGGAAGCTTCAATCTTGCTTGTAAGTGTTTTATTAGCCGGTTTTTCGTAAATTTTATGTTTTTTGAGATTATTGCAACTTAATCAATTTAGCTCAGGGATTAATTTGTGATTTTGGAAAAAGTTTGGGAAACTTTCCATTGATTTTTTTGAATCTTTTTAGTTGTTAGTGGTTTAGTTTGAAGCTTGATGATGAATTAGGACTATTTTGTAAAGTGATTTTGTATAGTTTTTTAAGTTTAAGAACTAAACTGAAAATATGTTAAAATTGGAGTGGTTTTCTTGTAAAATTTTAGCATTAGAGGGCTGATCATGAATGATTAGGAATTCGACAATATGGGTTTATAGATTAATTGTGAAAATAAGTTTGTTTCGATTTTAGGGATTAAATTGAATAAAATAAGAAACTTTAGGGTAATTGTGAAAAATTTCAATAAAGAAGTCATATGCATTAAATAGATTATTATAAAGCTTTTGGGACTGATAACTGAATTAAATCATCGTATAGATCAAGAACTGATAGAAAATCGCAAAAAAGAGAAACTTGTTGACTAGTCCCTGATATTACTATCTCTGTAATTTAGCCTTGGTAAGTTCATATGGTACTGTGATATGTATGTTAATTATGTTTTATTAAATTCGATATATATTTTGAGTGTTAAATGTTATAATTAGTGTAAGATGAGAAAAGTGGATTGAAAGGTAAATTGTTATACTGAGACATGTAACGTGCCCGGATGAACATAGGATATGATACAATTGACATGTTTATAGGTTATTTTGTGTGCTGTATGAGATTGACTTGTGATGAGATGATGATTCTTGACTTCTTATTATACACTGAATATACCGGAGTCCAACATTTATTGCAGATTGTCGAGTTATATTTATAGTGATTTTGGTTTGTTTCTAGAGGCAGATGTAAAGCCTACAGGCTAGGCACTTGGTGCCCAAACTTGTTCTTGGTTGGATTGGCTCGGTTGAGCATTTTTGTAACCTCCCAAAGACGTTATTGCTAGATTGAGAAGGCTACATTAGCCATCGAAATGGATAAGCTAACTTACGTTACTTTTTAAGACTTTAAATAAACTCATTTTAGAGAAACCGTAGTTGTACTTTGAGTTAGCTTAAAAACATTCATTCATTACGTCGTGTATATTTAAGATTCATTTTATTGTTGAAAGTGTTGTTTTAGAAAAACCGTTTGCTTGCCGCTCTTTTTAAAAAAAAAAACTCGAAGTTAAATGCAGCGAAAAAACCATTTTTCAAGTTATTTTGGAAAATTAGTTATTTTATCGATTTGTTTTTCAAAAATAGTTCCTTTGCAATGTAGTGGAAACTAGGAAACAATATCAAATTTTACTTAAGCCTGATATCATGCATTATCCGGTTATTATGCTTGAGTAATTCATGCATGCAAAAATCCCCCCCAAAAAAAAAAATACCAAGCCACAAATAAAAAATAATTAAAAGTTATAGGCCAAAACTAATAAAGACTTAATTAAATAATAATAATTTGGGGTCCAAGTTGATTCTCCGAATGTTGAGTCCCGTCCTAATTTTGAGGGTTACCTAATAAGTTAAACACTATTAGGGGTAAGCTTATGAAAAGCTCAGTGTGGGTCGAATAATTATTTAAACGGACAAAAACATAAATATCAAATACATTGAAACGCATTAGCATTAACAGAAGAACACAAAACCATCATTGGAATTTCATATCATTACAAGCCATTATCAAATTGATGTCAAACGGTGTATGAGCATGAGACATCATTCATTCGAGTAACAATCACCATTTATTACAACAAAACACAATACATAGCATAAATCAATAACATTATGTCGTGCACATGATGCAATGCAAAAAAGTTCCTACCAATACCATCCGCTACACACCACGAGTTCCCTAGAACCCGTCTGACAAACTCCAAAACATTATGAGCATAGCTCGATGTGGTAAAACCACCGAATAATCAATAATGCAGAAAATCTACCGAATATCAAATAGTGCGATATAATCACAAATAACATATAATATGCAATAAAATTGTCAATCCCCTCGGTACTCCAGGTGCAGTGCACTGCCTACGAATAATGCAGACTTAATATGCCGCCGGTACTCCACAGAACTCCTCCATCAACCACAAAATCTCAACCCAATGCATATGCAATATGTCACACAATCTCATACATAATCATATCTCAATACTTTTCACATTTATTTGACATGCTCAGCATGTCCTCAATAATCACATACTTTCAGTAAATGAGAACAGTGTTCCATTCTTTCAAATTACCATTGTGTTGGTGTCAATCAATATCGTTCAATTTCACATACTTTACGGATTTTCATTGTGCATAAATAGCACCCTTTTCAGTACAAAATATAACAAATATTTCATGCATTTAAATCATACTAAGCTTAATATCTCAACACATTATATCATTCATTCAAACATTTTCATATCTCATAACTCAAATCTGCAATTACAAACTCAATCAAATATTCATACTACCAAACTAGCAATTTTGCCAACATGTCAATCTTTTAAGGCTCAAAACATACTTGGTTCAGCCACTCACAAAATCATTAATTTGGCTATTGAGCCAATCTAATTAGCAAGCTAATTTATCAAATATAACATGATATTTAACATTTTTAAACAATTTTATGAGTTTAGGACCCACACCTTATTTTTCGCTTCCTCGCAGCACACTAGCGAATCTTCCAATTTTCCTTAATAATTCCTTAAAAAAACCTAAACCAAAATTCAGCATAAATTAAATCAACTTACCATTAAAGTATCCCCCAAACACTCACTCATGAGTTCAAACCAATCGTTGAAATTATAACTATTTTATGAATCCAAACTAGTTAGATTCCTTACACTGTATTGATGTAGACCGTACGTACAATCGTTCTTCACCTTTATAGATGATTTGGGGCCTTTGGGTCAGCACCTAATTCAATAATACAATGGAAAATAAGTAGCTAATTAATGATTAAATTCATTAATTTAATCAATTCGTAACCTTTACCCAACGACTATGTCGAAATAACAAACTAGTTACCCTTAATTGCACTTACGCTTTACGATCTGTGGGATCCGAATGGCTAATCGATCAAGAACGTTTTTCCCTAATTGAAAATAATTTAAAAGATTATTATTAGGGTTCAAAAACTCAAATTAAGGCTAGAAAAATATAAGTAAGAACCAAGAAACAAAACAGCCCCCTTTCTTGCACATAGGCGCACTCACCACCACCCATTGTGGCCAAAATTGGGGCTGAATTTTAAAACGGTTTGAGATCTCATTAAAATCTGGAAAATACCTTTGAAATCATTTAAAATCTCCCAAATTCCCGATCTGGAAATTTTGGTTTTTAATTGACAAAATTAATCAAGAAATTGAAGAGAAAAATAGACCTTAGCCAAGCTAGTCGAGAGAAACAACAATCACACTTTCTTGGCAATGTTCGGTATCGATCTTGGAGTTCAAGATTTCAGAATTGGGGCTGATTTTAATGAGGAAAAATGACAGCAATATGGTGGATAATATGTTAACAAATCTTGTGGCAAAAAGAAAAAAAAGAAAGAGATGGTAAAACTAGGTGTAGGCGACGACAACGATAGATGAAGGGAAAAAAAATTAAAATGAAAGAGAAGGAGAGGGGGAGAGGAACAGATAGGGCAATGAGAAGGAGAATTAAAGGCTGATTATTAGTGAAAAATTAATATTTATACCTAGGTTAACTAGGCTTAGATGGCTCACACATTAAAACAAGGGGTTTTTGTCAAAAAATTAAATTATTTGCTTGGGAAGGGAATTGAAGTTAGGACCTCAAGGATAAATTCACTAATGGTTAACCATCAAACTAATAACTCATTATTTATATAATTTGAAATATTTATTTTAAAAAACAAGGAAAAGGCAAAATTTGCAAAATAATAAAAATGATGTGAGAGAAGGGATTTGAACTTGAGTTTCAAGAAATGTTACACTAACACTTAACCAACAAAACAATACCTCATTTATTTCCTAAAAATGCATAGATAATCTAAAAAATTAAGGTATGACCACACTCTCTCGATTCAAAAACCCGATTCTATTAGCCTCCGATTTTTGGGATGTTACAATTTTCCATTCCTTAAGGACATTTCATCCTCGAAATTTTCTTGATCACAAAATTTGTTACCCCTTTTCCTTCAAACTAGGCCACCAAGCTTTCATTACGCAACTCTGATTCAAACACAATTCCAGACAGGGCGTCTCCTTAAATTCCCAACATATATTTTGCATATCTAATTAAGGAAACGTTACTAATAGATTCCTCTACCCCAATTCCCAATTTTGATAGAAACTCTATTGGATTATGCTTACCACAATATCTACAAATCAAAATCCTAGCTAATCTAACAGTTTCCCCATTAATAACTATTACAACCTTTCATTGAGGTCTGACTCATTTGGCCCACTTTAAAGGTCATGGATTTGGTCTAGTGGAAGCAGACTCTCTCCTTTTCTTAGCTTTATTCTTTTCCTTTCTTTTACACTCCAAGCATTTAGTCTCTTCCTCTATATTAGTCCTTTCAACTATAATCTGAAAACATTTTCTAAAACTCCTAATATCGTTTGGGACAGACAATGCATCTTCCCCACCCTCCTAGTTTTCGCCTTCAAAAGTAGGCGCAATCACGATGTCAATATTCTTAGGGTTAGGCATAATTCCTTGAGAACCAAATGACTTAAATTGGGTAGCTCGATGCTGAGCCCTATGGTTCCTCATTCTACAGTTGTTAATTATGTATCCTATGGTCTTAAATTTGATCTATAGTTTTAGAAAAAAATAATCACTAGCTAACTTCAGTCAATTTTTAGTTTCCTATCTTATAGTTTCAAAGAAAAAACCAAATACTAACTATTTCAGTTCTATGTCTACAGAAATACACCTAAAGTGTTTACCTATAACTTAATAATATCTTTTCTATGACAACCAACACCAGAGTCTTAAACCTAATTTTCATTGTAGAATATCATTTTCAAAATTCTCTGTGGCTTGTTTTTCCCAAATTTCCCCTTTCTCATGTATGCATGCATGCAAAATTATTTAAGTAGATTTATATACTCAGTCTGAGGTTTTGAACCAAGGATCTGATACCATTAAATATAACCTCCCAAACCCGGCATAAACGTTATTGCTAGATTGAGAAGGCTACATTAGCCACCGAATGGCTAAGCTAACTTACGTTACTTTTTAATACTTTAAATAAACTCATTTTAGAGAAAACCATAGTTGTACTTTGAGTTAGTCTAAAAGCATTCTTTTATTAGGTCATGTATGCTTAGGATTCATTTTATTGTTGAGAATGTTGTTTTAGAAAAATAGTTTGCTTGTCGCTTTTCTTTAAAAAAATGCAACGCCTAAAAAATTTAAGAGTCTAATTGTGAGAATCTGCAGTAATTAAATTTCTGTAACTCTGGTTCTATACTTTGCTTTTGTGTTTAATATCTAAAGTTCGAATTGCGTTGTTAAAATTTATTTTTTTAAAAAAACCCTAATCCATGTGTTGGGTGGTTAAGTGCGATTATGGGTAAATCAGTGACAAGAATGAGCCTGCTAGTTCACTAGTTAAGCATCTATCTATATTTTGTCTGGTTTTGAGTTTGAGTTCCATTGTACGCGTAGGAAATAATTTTTTTGCAATTTTCGGAAGGGAGATGGTGGTTAACTTAAGACGTTCTAAGAAATTCTATCGTTCTTTTTATTTATCTTCAAAACTTTAGTTCTTTGTTTTCCGTCCTTCCTTTCTTGATTTTTCTTCTTACTACAATTGACTTTTTAGTGCGAATTGGGAAGCTTTGAGCTTGTGAGGTTGATATTGCGTAAGTTTCACTGAAAATTCCTTTCATTTGTGTTTTTCATTCTGTTAAAATTTCTACTATCAAAACAGGACTTTCCTCGTTTATTTGACTTTCTGTTAAACACTCGGTTGGTTACTTTGTTTAGGCAAGGATATTGCAAAAGACGTTAACCCGCTGTATTAGTTTGATTTCTACTGTTTCGTACGAGTTAAGTGTGCGAATTGGAATAGAATTGCATCGAACCTTTCGACATATTTTTTTTACAATAGGTTGATTTTAATAAATGTTGAAATTGATAGTGTAATTGATTGTGAAATGATTAATTAGGTTCCAGATAGTCTCCGTATTGTTTCTCTGCCAAAACGAAATCAGGTGCATGCCGAAAACTTTAATTTTGCAAGTTTTGAATCGTAGAAAATGGTGGCTTTCAACGTCATACGGGTGTGTGTCTAGGCCATGTGAGCCACACGGGCATGTGGTAGGCTGTCTGATCGGCCGTGTAACTCACTGTTCATCGAGTTGGGGCCACACGGGCGTGTGTCCAGGCCGTGTGTAGCCAAATTAGTGTAGGGTTCACACAGGCATAAGACACGAGCGTGTGTCTAGACCGTGTAACTCACTGTTTATGACTTAAGACCACACAGGTAAGCACATGGGCGTGTGCCTAGGCTGTATGAGTCACATGGGCATGGACATGGCTATGTGTCCAAGCTGTGTAACTCTCTATTTTTATGTTAGAACCACAGGGGCAGAGGACATGGGCGTGTGCCCAAGCTGTGTGAGTTACACGGAAAAGGACACGGCCATATGTCTAGGCTGTGTGGCATTATAAAAGAGGCTCAAAACTCATTTTTAAGGCTGTGAATGTGGTTTATGACTGATAATATGTAACATCCTAGAATTTAGTATCAGTATGTTGTTTTCTTTTGTTGGCGCTTAGTAGTGCAATAATTTTTATTTGTGTGGTTAAATGGTATCATGAGGGCTTGGGATTAATATTGGACTTAGAATAATTTTTAGTAAATTGTACTTTATTGGAGAGGAGCTTGTAACCTTAATGCTTAAGGTAAATTAAGTGATTAAACTAGCATAAGTTGAGCTAGTAGTAAAGTGGAGTTGGCGCCATAAGTGTTCCTAGAGGGAAGGACTTAGAATCCTTGATGAGCATGTGAATTTTGTTTATTTTTGTTTTTCCATTTTCATAGTGTCGATAATGGATAAGATCTTGGATGAGTTGGATTTCAAATATTATGGCAAGAAGACAAAAGGAAAAAGGTAAGTAAAAACTTAAGGAAAAAAATCTTATAAAAAAGGCATTAAAGGTGGACACAAGGCTTAATGTAAGGTGAATGTTTTGGAAAGTTTTGTGTGGCAAAAAATTTGACTTTGTGTCCATGTACTTAGACGATTTTTGGGGCTAGGGGGTGGCCAAAATTTTGAAGGCATTTGGATGAATTAGGAGCTAGTTGTGCACATCTTTCTTTTAGTCATTTTGTGTTCTCTCAAAGCTTTTCTCTCTAATTTTTCCTCCTCTTAACAGAATGTATTTTGGACAAAAGGTAAACTTTTTTCTTTTCTTTTGGTCATTTGAGTTTTGACCATTTCGGTTTTGAGTTGTTATTTCTCCCCAAATTATTTTTTCTTTCTCTCCTCTTTGTGACCGAAAATACCAAAACATCAAAGACCATTTCTTCTCTTTTTCCCTCATTGCCAAATGTACATTGACCCAAAGTTCTTCTTTGATTCATCTTCTATCCTTGAGAATCAAAATCCAAACCTTCATTTCTATTCTCTTTTCTTCTTTACTTCTCTTAAAAGACTCCCAAACATCATTCTCTCCCTAATTCTTCACCATGGCTAAATGTTGATGGTAAAATCTTTAGCTGAATCTTTCTCTTCATTTATAATCTTTTCTATTTCCAACAAATCCTTCTTTCTTTGTAGTGATATAGCGGAGTGCCGATTATTTCTACATCGATTAGTCAACCTTAGCCATAATAAGATCGTGCAGAAAGGAAGTTCATCGTTCAAGGTGAGGAATCAATTTCAAAAAGGGGTTTTATATTATTCTTTTAATTGATTAAGGATTGTTTTGATTAATCGATTCTATCATATGGACTTTATTAATTGACTTTCACACTTTAAACGAAAGAATCTTGTGGTAAGCCTATTTCGCCTTTGAAATCAATTGGTTGTAATAAGGGAATATTAGTTGGACTAACACTTATTTGTCAATGAAGGCAATCAATATAGGGTCGAAAAGGGTTGTTAATAGCGTTTGGAAGAGGGATGGTTCCGCTATTTCCCCTAAATTCAAGCGAAGGGCTGTTTTGGGAATCTGAGACTTTCCATCGGGTTGTGGACCCACATCTGAGGAGAATCGATTATTCGAAGTGGTGCGTACTCTGAAGCCATTGATTGTCTTGGTTTTTCAACGGTTTATGAACCATCAATCGAGGAAAATTGAAAGATAATTGTTGCTCGAAATTTTGAGGGTAAAGATCCAGATCATTTATCTTGACATAGATTTATATTTAGTATCAGTGTTCTAATCGAGTGTGATACGTATTTAGGTATCGACGAGTGGGAAAGTATAGTTCTCACCGTAATCAGGTGTGTAATTTCACACTTATCTCATAGGTTAGATATTATACCGTAAGTAATAGAATAAAAATTGTAAAGTTGGTAAAATTGGAAAATACGGTATATTAACACTTTTTGTATAAATGCATGAAATCGGTATTAAAGTTCTGGAAATTACAGATTTACCCTTAATGAGCTATTAAATTAAATAGTGATATTTGGGGCCATATGAATTATTTTGATAAATTGGCCAAGTGTGAAATTTGTGAAAAGGGCCTCATGTGATTAATAGACCAAATTTGCTAGATCGATTAATGGGCCAAATTTGCTAGATCGCTTAATGGGCCAACTTGTATTATGGGCCTTATGATGAAATCATTATATGAATATTGTTATGCTTTGTATATGCATACATGATTGCATGGGTTATATATAAACTTTGAACTTCTTTTAAGTATTTCTATTTAAGTATTATTTAGGCTTGCAATGTAATAAGGCCTCTCGTATTATTTTCATGGATTTTTATTTCGTGGATGGATTTTAATATGTTTTAGATACTTAAATGGACCTGTTTTAATTTCTATAAATGTTTTCTTAAACTTCATGTATAAAAAGGGTTTTTCTTAAATATCATCAACTCGTAAAATTTCTATGAAAACTCTTTTATGAAATTATTTTAACCAATTATTTCTCTAAAGATCAAATTATAAACCTTTACGTTTTAAAATCATGGATTTCAAATTAATCTCGATTTTTGATAAACTCCATTCCCAACATCATTTTGAAGATTTGTTTTCTTTAAATCATTGATGACTAGATGTAAGTTCGATTTGTGTGGCATGCCAAATCTGGACTTAACGCATAGGCCGAGTTTGGGGTGTTACATTTTATGGTATCAGAGCCAGTTTCAAAACTTGACTGTGGTTTGGGTTCAACAACAATTTTTGTTTTAAAAACTGTTTAAATTTCTAGACTTTATGTTTTAAAGGTAGTATGGCACCACGAGCATCAGACACCAAGTCAAGTAAGTATTTGTATACTGAATGATTATTATTGTGATATGATCATAGGAACACTCTAGAACTTCTAGTTTTAGGTGTTGAAAACTGTAGAGATCGAGACTATAGGATTGATTGCGAAAACAACTCTATCTCTTATACTTTATAAAATATCTTTATTAAACACTAAAATAATATTTTGATTCATAAAACTTGTAATCAGATTAAACCGAATTAGTCATTATGAGCACTAGAGGACGTGGACGTGGACGCGGTAGATGTGGCCGTGGTAGAGGACGAGGTGCTAGGGGTGCAACTGAAGTACCGGGTCATATGCCAGAAATGGATATACCTGTTACTGCTTTGATAGATATCGGGTCTACCCACTAGTACGTTGCTAGTGCCATATCTGGAAACCTAAATATTAGATCTGAGATTACCGATAGAGAGATGATGGTAATTAGTCCTTTAGGACAATCTATAATTGTGAATAAACTATTTAGATACGTGCCCTTAGAAATCTAAAGAGAAATATTTTTAGCGGACTTGATAGAATTGCCATTCGGTGAGTTCGATCTTATTCTGGGCATGGATTGGTTAGTAAAGCACCGGGCGCAATTGAATTGTGCTAAAAAGAGGATGTCAATAAGGACTGTGAATAATGAGGAGGTAGTAATGATAGGCGAGTGAAAGAACTTTTTGGCAAATGTGGTATCTGCATTAAAGGCAGAGAAGTTGGTGCGGAAGGGGCATGGAGCGTTTCTATCCTTCATTAGTGCTTTGGATGCCAAGGAATTATCAGTGGAAGATGTGAGAATGGTGAAGGAATTTTTAGATGTCTTTCCTGAAGAACTTCCTGGTCTACCTCTAGATCGGGAAGTAGAGTTTGGCATTGAGCTTTTGCCCATAACGGCTCCAATGTCAATTGCCCCTTATAGAATGGCACCAAAAGAGTTAGCAAAGCATAAAGCTCAAATTCAAGAATTGTTGGATCGGGGATTTATTCGACCGAGTGTGTCTCCGTGGGGAGCACCAGTTTTGTTCGTCAAGAAGAAAAATAGGTCGATGCGTTTGTGCATTGATTATAGGCAGTTGAATAAATTGACGATCAAGAATAGGTATCCTTTGCCGAGAATCGATGACCTGTTTGATCAATTGAGGGGAGCTTCAGTTTTCTCCAAGATTGATTTGAGGTCGGGTTATCATCAACTTAAGGTTAGAGAGGCAGATATTCATAAGACGGCATTTCGGACTCGTTATGGTCATTATGAGTTTTTACTGATGCCGTTTGGTTTGACCAATGCACCAGTTGCATTTATAAACATGATGAACTGAGTCTTTCAACCCTATCTAGACCAGTTCGTAGTGGTGTTCATAGATGATATCTTGGTATATTCGAGGAATGAAGAAGAGCATGACTTACATTTGCGCATTGTGTTTCAAATTTTGCAAGATAAGCAACTTTATGCCAAATTCAGTAAATGCGAATTTTGGTTGAAGGAAGTGATTTTCTTGGGTCATGTGGTGTCAGTCGAAGGAATACGAGTTGATCCTTGGAAGGTAGAGGCTATGTTGGATTGGAAACCACCGAGGTCAGTGGCTGAGATTCGGGGTTTCCTGGGTTTGGCTGGTTACTATAGACGCTTTGTTGAGGGGTTTTTGTTGATTGATGCACCCCTAACTAAGCTGTTGCGAAAGGGAGTACCGTATGTGTGGATTGATAAACAACAATAAAGTTTCGAGAAACTGAAGAAGATTTTGATGGAAGCGCCAGTACTGATTCAACCTGAAGCTGGAAAAGAGTTTATCGTTTACTGTGATGCGTCACACACGGGTTTAGGATGTGTGTTGTTGTAAGGAGGAAAAGTGGTGGCTTATGCTTCTCGTCAGTTAAGGCCGCACGAAGTTAACTATCCTACTCATGACATGGAGTTGGCTGCGGTAGTGTTTGCTTTAAAGATTTGGAGGCACTATCTCTACGGTGAGAAGTCGATCATTTATACAGACCATAAGAGTCTTAAGTACCTCCTTACCCAAAAGGAGTTAAACTTGAGACAATGGAGATGGGTGGATTTGTTAAAGGATTATGACTTCTCAATCGAGTACCATCCTGGAAAGGCTAACATTGTGGCAGACGCGTTGAGTCGTAAGGTGGTATCAGTGTTAAGAGTAATGTTTGCTCATCTCAGTTTGTATGAGGATGGCAGTCTGCTAGCGAAACTTCAGATGAAGCCATTGTGGTTAGAACAGATCAAGGAAAAGCAGTTATCAGATGAAAAATTGGGTCCTTTAATGTAACAAGTTGAAAGTGGTATAATAGGGGACTTTGGATTGAACAAGGATGGCGTGCTATGTTTTCGTGGAAGAGTTTGTATGCCCATGGATTCGGATTTGAGACAAATGATTCTGAGAGAGGTGCATAGTAGCCCTTATGCTATACACCCTGGTGGAAATAAGATGTATCAAGACCTCTGTGAATAGTATTAGTGGTCAGGGTTAAAGCGGGAAGTAACAAATTATGTAAGTAAGTGTTTGACTTGTCAGCAAGTGAAGGCGGAACATCAATTGCCGTCAGGCTCATTGCAACCGATAAAGATTCCTCTACAGAAATGGGAGTGGATAACAATGGATTTCGCTAGTGGGTTACCTTTAACACCTGCTAAGAAAGATTTCGTTTGGGTGGTAGTAGATTAATTAACGAAGACTGCTCATTTTCTACCAGTTCGTATGGATTACTCGCTACAGAAGTTGGCTAAGCTATATGTATCTGAGATAGTGAGGTTGCATGGGGTACCAGTGTCTATCATATCGGAAAGGGATCCTAGGTTTACATCACAGTTTTGGGAAGCTTTACATGAGGCTTTGGGAACAAAGTTAAACTTCAGTATAGCTTTTCATCCTTAGTCAGATGGTCAGTCAGAAAGAGTAATTCAGATTTTGGAAGACATGTTAAGAGGTTGCATGATTGACTTCAGAGGTAGTTGGGAGGATTTCCTACCGCTTGGCGAGTTTATGATATAATGATTACCAATCCAAAGATCCAAATGGCGCCTTATGAAGCATTATACGGTCGTAGGTGTCGTACCCCTACTTGTTGGACTGAATTGGGGGAACGGTAGTTGTTGGGTCCTGAATTGATATCTGAGATAGAAGAAAAGGTAAAGGTGATTCAAGCATGGTCAAAGGAAGCTTTGGATAGACAAAAGTCGTACACGGATCTGAAGTGTAAGGATATCGAGTTTGTAGTGGGAGATCAGGTCTTTCTAAAAGTCTCACCTTGGAAGAAGATTTTCAGATTTGGAAGGAAGGGCAAGTTGAGCCCTAGGTTCATTGGACTGTACCGTGTGTTGAAGCGTGTAGGATCAGTGGCCTATCAGCTTGAATTACCTCCGGAGTTGAGTCGGATTCATAACGTTTTCCATGTCTCTATGTTAAGGCATTACTGATCAGATCCGTCTCATATAGTGCCAGTAGAGGAGGTTGATCTAAGGCCGGATTTGTCTTTCGAGGAGGAACCAGTGGAAATCTTAGACCGTGATGTTAAGGTGCTAAGGAAGAAGACCGTGCCGTTGGTCAAAGTTCTATGGCGTAATCACGGTGTGGAGGAAGCTACGTGGGAGCCTGAGGATGCAATTCGACAACAATATCCTCACCTCTTCTAATCAGGTAAATTTCGAGGACGAAATTTTCTTTAAGGGGGTAGATTTGTGACATCCTAAAATTTAGTATCAATATGTTGTTTTCTTTTGTTGGCGCTTAGTAGTGCAATAATTTTTATTTGTGTGGTTAAATGGCATCATGAGGGCTTGGGATTAATATTGGACTTAGAATAATTTTTAGTAAATTGTACTTTATTGGAGAGGAGTTTGTAAACTTAATGCTTAAGGTAAATTAAGTGATTAAACTAGCATAAGTTGAGCTAGTAGTAAAGTGGAGTTTACGCCATAAGTGTTCCTAGAGGGAAGGAGTTCGAATCCTTGATGAGCATGTGAATTTTGTTTATTTTTGTTTTTCCATTTTCATAGTGTCAGTTATGGATAAGATCTTGGATGAGTTGGATTTCAAATATTATGGCAAGAAGACTATAGAAAAAAGGTAAGTAAAAACTTAAGGAAAAGAATCTTATAAAAAAATACATTAAGGGTGGACACAAGGCTTAATGTAAGGTGAATGTTTTGGAAAGTTTTGTGTGGCAAAAACTTTGACTTTGTGTAAATGTACTTGGACGGTTTTTTGGGGCTAGGGGGTGGCCGAAATTTTGAAGGCATTTGGATGAATTAGGAGCTAGTTGTGCACATCTTTCTTTTAGTCATTTTGTGTTCTCTCAAAGCTTTTCTCTCTGATTTTTCCTCCTCTTAGCCTAATGTATTTTGGACAAAAGGTAAACCATTTTCTTTTTCTTTTGGTCATTTGAGTTTTGACCATTTCGGTCTTGAGTTGTTCTTTCTCCCCAAATTATTTCTTCTTTCTCTCCTCTTTGTGACCGAAAATACCAAAACATCAAAGACCATTTCTTCTCTTTTTCCCTCATTGTCGAATGTACATTGACCCAAAGTTCTTCTTTGAATCATCTTCAATCCTTGAGAACCGAAATCCAAACCTTCATTTCTATTCTCTTTTCTTCTTTACTTCTCTTAAAAGACTCTCAAACATCATTCTTTCCCTAATTCTTCACTATGGCTGAATGTTGATGGTAAAATCTTTAGCCGAATCTTTCTCTTCATTTATAATCTTTTCTCTTTCCAACAAATCCTTCTTTCTTTGTAGTGATATAGCGGAGTACCGATTATTTCTACATCGATTAGTTGACCTTAGCCATAATAAGATCGTGTGGAAAGCAAGTTCATCGTTCAAGGTGAGGAATCAATTTCAAAAAGGGGTTTTACATTATTCTTTTAATTGATTAAGGATTGTTTTGATTAATCGATTCTGTCATAGGGACTTTATTAATCGACTTTCACTCTTTGAACGAAAGAATCCTGTGGTAAGCCTATTTCACCTTTAAAATTAATTGGTTGTAATAAGGGAATATTAGTTTGACTAACATTTAGTTGTCAATAGAGGCAATCAATATAGGGTCGAAAAGGGTTGTTAATAGCGTTTGGAAGAGGGGTGGTTCCGCTATTTCCCTAAATTCAAGCGAAGGGCTGTTTCGGGATCCGAGACTTTCCACCGGGTTGTGGACCCTCATCAGAGGAGAATCGATTATTCAAAGTCATGCATACTCCGTAGCCATTGACTGTTCGTGGTTCTTCAACGGTTTATGAACCGTCAATCGGGGAAAATTGAAAGATAATTGTTGTTTGAAATTCCCAGGTTAAAGATCTAGATCATTTATCTTGACATATATTTATATTTAGTATCAGTGTTCCAATCGAGTGTGATACGTATTTAGGTATCGACGAGCGAGAAAGTATAGTTCTCACCGTAATCAGGTGTGTAATTTCACACTTATCTCATGGGTTAGATATTGTACCGTAAGTAATAGAATAAAAATCATAAAATTTGTAAAATTAGAAAATACAGTATATTAACACTTTTTGTGTAAGTGCATGAAATCGGTATTAAAGTTGTGAAAATTACGAATTTGCCCTTAATGGGCTATTATATTAAACAGTGATATTTGGGGCCATATGAATTATTTTGATAAATTGGCCAAGTGTGAAATTTGTGAAAAGGGCCTCATGTGATTAATGGACCAAATTTGCTAGATCGATTAATGGGCCAAATTTGCTAGATCGCTTAATGGGCCAAATTTGCTAGATCGCTTAACGGGCCAACTTGTATTATGGGCCTTATGATGAAATCATTATATGAATATTGTTATGCTTTGTATATGCATACATGATTGCATGGGTTATATATAAACTTTGAACTTCTTTTAAGTATTTCTATTTAAGTATTATTTCAGTTGCAATGTAATAAAGCCTCGTATTATTTTCATGGATTTTATTTCGTGGATGGATTTTAATATGTTTTAGATACTTAAATGGACTGCTTTTAATTTCTATAAATGTTTTCTTAAACTTGCATGATAAAAAGGGTTTTTCTTAAATATCATCAACTCGTAAAATTTTTGTGAAAACTCTTTTATGAAATTATTTTAACCAATTATTTCTCTAAAGATCAAATTATAAACCATTACGTTTTAAAATCATGGATTTCAAATTAATCTCGATTTTTGATAAACTCTATCCCCAAAATCATTTTGAAGATTTGTTTTCTTTAAATCATTGATGACTAGATGTAAGTTCGATTTGTGTGGCATGCCAAATCTGGACTTAACGCGTAGGCCGGGTTTGGGGTGTTACATAATAATTTCCCCATCGTATGACTGATCTGAAATTGATCAAATCGAGAACTCTTTGATACTCTGTAACAGAAATACAAATATTATAAATGTAAGTGTGTTGTGAATAATTGTACTAAGCATTTGCATGGGTTGGGATGTTATGAAGAAGGAAGTAATCTGATCTGAATCAGTGGTTAAGCCACATGTAAATCGTTCTGATTCTGGCATTTTGACGCATTATTATCCTGCAGCTAAGCTGTGTTATTGTACATGTGTCAAATAGATATTTTGTGGTGTGTAAGGATGGATGGGCATTGAATGTCCTTAACGGTGTGTTGGGATGGTTGAAGATGGTGTGTAGCGGATGGGGTTTAGGAATATATGCATCAGATTCGATTCGATATATATATATATATATATATATATATGAGTTTATATATATATATATATATATATATATATCTTTATTCAACTGATATGTTCTAAATTTGAATTGTAAATAGTCCTGCACCAAACCAAATCTTTGAATATGAACTACTTTATAAATGAATACTAATTGAATAACTTAAGCTTCTGTTACGCACTGAGTTCATAACTCAATTTTTTTTGGTTGGATTTCAGGTAATCCCCAATCTTGAACGGGTTAGCGCAGCGGATGCTCGGTCAAGCATTTACTCTTCTTTAAGTAGTATATTAGGATTTCAATAAACTATAATAGTATGAATTTGGAAGATTTTATACTTAATTAGTTTTATGATGACTGCGTTATGAAATGTGGTTTAATTTTATTGTGTTGTTGTATGACAATTGATAACTGATAAGGTAACTCTGAACTTAGGCTGGACGTCCTGGCCAAGTTTAAGGTATTACATTTTGTGGTATCAGAGCTAAGTTTGTTAATACTCAGACTATGTTTGGGCTCATAGTGTGTAAGAAAAGTAACTTAGTGATAATTAGTATCTCAACTAAGATAGAAACACTGAAACTCTAGTGAACAACCGAGCCTCCGACGCTGACTCTATAAGTATTTTTGTGCTGTTATAAAGATTATGACCCCTAAACTATTGTGGGTAAAATGTTTTGCTATAAACTGGTGAAACTATTCTGCTGGATGTCTGAACTGATCTATGTACTATGATATTGTAGCTAGATTGCATTTATGAGTTTGCACGGTAGTTGTGGACGTGGTATCTGGGATAGTCGAGGATGCCGAGGAGGAGCTCGAGTAAAGTCATCCTCTATGGGTAGTCTGCCTAATCTGGATACCAGCAAGACTGTTGGTACTCCCACTACAGAGACGAAGTCCCAGGCTCCGACGGCTGGGGATGACACACTGTCCCAAGCCATGATCCGAGTACTAGAGAGGGTTGCAAGGACCCATTCGGGATTAGGAGGTTGAGGGTCAGTTAATGAACGACTCCGGTCGAATAGGGTTAAACTATTCAGGGGCATCTTAGGAGTCACTCCTACTGTTGTTGAGTATTGGCTCGAGGCTATCGAGCGTATTATGACAGACCTTGGCTATACTCCTACTCAGAAATTGAGGGGTACTGTGTCCTTACTCCAGGACAAAGCTTATCAATGGTGGTTAACCGTTGAGCAAGGTGCTCAATCGGAGCAAGTGAATTGGGACTATTTCAAGAATGCCTTCCAGGGTAAATATGTGGGAACAAGTTATGTTGAGGCTCGCTGATGCGAGTTTATGAGCCTAATTTAGGGTGACCGATTTGTGGCTGAATATGAAGCTAAGTTTCTACGACTGGACTTTAGTAGCGTCTGGCTACGTTAAGTGTGTGCGATTTAAGGAGAGATTGAGATATGACCTGTGAGTTCTGATAGCTCCTCAGAGGGAGCGATTTTTGCGGTTCTAGTTGATAAAAATGAATATAGTGGAAGAAGTGAAGCGCACTGAGTGCGAACATCGTGATTCTGAAAAGGATCAGAATATGTTAAGAGGGATTTGGGTTCCTCTGGTCCTAGTCAGCACCCTAAGAAGTGGGAGAGTTTGATAGGCCCTCGAGGGCCGAGACATCAGCGGTAATGACTAAGATTCAGTTGTCAGTGATTGTAGGAAGCGCCATCCGAATGAGTGTTGGAAGAAATTAAGAGCATGCCTCCGTTGCGGTTCGATAAAGCATCGAGTTAGGGATTGCCCCCGCCAACCTGATTCAGTGCTAGCTGCGGCACAGACTCTGGCTCCAAATTTTGTTCAACCTCGAGAGATGTTCAGCAACCATTCAGAGGTCGTGGTACTAGTACGGGTGGTAATGGATCTGGGAGAGGACAGAAAGCACCGGATAGAGGTGCAGGTTAGGCTGAGGCTCGTTAGGCGACACTAGTTTATGTAGCGATACATCGCAAGGAAGACGATGATACTGATGTCATTGCAGGTAACTTTTTTATTCATTCTATTCCGTATTATGCTCTCATTGATATTGGCTTTACTCACTCGTATATAGCTAGTGTTGTTTCTGTAAATCTGGGTTCAACTGCTGAGAATACTGCTAGAGAGTTTTCTATGATTAGATCGTTGGGACAGTCAATCCGAGTTGATAGAGTATACATGCGAGTACCCTTAGAACTTTAGGGCACGATATTTCCAGCTGATTTAATAGAATTTACCTTTAATGAGTTTGACTTGATTTTGGGAATGGATTGGCTTGTTGAGTATCGGGTCAGTCTAGACTGTGCAACCAATAGGGTTATCCTGAGAGCAGCTGAGAGTGACGAGGTGGTTATGGTTTGTGAGCGGCGAGATACCTCTCTAAAGTAATCTCTGCTGTAGTAGAAGATAAGTTAGTCCAAAAAAAGTACGAGGCATACCTTGCTTACATATCCAATTCTACTCCTGAAAAGCTTTCAGTGGGAGATATTCGCACTGTGAGGGAATTCTCAAACGTCTTTCCCGAGGAATTGCCTAGAGTACCCCCAGATGGAGAGGTGGAATTTGGAATTGATCTGTTACTAGGTACCATTCCAGTGTCCATTGTGACCTATCGTATGGCACCGAAAGAGCTGACCGAATTAAAGGCGCAACATTGGGAACTCCTCTATAAAGGATTTATTCGACCGAGTGTGTCTTCATGAGGGGCATCGGTATTGTTTTGTTAAGAAGAAGGATGGGTCGATGAGAAAATGCATTGACTATAGGCAGTTGAGCAAGTTAAAAATTAAGAATAAGTATCCGTTGTCGAGGACTGATGACTTGTTCGACCAATTTCCGGGAGCATCTTTCTTTTCTAAAATTGACCTACGCTCCAGTTACCAACAGCACAAAGTCAAAGAGACTGATGTGTACAAAACTGCTTTCAGGACTCGTTATGGACATTACGAGTTTCTGGTAACGCCTTTTGGATTAACAAATGCCCCAACGACATTTATGGATTTAATGAATCGGGTGTTTCAACCGTAATTGGATCAATTTTTAATGGTTTTCATCGATGATATCTTGATCTACTCTAAGACTAAAATTGAACATGATGACTATCATCGTATTGTACTTCAGATACTCCGAGAAGAACAGTTGTACGCCAAATTCAGTAAATGTGAGTTTTGGTTGCAAGAAGTCGCCTTTCTAGGTCATGTGGTGATGGCGGAGAGGATTCGTGTTGATCCTAAAAAAATCGAAGTTGTTGTTGATTGGAAAAAACTGAAAAATGTATTTGAGCTTCGTATCTTTCTGGGTTTAGTTGGTTACTATAAAAGGTTCTTCGAAGGGTTCTCTCTAATTGCATCGCCTCTGACGAAGCTCTTGTGTAAGAATACCCCATTCGTGTGGTCCGAAGCACAACAGTCTAGTTTCGATAAGCTCAAGTCTATCCTGACACAGGCTCCTATTTTAGTTCAACCGAAATTGGATCGGTAGTTTGTGGTGTACAGTGATGCTTCACATATCGGGTTAGGATGCGTACTTATGTAAGATGGTGAGGTAGTCGCTTATGTATCGTGGCAACTTAAGACACATGAGGGTAACTACCCTACGCATGATCTTGAATTAACTGCGGTTGTTTTTGCTCTGAAGATCTGGAGACACTATTTGTATGGTGAAATGTGTGTTATTTACACCGATCACAAGAGTCTCAAATATTTGTTAACCCAGAAAGAGTTAAATCTTTGTTAGCGATGATATGTTGAGTTACTTAAAGATATTGTACTATAAAATACCATCCAGGGAAGGCTAACGTGGTAGATGATGCCCTTAGCAGTAGAGCGGTGACAGATCTGAGAGCAATGTTAGCTTGTTTGAGTTTGGTTGAAGACGGAGGACTGTTGGCCAAATTATAAGTAAGCCGATTTGGGTGGAGCAGAGTTGAGCTAAGCAATTGAGTGACGAGTCATTAGTTCAGCGTAGGCAACATATTGACTCGAACAAGAATTTTGATTTTAGCTTGAACAGCGATGATGTGTTATGCTTCAAAGGCAGGATTTGTATACCCGACGACAAAGAATTAAGGCATTCGATCCTACAGAAGGCACATAGTAGTCCCTATACTATGCATCATGGTGAGAATAAGATGTACTGGGATCTTCGAGAGCTTTATTAGTGGCCTGAACTGAAATAATAGGTGGTCACTTTTGTATCCCGCTGTCTGACGTGTCAGAAGGTTAAGGCTGAACATCAGTTGCCCTCTGGACTGCTTTAGCCAGTTAAGATTCGATAGTGGAAATGGAAGCAGGTAACAATGGATTTTGTTACGGGGTTTCCTTTAACTCCGACTAAGAAAGATTTAGTTTGGGTCATCGTTTATCGTTGACCAAGTCAGCCCATTTCATTCCTATCCGAATAGACTACTCCTTACAGAAGTTAGCTAAATTGTATATTGCTGAAATTGTGAGACTACACGGAATTTTGGTCTCGATCATTTCTAACAGAGATCCGCGATTTACATCTCATTTCTGGAAGAAACTCTATAAGGCTTTAGGCACTCAACTTAATTTCAGTGCTGCGTATCACCCTCAGACCGATGGATAGTCAGAGTGAGTCATCCAGATCCTGGAAGATATGCTTTGGGGTTGTGTGATAGACTTTAGGGGTAGCTAAGAGCGTTGATAGAGTTCGCATATAACAATAGCTTTTAGTCTAGTATTCAGATGGCACCATACGAGGCCTTATATGGTTGTAAGTGCCGTACTCCACTATGTTGGACAGAATTAGGTGAGCGTTTGATACTGGGTCCTAAACTAGTTTCTAAAACTGAGAACAACGTTAGAGTAATTAGAGACTGACTAAAAGCCGTGTCTAATCGGCAAAAGTCTTATGCTTACTTAAAAAGGAAAGATATTGAGTTTTTTTGTTGGTGATCAGGTTTTCTTGAGAGTGTCACCGTGGAAAAAGGTCATCTGATTTGGACGCAAGGCAAGTTAAGCCCGAAATTCATTGGACCTTATCGTATCTTGAAACGGGTTAGACCCGTTGCTTTCAGTTGGAGTTACTGCTAGAGCTGGATCGAATTCGCGATGTGTTTCATGTCTTGATGCTGAGACGGTATCGGTTAGATCTGTCATATATTGTTACTGTCAATGAGATCGAATTACGATTGGATTTAACATTCGAAGAGGAACCTGTTCAGATTTTGGATAATGACGTTAAGATGTTGAGGAAGAAAACTATCCTCTAGTGAAAGTTCTATGGCGGAACAACAGTACTAAGGAAGCCATGTAGGAACAGGAAGAATTCATTCGACGACTATATCCCTACCTGTTTGATTCAAGTAAAAATTTTGAGGCCAAAATTTCTTTTAGGGAGAGAGAGCTGTAACGCCCCAAAAATTTAAGAGTTAATTGTGAGAATCTTTAGTAATTAAATTTTTGTATCTTTGGTTCTGTGCTCTGCTTTTGTGTTTAAGGTCTGAAGTTCGAATTGTGTTGCTAAAAGTTTATTGTTTTAAAATAACCCTGATCCATGTGTTGGGTGGTTAAGTGCTATTCTGGGTAAATCAGTGACAAGAATGAGCCTACTGATTCACTAGTTAAGCATCTGTCTATATTCTATCTGGTTCTGAGTTTGAGTTCCATCGTACGCTTAGTAAATAATTTTTTTTTGGCAATTGTTGGAAGGGAAACGATGGTTAACTTAAAACTTTCTAAGAAATTCGATCGTTCTTTTTATTTTTTTTCAAAACTTTAGTTCTTTGTTTTCCACCCTTCCTTTCTTGATTTTTCGTCTTACTATCATCAATTTTTTGTGCGAATTGGGAAGTTTCGTGCTTGTGAGGTTGATATTGCGTAAGTTCCGCTATAAATTCCTTTCATTTGTGATTTTTATTCAGTTAACATTTTTGCTATCAACACAGGAATTTGCTCGTTTATTTGACTTTCTGTTAAACACTCAGTTGGTTACTTTGTTTAGGGCAGGATATTCCAAAAGACGTTAACCCGCCGTATTAGTTTGATTTCTACTATTTTGTACGAGGTGAGTGTGCGAATTGGAATAGACTTGCGTCAAACCTTTCGACATGTTTTTTTTTAATATAGGTTGATTTTGCTAAATGTTGAAATTGATAGTGTAATTGACTGTGGAATGATTAATTAGGTTCTGGATAAACTCCGTATTGTTTCTTTGTCAAAACGAAATCAGGTGCGTACCGGAAACTTTAATTTTACAAGTTTCGAATCGTCGAAAATGGTGGCTGTCGACATTACACGGCCAGGCAGACGGGTGTGTGTCTCAGCTGTGAAGCCACACGAGCATATGGTAGGCCATGTGATATGCCATGTACTCACTATTCATCAAATTGGGGCCACACGGGCGTGTGTCTAGGCTATGTATGGCCAAATTAGTGCAGGGTTCACACAGGCATGAGACACAGACGTGTTTCTAGGCCGTGTAACTCATTATTTGTGACTTAAGACCATACAGGTAAGCACATGGGCGCACATGGGCGTGTGCCCAGGCCGTGTGAGTCACATAGGCAAGGACACGGCCATGTGTCCAACCTGTGTAACTCTTTGTTTATATGTTAGAACCACACAGGTAGAGGGCATGGGCGTGTGCCCAGGCCGTGTGAGTCACACAGGGAAGGACACGGCCATGTGGCATTATAAAAGAGGCCCGAAACACATTTTTAAGGTCGTAAATGTGGTTTATGACTGATAATAATTTTCCCATTATATGATTGATCTAAAATTGATCGAATCGAGAACTCTCTGATACTCTGTAACAAACATATGAATATTATAAATGTAAGTGTGTTGTGGATAATTGTTCTCTACATTTGCATGGGTTGGGATGTTATGATGGATGAAGTAATCTGCTCTGAATCAGTGGTTAATCCACTATGTAAATAGTTTTGATTCTGGTGCTTTGACGCATTATTATCCAGCAGCTAAGCTGTGTTATTGTGTACATGTCAAATAGACACTTTATGGTGTGTAGAGATGGATGGGCATTGAATGTCCTTAACGGTGTGTTGGGATGGTCGAAGATGGTGTGTAGCAGATGGGGTTTATGAATATATGAATCTGTATCTGATCAGAATATATATATATATATATGAGTTTATATATATATTTAAATATTTGTTTACAACTGATCTGTTTTGAATCTGAATTGTAAATAGTCCTACACAGAACCAAATCTCTGAATATGAACTACTTTATAAATGAATACTAATTAAATAACTTAAACTTCCGTTACACACTGAGTTCACAACTCAATTTGTTTTTGGTTGGATTTCAAGTAATCCCCAATATTGAACGCGTCTGTGCAGCAGATGCTCGGTCAAGCATTTACTCTTCTTTAAGTAGTATATTAGGATTTTGATAAACTATAATAGTATGAATTTGGAAGATTTTATACTTAATTAGTTTTATGATAAATATGTTATGAAATGTGGTTTAATTTTATTGTGCTATTGTGTGACCATTGGTAACTGATAAGGTAACTCTAAACTTAGGTTGGACGTCTAGGCCGGGTTTAGGGTGTTATAAAAAAACTTGAAGTTAAACTAATGCAGCGGAAAAACTATTTTTCAAGTCATTTTGGAAAATTAGTTGCCTTATCGATTTGTTTTTCAAAAACAGTTCTTTTGCAATGTAGTGGAAACTAGGGAACATTATCAAATTTTTCCTTCAGCCCGATATCATGCATTATCCGTGTATTATGCTTGAGTAATTCATGCATGCAAAAATCCCCAACAGAAAAGTTACCATGCCAAGAACCAGAAATAACTAAAAATTACAGCCCAAAACAATAAAGACTTAATAGTACTTAATTAAATAATAATCCGAGGTCCAAGTTGATTCTCCGACTGCCGAGTTCGGTCCTAATTTTGAAGTTTACCTGAAAAGTTAAACACTATTGGGGGGTGAGCTTATGAAAAGCTTAGTGTGTGTCGAATAATTATTTAAACAGACAAAAACATAAATATCGAATACATTGAAACATATTAGCATTAACAGAAGACCACAACATCATTGGAGTTTCATATCATTACATAGCCATTATCAAATTGATGTCAAACGCTGTATGAGCATGAGACATCATTCATTCGATTAACAATCACCATTTAGTACAACAAAATACAATACATAGCATAAATCAATAACATTCGAATATGTCATGCACATGATGCAATGCAAAAAGGTTCCTACCCATACCATCCGCTGCACACTACGAGTTCCCAAGAATCTATCTGCCAAACTCAAAAATATTATGAGCATAGCACGATGTGGTAAAAACACCGAATAATCAATAATGCAGAAAATCTATCGGATATCAAATAGTGCGATACAATTACCAATTAAAATCGCTAATCCCCTCAGTACTCCAGGTGCAGTGCACTGACTACTAATAATGTGGACTTAATATGCAGTCGGTACTCCACGGAACTCCTCCATCAACCACAAAATCCCAACCCAATGCATATGCAATATGCCATATAATCTTATACATAATCATATCTCAATACTTTTCACATTCATTTGATATGCTCAGCATGTCCTTAATAATCACATACTTTTAGTAAATGAGAACAGTGTTCCAATCTTTCAAATTAACATTGTCTTGGTATCAATCAATATCGTTCAATTTCACATACTTTACAGATTTTCATTGTGCATAAGTAACACCCTTTTCAGTACAAAATATAACAAATATCTCATGCGTTTAAATCATACATAAGCTTTATATCTCAACACATTATACCATTCATTCAAACATTCTCATATCTCATGACTCAAATATGCAATTACAAACTCAATCAAATATTCATACTATCAAACGAGCAATTTTGCCAACATGTTAATCTTTTAAGGCTCAAAACATACTTGGTTCGGCCACTTACAAAATTAATTATTTTGCTATTGAGCCAATCCAATTAGAAAGCTAATTTATCAAATATAACATGATGTTTAACATTTTAAAATAATTTTAAGGGTTTAGGACCCATACCTTATTTTTCGCTTCCTCACATCACATTAGTGAATCTTTCAATTTTCCTTAATAATTCTTCAAACGAACCTAAACCAAAATTCAGTATAAATTCAATCCACTTACTTTTAAACCAGCCCCTACACACCCACTTATTAGTTCAATCCAATCATTGAAATTATAACTATTTTATGAATCCAAACTAGTTAGATTCCTTACAATGTATCGATACAAACCGTACATACAATCGTTCTTCGCCTTTTCAGATGATTTGGGGTGTTTGGGTCAGCACCTAATTCAATAATATATTGGAAAATAAGTAGCTAATTAATGATTAAATTCCTTCATTTAATCAATTCATAAATTTTACCCAACGACTATATCGAAATAACAAACTAATTACCTTTAATTGCACTTACACTTCACAATTTGTGGGATTCGAATGGCTAATCGATCAAGAACATTTTTCCGTAATTGAAATGGGTTTAAAGATTATTAGGACGGTTCAAGAACTCAAATTAAGGATGGAAAAATATAAGAAAGAACCAAGAAACAAAACAACCCCCTTTCTTGCACATAGGCGCACACACCACCACCCATTGTGGCCAAAATTGGGGCTGAATTTTAAAACGGTTTGAGATCTCATTAAAATCTGGAAAAATACCTTTGAAATCATTTAAAATTCCCCAAATTCCAGATCTGGAATTTTTTTTAATTGACAAAATTAATCAAGAAATTGAATTGAAAAAGAGACCTTACCCAAGCTAGTCGAGAGAAACGACAAAGACACTTTCTTGGCAATATTCAGGATCAATCTTGGAGTTCAAGATTTCAGATTTGGGGCTGATTTTAATGAGGAAAAATGATAGAAATATGATGGAGAATATGTTAACAAATCTTCTGGCAAAAAGAAAAAAAAGAAAGAGATGGTAAAACTATGTGTAGACGACGACAACAATAGAGGAAAGGAAAAAAAATTAAAATCAAAGAGAAGGAGAGGGGGAGAGGAATGACTAGGGAAATGAGAAGGAGAATTAAAGGCTGGTTATTATTGAAAAATTAATATTACACCTAGGTTAACTAGGCTTGGATGACCTACACATTAAAACAAGGGGTTTTTGTTAAAAAATTAAATTATTTGCATGGGAAGGGAATTGAAGTTAGGACCACAACAATAAATTCACTAATGTTTAACCATCAAACCAATAACTCATTCTTGATATAATTTAAAATATTTATTTTAAAAAACAAGGCATGTCACATACTAGGGTTTGAGGCAAAATTTACAAAATAAAAAAAAATGATGCAAGAGAAGGGATTTGAACTTAGGTTTTAAGAAACGTTACGCTAACACGTAACCAACAAACCAATACCTCATTTGTTTTCTAAAAATGCATAGATAATTTTAAAAAATTAAGGTATGATCACTCTCCCTCGATTCAC
The DNA here is from genome assembly GCA_025506655.1 of Gossypium rotundifolium. Taxonomy (NCBI): domain Eukaryota; kingdom Viridiplantae; phylum Streptophyta; class Magnoliopsida; order Malvales; family Malvaceae; genus Gossypium; species Gossypium rotundifolium. The sequence continues at coordinate 81,375,999 of CP106725.1, forward strand.
AAACCCGATTCTACTAACCCCTGATTTTTGGGATGTTACAATTTTGTCGTGTCTTGGATGGATAACTGCATATCCGTATCTGTTAATATCATTCATCGAGTAAATTTTCAATGGTTAGATGACATGGTGATGATATGTAATTGATATTTTGTTATGATGACTTGTTAATGACAATCGGATGTAACAGTCCGAATTTGACCCTAATCGGAACAGTAGTTTCGGGACCACGAATCTGAGTCCAAAAAATATTTAAATATTATTTTCTGTGATTAATTACATGTGAATTAGCATGTGTGAAAGTTTCGTATAAAAATTTGATTGTCTGTGTGCTTAATTAGACAAAAAGGACTAAATCGCGTAAATGGTAAAAGTAGCCATTTATTAAATTAAAGGGCTAAATTGATTTGTCTTCATTTTTAAGTGTATTTAAGTTGAAAATTTACCTTTTTGCATGTAAGTGGGCGGCATAATGTTATAATTTCATGTTAATATGTTTTTTTTATATATATTATATAAATATAAGTTAAAGTGTTATAAAATATGTTAATATTAATATTATAATAAAAGGCATGTGTTTCTCCACTAATTATTTCATTCTTCTTCACCAAAACTAAAGAAGAAAAAGAAAGGAAAAAAATAAGCAAAAGGTTCGGCCATGGTTTTGGTCTAATTAAAGGTTAGTTTTCGATTCGTTTTTGATAATTTCTATGTTTTTGTAATTGTTGCTTTGAGAGCTTTAAAGCTCATGTCTCAATTTCATGAATTGATGATGTTTGTGTAAAATGCCATTGATGCTATGTTGATTTTTATGATGTTTTATGGTGTTAAATAATAGATATATAATTGATGAACATACTTTGTTCTTGAATTTTTGATGGATTTAGCTAAATAGGGCTAAATTGAGAAAATAAATTTTTAAGGGACTAAAATGCAAAATAAATGAAATGTATGGGTTTATAGGACTATATTGAAGATTCGGCCTAACTAGGTTGTTGTGAGATTTTGCTTAATTTGTGTTTTGTGCAAATATGACTAAATTGTAAAAGTGTGAAATATTATGGGCAAAATGATAATTTGCCCATTTAGGTGTTTTTGGATTAAATTGCAAAGAAATGTGTTTGAATGAGCTTAAATTGGATATGTTTAGATAAAGAACAAAGAAAAATGGACTTGGATCGGGGAAAGGCCAAAATTATCGAATAGTCAGTTTTTGTCATCCGACGATATCCGAGGTAAGTCTTTAAGCAATTTAACACCATTAATATCGATTATGATCTTAATTGCATGCTGAATTTTGAATTTATAAATGGGAATTTGGCCAAAGCCGATTATGATAAGTGTTTTTTTAATAATGAAATGTAGTTAAATTTAATTGAATTTGATATGTGAAAGTGATATGAATTATGTGTGACATATGTGATATTGGTAATATGTAAGATGTATGAGATGATTTAATAATATTAATATTCAGGCTTCGAGCTTCGCAGGCCTTGTGCCGGTGAATTATATCAGGCTTATTGCCTAGCAGGCCTTGTGCTGGTGAATTATATCAGGCTTATTGCCTAGCAGGCTAAATGCCAGTGATTAAATTTCAAACCTCGAGTCTAGCAGGCTTAGTGCCGGTGTGTGTTTTAGGCTTTGTTGCCTAGCGGGCTTTTATTGCCGGTGAATTATTATAAATAGAGGATACATGGATCACCAATAAGGTGGAATGTAATTACTGCAAGTAAGCTAAATGTTCAGGTAAGTATAAGTTTCATAGTTGCAAGGAATAAGGTAAGTTATTATATTACTATTCGAAGTGAGCAATATGTGATATAGTTGTAGTATTTTTGTAAGATTTTAATATGTGTATTTGGTCTTACAAATAATGAGTATGATATATTGGAATTTAATCTTAGTTGTGCCTTTGGGATTCGGCCATATGTGTAAATGCTATATGTGAGGATAAATGGATATGTTTACATATGTGTATAATTGATTATATATGGTTAATTGGTATATTGTACTTACTTGATATGGTTATATATGGCTACATATTACATTTATGAGTATTCGGTGAGTTTGCACAATTAAGGTGAGATAAGGATATTTTGAGGTTATTAAAGAAAAGGGTAATAGCATTCGGTATTAGTAGATCATTTAAGTACTAAGCTTTGAAATTGTATGATATTAAATTTGGATTTGAAAATGTTTGAATGATCATTTGGTTTAATACTTTTGCTTAAGACTTACTAAGCTAGGTTAGCTTATTATGTGTGTTTGTTATTCTATTTTATAGATATTGGTCAATCTACGAGCTCTAGGGATCGTCAACGAAGTCATCCACTCTATCGACTATTTTGGTACCTTTAAAGTCTAGATTTCGAACTAAAGGCATGTATAGGCTAGACTAGATTTTGAAACAATGAAATTTTGTTCCTGTATATATATATTTAGAGCCATGCGAAAATGGCTAAACTATAGCACTTTGGCCTTTAATGTATTCATCCTTAATGCTTGATCTTTATAAAGGTAGAATCAGTAAAGTAAGTAAGCATGGTTGGTAATTTGGTTGATTTATATGTCTCTTATGCCATGTATTTTCTATTTAGTAAATAGCTCATTTTAGAAGTATATCTTATAGTATATTATTTGTGATGGATGTTCTATGACTTGACTTTGAGATTAAGATAATTGTTGAATGTGATTGTTGGTGCTTGGTTGATAGTTGGTTATATTAAGTGTTTATGAAGATTAGGAGTTGCATTAGGAAGTTTGGTATATGCACATTTGAAGTTGTTTTGAGCCATGCTTTGATAAATATTTATTAATAGAGTACACATTTTGAAATGCAAATCAGATTGTGATAATGTCAAACACTTAATTAGGTATATTCGGCCATGTTATGATATTATTGGTTGGAATGATAATTTGACTCTGTCGAACATGTTTTATAAAGTGTATGAGTATAATTCAAATTGATATGAATCACGAATTATGGAAGATATTTATTTGATCTTGTTAATCGATTTTGTTCTTAAATGTGTATGGATTTATACCTTGTTTGGTTGTATTGGTAATTGGTATAGGAAGTTAGACAAAAGTCTAAATTCGAAAATGCAAGGTTAAAGCATAATTATTCTTATACATGAAAACTTAGTATTGATATTTGATATCTTGTTTAGGTTTGATAAATAAGAATATGAGCATATTCGGTCATTGAAGAATGTGTTACCAAAATGAGTAGTAATAAGACTATTCGATGAAAAATACTTCTTTGTAATTGTGGCTAAATGAAATATGATATGTATATTAATATTTAAGCATGCTATGAAATTATATTACCCTTGTTGTATTCAATCATGTCTATTGAGCCGTTAATTATTGATAAGATTTGTACTATGCATGGTAATGCCTTATAACCCTAATCCAGCGACGGATACGAGTTAAGGGTGTTACATTTTATTGGTATCAGAGCTTACGGTTTAGTCAATTCTAGGACTACTGTAGCACGTGTAAGCCTATCTATACATGCCTTAAATGATAATATGATAGTGTGGTGACTTCTGACATCTGAATTGTGTTTTTATATAGTAAATGGACCCCAACAGAGCTGTAGCTGATGATGTTGAGAGCGTAGCACCTGATCTCGCACATGGATCAGCGCCGGTGGACTCTCGACCTATCTCGAGTAGCCATGAGGGGGAGGCTAAGCAAGCCTTCTACCAGATGATGAACGAATGGTTTACACAACATATCCAGATTAATCCAGCCGTGCAACAACCTCCACCCCCGAATAATCCATCTCCGATACCTATGGTACCTCCGATAGTAGATTCGATGAGATTTGGCAGGCCTCCTATTGATAAATCAAGAAATATGGGGCCGAAGAGTTTAAAGCTAATGACGATGACGATACAGAAAGAGCTAAGCTGTGGCTTGATAATACTATCTGTGTGCTCGACGAGCTATCATGTACTCTAGATGAGTGCTTAAAGTGTGCCATATCCTTATTACGGGACACTGCATATCACTGGTGGAATACACTAGTATCGGTAGTTTTGAAAGAGAAGGTGACCTAGGAATATTTTCAGTTTGAGTTCCGTAAAAAGTATATTAGTCAGAGATTCATCGATCAAAAGCGTAAAGAATTTTTAGAATTGAAACAGGGTCGTATTACCGTGACTGAATACGAGCAAAAATTTGTGAGATTGAGCCGATATGCTCATGAATGTGTTTCAACCGAGGCTATTATGTGTAAAAGATTCGAAGACGGGTTGAATGAAGACATTAAACTACTGATCGGCATACTAGAGATTAAAGAGTTCGTGGTACTTGTTGAACCAGGCTGTAAAGCCGAAGAGCTTGGAAAAGAGAAAAGAAAAGTCAAGTTTGAAGCTAGAGACACTTGAAAAAGATCATCGAGTAAGACTTTTCACTCAGCATCAAAGAAGTTTAAAGATGAATCCAGTCGACATAAGGCTACTTCAGACTTTTCCAGAAGAGATAGAGATCGACCACCTGCGGGCTCCCGAGCTACTTCATTGGCCAATGTTGGTAATGTTCAACAGAACCAGGTTGAGTGCAAACATTATGGAAAATGGCATTCTGGGAGTTGTAGATTCCATGATCGGTCCTGTTTTTATTGTGGATTGATCGATCACTTTATTAGAGAGTTCCCGATGTTAGCCGAGCAAAACACTGTTCAGAATGCGAGACAGAGCAACGTGTCAGCACAAGGCAGACCACCTAGGCATTCAGGTAATGTAAGTGGCAATTAGAGGCGAACAAAAGATACAACAATTCGATCAGAGGCTCGTGCACCTACTAGAGCATATGCTATACGCGCTCGCGAGGATGCTTCTTCACTAGATGTCATTACCGGTACTTTCGCTCTTTATGATACTAGTGTGATTACGTTGATTGATCCTCGTTCGACTCATTCTTATGGATGTGAAACATTAGTATCCAGTAAGACTCTACCTGTTGAGTCTACTAAGTTTGTGATTTGAGTATCAAACCCCTTGGGTTAGTGTGTTCTGGTTGACAAAGTGTACAAAGGTTGTCCGTTGATGATTCAAGACTCATGTTTCCCAGCCGATTTGATGTTGTTGCCTTTCGATGAATTTGATATAATTATGGGAATGGATTGGTTGACCTTGCACGATGCTGTTGTTAATTGCAAAAAAAAAGACCATTGATTTGAGATGTCAGAACGGTGAAATTATTCGGATTGAATCTAGTGATCTGAATGGGTTACCCACAGTAATATCATTGATGTTAGCTCGAAAATATATGAGAAAAGGGTTTGAAGCTTTCTTTGCTTATGTGCTAGATAGTAAAGTGACTGAAAAGAAGATTGAATCTGTTCCGATAGTGTGCGAGTATTCATATGTGTTTCCTGAGGAATTACCGGGTTTGCCACCTATTCGAGAAATATAGTTCGATATTGAATTAGTACCGGGGACAACTCTAATTTCGGTAGCTCCGTATCGGATGGCACCTACAGAATTAAAAGAGTTGAAAGCACAGTTGCAAGAGTTAGCAGATAGGGGTTTTTCTCGACCGAGCTTCTCTCCCTAGGGTGCACCAGTTTTATTTGTGAAAAAGAAAGATAGGACTATACAAATGTGCAGTGATTACAGATAGCTCAATAAGGTAACTATAAAGAATAAATACACGTTGCCACAGATTGATGACTTATTTGATCAGTTGAAAGGGGCTTCAGCATTTTCAAAGATAGATTTGAGGTCAGGTTATTATCAATTACGAGTCAGAGATTTCGATGTGCCAAAGACTGTGTTTTGAACGAGGTACAGACACTATGAGTTTTTGGTTATGCCTTTTGAACTCACTAATGCACCTACTATTTTTATGGATCTGATGAATCGAATTTTTAGTCAGCATTTGGATCGGTTTGTAGTAGTGTTTATAGATGATATTCTGATCTACTCCAGAGATGAAACCGAGCATGCTGAGCACATGAGACTTGTGCTACAAACTTTGTGAGATACACGGTTGTATGCAAAGTTTAGCAAATGTGAGTTTTGGTTGAGTGAAGTCAGTTTTCTGGGCCACATTGTTTCAGCATCGATATTTGGGTTGATCCGAATAAAATATCGGCCATACTCAATTGGAAACCACTGAAGAATGTTTCTAAAATTCGAAGCTTTCTAGGACTTGCTGGTTACTACAGACGATTTGTAAAAGGTTTTTATATAATAGCTACCCCGTTGACAAAGCTATTACAGAAAGATGTTAGATTTGAATGGTCAAAAAAGTGTCAGAAAAGTTTCGATCAGCTGAAAGCTCTTTTGACCGAAGCTCTAGTGTTAGTTCAGCCTGAATCGGGTAAAGAATTTGTTGTTTATAGTGATGCATCTTTGAATGGTTTTGGTTGCGTTTTAATGTAGGAAGGTAAAGTTATAGCTTATGCTTAGAGACAATTGAAGCCTCACGAAAGAAATTATCCAACGCATGATTTAGAGCTATCAGTCATTGTGTTCGCGTTAAAGATATGGCGTCACTGTCTGTTTGGTGAGAAATGTCATGTTTACTCAGATCACAAGAGTTTGAAGTATTTAATGACACAGAGAGATTTGAACTTGAGACAACGCAGATGGTTAGAGCTGTTGAAAGGTTACGAGTTAGTGATTGGCTATCATCTGGGAAAGGCTAATGTTGTTGCGGATGCTTTAAGTCGAAAGTCATTATTTGCTCTTCGTGCTTTGAACGCACATATGGTTATGTCTGATGATGGTTCGTTAGTAGCCGAACTGAAAGCAAGACCGTTGTATATTCAACAAATTTGTGACGCTTAAAAAGTTGACAGAGATTTGTTGGCAAGACGAGTTCAATGTGAAAGCAATGTTGAATCAGAGTTTCGAATTGATGAGAATGACTGCTTGAAATTCAAAGATCGAATATGTGTTTCGAGGGATTCGAATTTGATTCAGACAGTATTGAATGAAGCTCACAGTGGCCGATTATCTGTTCACCCTGGTAGCACGAAAATGTTTAATGATCTGAAACAGTTTTATTGGTGGTCTGGAATGAAATGGGACATATCTGAATTTGTCTCAAAATTCTTAGTTTGTCAGCAAGTGAAAGCCGAACATAAGGTGTCTTCTGGGTTACTTTAGCTGATCATGATACCTGAATGGAAATGGGACAGGATTACTATGGATTTTGTATCCGGCTTGCCTATGACACCGAGCAAGAAAGATGCAATTTGGGTTATAGTGGATAGACTAACCAAATCAGCTCACTTTGTTCCAATTCATACGGACTTTTCATTCGATAAGCTTGTTGAGTTGTATGTATCTCAAATTGTGAGATTGCATGGTGTGCCGATTTCCATTGTTTCAGACAGAGACCTATCGCGATTTTGGAAGAAATTACAAGATGCTTTAGGTACTAAACTACACTTTAACACAGCTTTTCATCCGTAGACAGATGGTCAATTTGAACGAACCATTCAGATACTTGAGGATATGTTGAGATGTTGCTTTCTCGAGTTTGAAGGTACATGGGAATGATACTTACCCCTGATTGAATTTTCTTATAATAATAGCTTTCAATCTAGTATCAAAATGGCACCTTACGAAGCTTTGTACGGTTGCAAGTGTCGTACACCATTATACTGGACCGAGCTCAGTGAAATCAAGATACACGGGGTTGATTTCATTAAAGAGACTGAATAGAAAGTGGCAGTGATCTGAGACAATTTGAAAGTTGCATCAGATCGTCAAAAGTCATATGCAGATTTGAAATGTAAAGACATTGAGTTGCAGGTCGGAGAATCGGGTTTTTTTGAAAGTTTCTCCATGGAAGAAAGTGCTTCGATTTGGACGTAAAGACAAATTAAGTCTGAGGTTCATCGGACCGTATGAGATCATCGAACATGTCGGGCCTGTTGCTTATAGATTAAGATTGCCTTCTGAACTAGAAAAGATACACAATGTATTTCCTGTTTCAATGCTTCGTAGATATAGATCTAATCCGTCACATGTGATTTCCCCATCTGAGATTGAAATTTGATCTGATATGAAGGACGAGGAGGAACCAATTCATATCTTAGCTCATGAAGTAAAAATATCCGACTCTATTTAACGGTAAGATTTTTGGGGACGAAAATCCCTAAGGGGGAGAGTTGTAATAGTCTGAATTTGACCCTAATCGGAACGGTGGTTTCGGGACCACGAATCCTAGTCTAAAAAATATTTAAATATTATTTTCTGTGATTAATTATGTGTGAATTAGCATGTGTGAAAGTTTCGTATGAAAATTTGATTGTTTGTGTGCTTAATTAGACAAAAAGGACTAAATCGCGTAAATGGTAAAAGTAGACGTTTATTAAATTAAAGGGCTAAATTGATTTGTCTTCATTTGTAAGTGTATTTGTTGCAAATTTACCTTTTTGCATGTAAGTGGGCGGCATAAGGTTATAATTTCATGTTAATATGTTTTTTTAATATATATTATATAAATATAAGTTAAAGTGTTATAAAATATGTTAATAATATTATAATAAAAGACATGTGTTTCTCCACTAATTATTTCATTCTTCTTCACCGAAACTAAAGAAGAAAAAGAAAGAAAACATAAGCAAAAGGTTCGGCCATGGTTTTGGTCTAATTAAAGGTTAGTTTTTGATTCGTTTTTGATAATTTCTACGTTTTTGTAATCGTTGCTTTGAGAGCTTTAAAGCCCATGTCTCAATTTCATGAATTGATGATGTTTGTGTAAAATGCCATTGATGCTATGTTGAGTTTTATGATGTTTTATGGTGTTAAATAATAGATATATAATTGATGAACATACTTTGTTCTTGAATTTTTGATGAATTTAGCTAAATAGGGCTAAATTACGAAAATAAATTTTTGAGGGACTAAAATGCGAAATAAATGAAATGTATGGGTTTATATGACTATATTGAAGATTCAGCCTAACTAGGTTGTTGTGAGATTTTGCTTAATTTGTGTTTTGTGCAAATAGGACTAAATTGTAAAAGTGTGAAATATTATGGGCAAAATGGTAATTTGCCCATTTAGGTGTTTTTGGATTAAATTACAAAGAAATGTGTTTGAATGAGCTTAAATTGGATATGTTTAGATCAAGAACAAAGAAAAATGAACTTGGATCGGGGAAAGGCGAAAATTATCGAATAGCCGGTTTTTGTCATCCGACGATATCCGAGGTAAGTCTTTAAGCAATTTAACACCATTAATATCGATTATGATCTTAATTACATGCTGAATTTTGAATTTATAAATGGGAATTTTTCCAAAGCCGATTGTGATAAGTGTTTTTTTAATAATGAAATGTAGTTAAATTTAATTGAATTTGATATGTGAAAGTGATAAAAATTATGTGTGACATATGTGATATTGGTAATATGTAAGATGTATGAGATGATTTAATAATGTCGATATCCAAGCTTCGAGCTTCACAGGCCTTGTGCCGGTGAATTATATCAGGCTTATTGCCTAGTAGGCTAAATGCCAGTGATTAAATTTCAAACCTCGAGTCTAGCAGGCTTAGTGTCGGTGTGTGTTTCAGGCTTTGTTGCCTAAAGGTGCTTATTACCTATGTAATTATTATAAATAGAGGATACATGGATCACCAATAAGGTGGAATGTAATTACTGCAAGTAAGCTAAATGTTTAGGTAAGTATAAGTTTCATAGTTGCAAGGAATAAGGTAAGTTATTATATTACTATTCGAAGTGAGAAATATGTGATATAGTTGAAGTATTTTGTAAAATTTTAATATGTGTATTTGGTCTTACAAATAATGAGTATGATATATTGGAATTTAATATTGGTTGTGCCTTTGGGATTCGCCATATGTGTAAATGATATATGTGAGGAAAATGGATATGTTTACATATGTGTATGATTGATTATATGTGGTTAATTGGTATATTGTACTTACTTGATATGGTTATATATAGATACATATTACATTTATGAGTATTCGGTGAGTTTCCACAATTAAGGTGAGATAAGGATATTTTGAGATTATTAAAGAAAAGGGTAATAGCATTCGGTATTAGTAGATCATTTAAGTACTAAGCTTTGAAATTGTATGATATTAAATTTGGATTTGAAAATGTTTGAATGATCATTTGATTTAATACTTTTGCTTAAGACTTACTAAGCTAGGTTAGCTTATTATGTGTGGTTGTTATTCTGTTTTATAGATATTGGTCAATCTACGAGATCTAGGGATCGTCAACGAAGTCATCCACACTATCAACTATTTTGGTACCTTTAAAGTCTAGATTTCAAACTAAAGGCATGTATAGGCTAGACTAGATTTTGCAACAATGAAAATTTGTTCCTGTATATATATATATAGAGCCATGCGAAAATGGCTAAACTATAGTACTTTGGTCTTTAATGTATTCGGCCTTAATGCTTGATCTTTATAAAGGTAGAATCGTTAAAGTAAGTAAGCATGGTTGGTAATTTGGTTGATTTATATGTCTCTTATGCCATGCATTTTCTATTTAGTAAATAGCTCATTTTAGAAGTATATCTTATAGTATATTATTTGTGATGGATGTTCTATGACTTGACTTTGAGATTAAGATAATTGTTGAATGTGATTATTGGTGCTTGGTTGATAGTTGGTTATATTAAGTGTTTATGAACATTAGGAGTTGCATTAGGAAGTTTGGTATATGCACATTTGAAGTTGTTTTGAGCCATGCTTTGATAAATATTTATTAATAGAGTACACATTTTGAAATGCAAATCAGATTGTGATAATGTCAAACACTTAATTAGGTATATTCGGCCATGTTATGATATTATTGGTTGGAATGATAATTTGACTCTGTCGAACGTGTTTTATAAAGTGTATGAGTATAATTCAAATTGATATGAATCACGAATTATGGAAGATATTTATTTGATCTTGTTACTCGATTTTGTTCTTAAATGTGTATGGATTTATACCTTGTTTGGTTGTATTGGTAATTGGTATAGGAAGTTAGAAAAAAGTTTAAATTCGAATATGCAAGGTTAAAGCATAATTATTCTTATACATGAAAACTTAGTATTGATAGTTGATATCTTGTTCAGGTTTGATAAATAAGAATATGAGCATATTCGGTCATTGAAGAATGTGTTACCAAAATGAGTAGTAATAAGATTATTCGATGAAAAATACTTCTTTGTAATTGTGGCTAAATGAAATATGATATGTATATTTAAGCATGCTATGAAAGTACACTACCCTTGTTGTATTCAATCATGTCTATTGAGCCGTTAATAATTGATAAGATTTGTACTATGCATGGTAATGCCTTATAACCCTAATCTGGCGATGGATACGGGTTAAGGGTGTTACATCGGATCAAGTTGAATATCACACTATCCAACTATTTTTTGGAAGACTTTGAAAATATTTTGTTTTGGTTATGTTTCATGTAATAGAAGCTAAGTTGTATATTAGTGTTTATTGTAACTAAGGTGTGTTTTGAGATTTCATAGCAATTTGGAGTTGCTAATATAATGATGCGATTCATTATGGTTGAAATGGATTGTGATCATATAATGTTTGGAATTGTTTGGAAGGTTAAAAGCATGGTAGGTGGAATGGTTGATTTGTCTGAGATATACATATACATGTATTTGGTCATTGAATACTTGGTTGTGTTATCATACTTTGATGGTTGATTTTTTGATATTCTAGTTGGTTAGATTGCTTGGAACACCCCTTACCCGTATTCAACGCCGAAATAGGGCTCGAGGCATTACCAGACTTATAACATAAGTATTCATACAATTCTGAGTCATAAATTTTCGTCCAAATTAAAACCATTCATATTCAATCATAAATTCCCTTATACAAGCCTACGAGGCCCAAATCATCCTTTAGAAGTGGTTTGGGACTAAACCAAAATGTTTAGAAAATTTTACAAAACTTAGAAAATTTTTCATGTTACAGAGGTCACACGCCCATGTGGTCTAAGGGACACGCCAGTGCTTTAGACCGTGTCCAAATTAGGGTGCTCTCTGACTTGTGCCACACGGCCATACCACACGCCTGTGTGCTAGGCCTATAGCACACACGGTTGAGACACACACCCGTGTCTCTGCCCGTGTGCTCAATTCTGGTCATTTTGTTTTTCCAAAATTAAACAGTCGAAACACATACCCGTGGGGTAGACCATGTGTCACACACTTCCTAGACACATGCCCGTGTGTCTACCCTTGTGGGAAAAAACAAGGCTATTTACCAAGTCATTTTTCCACAAATTCAAGCATATAAATGCAACCAAACAACCACAAACATGACAATAGCATGTCATTCTTATACCATCATTTATCATGCTTAAAGCATCATACTTAGCCCATTAAAAACATACTAATTTCACATTCACAAGAGGGCACTATCATACGAATAAACTTATTATCAGCATAAGCCATCATTCATGGCTATATATAAGATGAAGCATTAACAATTACAAGCCAACACATATTGCCAAATTAATCTTGACACATATAAAAAATTGACCTAGTCCTTGTACATGTCATAGACTTAAAATACTTGAATTCATTTGTACCCAAAATGACAGCTTGATAGTGTGATAGGATCTCCGGTGATTTCCAACCCGAGCTAGCTTAATAACCCTATAAGACATTGGAAAGGAAGGGGGTAAGCTATATATAGCTTAGTAAGATCGTATGAAAGTAATAAGCAACTTTTACCAATCATTTACCAAGTCCGATAATATAAACACAAGATAATATAAATTGCTATAAAACTCACAATTATAATTTATTCAGTCACATTGTTTGCTCTATCAATTTGCAAGCATAATTTAACATGTTTTGACATTAGCCTAATAACCATAATCTCCCCATTATCACAAATTACCACAATCAACCAATCATTTCATACCTCATAATAAACATGCACATTAATTATTAGTATTCACCTCTCAAGCATATACTTTAACATCTTTTAATTATTTAAAGCTCATATCTTTTCATACTTCCATAATCATTTTAATAGGCAATTATGCCAATCTTTCCTTTTTCTCATATTTGATAAATGACAATTTGTGTGAATGAATCATGCTATATCATAACTCAATTTGGCCTGAAAGCCAATTACACGATCACCAACTGAATTTACCATGTACTTCGTACATCACAAGTATAGACCAACAATCACAAGGCTTTCACAAAAACATTCTCGTCGAAACCATGAACTTACAATATCGTGAAGTCAATGCTTGTAAAATTTATGCATACACCTATACTAATTTATAATACTTACATGCTCTTTCTCTTCTTTGACAAACCCATTGAACCACTTGGAATACTATCATATACTCAGGAATCTAGTACACACAATACCATACCAATGCCATATCCCAGATATAGTCTTAAATGTAATCTCGTATCGATGCCAATAGCCCATCTATGGTCTTACACGAAGTCTCATATCGATGCCATATCCTAGATATGGTCTAACACGTAATCTCAATAGCCCATCTAAGGTTCAACCGAGATTTCTCGCTAGACGAAACTTTGTCGAATATGTCAGTCAATCACAATTCATGCAACATTAAAGCATTTAAAACATAAGTATAACAAAGCATTATTTACATACGAACTTACCTCGACATAAAAATGGCGAAAAGGACCTAATCGTCAAATACTCCCTTTTTTCCCCCGTTCTAATTTCGAACCCCATTTTTCTCGATCTATAATATCACATTTAACTTATTTAATCATTATACTATTCAAATCAGCCCAAAATCACGTAATGGCAAAAATTACATTTTTGCCCTCAAAGTTTGATATTTTTACATTTTAGTCCCTAGGCTCATAAAATGAAATGTACTCAATTTCTTCAATACCCATGCCTAGTTGAACCTTATACATGCTTATAGAAGCTCATATTTTTCTTTTATTTGCATTTTAACACCTACTTTACAATTTTTTACAAATAAGTCCTTTTTAGGCATTTTCATCGAAAATCACTTAGCAAAAGTCGTTTATCATACACCAAACATACATTTTCTACCATTAGACACCAAAATACACAAATATACATCATGGGTAAAATTTTAGACCTTGATTATTTCTTAAATTATTGGTAGAAATAGATAGATCATGTTACAAGGTTTTCAAAAGCATAAAAATCAAACAGGGCTAGAACGGACTTACAATCAATCTTGGAAGCTTGAAAAACCCTAGCCATGGTTTCACCTTGTAAAATCTAGCCATGGGAGGAAGATGGAAAAAAATTGGCTTTTAATTTGGCTTTTTAATTCATTTAATTACCCAATTACTAAAATGCCTTTAATGAAAAACTTTAGAAACATACCTAGCCATGTCCATTCTTGTCCACCAACTTAACCAATGGTCTAATTACCATTTAAGGACCTCCAATTTAAAATTTCATAACAATTAGACACCTCTAAATTCTCGAACACACATTTTGCACTTATTACAATTTAGTCTTTTTTACTAAATTGAGTGCCCAAACGTCAAAATTTTTGAACAAAATTTTCACGAAATCATTCCATAAAACTGTAGACCTTAAAATTTTAATAAAAATGAATTTTTCTGCGTTGAATTTGTGGTCCTAAAACCACTATTCTGACTAGACTCAAAATCGTGCTGTTACGTTGCTTGGTTCATGTGGTCAAATGTATGCCTATATATATTGTATATGATTTGTTTATTGTGGCAAGAATTGGTGACATTTTATTTTTTTATAACATTGTTAGAAAAGCTTGAACTAGTTAGAAAATGACGTTGGATGTTTGAATGGATTGTTGTTTGTGATGGTGCCTTATGGCATATTGGTTGAACTAGACAAATGGCATGTTTTGGTATTTTTTTTTAGTGTGTTTTGAACAGGTTGAATGATTGGTAAATGACATACTTGTAGCTTAAGTAAGCATGGGATGTTTGACTTGCTATTGAAGGTACATTTCAAGTCACATGGGTTGAGACACGGCCGTGTGCCATACATGGGTTATTGGCACGACCGTGTGGTCTGTGTAATTTTTGTTTTCATTTTGCACACACAACCACAATTAGTTGCACAGTTGGAAGGCACAACTGTATGTCTCCTTCCACACGATTTTAGTCCTCACACATGATTGAACAACACACCATGTCCCATAGCACACACGACCTAAACCTATCACATAGCCTGGCCGCACTACCGTATGACCCCTATTTTGTTTTTTTACCTTACTGGATATGATGTTTTGTGTTTCTAAGTAAGAATTTTCTACAAATAAAGGTAAGCCTAGCTTTGAAGTCATGAGATGTTACATCCTAACTTATTGGGTATAGCATTTTATTTCTTTGAAATAGGTAAGTCTTGTTTTTTCTTTCACATAAAAGGATCATATTTTGAAGTTTTCAAATTTTTAACATTAGGACATTATTTTATCAATTATGTACCAATTTTTTGGGCGTTATGAGGGTGCTAACCCTTCCTCATCTGTAATCGACTCCCGAACCCATTTTCCTAATTCGTGGATCAAAATTAATGTTTTGAAATAAAATGTTTTACAAGGTGATCTAGTCACACCTAAGTAAAAAGGGATTGGTGGCGACTCCCGTTTTTGTTTTTTTTTTTTAAAGTCGACCCCCGTTTTTCATAAAACTATAAAAATGGTTTCGATAGCTTGGCGACTCCACTGGGGACATAATAAGAGAGTCAAGTCATAAAATTGATTATTTCCTGTCCTTTTGTCAATTTGAAATTCAGATTTGAAAAATTATGATTCTTTTTATTGCATGTTGTTCTGATCTTGTAAAGTATTTCTGCATTGCATTGCATGACCGTTGTGGTCACACCCTTTTAAGTTGAAGTGAGAAACTATGCATCCGTGAGGTTTTCACCTCCGCATGGGCTAGTGGACTGCTTCCGGGATACATCCATACCTATGTCTTCGTGAGGTTTTCACCTCCGCATGGCCATAGGGAAATGTATTACCCTGAACTGAACCCGATCCATATGAGCCTATAATGGGTAAGGATTGAGGAATCTACTGGTTCGGGTACCTTAATTTTGAGAGCTAAACCACACGTAGAAAACATAAGAACCCACCCTAAGTAGAACTATGTCAAACCTTAGTAGTTACCCAGATAGGTGTTTGTTTATTTTACTTGCTTTATATTTTTTTGTGGTACTAACTTGTGTTTTATTTTTTGCGCATGTCATTTCATATTTTAAGAGGTATCGATTCACGGTCGATTTCTAAGTTAGAAAGCTGGTTATGGAGAATGAATTCCTTGATAAAGTGGAAGACAATGCAGTCATCCGCATATGGTTAGAGCAAAGGCAATTAAAGAAAGGGGATAGCTTAGCTGAGGGGTATGTGTCAAAACTACAGGATTTTTCTCGTATCAGTGTCACGCAAAATGAGCTCCAAGAGTTGAAAGGATTATGGACCCAGTGGAATGATGAGGTAAAACAATTGTTCTATCGTAGTTATGGTGATCTACCTTACTTGCTCAATGTCAAGGTAGATAAGCATTTGTTCTGGGCTATGACTCAATTTTGGAACTCTACTTATAGCTGTTTCACTTTTGGGAAATTAGATTTAGTGCCCACGGTGGAGGAATATACAACCTTGCTTCGTTGTTCGAGGATCCAAGTCGACAAAGCTTATTCTAGGGTTGTTAACGTCCCAACTTTTGTGAAGAAGTTAATGAATATCATGGGGATGAGTGAGTAGTGGGTCTCAGCCAGAATTCAGGAGAAAGGTGAGGGTAAATGCATACCTTGGGTGAGTTTGAGGGACCTGATCCTAACACATCCAGATATAAAGAAGAAGATTCATGTCTTTTCTTTGTGTATTTACAGTTTGGTAATCTTCCCTAAAGCTCTAAGACATGTAGATGAAGCAGTTACTGATCTATTAGATCGACTTGACAAAGGGGTCACACCTATACCTACGATCTTAGCCGAAAAGTTTAGATCTTTGAATGCATGTCAGAGAGCAAGCGAAGGCAGGTTCATTGGATGTGCATAGTTGTTATTAGCCTGGTTCCACAGTCATTTCTGGAAAGTGGAGAAAGTTTCTTATCGAGTTTTGTCTGAGAATTATTCCCCATTAAAAAAAATAGTGGCTACACCCAAGAGAGAAGACGTGTCCGAGGAAAACTGGATGGCACTCCTTCAAAACCTTCAAGAGGAAGACATCGAGTGGAGAGCTCCTTGGATGATTCCCAACGAAATCCTTTATCGGTGTGGGAGTTTTGACTGGGTTCCTTTACTTGGAATCTAGGGAGTAGTTGGGTATGCCCCTTTGCTTGTACTGAGGCAATATGGATCAAGACAGTTTGTACCAATGACATATGGGCTACCTCAAAGTGAGTTCTCATACAGAGGGGAAAGCTATAAGAAGAGGGTTAAAGAGATTTCTAGTGCTTGTAATTAGATTTGTAGGATGAAGAGATTATCTGCAGGCCCAGTGACGACCCCAGAATACGGTGGATGGAGGAGTAAAAGGATTAATGATAACATCCTCGAGCTAAATCTAGAAGCGCCCGATCAAAATAAGAATACTTGCAAGTGGTCCCATCAGAATTAAAGACCATAAAACAAGATTTCAAAAAGATGAGTTCAGAATTTGGAAAGAGGATAAAGAAATTGGAAGAAGAAAAGATGTACCTAGAGTTATATATGGATGTTCAAAAATCAGAGATCAAAAAATTAGAATCATCATTACAAGATTGTGAACCCCGGATCGAGCTTCTTGAAGTAAGAGAAGGGCATTGGAAGGAAGAGTTCCACCACTCCCATGATCAAGTTAGAAATCGGGATTATCTCATGGGTGAAAAAATAGGTCAGATTCAAGAGGTAGCTGATCATCTACAGACTAGTATAGAAGAGACAAGGAAGGCTAGTGTGGAGATTCCGAAACAACGTGAAGACTATTACAAAAGGAAAAAGTGAGACTGGAGCTCTCAAGTTAATACTTTAAGAGCCCCGAAAAAAAAAGAAAAATGAGGTGAATAACACGAGCATGTATAGCAAGGATTATTCGAAACTGACTACTATAGGCCGGTCAACGACTAGCCATCATGTCTCCTCAGGGCAAGAGGCTAGTCCAAGACAGAACTCAGAAAAATCCCAATTCTTGCCCATCCCAATCACGTATAGGGAGCTGTACCAAATTTTGTTTGATGCACATGTAGTATCCACTTTCTACCTAAAACCTATACAACCTCCATACCCTAAATGGTATGACACGAACGCTCAATGAGAATACCATGCGAGAATCACAGGACACTCGATCGAGAACTACACCGCTTTCAAAAAGATGATCGAAAGACTTGTCAAAATGGGTAATGTCAAATTGGATGATCCATCTAGGGCAGGAAATCTCTCACCCAACCATCTAGGTGAAGGGGTGAGATCTATGAGATTCAAGAATGCATCGAGTTCAGGGCTTTAGTGCAAGACCTGATATTGGGAAATCTGAATATTTACGACATATCTGAAGAAAAAACTAGATTTTTCCAAGCATCTGCCCTTACATACTTGGGAGTATTTTGAACAATGGGACTATAGAAGAGATCCTTATATTCTTTAGAGCTAATCTAGAGTAATATTCAAAACACGCTTGTTGCCTTAAGCCTAGAGGCAATAAGAATCATTTTATGAAATAGGCTCATGTCCGAAATTTTTATTTCAATAAAATGCATCTTTTTGAGAAAATATTCTTTATTTTTTTTTCATTTGATACTGTACAAACAATTGCTCTTAGTTTTTTTTTTCTTTTGTTTGTTCTTTGGACTTTCATTCAAGTATTCTTTTATTCATGACCATATAAATAACCATTTTTTTTTGAATCACTTATCGTTTGGAATCTTCCTTCGAAACTACAATAGGTCTCTAGATATCAACGATGTGAGTAACGCTGCTACTGACTTGGAGTCTCCTTTCAAGTAAGATATGTGTCTAGAGGGATCTCATGACTTTGAAGATGACAGAGATTGTAACCTATCATCTGATTTGTTAAGAATGGTAGAACAAGATGAAAAACATGCCTTACTCTACAAAGGTTCAATGGATTTTATGAGCCTAGGAAAGGGGTAAAGATCGAAGCTCAGCTCACCGCAGAAATAAGGCAAGACATCATTGAGTTATTTTTGAGAATTCAAAGATGTTTTCACACGATCATATCAGGACATGCCTGGGCTACTAAGACACGGGCTAAACATGAGGACTAGGCACTGTTGGTCTACCATGGAAGGGGATTGCATCAGTTATACCGCAAATACTGAATTGAAGAAGACGAGATTTATGTGACTCTTCTATTTTCTTCACAGACTTTTCTATATGTAGGGCATGGATGTTATGGGGCTAATCTCGTTAAAAGCTTCTAGTCGATATTGATTCATCATCGTGGTTATCGTTTACTTCACTAAGAGGGTGGAAGTAGCTTCATATGCCAATGTTACAAGGCCAAAGTCATTACATTCTTAAAAAAAAGATCAGGTGCCGACAAAGAATGCCAAAAAGGACAAAGTCAAAAGTTTGTAGTCTGTTCAAAGATTAGACGCCATATCATAGAGCAACAAAGGCAGTCAAAAAGAAAAAAAAACAAAACAAGGATTGTAGAAAAGATGACCGAGATTTGTAAAGATTGGCATAAAGAAGTTACTATTTATCTTCTATGATTATCGAATGTTGGCCATGATTTTTGTTGGGGCAACATCTTACCCATTGGTTTATGGAATGGAAGCATTTTTTCCAATTGAACTTGATCGAAGAAAAGGTTAATAGTTATCCATCATGGTCAGATGATGCAAGCTTACAACAAAGATGTTTATCCTAGAGAATTCCACAACTGGAACCTGATCTTTCTTTGACAAAAGGATTTTAGAGAAAAGCAGATGCCAGACTGGGAAGGACCTTATGTTGTAGAGAAAGCCTATTCTGGAGAAGCATTTATATTGATCGAGATGGATGCCGAAGACTTGCCCAATCCAGTGAATTTAGGTTTAGTTAAGAAGTATTTTACCTGAAAGAGGAAAGACCAAGGTGAAAACCCGCAAAGGGCGCCTAGAGATCGAATTCAAAAAAAAAAAGAGAAAAAAAAAAGAAAGAAAGGAAAAATAGGAGAGGCCAAGGCGAAAACCCTCAAAGGGCGGCTCAAATTTTGATAAAGATAGGGCATGTAATAGCCTTGCTATGCCTAAATTAACAATGAAGAAGTATGTTACGTCTTGGGGCATTGACAAAGTACTCCGGATCCTCTTAACACGTACTGAGCTCAAAATGGTTCTCAAGAAGTTTGTACAGAGACGCTCAAGCGGCGATATCTGGGGTACCTAGCTTCTGTCTTACCTATTTTAAATTGGCTATCTTTGATTACTTTATTCATTTCAAGATACACCCTAATCAATCATCTTTTATTACCTTGGTTATCTTTGATTAACTTATTTGTTTCAAGCTATGCTCCTGATTAATTTCTTTCTCGTCCATTATTGTGATCTTTTTCAAGCATTTTATATTGAAATAACGATTAATGGACTAATAATACTTTCATAAAAGGAGTTTCGCATATTACTCTTGAAGCTTCTAAATAATATGAGAATCTAAAACAAGACTATTGTTTAGAACTCACCAAGCCTAAGGGTTGGAAATATTGAAAAATGATTATCTCTTCAGATTTTATTGGATAAGACATTTCGTCGGTGATACCATCTCGATAAATGATGAGCAATGTTAACCCAAGTGTAAAAGGGGACCATTCTTGGGAAAAGAAAAATGACACCTTGCATTCATGCAAATTTCAGACACATACATCGGGTCATTACACCCAGGGAATGGTGTAACAGATCAACTTGATTGAAGATGATACAAATTCCATACCTCTGAGTGGTAACAGATTGGATGAAAGAAACCAAATGTTACTCCCCTGAAGTTGCAGTGAGAAGTACAAACTTTATGTCCCAAGGTTTCAGTAGAGTGGACTCAGAATTACCATAGGGCAAGTTATTTGAGCAGAATATGATTGATGCTTTGTGAGGAACGGAGATGAAACCTTAACAAATAAATGAGTGATGACACCTGAAATAGGAATCATTCTCATAACATTTTTGCATTCATATATCATAGCATGACTAATTAAGAGCATTTGATGCATTTTGATCAAGGCATCCTAATTATTAGGCATAAGCATATACCCATTCTACAGGTTATGTCCTCTAGAGGACAATGTAGTAAGGTAGAAGATATTAGTCCGGCATCCCTGAGTTTACAGTGGAACAGATTGAAAATAACAAATCTTGTCTTCCTGAGATTGTAGCGAAGCAGATCGAAGATACTAGTCTGACATCCCTGAGTTTGCAGTGGAGCAGATTGAAAATAGTAGATTTGGCATTCTTGAGATTGCAGCGAAGCAGATCGAAGATACTAATCTAGCATCCTTGAGTTTGTAGAGGAGCATATTAAAATAGTAGATCTAGCATTCTTGAGATTGCAGCGAAGCAGATTGAAGATATCAGTTTGACATCCCTGAGTTTACAGTAGAGCAGATTAAAAATAGCAAATTTGGCATTCCTGAGATTACAGCGAAGCAGATCGAAGATACTAGTCTAGCATCCCTGAGTTTACAGTGGAGCAGATTGAAAATAGCAGATCTGACATTCCTGAGATTGCAGTGAAACAGATCAAAGATACTAATTTTGCATCCCTAAGTTTGCAGAGGAGTAGGTTAAAATAGCAGATTTGGCATTCCTGAGATTGTAGCGAAGTAGATCGAAGATATCAGTCTGGCATCCTTGAGTTTGCAGTGGAGCAGATTGAAAATAGCAGATCTGGCATTCCTGAGATTGCAGCGAAGCAGATCGAAGATACTAGTCTGGCATCCCTAAGTTTGCACTAGAGCAGATTGAAAATAGCAGATCTGGCATTCTTGAGATTGCTGCGAAGCAGATCAAAGATACTAATCTGACATCCCTGAGTTTACAGTGGAGCAGATTAAAATAGTAGACCTAGCATTCCTAAGATTGCAGCGAAGCAGATAGAAGATACTAGTCTGGCATCCCTTAGTTTGCAGTGGAGCAGATTGAAAATAGCAGATCTTGCATTCCTGATATTGCCGCGAAGTAGATCGAAGATACTAATCTGGCATCCCTGAGTTTGCAGAGGAGCAGATTAAAATAATAGATCTGGCATTTTTGAAGTTGCAGTGAAGCAGATCGAAGACATCAGTCTGGTATCCCTGAGTTTACAATGGAGCAGATTGAAGATAGCAGATCTTGTCTTCCTGAGTTTGCAGAGAAGCATATCGAAGATACCAATCTAGCATCCTTGAGTTTACAGAGGAGCAGATTAAAATTGCAAATCTGGCATTCCTGAAGTTGCAGTGAAGCAGATCGAAGACATCAGTCTAGCATCCCTGAGTTTGCAGGGGAGGAGATTAAAGATAGCAGATATTGTCTTCTTGAAGTTGTAGTAAAGCAGACTGAAGCCATCAGACTTATTTCTAAAAATCAATATGAAGTTCCAATACCGTTGAAGTTGCAGTGAAGTTGGAAGCCATTTGAAGAAGATGAGGACTAGGAAGTCAAGGCTCGACAAAGACTAGTCAAAATTGGTCCTTTTATAGTCTTTGCTCTATTTTGTTACACGACAATGAGCAAAGAGGGGCAGCTATAATATGCCCATTTTGCCCGGCCCGTTAGAAACCCATTTCATTCAGAAAAAAACAAAAAAAATAATAATAAAATAATAAAATGTCCATTTTACAAGTCCATTTAACAAAACTGAAACCCAATCCATTATAGTAGCCCAACACCCAAATCCAAATTACTACTTAGACCCACTGCTCTACCCCAAGCCCAATTACACCCAAAACAAACCTAACCCAACTGACCTATGGGGCCCAAAATGCCCAAAACTAAAATAAAAAACAAAGGTTTCTGGAACCCTAGAAAAACCTCACGCCGCGAGTGCCCTAGAAGCCCCTCGGTCACGTCGCAAATCAGCGCACGAACAGTGCTCCGTCGCCTAATTTCTCACCATACACCTGTAAACAAGGAAAGAAATGGACAGTAGCAGTATATTGTGATTTTGCATTTATTTTCGATTTTATTTTTGGGTTATAAATAACCCCAACCAATCTGTAAAAAGGGGGAATATACAGATACACAAGCAAGAAATATACAAAAAAAAAAATAAAACAAAGAATAACAAGAGGTGATTTATTCTATTTCGTTTTATTTTTCCTTTCCGATCTACGCTATTTTTTATATATATACACATATTGTAAAAAAGAAAAAAGCAAGTGGAGAAGACTACCTTCGCTTCGGCTTCAAAATGGGGAAATTCAATTCTCAGGCCGCCGTGTGTGATGGCGCATGCGGCGGTCCGTTGCCAGAGCCTAGGCCGAATTCTGGTCCCAGGCCAAAGGCCAGAGAGAATATTTTGGGGCCTCAGATTGTTTTTTTTTAAGGGAGTGTTTAATTGAATTTTTTGGGGGTGATTTTTGTTTATATAGCAAGAAGAAACGGCGTCATTTTTGCTTAAGTTAATAAGCACAAAAACGTCGTCGTTCAGGGAGGATCAGCGCGTTGACTTAAAAACCCAAGGAGGATCCGCGCATTTTTGTTAAAAGGTCTAATTGCCTTTTTGGTCCTTCTGCTATTTTAGTATTTTTAATTCAGTCCAATTTTTATATATATATTAAACTTGCCCTAAAATTTATATTTTTTTTCAATTAAGTCCTCGAGCTACTTAAAGGTCAATGTCAGAACGACGCCGTTTTGGAAAGAAGGCATAATTTCCTAATGGGTCCCTACAGTGTAACACGCGTTTTAATTTTGTCCTTTTATATTTATTTTTATTGCTATTTAATCCTTATTTTTTATTTATTTTTAAAACCTTTTATTTTATTTTATTTTTAAATTATTCTAATACTATATTGAATTATTTTATCATACTAAAATTTTTATATTTTTTATTATTTTATATTAATTTATTAATAGTATAAATTGTATATATTTTTTACATATTATCTTTATATATATAATTACTACTATGTATTACTTTATTTGGTTTAATATTATTTATATTATATATTATTTTATAATTTGTATATTAGTTATATGTTATACATTTTAAAATTTTGTATTATTATATTATATTATATATTACCTTTAAAATCTTATTTTGTATAAAATTTATTTATATTATATAACATATATTATTTATATTGCTTATATGAAATATATATGTATTAGATTATTATATTATAAATATAGTTTTATTTAAAGTTATATATTATTTATTTATTTAACAATATATTTTACTTATTTTTTATTTATGGATATATATATTATTTTTATTACTCCACATCATTTTTTTTTTTTGCATATCAATTCATTTTTATATAATTCATATTTTTTATTTTTCCACATCATTTTATTTAAAGCCATATTTCTTAAATTACAATATCTATTATAATTCATTCTATATTGTTATTTTGTCTTACATGCATGTAAAGTTCTATATTTTTTATCTTTGGTTATTTCTTGCATTATATCTTATATTTGTTTATTTTTTATTCATTTATCATTAGTATGTTTCGCTTTAGTATAATTATTCTATTATTTGTATCGCTTGTCGTTTCATATTATTCTTTCTTTAATATATCTATTAGTAGTAAGCTGTTAATATAAATTATAGTTATGGTGAATTGCTATTAGATATGTATGTTATAATGTATTAACGTAATATCTTATTCAAACCATTCCTTTATAAAATATATTTTGCTAAATTGACGCATTCTATTTGAAAACTTTTTTAATACAGCGATACGTAATATTTGGGGACTTCGAGGAAATTATACATTAACTTACTACGTTTTAATTTTTCTCGTAGAACTTAAGGTATCAAGTATCTTCCTTTTCTTAACCTTATAAATTTCAAAATCAAAACTTATTCTCGGGAATTCAAAACATTGTATCCTAACTTACTGGATATGATGTTTTGTGTTTCAAAGTAAGAATTTTCTACAAATAAAGGTGAGCCTAGCTTTGAAGTGATGAGATGTTACATCCTAACTTATTGGGTATAGTATTTTATTTCTTTGAAATAGGTAAGTCTTGTTTTTTCTTTCACATAAAAGGATCATATTTTGAAGTTTTCAAATTTTTAACATTAGGACATGATTTTATAAATTAGGTACCAATTTTTTGGGCGTTATGAGGGTGTTAACCCTTCCTCATACGTAACTGACTCCCGAACCCTTTTTCCTATTTCGTGGACCAAAATCAATGTTTTGAAATAAAATATTTTACAAGGTGATCCAATCACACCTAAGTAAAAAGGGATTGGTGGCGACTCCCGTTTTTGTTTTTTTAAAAAGTCGACTCCCGTTTTTCAAAATGATAAAAATGGTTTCGACAGAAACTATCATTGAATACTCAATATCTTGCTCATTAAGAACCATATACTTGGTAGCCATCTATACTTACACCATATAAACATTACATATTCATATTTCATCAAAACATCATGAGTAAAAACAATAAGCATTTAAATTCACATAATATTCATATCAATTTATTTCCATTCAAATGACCTGTAACACATTCATATAACCGATAGCAGAATTATACCGTATAACATCAATTCATCAGTAAGAACAATAGTTCATCCATTCACAAGGAAGAAACCAAAATTATAATGTCTATTTAATATCTCTCATTTCATTTATACCCATCAAATATCTCATATAAGATTTCATCTTGCAACTTATATAATTCATGTAACACATCATCTTTATAATTCATCTACTCGTGTAGCAGTCAATTCATGTAAATCATGTAACTTGTATAACATATATCCATGTAAATCATATTACTCTTGTAGCAATATAACATTCATGTAATTCATGTAATTCAGTATAGCATGTATTCATATAAATCATGAAATTCCAAGAACATATAAATCATGTATACCAAGTATTATGTATCATGTACACATATAATTATAACATATAATCCATGTAACTTATATTTCATTTAGCATATAATCTCATATAAATTATGTAGCATATATCATGTACTTCTTATATCTCTTATAACATTTACTTTATATTTGCAAATCGGTAAATTACCTATTGATCCATTCGGAATTGGATAGGATACACAGATAATCACACATGTCGTACAATGCCAATGTCCCAAACGTGGTCTTACATGCAATCACATATCGATGCCATATCGGCATAAAGTATACTAGGCATAAAGCTTATAATAATTCATCGGCATAAAGCCTGCTAGGCACAAGCCTGTATCACACACCGGCACAAGGCTTGCTAGGCTCAAAGCCTGATTTAAGACACCAGCATAAAGCCTGCTAGGCACAAAGCTTGATTTAATACACCGGCATAAAGCCTGCTAGGTACAAAGCCTGATTTAATTCACCAGCGCAAGGCTTGCTAGGCTCAAAGCTCGAATGTCACTGTTATAAAGTCATTTTATACATAATTCATATATTGAAAATTCTAGCTATTCCATAAAGTTCATACAAACTTTCAAATGTCATAACTCAGTCGAATTAAACTCAAATATATTATTTCCATGCATAATCATATTCAACTATCTCAATTATAACTCTATAAAATTCAAAACAGCATATTAAACTAATTTAAATTCAAAATTAATGATATTTAATATAACAATTTCTCAATTCATATATTTTCAATTCAATTAAAACATATATATATTCAAATGCTCAGTTTCCATAAGCCATGTTTATTATCCAGTCGAATTCTTATACATATATAACATTTATAACACATTTTTTTTATTCAAGTACCAATTCATCCCATATCTCATTTACTCATATAGTTCTTGTACCATATAATTTAACACCCCCTACCCGTAATCCCCGCCAAAATCGGGCAAGAGACGTTACCGAACAATTTACCTGATCGCCACTTAGGCTCAACGTGACTACTCTTCTCGAATCGCTCCAACTACTTCACACTCAACCTATGAGAACTCAATCGTACCTACGAGAACTCTCGGGATCATATCGGAAATCTTACGATCCATAAAATTTCTTTTCATCTAAATAGGGAGTGCACGCCCGTGCTAGATGACACACACACCTGTGTGTAGTCACACACGCCCATGTGCTCACACCGTGCCCAAAAACCCTAACATTCTGCCAAAACTCACACGGCTAGGGCACGCCTATGTGAAATGGGGGCACGCTCGTGTACCCTTACAACATGCCCGTGTCTTCTGCCCGTGGGGAGTTATTGACTAATTTAGCACGGCCTGGACACACCCGTGTCTCCTAACCGTGGGGAGCTACTGACTTGATCCACACGGCCTGGGCACACGCCTATGTCCCTACCGTGTGTCTTACACGATTCATGCACACGGCCATGGGATTTGCCCGTGGCCTATTCTAATTAGTAATAATAAGGTGCAGGGTTAGCACGGCCTAGACACACGCCCGTGTGTCTACCCGTGTGGCACATGAAGGCTATTTGCCAAGCTTCTAGTATCCCTATATCTTACTCTACATGCACTCACATTGATAACTTTGAGATTTCATAAATGATAAGATATGCCATCATTCTTGGAAATTTACAAAATTAATGTCTTAGCAAGAGCCAATACACCTTTGGTCAAAATAACAAAATAATCTAACTAGTCTAGTCCTATACATGCCATATACAAAATCACTAATTTAATTATACTGAAGTAAGCAGATAGTGTGGGCGGTCTTTTAGTTATCGGCGTATCTCAGCTTGGCTCTTAAGCCCTATAAGACAAGGGAAAGAGAGAGGATTAAGCTTAAAGCTTAGTAAGTTCACATGTAAACAATATAACACTCTAAAATGAATAAAACATTTTTATAGCATTATTTGCTAAGCAAGAAATCAATCTACATTCAGGATTAGGCTTACTCATTTCCTCCATTTACACATCCCAATCACATCACAAGCATAATGCATACATTCAATAACGGTTTCCCTGCACTGAGCATCACAAGGTCACTTAATGTAACACATCACCATATCAAAATACATTACCCGTAATCACATTACCTGGTAGTTTCGCACTTAGCCCACCATTAGTCTTCATTAGGGTGGTACGCACATAGCCCACCAAGAAGGTTAATTACAGTGATATCGCACACAACCCACCAAAAAAGTTAACAGACGATGGTATCGCACACAGCCCATCGTAATTAAACAACAAGGTGGTATCGCACTTAGCCCACCATCAAAATTTGATATAACACGCCTACCTATATATTCCATCATTCATACAAGAATTATTCATTAACTACCACTTTCTATCTACTTGAATTGTACATGTTCTCAATTATTATATGCACCGATTAACAACAATAATGTGCATGTAAAATGCATCGTTTACACGTAAACTTACCTCGATGCAAAACGTGTTAGCTAGCGATTTACTCGATCACCTTACCTTTCCCACGGTCAAGGTTGATTCCACGCTCTTCTTGATCTATAACAATGAAATTCATTCATTTAGGACATTCTATGATTAATATACATCAAATTCTACACTTGGGAAAAAATGACCATTTTGCCATTGTATATTGGAAAAATTATGATTTTTCCCCTATGGTCGTAAATTATTTTTCATCATATTTTCCCATTAAACAAGCCTAGCTGAACATTTATTCCTCTTTCAACAACCCACAAATCTAACTATTTCATGCATTTATTACCAATTTACAACATTTACAACTTAGTCCCATTTAGGTGTTTTCATGACAACACCTTTCACAAAAGTTGTCTCTAACCTCCCCATCATTCATTTTCTTCCACAAAAACTCAGCTAACAACATAAACTCTCTCATGGAAAGTCTCTAAACTTTTAACCATTTCACAAATTAGTCCCCTCATTAGTTAGCTTAGGCTTTGGGGACTCCAAAAGTTCAAAAATCATCAACTAAAACCACCTCAATCACTTACTTGAATGAGGATTGAGTGGCTGAAAGTTTGAACCTCCAAGAACTCTACCCTCTCTTGAATTTTCAGTGGAAAGAGATGAATGAATAGTGAAAGATGATAACATCTTTTGCTTCTCTTATTTTATTCATTTTATCACTTAATTTCCACTAACTTTGACTAGCATTTAATGCTCTTGTCCCCCTTAACTTGTAAGGCCGACCAACATATATAATAGGGCCTAATTTCACTTTAAAATCCTCCAATTTACAATCAATAGCTATTAGGTACCCCCACCTTATAAAATAGAACTTTCACACTTTATGCGATTTAGTCTTTTTTCACAATTAAGTACTCTATTGCTAAAATTAAAGCACCAAAATTTCCATATAGCCATATATTAATGCCATAACACATAAAATAATACTAAAATAATTTCCTCAACCTCGGATTAGTGATCCCGAGACCACTGTCCTGACTAGCCCCAAAATCGGGCTGTTATAACTCTTTCCCTCTTTTTGGTATTTTCGCCCTCGAAAATCTTACCGGTAAAGAGGTTTGGATATTGCTCTCTCATGGCTTCTTCTAGTTCCCACATAGCTTCTTCTACACCGTGCTTTTGCCACAACACTTTTACTAAGGCTATGTCCTTATTCCTCAACTGTTTCACTTCTCGAGCCAAGATTTTAATTGGCTCTTCCTCATATGTCATATCCGGTCGTATCTCAATTTTCGTGGGAGAAACCACATGCGAGGGATCAAAAAGATAACGCCTTAGCATTGATACATGGAACACATTGTGAATTTTCTCTAACTCTACCGGTAAAGGCAACCGATATGCCACTGGCCCAATCCTTTCGGTAATTTCGTACGGCCCTATGAATCTCGGACTCAATTTACCCTTTCGACCAAATCTCAATATTTTCTTCCACGGCGACACTTTCAAAAATACTTTGTCACCCACTCGAAACTCAATTTCTTTTCTTTTCAAGTCTGCGTACGACTTTTTTCGGTCTAAAGCAGCTTTCAGACTATCTCGAATCACTTTCACTTTTTCCTCAGTTTCTTTAACTAAATCAATCCCATGGATTTGTTTCTCACCCAACTCGGTCCAATATAAAGGAGTCTGACACTTAGGACCATATAAGGTCTCATACGATGCCATCCGTATGCTCGATTGATAACTATTATTGTAAGCGAATTCGACCAAAAGTGGGTATCTTTCCCAACTACCTTCGAATTCTAACACACAGCATCGAAGCATATCTTCAAGAACTTGGATTACTCTCTCAGACTGACCATCAGTTTGAGGATGAAAAGTAGTACTAAAATTCAACCTTGTACCTAAGGCCTCTTGTAACTTCTTCCAAAACCTCGAAGTAAATCTCGGGTCTCTATCCGAGATAATGGATATAGGCACTCCATGTAATCTCACTACCTCTGCAATATACAACTCGGCTAACTTCTTTAGTGAATAATCAACACGTACCGGTATAAAGTGAGCCGACTTCGTTAACCTATCAACGATAACCCATACAACATCTTTCTTTTTCGAAGTCGAAGGTAACCCCGTCATAAAGTCCATGGTGATCTGATCCCACTTCCACTTGGGAACCATCACTAGTAGAAGTAATCCCGAAGGCACCTGATGCTCGGCTTTCACTTGTTGACAAATCAGACATCTTGTTACATACTCTGAGATGTCTCTTTTAATTCCTGGCCACCAATAAAATTTCTTCAGATCATTGTACATTTTTGTAGGATTAACTCATTATCTTTAGGTACACAAATTCTATCATGGAACATTAAACAACCATTCAAGCTTACCCGAAATTTAGAATCAACTTCTGATTCACACTTAGCTCTTTTAGCTAACATCTCATTATCATTCCTTTGAGCTTCACATATTTGTTGGGAAAATAGTGGCCTAGCTCTCAACTCAGCCAGTATAGCACCATCATCAGACAATGACAAACTCGTACTCATAGTTCTCAAAGCATAAAAAGATTTTCTACTTAAAGCATCTGCAACTATATTTGCCTTCCCTGGGTGGTAATCGATCACTAACTCGTAGTCTTTCAATAATTCAAGCCATCGTCGTTGCCGTAAATTTAACTCCTTTTGATTCATCAAGTACCTCAAACTCTTATGATCCGTAAAAATTTGACACTTCTCACCATATAAATAATATCCCCAAATCTTTAACGCGAAAACGATTGCGGCCAACTCTAGGTCATGAGTCGGATAATTCTTCTCATGTGGTTTTAGCTGTCTCGAGGCATAAGCGACCACCTTACCCCTCTTGCATCAACACACAACCGAGACCATTTAAGGACGCGTCACTGTAGACCACAAACCCTTTTCCTGACTCAAGCTGTACCAAAACGGTGCTTCTGTCAACAACATTTTCAATCTCTCAAAACTCTGTTGGCATTTTTTAGTCCATTCAAACTTAACATCCTTATGCAATAATTTCGTCATTGGAGTAGAAATCATAGAAAATCCCTCCATGAACCGCCTATAGTACCCCGGCAAACCCAGAAAGCTTCTAACTTTCGACACGTTCCTCAGCGGTTTCCACTCCACAATAGCTGAGATCTTTCCCGGATCAACTCTAATGCCTTCCCCTGACACAACATGTCCTAGGAATCTGACCTCTCGAAGCCAAAAATCGCTCTTGCTAAATTTAGCATATAATTACTTGTCTCTCAAGGTCTGCAAGACAATTCTCAAATGCTTTGCATGATCACACTCATCTCGAGAGTAGACCAATATGTCATCGATAAAAAACAACTAAGAACTTGTCCAAATACGGTCAAAAAATACGGTTCATTAAGTCCATAAAAATGCAGGAGCATTCGTTAAACCGAATGGCATGACCAGAAACTCATAATGGCCATACCTCATCCTAAATGCTATTTTTGGCACGTCTTGTTCCTTAATTCTCAGCTGATAATATCCAGATCTCAAATCAATCTTGGAGAACACCATAGCTCCCTTCAGTTGATCAAATAAATCATCTATCCTCGGTAAAGGATACCTATTTTTCACCATCACCTTGTTAAGCTGTCTGTAGTCTATACACAATCTCATTGATCCATCTTCCTTTCTCACAAATAATACCGGAGCACCCCACAGCAAAAAGCTTGGTCTTGTAAAACCCTTATCCGTCAACTCTTGCAACTGAACCTTCAATTCTTTCAACTCCAATGGCGCCATCCTATACGGAGTGATGGAAATAGGTGATGTTCTCAGAACTAACTTATATAGCATCAAAACAGCCCATATTTTTATTTTATTCACATTTCTAACCACAGAAATTCTATCTTTTTTAATTTAATCCCAAATACTGAATTTTGTCAAAAATCACTATATAAAACTTGTATATCTATAAACAACCATCAATAATTTATCAAGAAACATCAAAATACATAAGTATTCAACAATGGCACATTTTAAAAACATCACCAATTTCAGAAATTAGGGCATGGGCTTTGTAGATTACTAAGCAACAATCTCAAAAATGTAAAAGTTATCAAAAACTGAGTTCAATACATACCTTAATCAAGCATCAATATAGCCGAACCTTAAAAATGTGAAGAAGAATTCTTTTCTTTCTTATAATCGGCCATGCATGAAGAAAATAAAGACATTTTTCTGTTTTATTTTACTAATATAACATATATTAACCAATTTACAAATTTAACCTTATTAATAAAACATAAAGCCATGCAAACTTAAGCCCACTACCATCCATTCAAAAAGGAAATAGTATAATTTCCATGCAAGCACTCCCACTAAGACAGCCAATGTCATTTAAGCCATTAATGCAATATAACTCATAATTATCGCTTTACGCGATTTAGTCCTTTTTACCGAATTAACTATTTAATCGATAAAATTTCTTCATGAAACTTTTATACCGTAATACTATCATGATGAAAATATTAATATAATAATAAAATAAATATTTTGACTCGATTAGGTGGTCTAAAAATCACTCGTTCTGATCAAACTCAAAATTGGGCTGTTACATGATCGAAAGTGATAGGAAAATTTTTGAAGCTTTCTTCTCTTTTCATATATGGGAAAATGAAGAAGATGATAATGAAATTTCGCACTATCTTACCTATTTATACTTTAATTAGGCTTTAGTTAATCTAGATTAATTAACTTAATTAAGTTTTAACTTTACTAATCTTATTATTAATTAAGCTAAGTGGGATCTAACATCATCATCCACTAAATCATGCCAAAAATTGGTTTATTAACCCTTTTCATATTTTGGATAATTTCTATCTAGGTCCTCAAACATTTTCTAAATTAAAATGCAATAGCAATTGGACTTTTACAATTTAGTCCCTAAATTTTAGCTAACAAATTTTTGGTTAAATTACTTAACTAAACTTCATTCTCATCATCATAAATATTCCTATTTCATATTTATGACTTAGTTTACATAAATAAAGTTTTGAAACCACATTTTTTATAACACTGAAAATTGAATCGTTATAGGCCATATCAATAAACGATGATTTTCATTGATGGATGGACCTAATTGATTTTTTATTGAAGGATTAATTTGATGCATTTTTCACTTGAATAAATTGATTTTTTATTTTTTACTAAAACATTTTTACCCTAAAACCTACAATTTATTAACAACTTTTTTTTTAAATTTATCAAACAATTAAAAAATGTTTAAGTAACATTTTTAGAATAATTATTAAAGGTATCATATATATATATATATATATATATATATAATATAACAACATACATACACTAAAATTGCAACACATGCGCAAACTTTTTAATTTAATTTAATTTAATTTAAATAAAATTTACTCATTTAATTATATATTATCTATATTTAATTTTTAAATTAAATTTATGTTCAAAATAAATATTTAATTAGATAAACATAAAATTGAAGTTAAATAATTATTTGTTAAATTATATACTATTTATATAATATATATTAGTATTTATTTTAATTATTAGCATATACTAAAATTTAAACCCTATAACTATTTTTAAGTTAATATTTTTTAGATTTTATATTTAACATAAATAGCTAACTTGATAAATAAAATTAAAAAAAAAAGTCTTATATCTGGACAGTGATAATGACTTTTATATGTAAACTTTGACATGTTAAATAGAAAAAGATATAGTTTTAGGATAAATTTTACATTTAACCCTATAAATAATTACTATGACACCGACTTCAGTGGTTAATTAAGTTGGGACATTTTACATTTTGTAATTAAAATAGAAATGATAATCAATGAATTTGGACCAACTTGTGATTTGAACATTGTTATAATTGCAAATGCTGTGGAGTGGAGTATGGGATAAGTACATCTCATTATAAGTTATACTGGACCCATACACATGACAAGATGGCCTAACCTACTATTTCTATGCTCAAATTCCATTGTCTTTATATGTATAAATTTAAAGAGAAATGAAAGTGGTGGCGAATTTGTTAACTTCGTAAGATATTCAACAATTCAAACATTTCCACATCTATCTATTCAACAATTTTTTTTTTAGTAATTCCGACTGGCTTTATTATTAAATGAAAACATAACAATAAGATGGGTTGTTAGAAGCGGACCCAATGCTAGTAAAAAATAAAACAAAGGTCCAATGATTATGGCCCAAAACAAAGTAAATAGAATCGTCCAGAAAAATAAAGAAAAAGTAAAAACGTCCTTTCAATTTCAAATTTAAACGGTGTAAATTAGCTGGCCTCCACTAATCTTCTGACTTTCCTATTTCCCATACCAGCTAATTAATTTGATAGCATTCCCAAGGGGATTTTGAAATCTACTATCCCTTCCTCTCCATGCCTCTGCGATCTTCCTTCAGTCCAAATTTCGTTGCCCATTTTCCTCTCTTCGACGTTGGTGACTCGAGAAGGTTTCTTCTTCCAGGTAAATTTCCTCTCTTCTTCTTAATGATTCTGTTGCTACATAGTGGGCTACTCCATTGTTCTATCTTTTGATGATTCGAAAATAGCTTTCCTGAAAAAATCGTCTATGCAGCTGTATATCTCTGATAATCGCTCCCAAGACTGACTTATCTCTGCCTGTTGAGTTGCATTTCTTGATAACCATTTTAGAGTCTCCTATGATAGAGATATATTGAAACCCCAGATTAATCCCTAACTTTATTGCTTGTAGACCCACATAAGCTTCCGCCATGAATGGTGACGCTATTGTGGAGTGGATGACCGATTTCGAAGCAAGCCACTCATCCATTTTGCCCTTCACCACTAAACCCGAGGCCGATATTGTAGTTTTGCTATCGTATGCTGCATCAAAGAAAATGGTTGCTTCAGTTGCTCTCATATTTTTTCTTTGTCATATATTATCAACATAGGTATGCTTTCCCTCATTTGATCTATCAATCTCTCCGATGTAACTTCGAACTTTCTTTGACAACTCTCTCCCTGTGATTGTTTTCCTTTCATGTACAAATTTGTTCCTGGAGTTCCATGCAAACCATATAGCATAGCAGAACAGATGACATTGCTCACTGTTTCCTTTGTCAAAAACCCAGGTAAGCCAGTTCCACAGATCTAAAATGGTTGAGTTGATGACCCATGAAAGATTAAGATTCTGCAACATTTCTGTTGTTGTAGGGCATTGTCTAAAGACGTGATTTCCACCCTCTTCTGTGCTTCTACACTGAGGACAAGAGCTATCGAGAACCACCTTGCGCGATCTCAAATTTTTAATGTTTGGAATAAAATTCCAGGATATGCGCCAAATAGTAATTAGGATTTTTTATGGAAGTTGTAAATTCCAAAGTTTCCTATAGAACTTTTTTTTCCTTCGGTCTGTAATAATAAATCATTAGGATTCAAAGTAGCCTTCTGTAATAGTTTGTAGGCACTTCTTACTATAAACTCGCCAGAATATTCTCCTCGCCAAACCTAGAAGTCTTCGTGTTCATTCTCCGCCAAAGGAATTTGTAGAATCTTATGAGTAGCTTGTTTTGGAAAGGTATTCTCAATTAACTCTTTTTTTCACCTACGTGTTGATGTTTCAATTAAATTTGTTACTGATTCGATTTCTGGATTTTCGATGTTGTTGCTGCTTCAGTTAATGGAAATGCCTGGGATCCAACAATCATTCCAAACAGAAATCCGGTCACCTTTACCAACTCGCCAACATAGCCCATCTCGCAATAGCCCTTTTGCAGTCCATACGCTCCTCTAGGTAAGAGAAGGTAAATTACCCAACTGTGCATGGATGACATCTGAATTAGGAAAGTATTTTGCTTTTAAAACCTGTGCTAGTAATGAATCGGGATAATTAATAAGTTGTCAGCCTTGTTTGGCTAACAAAGCAATATTAAATTGGTTAAAACTATGAAAGCCCATTCCCCCTTGTTCCTTTGAAGTGAAAAGCTTATTTCATGTACACCAATGAATTCCCCTTTGACCATGGCCTTTTTGCCACCAAAATTTCACAATAATATTTTCAAGATCAGAACATAGCGATTTAGGAAGTAGAAAACATGCCATTGAATACGTCGGGATAGCTTGAAGAGCAGATTTTATAAAAACTTCTTTTCCCCCTTGCAATAGATGCCTTGTACTCCAGTTATCAATTCTCTGTTTAAATCTATCCTTTAATTTTTGAAACGCCTCCTTTTTCCTTCTGCCCACCATATTAGGTAATCCTAGCTAGGTAGCATTCTGGGTCGTTTGAGCTTCGTACACCCAGCATTCGAGTAACAATTCTCTTCTCTTCAGTTCTTGTGTTAGAGCTAAAGAAAACCGTGGATTTTTCAAAATTAAATATCTGCCCCGAACAGATTCTATATTCCCTCAAAATCCTTTTTAATGGACCAGCTCCCCGTTCTATGGCCTCTCCAAAAATTATGCAATCATCTGCGAATAATAAGTGTGAAATTTGAGGACCTCTTCTGCTTGCTTTAACACCTTTAAAATTCTCTTATTGTTGTGCTAGTCTCATTAGGCTAGATAAGCCTTCTCCACACATCAAAAATAGAAACGGCCTTAAATGATCGCCTTGTCGTAATCCTCTCGTTGGATAAAAGATACTTCCAATTTGTCTGTTAGGAACCACTGAATAGGAGACAGTAGATATGCATCTCATGATCAAACTAATCCATCTAGGATCAAAGCCCATTTTCCTCATTATTTCCTCTAAAAAAGCCCATTCAACCCTGTCATATGCTTTACTTATATCTAATTTAACTGCCATC
The DNA here is from genome assembly GCA_025506655.1 of Gossypium rotundifolium. Classification (NCBI taxonomy): domain Eukaryota; kingdom Viridiplantae; phylum Streptophyta; class Magnoliopsida; order Malvales; family Malvaceae; genus Gossypium; species Gossypium rotundifolium. The sequence goes on from CP106725.1 coordinate 81,413,191, forward strand.
AGCCCTTTTTTCCCCAATTTTTTCCTCTTTAGAGTATGAAGAAATTCATATGCTACTAATACATTATCTGAAATTAATCTTCCTAGTACAAAATCACTTTGTGATTTGTCAATGCATTTTTCCAAAACTCCTCTAAATCGATTCGTTATAGCCTTAGCCATTACTTTATATATAACATTACAAAGGCTTATTGGGTGAAAATGAGCAAGATTAGTTGGGCTCGTTTTCTTTGGAATAAGGATATATGTGTGGTATTAATTTGACTAACCTCCATGTCGCCATTGAACTGTTGTAGACAATAATTTGATACCTAATCCCCCACTATGTGCCACAATTTCTGAAAGAAAATTGCTGGAAAACCATCTTTACCTGGAGCTTTTGTAGCTCTCATGCTTTCCAATGCGTCCCAAATCTCCTCCTTTATGTATGGCTTCGTTAGACTTTTATTATCCTCTTCAGAAATACACTGTTCAATACCTGTTAGGAGGTGTTCAGAATGACCTTTTTCCCCAGCCTTGAATAAGTCCTGGAAATATGCTCTAGCAATTTCAGCCATTTCTTGTAAATCCTCTATTTCTCTGCCATCTAATTTCTGTAGCTTTTGAATGATATTTTTTTGCCATTTTTGTGTTGCAATACTACGAAAAAGGGCTGTGTTTCTGTCCCCAAGCTTCAGCCAATTTACTCTAGCCCTTTGCTCCCAATAACTCTCATCTTTATCAATCTCAAAGTTTAGTTGTACCTTTGTATCAACCAGCTTTGGTAAATTATCGTCGGTTCTTTCTGCTTCCAGCAATTTAGACAACTTTAAAGTTAAGACTTCCTTTTTTTGTCTTCTAGAGATCCTAATCCTGGTAGCCCATCTCCTCAATCCCATTTTAAGATAATCTAGTTTTTGTACTAAATCACCTAAGGCTGAATCCCATATGCGCTTAACTTCCGCTTCGAAGGTTTCTTCTAAGACCCACCATACTTCAAATTTAAAGATATCCCGATTACTTCTGTGTTCGTATTTAATTGTAGTTATTAAAAATGGACAGTGACCAGACGTCGAGTGCACCAAGTGTTTAATATTAGCCTCCAGAAACATAGACATCCAGTTCACATTAGCCACTCCTCTATCTAGCCATTCTCGAATATTTGTTTCTGGCAAATTCCCCCTCTACCAAGTAAAACAGTTTCCTGAATAACCAGCATCAATAAATTGACATTCCTGTAGCGCATTTCGAAAATCTTCCATTCTTCTTTCCTCCCTAGGCAACCCACCCTTCTTCTCGAACTCGTACATTATTTCATTAAAATATCCGCAAACTAACCAAGATTGCTCCTCATTACTACGCAAGCTTTTTAGTAGATTACATGATTCCTCTCTTTCCTGTGCATAAAGAGAACCATAAAACCCCGTAAATCTCCATTGCTGTTTATTATTCTGGCCAACTAGTCATCTATGTGCCTTTTTGAAAAACTCTGAATCGAGATAAAAACTTTTTCTTTCCATGCCAAGCATAAACCACCTTTTGTACTATCCGGATCCACCTCCAAACCATTAAAAAATCCATAACTTCTACGCACTCGTTCCATCTACCTTTTATTTACCTTTGTCTCTATAAAGAAGACCAATTGGGGGTTATGTGTCTTCAGCGTTTGCCAAAGCCTTCGAATAGTCTGTAGGTTCCCCAAACCCCGGACATTCCAACTTAAAATTTTCATTACAACCGGTCGGCTTGCCTTTTGACAGTCGCCGATAATAAATGATTATTCTCCAATAAACTTCTACTTCGTGCTACTCCCTTGTCTTTGTTATCCCTTTTTGAATGAATTACACTTTCTCTTCGCTATCTTTTTTTACCTTCCTCCCCAATAAGGACCCTTTCCTCCAAATCATACTCCATTGCCGAAGTAGTTTGTTCTGCTATTGGACTTCTCCCTTGCTGTGATGAATTAGGATGAATACCTTCCAAATTAATTCCCAAAACTGGATCAATTGAGGCTCCGGCTATCAATATACTACTTTCTACCCACTACCTTCTTTCCACAAATTGTCTATTCCGTCCACTTAATTTCGTTCCACCGTCTCCTTCTTCACGTAACCATATACTACTCATAGCCCTTGCTCTTTTAGATTGAGCTTTTAAAGATAGATCCCATCCCATATCATCCACTTCCACTCCCAGTAACATTTTTGCTTCACAGTAAGAGTCACTATGGCCTAAACAGCCACAGTAGAAACAAAAAAGGGTTAATCACTCATATTTAAATCTAATATAGGAACAGATTCCTGCAAAAGACACCTTCTTTCTCCTTTTTAGTGGTTACCTCACGTCCATTTTGATTCTTATTCTCATGAAATTTCTCCACCCTTTACCTAGATCTGAACTATCACATTCGATAAATTCCCCCAAAAAATCCCCTATTTGCCTTTCCAGGCATTCAAAAAAAACCCCATTGGAATATCTTGAATCTGTACCTATAGAGGTGTATAGATTAGAGAAACTTTTAAAGGATCATCCCCCTTTTGAATCTTGTGAAGGATCAGAAGATGATTGTTGAATGTCCATGGGGCCCCTTTCAAAACACGATCCATATCCATAACATGATAAAATTGAAATAGAAAACGTTTTTCCCAGAGATCTCGAATTTGAATACCTCTTACCGGGTGCCATAGGTTTGCCATAGTGCTTTTCATTGCTGGATAGTGAATGATGCTTACTGTTAAAAAATAACCCACTAAACAAAAGTTTTATTCTTCTATTTCCAGATTCAGCTAAGATTGAAACTGTAGGACTACGTCTTCTTCTTCCTCTATTGTTAAACCCGCAAATTCTCTTTCCATTGTTGCAGGAATTGGTTGAAAGTTTCTCTGTGTGCGTTGATTGATCGGATGGAGAGATGCTTCTAAAGGATCGTCGTCGTCAAGATTCATTTAGAACACAAACGTGCAATTGAAAAAGACCTATTTTTATGTCAGAGTGACAGACAAATTCCGTGCCAAGAGGCAGACTCTAAACACGATTATGTTATTCAACAAAATTTTTATCACGCAAAAGAAACAAGATTATATTTTGATAATAAAAAATCGAGATTTCTTATTTCAACTTTATAATAAAATTATTTTAGTTTTCCATTTATATTTTGATTTTTTTAGCATTTGAATTTACATTTTGCTTGTCAAATCACCTTTATAATTTTAATTTTTATATATTTTATGAATTAAAAAATTAATTAAATCTTGACATGTCATTCATGCATATGCCACGAAGTAAATTTAAAAACATTAAATTTTCCATTCATTTTGGTGTTATTTGAAAAAAAAACACAAGTTTAATAGCTAGAAAAAGTGAAAAACAGCTGGATATTAGTAAACAAAGGTTTAGAATCCAACATTTTGCATTATTTGGATAGTTCATTGTGAGTTTGTCTTGGGTGGTAAACAGGTGGATATTGGTGGAACTATTCCAAGAATCAAGACTGCTACTCAAGAGTATTTGGGTTGTAATGAGAAGCAAGTGGCTGAGTTGGACTTAGGGTTTATCTGCATTATTGGTGGCTTGACCACATTACTAGCAATATGATCGAGCCAATAGCCGGTATGTTGGGTACATGACTTGTGTATGGCATGGCTTTACTAGCAACAGTGGAATTCATAGATCAATTAAAGAGTTAATGATATACTCTAATTGACATTGTGTGGATTGATAAATATGGAACGTGGCCTCAGGTTGCTAGTTCTCAAACGAGTAATTTATCATAGTCATTTGTTGACAGTGATCATATGAAACATTAAGAAGACATAATGGTGACAATAAGATAAAATAGGATTGTATTGAGTGAATGGATTTAACTCAAAAGAATCAAGGATATCATATGAGGGTAACACACACATGATGAGGTTATTGGACAAAGCAGTTGGATGGATTGCTTTCGTGAAGAGTATACGATAAAGATTTTTCAATCATGGTACTTCTTGTGGACTAACTTCACGTAATTGCGAATTATCAGAACGATGCTTCTGGACATAGTTGCAACTACTAGAGCCTAATTGTTTATGTCCGATTGGTTCCTCTGCTAGCTCAATAAAAACTCAATTAGACTGCTTTTGAATTAGAAGAAAATTTTACGACTTTAGATATAATTTAATTGACTCGATTTATTCGATATGGAATTAAATTGAGCGATTGAAAGAATTGTTCAACAAGAGAATTTGATTAAAGAATTTTCTTGAAAAATTAATTTTGAAAATCTAAGTGATTTTTGGAAAAATTAATTTTGGTCAAGTAAAATTAAATTAATCAAATTTATTAAAATTAATATGATATTTTTGAAAATTAATTTTCAAGTCAGACAATTGACTCAATGGATAATTGAACTTGAAAATTGGACCTGAAATCATAAATTGGGCTTAGGAACCTAAAACTAAGACAAAGACCCAAAAACTGGTAAAATAGAGCCTAGTATATGAAACCAGGCTGACGATCCAACCGATGACTAGACCAAATCGATCGGGCCGTCACTGGTCCAAACTGAACCGGCAACAACTGAACCAGCTTGTGGTGTTGACGGTTGTGACGACAGAATTCTGGTGGTCATCAAATGGTCGACAGCTGTCAAATCCAAAAAATTGGGTTTGAAGAAATTGGGTTAGTGAAATCAAGAGTTGGCATGCCTTATTTTGGATTAAATTTGTGAAAATTATGACAAGTAATTTAATTTGGTTCAGTGGATATGTAGTTTGTATGTATGTAAGGGGTCCTAAGTTCAAATCCTATCTTTTGAAATTTTGTTAATTTTTAGCTCAATTCTTATCCCTGTTCTTCTGACTTAAATCTTATTTCTGTGAAAATTATGATAGAATGAGTATGCTGGGCCAATGGTAAAGTGTTAGGTTACCCTTTGGTCTTGTGTTTGAATCCCTACATTTGCAAAGTGGAAAATTATTTTTGTTTTGAATTCTGGATGACCTGATAGGTGGTTACTTATCAAATTTAATGGGGGTAATGGTTATTTTTTTAATTAAAAAACAAAAATATAGATAGGATACATTCCCTAAAATCTCTCCCTCAAACTACCGTCCCTCTTTCCCCGCACTATACACATTTTGTGTTTCAAACCAATTTCTTTAGACTTCCTCTAAAGCTCCTCTTCCTGTGGATTTTTTCCTTAAGTTTTGAACCTATATTTTTGCAAAAACAATCTTAATCTTTCTTTTTTCATTATCCTTCTATTTTTTTAATTCTACAGTTCTTCATCTTTTTGTGCTGTCGATTTCCATCAATTCGCTGTTATCTTTTTTGGTAAGTATTTGTACTCGTTCTGTAAGGTTTTGGAGTTGATTTTCTTTTCTTCTGGAGGTAAGTGGATGAGTTAAATGGCTTGGACTGAGTTTTGTTTTAATTGATGTTTTTGGTCTTGAATAGGTTCAAATTCTGGAACTGTTAATCTTTCAACGAGATAGGTGTTATGAAATTGCCAACTTTTTCGGTAAGTGATCAACATCAATTTAGGGGATTGTTTAAAGTGAAATTTTGGGCATTTTATGTTTGTTAATTGATACATTTTGGCGTCATATGTAGGATTCGAAGTGCACCATTTTGTGGTTTATCAGAACTATCGTCAGGTGTGTGATTCTAACCCGAAAAGTTGTTTTGGGCTCGAAAAATCTACGAAATCAAGGGTTGTTTACGAAACTGCACAGCACCACACAACCGTGTGCCAAGTTGTGTTGTAGACTGTGTGCACCACATAACTGTGTGGTAGGCTGTGTGGATTACATGACCGTGTGAAGTTATATGAACCGTGTGGTAGGCCGTGTAGACCACACGGGATAGGTTTTTGGGTTGTGTAGGCCTTTTGGGCCAATTTTAACACCTAATTAGGGGCCGATTAAGGGACTCAAAAATTGGGTCTATGAGCATTATGTAGGTCCAGAAAAGCGTAAGTTTCTATAAACAAACATGGGTAAGTGTAGGAGGTATGTTCACTAAGTTTTGATAAGTATAATAATGCATTATGATTTTCTATAAATAGGTATGTGGGTTAAGAATGACTATTTTGTAAAACATGTGTGTTATACATATTCTTTTATCTATTCAGATAAGTTATTTTCGACTATGAAATATGAACATATGATATTATGATTCAAGAGAAAGATTTCAACGTATTATTGTAACCCTCCAAATTCGACACAACGTCTAGGCTGGGTTTGGGGTGTTACGTTTAGTGGTATCAGAGCTAAATTGTAAAACTTTTAAAATTTTATGCATAAAATGTTTTAAAATTTCTGATTACTAAGAAATTTTTTGAAATCTAATGTGGGTGAATTTGCACAAAAAATTATTAAATTTCTAAAAATGTGAATCCGAGACTCCGACGCTGATCCAAGTAAGTTACTTAAGCACTTTAGCTACTTTAGTTAGTCTAATGAACATTTGATATTATCGAATAAAATATTATTTTCTTTAAGATAACTAAGCACTTCTGTTAAACATAAGACTTATAATTTTTAATAACTTAAGCTTAACTTTAGATTTCTGAAATGAAGATTAGTAAAATAAGTTTACTTGGTATCTGTCGACGCGGTGTGCAAGGATGTGGTCGACGTTGTCAAGTGACTCACGTTGAGTCCTTTTTTTTAGGTAGTATGTCCAATTTGGAAATTAGCTAGCGTGTGAAGACGCCTATTTTTTAGGGTGGTAACTAGGAAGCTGGAGACAATGTAGTGTCCTAGGATTTATTTAGAGATCTGCAAAGGGTCGCTGAGGTTTAATTTGTATATGTGAGTCGAGGGTTTGTGACTGAGTGACTACGGTCAAATGAGACTGAGTTAGTAAAAGAGATTAGTTGGTTAGAGAGAGAGGAAAATGAAATGAATAAGTATGAAATAAGAAGAGCTCTGGTCTTGTTGACTTCAATATGCAATTTAGGAAACGAGCCAGAATAGTTAGGTTTCAGCGGGTTGAGGAAGTTGTAAGCGTATGTTGGGTTTCAATTTGTGATTTTTGTGGTAGGCATTGTCCAGGCGTGTGTTTAAGGGAAATGAGAGTGTGTTTTTGATATGGATGTGATGAGCATTGTGTTAGGGATTTTTCACGATGTTATATTAGTCAAATGCAAGCTTCAACTCAAAGAGGAAATTGAAGATTGCTTTGTGTAACTAGGTGTCAAAAAAGTCGAGACACATCTTGTAACACTCCTAACCCGTATCCGTCACCAGGATAGGGTTAAGAGTCATTACCGATCAAATCATAACATTTAACCTTCATTGTTCATACATCATTAAAAAATAATAAAACAATATCACTAAGTCCCTTAATAAGGCCTACTAGACCTTAAACACGCATTGGGAAGGGGTCGAGACTAAACCTAACTCATACGAAATTTTCCAAAAACTTAACATTTTTCAAAGCTAGAGGTCACATGCCCATGTGGGTAGGCCGTGTGCCTCACATGGCCTCATAAACACCCGTGTGTTCAAGCCGTGACAAAACAGAGCATACATACTGACTTGTCCACACGGCCGAAGACACGCCCGTGTGCTTTACCCGTGGTCGACACTAACTTATTTCACACCGCCAGTCACACGCCCGTGTGTCCAGCCCGTGTGCGAGTCTGACTTGAATCAAATTACAAATTTAAGGGACAAGGTCGAGCCACACGCCCGTGTACTTAACTGTGTGGGCAAATATAGGCCATTTTCAAGGCCAATTTGCCACTCACACTTTGGTCACACCTACAAGCATTAACCAATTCAATTTGATACCCCAAATGACATCCAAACATACCAAAACATGCTCATTTAACATCTTAACATCATCATTTATCTCCCTATACAATTCAATTCAACATACTATCACAAAGTATCAATTACATATTCAAAAACATAAAATCCATTCATCATTCAATCCTTACCAAATCAAAACATGAAACATACCATTTTTATTTTACTAATTTAAACCAAGATGATCATTCACCTAGATCACACATACACATATTAACCATCCTTTACACCTACCCAAAGCATATGCCAACATCGTTAAACTATCAAGCCATATCACATGGCAAGATTTTTACAATTCAAAACATATCATAATCGCTAGCTTATACATGCCATATACCAAATATATACAACTTCCAAAAGTACCAAAATAGATAGTCGATAGTGTGATTGAGTCGCTGACGATCCCCAGATCCGAGCTAGCTTTAATAACACTATAAAACAGAGATAAACTTCACACAGTAAGCTATAAAGCTTAGTAAGTTCATCAAATAATACATTTAACTCAACCATTTGAATTCAATATACAATATAAACTATCACATGATTCAAATCATAATAATATTCAACTCTCCTTCATAGCTATTACTCACATAATCATCCATTTATCCTTATACGATATCATCAACCATTTAGGTTCTGTACATACATTTGCCAACACTTAGTTAATGATCACTTTTGCTACTCAATGCTCAATAACACATTTTGTTTAATGTTCATAAGCATTCAATCTACTCGCACACTTAGTGCCAATTTCTTAGCCGAAGCTTTAATATCATCGCACACATAGTGCCTTTACATTAAACCAAATTTAACTCGGTATCGCACACACAATGCCAATCAATATAGTTGATGCTTTCTTTATTTCGCACACACAGTGTCGTTCACCATTACATCAATTCTATTTCACACACTTAGTGCCACCTCTTTTCAAACTCATCATCCACATCACTAACTTAACAATTACATTTCCATTCATTGCAATATATATAAACATAAGTTTAACAATTCGTATTATAAACGAACTTACCTCGGACGTTGAAATTACGAAACAAGTCGGTCAATTGAGCACTTTGTTTTTGCCTCGATCTAAGTCTAAATTTCTCTTTTCTTAATCTATACATATTCAAATTTAAATTATTCATTCACCAAATCATTCAATTCAATCCAAAAACATATATTTTGAGCATTTTACAAAATAGCCCTCATATTTGCACATTTTGACGTTTTAGTCCCTACTTCATGAAATCACAAAATACACATAATTTCATCCTATGCTTCGGCCAAATTTTGCTTATGTCCACACAAGCCCAAATATTTCATTTATTTCACATTTTAGTCCTTTAATTTCTCATTTTCACAATTTAGCCCAAAATAACCAATTTTACCAAAAATTCAAGCATAACTTATGTTAACCCAACATTCAACTTTCATATTTCACCAAATATCAACACAAAGCTCACATATTCATTAATGGCACATCTCAAAATCATCGTCAAATTCTAAAATTAAAATATGGGCTTGATTAAACACAAAGCAAAGATCACAAAAACATAAAAATCATCAAAAATCGAGCTCAAAACATACCTTGATTGAGCTATGCAAGTGTCGAATATACAAGAGCTTCAAACCTTCTTTTTCTTTTCTATTTTCAGTGGAAGAACATTAAATATGAACATTAATTCATCTATTTGTTTTATTAACCGTCATAATAATTATCTATTTCCATTTTTACCCTTAATGAAACATTATAAAATCTTTAAATTGAATGTCCACTATCGTCCATACTATAATAAAATGGCCTAAGTTCATTTTAAGGCCTTCACATTCAAAAACCAACTCAATTTAACACATCAACACATAAATTGTCACATTTACCTTTTATACAATTTAGTCCTTTTCCCAAATTAAGTACACAAATAATAAAATTAATTCAAGAAACTTTCACACATGGTTAATCACATACTGAAAACACAGAAAATAATATTAAAATATTTTTTGACCTCAAATTTGTGGTCCCAAAACCATTGTTCTAACTAGGGTCTAAACCGGGCTGTTACATATGTAGCATCAATAAGGGTACAATTGCGATCCATGTCAATTATATTTTGCTTTGATTAGGTATTTGGTTATACTTAAGTGTTTGACTGTCATTAGAATTTTTGATTTTGGGTTTGTGGAATCGCTAGCGATATTTTCGATAGATAGCTCAGTGGGATAAAACATGTCAGCGAATAGTAACTCCGTTAGAAATATTGTCTGGACTGCATTGAAATCATAGTTGCGCAGTGATAGCATGATGGTCAGTTAAGAATAAGGAATTTTAAATTTTGTGTTTAAGTGAATGGTGTGACAACAGGAATTCGAGGACGAGATTCTTTTAAAGAGATGAGAGTTGTCACATCCCAAAAAACAGGTTAGAAAAATTGGGTTAGTGAAATCAAGAGTTGGCACGCCCTATTTTTGGATTAAGGTTGTGAAAATTATGACAAGTAATTTAATTTGGTTCAGTGGATATGTGCTCTATATGTGTGTGAGGGGTCCTAAGTTCAAATCCTATCTTTTGAAATTTTGTTAATTTTTAGCTTAATTATTATCCGTGGTCTTCTGACTTAAATCTTATTTCTATGCAAGTTATGATAGACTGAGCCTGTTGGTTCAGCAGTAAGGTGTCAGCTTATCATTTGGTCTTATGTTCGAATCCTTAAATATGTAAAGTGGAAAATTATTTTTGTTTTGAATTCTGAAGAACTTGATAGGTGGTTAGTTATCAGATTTAGTGGGGGTAATGGGTAGTTTTTTTTAATTAAAAAATAAAAATATAGTTTGGAGACATTTCCTAAGATCTCTCCCTAAAACTACCGTCTCTCTTTTCCCACTCTTTTTACATTTTGTGTTTCAAATTATTTTCTATAGACTTCCTCTCAAGCTCTTGTTCTCTATGGATTTTTCCCTTAAGTTTTGAATCCATATTTTTACAAAAACAACCTTAATCCTTCTTTTTCCATTATCCTTCTGTTTTCTTTTTGTTATTCTATAGTTCTTCATGTTTTTTATGCTGTCAATTTTTCATCAAATTGCTATCCTCTTTTGGGTAAGTATTTGTACGCATTCTGTAAGGTTTTGGTGTTGATTTTCTTTTCGTTTGGAGGTAATTGGATGAGTAAATGGCTTGGACTGAGGTTGGTTTTAATTGATGTTTGTGGTCTTGAATAGGTGTTGATTCTAGAATTGTTAATCTTTCGACGAGATAGGTGTTGTGAAATAGCCAACTTTCTGGGTAAGTGATCAACGTCGATTTAGGGGACTATTTAAAGTGAAATTTTGGGTTATTCATGTTTGTTAATTGATGCATTTTGGTGTCATATGTAGGATTCAGAGTATACTATTGTATGGTTTATAAAAACTATCGTCAAGTGTGTTTTTGGGTTATTCATGTTGGTTAATTGATGCATTTTGGTGTCATATGTAGGATTCAGAGTATACTATTGTATGGTTTATAAAAACTATCATCAAGTGTGTGATTGTAACCCAAAAACTATCATCATTAGTTATACGATTTAATCTAGCCTATACATGCCCTTTTTAATAACAAACTAAGTTTTCAATACCAAAAGAAAGTCGATAGTGTGGTTGACTTCACGGATGATCCTTCGAGCCCGTAGTTCGAATCAAAATCTATAAAACAAAGATAACAAAGATACACACACAGTAAGCTTACTAGCTTAGTAAGTCCCAAGCATACATAAATATAATGAGCATATAGCATAACACATAATTATTTCATTATATAAACATAGATCATTGAATAATAGTAATACTCTTCACTTAAATATCATTACAATAACATCGAAAACCAATCTAGGCATCGATCTACTATCTCCATTTATACACAAGAACAAGCACTTTTATCACACACATCACTGATCTTTAATTATACACTAAGAATTCTTTTGTTCACTTCATTTCTTACTAAAATGGTAGGTTAGTTCTTACCTGAACCTTTACCACATAACCCTATATAAACATTTCACCTTGTTTGATGTTCAATGCTTCCTCTTATAGTATATCATAGGCATAATGCTGCTAGGCACTAAGCGAATATATCACCAAGACGAAGCTGCTAGGCACTAAGCCCGAATATATCACGATGACGAAGCACGCTAGGCACTAAGCCGAATATATCACCAAGACGAAGCACGCTAGGCGTAAAAGCACGATAAGTAACGCAAGCACAAAGCCTGCTAGGCGTAAAAGCCCGATAAGTAACACCGGCACAAAGCCTGCTAGGCGTAAAAGCCCGATACGTATCAATGCAGTCAAACATTCAAGATACCTCGTATACAATTTTATATAAATATGTATAAATCTAATTCCATTGAACACACTCACATTAAATCAATAAAATCATCATATCTTTATACACTCTAACAATTAACATAGAAACATTTATTCACATCATATAGCAAACTTTAATCATCAATCCAGTGTTCCTTTATGCATTCGGCCATAACCATAACAAATACTAAAATTTATCCATTTCTAATATTTGATACATTCATAATTAGTTCTTTAATATAACTTAGCTATAGGACTTACCTCGGTTGTCGATGGTAGTCATGAATCGGCTATTCGAGAACCTTCGTCTTTCCCCGATCTAACTCCGTTTCTTCTTTGCTCTTGATCTAAAACACATTAAATTTAGCTTATTCAAGCACAATTCATCTCAATTTAGTCCCTAAGCACATAAATGGGCAAATTACTATTTTACCCCTATTATTTCACAACTTTACAATTTAGTCCTATTTGCATAAAACTCAAAATACATCAAATTACCCCATACTCTTTAAAGGCGAATGTGTATAAGGACTACACAAGTCCATATCTTTCATTTATTTTGCAATCAAGCCCTCTAAAATTTTATTTTTACAAATTGGCCCTAAAACACAATTTCACCAAAACTTCCAACACATAATATACTAATTTTAACATACCTTTCATCTAACATCATTAAACATCAAAACCTCAAGAATTCATCCATGGCGATTCATATATACACACTAATCTTAGAAATTTTAGCATGGGTGGGTAATATACTAAGCAACGATCTCAAAAACGTAAAATTAACAAAACCAAGCTAGATTTCTTACCCAATTTTGCTTGAATAATGCCGAATGTTCAAAGGCTTTTCTCCCTTTTCTTTTGTGTTTCTTTCGCCAAGATGAACAAAATGAATGGCTTTTATTTTATTGTTTTTATTAACATATATTTATTCATTATTTTAACATATAATGTAATAATATACATTATAATAATCAAACACTATTACATGCAACTAAGGTGGCCGACCATTAACCTTAAAATGGGCTATTTGCCCTTTTAATACCTCACATTAAAGAGCCATGCTCAATTTAACACATTTCACTTTAGTTGGCCACTTTTACTTTTTATGCAATTAAGTCCTTTTTATCTAATTCGACACTTAAACGATAAAATTTTTCTATGAAACTTTCACACATATAAATACATACATAATAAACACTAAATATAATATGTAAACATTTCTCGGGCTCGGATTCGTGGTCCCAAAACCACCTTTCCGATTAGGGTCAGATTCGGTCTGTTACATGTATGTCAAGCCATGTGGAGCACATAGCTGTGTGTAATTAAGTAGCATGTATGGTAGGCCGTGTGCCCTGTGAAATTACATAGATCGTGTGGTAGGCTGTGTGGACCACACAACTAGGTTTTTGGGCCATGTAAGCCTTTTGGGCCAATTTTGAGGCCTGATTAGGGGCTGATTAAGGGACTCAAAAATTAGGTCTATGGGCATTACGTAGGCTTAGAAAATCATAAGTTTCTTTAAACAAACATGGGTAAGTGTAGGAGGTATGTTAACAAAGTTCTGATAAGTATAACAATGCGTTATGGTTTTCTACAAGTAGGTACGTGAGTTAAGCATGACTATTTTGCAAACCATGTGTGTTATATGTATTTTGTTATTTATTCTGATAAGGTATTCGAATCGATTATGTAATATGAACATATATTATGATTCTGTATGTGCATTGAGGTGGGTTATGATGTTGGAGGAAGTGTTTTCAGGCAGTATTACTGCATTTTTCGCAGTTAAACCACAATATATGTTTGGCAGCTCAGCTGTATCATTATGATTGACATACCACCACGACTTGGTGTAATTGGATGGATGAACTCTTACAGTCCTAATTGCTGTGGTTGGTTGGACGGAGTTGGTGTGTAGCGGATGCGGGCAGGATTTGTAAATGCATTTGTTCTAGTTTGTTATGACATTCTGTTATGATATATGTTTATGAAATTTTGACCATCTAGTCTGATATATGTTTTGAAAATATGATATTCTAATCCGAAATATGTTTCGAAAAATGAGATAATGATTTGATATAAGTTTCTAGTAATACAACATTCTAATATGATATCTTTACTTTATAACTAAAATTATGCTTGTGGTCGAGTCACACACTAGCTTCTAGTTCACTCTTTTGTTTGATATGTTTTAGGTGAACTTCCGACTTAGGACCGGACGGCGTGTAGGAGCTCGGATAGGTTTTCACATAAAATGGTTTGTTTTGGTTAGTTAATCTAGATGTTCAGACTTTTGATTTTTGAACTAATTTTTAAGTTTTGGTTTTGTTTTGGGCTTGGTTTTGATTTTTTATTTTCGTCAGTATTTGATGTTTTCAAATGTAAAACTGCAAAATCATATGAGTTAACAAAAATGGATTTCAATTTTCAAAACTAAAACAAGCTAAGGATTTTCTGCTGCAAATTTAAAATGGGTTTATAACAAATGTTTCAGAATATGCCCAACTGGCGAACTGTACGTTTTCACTTATCGAGATCACAGTTTCCAAACTATCACCTCTAAAATTTTTGCTGCAAAGTTTTATTCAGAATTACGAGTTTTATAAAGCAAGCGACATAAGCGCGATGATTTAGTAAAATTTGGGACTTTAAGTTAGTCATTAATAAATTCACATAAGCGTTTTAAAATTTGATTTTCGGTTTCAGATCGAGTCATGTTTTGGAAAGTAAATATTTCAACGTATTATTGTAACCCTCCAGATTCAGCCATAACATTTAGGCTGGGTTTGGAGTGTTACAACGGCGGTGGGTCTTTGGTGGTTGAGCAGTGGAAGAGTTACACTCCTACTAGAACTCTACCAGAGAATTTGATTTCAGATTAACTATTTCAAAAATAATATTATTTTAATAGATTTAATATTTAATTTAATTTAATACTTATCTTAATAGTATTTTATAAATTTAATATTAAAGTGATTAAGTTTAATTATAATTGAACTCTCTAAACTATTCTTATATAAAGAGAGCCTTGGGTAATTATTTTACACACTTGAATTCAAGAGAAAGTTATTGAGAGAAAATTCTCTGAAAAATTATTTCAGAAAATTTCTAGAGATATTTTTATTATTTACAACTTGGCCCAAAATTTTAGAGAAATTGTGAAATTACCTCACTGGTAATTTTTGTGAAAAAATTTCTTATTCGAAGCGAGCCCACACTCGACAGACATGAGCTTGAGGATAAAGGAGAAGACTACTCGGTCGAAGCGTTCATCCTTGATGAATCGAAAAGGTACAATTTTGATTAAGTGTATATTACTTTAGATATCACAACCAAGTTCTTGTTTTGGAAAAAAAAGTTTAAAACTTTGATTTTTCCCTAAATTTATTTTCCATTGTGTTTTTCGAATTTGATTTTCCAACATTTATAGTGCATGATTAGCTATAGATTATCCTAAGATATTTTCGGTGAAAATAATAAATTAAGGGAAGTTAACTTGAATGTGGGTTGAGAATTTTGCTTCAAGACTAGCAAACGCATATGTGTAGGAATATTTGATATGCGTAAAAAGTAACATGTTTTAACCTCATTCTTAATGCGTTTTTAGGTGATTATACGAGGTTAATTGTGAATTTTATGCTTCTTGTAACACCCAAAAATTTGGGGTTAAAAGTTTTGGGGTTTGTATTTAGGGTTAGTGCGTAGCTCGACCATTTACGTGTGTGTTTCCGCGTTTTAGTGTCAGAATGGGCCTGTTGGTTTGGTGGATGCTGTGTGTTAGTTTAGCTTGGGGTTTTGTGTTTGAGTCCTCATGCATACTTTGAGGAATTATTTTTGCACTTCCAATTTGGTTGAGTGTAAAATATTTACTTTATTTATTTATTTTGATGAAAGAAAATCCTAAGAGAGTAGCATGCTCTTTTTGTTCTTTTTCTTTTTCATTTTCTTTTTTTTTTTCTATCTGTAAAATAGAACTGCTTTTTCTTTACTTTTTGCTTTGCTTTAGTATCTCGTGGATAGGAGTTCTTCCGGGTAAAATCTAAGGTTCAGATTGGTGGAGCGAGTCGAACAATTATACTTACTCGTTTTCGTCTAAGGTTTGGGTTCCATATCGTATCTAATTTATTTGCAAATTCTTGTTTTGACTCTGTAAAAGTCGACATTTTATGTGTATGTTCACAAACCGGTTATTTACAATGTTGTGTTGTTGTTTTCATGCTTAGAACTTATTTAATTTGGTATAATTTCGAGTTATCGAGGGTTGGGAAGTGTTTCGAGAGCAAAAGCACGATTTCCTGGGCTATTTTAGGGTAGTTTCATGACCACACGGGTGGCCATACGGGTGTGTGCCCCCACATGGGCTATCTACACGGCCGTGTTGTATTGGGATTTAGGGCTTCCGGGCCAATTTTGATGCCACACGGCTGTGTGGCTGATTTGGGGATTTTTGTCGATATCCACACGGGTGTGTGCGATTAGACCTGATCATGGGTTGGGCCACCTGGCCCAGCCCGGCACGAAGGCCCTCCCGAAATGTGGGAGGGTTTGGGCAAAAATGTAGGCCCAAAAAATGGGCTTGGACAAAAAAAGGCCCGTTTAAAAAATGGGTTGGACCTCGGGTAAGGTATTTTGGCTGAGCAGGGCAGGCCAAACCTAGCCCAAATTCACTAAAAGAAAAAAAATATGCCCTTTTTTTAATGTTATTTTCTTATTGTTTTCTCCCAATTTTGCTACCATTTTACTATTATATTGCTACTATTTTATTGTTATTGTTTGGATATTGTATAAAACTTATTTTATTGTTAATTTTGTTATTATTTTAAAAGCATTGGCATTTGCTTGTTAAATTATATTTATCTTAGTGTTATTTAAGTCTACATATTTTTTAAAATTTATTTTCAATTTGTTAGGAAATATTTTTTGATGTTTTTAGTATTTTTGATGTATTATATATTTAAAAATTATATAAAAATAATATAAAATTTTAATACGGGTGGGCCAGGTCGGGCCCTAGTTTTAGCATTTTTATCCAGGTCGAGCTTGGGAAAAATTTTATGCCCATTTATTTGGCCAGGCCTGAATTTTTAATTGAGCGCGACTCGGCCAGACCCATGAGCACCTCTATGTGCGACTAGGAATTAGGGTTATGTGATTCGGTGTCACACGGCCGTGTGGCTAATTTAGGGATTTAAGGATCTCACACGGGCATGTGTTTTAGACACACGATCGTGTCTGGTAGGCACACGGGCGTGTGTTTTGGACACATGGTCGTGTCTGGTGGGCACACGGGCGTGTAAGACCTTTGCACAATTGTGTCTGCCCTGAACTTTAATATAGTGCAATTCTGCAGAGAGTTACACTGCCTGTTCACATGGCCATGTCCTTAATTCACACGGGCGTGTGCCTTAACGACACGGCCGTGTGCCTCAACTACATGGTCGTGTGCCTCCACCCACACGGGCATGTTGACCCCACACGGCCTAGGCTTTTCCACACAGCCAGAGCACATGGCCGTGGGGCCCTAAGCCACCAATTTTAGTTCTGTGTATGTTTGATCTGAAAATGTGTCTGTGTGTTCTGACCCTTGACTAGGCTTTAGTGAGGGTAGTTAAGACTCTAATCTGAGCTTCGGCTTATGTGTTATTTGTGACTGTTGTGTGAGATATTTGATTCTAAACCCAGTTAGCTGGGTGTGTGCATGCCTATTTCTATCTGATTGTCTATTGATGCGTTCATTGTTTCTATGAGGTTGCAAGAATACATGCACTTGTATTAAGTAATTTTTGGGTTGGTTGTGAAGAGAAGGAAGATTGATCTGATCATTCTAGCGATTAATCGTAACTTATCGATGCAATGAGCCATCGTCTTTATCGCATGTACGTCAGCTTTGTTGCGTACTATTATCTGATCTGGTAGTTTAAACTGCAACATGTCTGTACAGCGGTTTACCGCAATGCACTATACTGCATATACGCCAGCCTTGTTGCGTACTATTATCTAAGTGGCTTAGTCCACATACATTGTGTTTAAGGTTGGATGGGCCTTTCGAGGTCCTATGTGGTGTGTTTGGTTGGATAAGCTTAAACAGCTCTTTTAGGGTGTGATCAGGGGACGGAGAGGTGTTTTAGCTGAATGGGTGGGTTTTTAATACTTGACTGCATTTATATGCATATGGATGTGAGCTACTTGTCTGTAATCTGTCTGTTCGTCATATCATTTATGACTGATTCTGCGCGCATTGAGGTCTTAGCATAGTGACATTTTGGATTGTGATGATAAGTATTTTTGTATAGAACCGTTGACAGGTTTATCTGTTGAGTTTTTTGTATGTGATTTGGTGTGTTTAAATTGTTACATTTGTTTGGGATGTTGGTTCCCAGTTTGCTTTCTGTTTCTGCGTATCTCTGTAAGTACTTTACGTAATCGAACTACTATCTGGTTTCTGATCTATAATTCCGTTGTTAGATACGTTTTGAACTCACACTGAGCTCGTGTAGCTCACCCCATGGTGTTTCTCCTTGCAGGTACATTTTTGAATTCTGATGCTGGACTAGGTATGCGGAGGTCTCGGACAGTCATGGTTAAAAATAGGCTTTAATAGTATTTTAATAATTTCGAAGTTTATATTTAAACACCTTGAATTGTAAGTACTATTTTGAAAACTGTGGTACGTATTTTTGTGTTTTACGCACGTAAGTGTCTTTGGGACAGTATTTTCTTTTGAAATATCATGATTTTATAACTGATAATTTTATGTAACTTAAATATTGCAGTGTTTTTCGGTTTGTTAAACTAAAATTTTTCTACAATCACTTTGGTGATCAATGTGACCTCCGAAATTTGGCCAAAACTTCTGGGCTGGTTTTGGGGTGTTACACTTTTAATCCTTTAAATTCATATTTAATGTTTAATAGAGCACCTGGGAGCAAAAGGAGCAAAAAAGAACAAAAATTGGAGCATCGAAGCAAGCTGCAGGAGCCATATAGGCTGAACCATTTCACACGGCCATGTAACCCACACGGGTATGTAGTAGATCGTGTCGATTTTGCAGAATTGCGCACCGAACAACAAAAAATCACAGTTTTTAGGTTTTCCAGCATTTTAAGGCGTATATACGATAAAAATAAGAAGATAGGAGTTAGCCATCATAGAATACTCTAGAAAATAACTTGAAAAACACTATTGAAGCAAATTTTCGTCAAGATTGAAGATACCCAATTGATTTCTTAGAAAGTTAAAATGAGTTTTTTTTTTTATTTCTTTTGATTATATTGTATCTTGTATTTTTTATTTTGAAGCATGAACTAATTTTCTAAATATTTAGGAAGATGAACCCTGTGATGGATTTTGTCATTTGATTTTTATTTTACACAATAAATACTTAATTTCTTATTCTCAATTATGTGTGTTTAATCCTTAGTTTGATATTTCTAAAGTATTGATCCATGTTTGATGTGCTTAAATCGAAGGTTGAATAGACCCTATTTAAGAGTAGATCTTGAGTAATTGAGTGGATTTACATGCAATCCTATAAATAGGATGACATAAATCTACCAAATTAGAGTCAAATCTAATAGGGGAATCCATAGCACGAGTTAGTGTGATAATAGAAGTTTTAATTAGAAAGAAATTTCAATTAATCAATCTAGAGTCAGTTGTTCTTATATTGGAAAGAGATATTAGCATAATTTAGGTATTTTTTTACAGATCAATATACTAAGTAAAGAAATTGCGTAATTTAGATTGATAGTGACAGAGGAAATCTTGGCAGATTCTTTCCTGGATATTGTTTTGCTTCTTGGTTATTAATCAATTATTTTCCTGATTTATTTTTTGTCGTGTTCGTTAGTTAATTAATTTAGTTAATTTTAGTTTTAATCAATTACTCGAATTTTTCAGTTAAATAATAGAAAGATAATTATTACTAGTACTTTTAATTTTTGTGAGAACAATATCTTTATTCACCGTACTTATACTATTAATTGATAGATATATTTGTATTAGTAAAATTTTTAGTTAATTTTGCGACACACCAACAAATGAACACAAACAAAAGGAGAGGGGAGAGAGTAGTTGTTAGTGTACATCAAGAAAAAAAAAAAAAAAGAATATCTCTAAAAAATTCTCTATATCTCTCATTAAAAGAATATTTTTTTGTGAATTTATTTTGTTCTGTTTTCTCAAATCAAAACTAACTACCCGATTGGCTAATATGTTATTAAAAAACTCATGGTTTTCTTTTATTTATTTATTCCTATGTCTACCCAAAAATAAATAAAAATAGAACTCAACATGAACCTCACAATCTTTCCAAAAAAAATCCATCGATGGAATCATATGCCGAGATTTCACTCTCCTCTTTTTCCTTTTACTTTTTCCATACCAAAATTTGATTTTTAAAATTATTAAATAATAAATTAAAAGAACTAAGTTTGGTTTTAAAAGTTGTCTTTAAAATGAAAATTTTATCCTAAATATAAAAAATAATATTTAAATTCTAAACTTATAAAAATTTTAAAATAAAATAAATCAAATTCGCTATTAGATCATTTATTTTGTGTAAGTTGTGAATTTAGTACATGTTTTTAATTTAATTAATTTTAATCCTTGTACTTCTTGAATTTTAAAATTTTAGTTCGACTAATTTGTAGCGATTAAATTTGTTTGGTTAACTTATGCTATTAGTCCTATATTATGCCTAAAATTATAGATTTAGTCTATGTTCTTCAATTGGATCATTTTAGTAGTTATATTTTTAATTACGATATTTCAATCAATGCAAACTACAGATTGTTAAATTTATTAACTAATTCTTGTTATGAATAATATATGAAAATAACAAACTGTCATAACATTAGCCATACTATAATTTGATGTATCAAATTATGAAAATAATAAAACTAAAATTTTCAAATTTCTAAAAGTATAAAATTAAAAATAATAAAATTAAAGTACAAATGCTAAATCTTTTACGCATACAAAGTTTAAGCCCTAATAACAAAATTTGACCAATAAAACAAGTGTGAGTAACCTAGATTCTAAATACTCTAGATAGAGTTATGGAAGATGAAGGAACATGGAAGTAAACCACAGAAAATGCAGTACTACTTAAATTTAACCTACCTTCGGAAGAAGACGCGTAAGATTCTTAGTTGCCATACAAAAACAAGACAACACATGTAAAGTCTTTGACAGAGTGATGACGTGTAAACCAACTCCCCACCCATTCTCTCTTTGCTTTTATTCCCACACATCAACTAAACCCCCCTCCCTCCTCTCTAAAATATAATCTTTCTATCTTCTCTTTCAACCCTCACCCATCCACCTAAACCCTTTCCCTTCCATTCCATGAACGTACTACATCCTCAAGACATGAAAAACACGACACCCCACCAGCCGCCGGAACAACCCAACAAAACTCAGCAGCCCGACCAGGATGGAACAAACTCTGGGATGGAAACATGTCATGTGAAGTGTCGTGTGTCTTCACCAGCTCCGGAAGTAGGAGCGGATCATGAGGTTAAAGAAGAAGAAGCAATGAGGGCGGATGAATCTGAAGAAGACAATGGACGGGAGAAACTGAAGAGGCATAGGATTGAAGTGGCGGGCAATGTTTGGATTCCAGACATCTGGGGTCAAGAAGAGCTTTTGAAGGATTGGATTGATTGTTCTGCATTTAATGATTCTTTGGTGCCTCATGGGATCATGTCAGCTCGTGCTGGTTTGGTTGAGGAAGGAAGAAGAGCCAATTCTGGCGGATTTAGAATAGAAAACAGGTGTTAAATTTAAATTTATTATTATTATTATTATTATTATTATTATTATTATTATTTCCTTCGTGTGTTTTAGTTAATCAAGATTGAGATTAAAAAAAAAAAAAGGATATAATGGATGGTTTGATTTCATTTTCTGCTTTACGTATGAGATTTTCCAGAGTTATTATGTTGCTACTTTTTTTTTTTTTTTTTATGATAAATGAAATTTGATTTAGTTATGTTATGACATACAAACAGGAAAAATAATAATAAAATATGGAATCTAATGGATGTCACTTCACCGACTAATTAAAGATATAATTTCGATTTTATGATCTAATCTTTACCAGCTCATTCAGGATAGCAGACGCAGTATGTGAGGTTAGTCAAAATCATGGTTATCACCAAAAGCACATTGTGGGGGAGAAACTTAGCCCAACCCTCCAACACGGCTGACCTGGTTCAGTGGTGCAAATCATTGGGGGCTTTTCTGAAGATTACAAATTAAGAACTATACTACTTTTTTCTATACAGCAGTTGTTCGTGCTTTTCTTTTCTTTTTCTTCATTGGCCAATTTGTTACTAAAATTCATGTCCCATATCGGCCAAAGCAGTCAGTGTCTACCTTGAATCAGCTCGCTGGTGTAATAGACAAGGTGATGCCGTAAATAAAACGAAAAAGATAAGGTGAAATAGGAAAATCCTTTTTTACTACCAATGCTTCGCTCGAAGGTTGGAATCTAAGAGGGTTTTATGGATGAATAACCTTAGCAAAAGGCCAAGGGAGTTCGAAATAGGAAAATTCTAACTCAACAATGTTGTACGCGGGCTGCTGGTTCAACATGCTTGGCCTAAGTGATGGAAAATACCGTCTAACAGTCAGACTAGTAAAGCTAAAGAAATGGACATTTACTAACAAGTTGCATTTTATTTTGATTATTTTCTGGATGGTTTTGCTACCATTCAAAGGCAATCATTGGAACATTTCATAAGATGACAAAAAAGTGCCCACTAACTGAGCCAACCACCAGACTAAAGTATTCAACCATGCATAAAGAAATGATCTATACTCGTGATTTATATTCATTTCTACTTTTATGCACATGTACTGAATTTTAAAAAATAAAATAAAAATCAAACCCTCACGCATTACCTACAATAAAGAATATAATCCTTGTTAATTTCCATGAGAGGGAATCTTACCCCAGAGCATCATTGTACTGAATTTACGACCTTGGCATGAGCCGCCTTCATCAATAGCAATTTATATGAAGCTCCATTCATCAATACTAGAACCACCAAATAAACCAATCTGCACCGTAGCCATCTTCATAACCTAAAAAGTATGAAGGTATCCTGGCAAAAACTTTTGATATGCACACCATTCATTCAATTTTGCTGAAACTTAAAACAATCATATTGCTAACAAACATTAATTGTAACTTAAGGAAAAGCTGGCAGAACATTATAACTTGTGGCATGTATTACAAACTCATGAAAAAATGAATCTATTCATCAAAGTTAACTATACACTATAGTAGTCATACCTTATATAATAGCAGAACTCTCAACTGATTTACAAAAATACTCTAATAGAGTCTAACAGACCCTAACTAATACAGTTAGTCTAACATTCCCCCTCCAGTATCTGGACACAAACTGTTGGCACCAATTCATTTGATCCCGACATCGAGAAAAAGCTCCAAAGGTCAATGGTTTGGTCAACACATCAGCCACCTTATCACACCCAGGAACAAAATTCACGCAAAACTAATCACTAAGAACCTTTTCATGAACAAAATGAATGTCCAACTCATGTTTCACTCTAGCATGCAGCATAGGATTAGCAGCTAAGGAGACTACACTAGAATTATGTAACACCCCTTACCCGTGTCCACAGCTGGAACTGGGTTTAAGGAATTACCTAACTTATCTCGCTTAAACGTCTCAAATAGGGCTATAAAATTTCATTTAAAACCATCACTTGCTCATTCTTGGCCCACGAGGCCCTAATCATACCTCCGAGAGGTTTCGAAATCTATCCGGGAGCTTTTACGAGCTTGGAAAACTTTTATTCAAAACAGGGGCCACACGCTCGTGTTGGTCTAGGGACACGCCCGTGTGCCCCTAAGACATGCCTATGTCTTCCACCCATGGTTGATCCTGACCAAATTCACATGGTCGGACACACGCCCGTGTCCCTGGCTCGTGTCCCTCACACGGCCTTGATAGGCCTGTGTCTTAGCCCGTGTGCCAAAACCTTGGCATTCTGACTATGACGTCATCACCTCACTTAGGTCACACGGCCAAGGCACATGCCCATGTCCTTAGCACATATGTCAAATTAAATTCCACAATTAATGTGCAGACTTCACACGGCCTAGGCACACGCCCATGTCCTAGGCTCTGTCTCCCACACGGTTGAGACACACGCCCGTGTCTCTGCCCGTTGAGCATACTAACTTGCAAACCTAGCATGTAATGGGACACACGGTCGATCCACACGCCTATAGGGCTGATAGTGTGTCACACACGGCCTAGACACACGCCTGTGTGTCTACCAGTGTGGACAATTAGATGGATATCTACCAAGCCCTTTGCCACCCTACATTGCACACAAACATACTCCAATTCAAATCAACACAACTCATAACCCAAAGGCACATCCAAGAACTCAATTCAAAGCATTCCAATCTAAAAGATGACTAACTGGTATCTCTAGGAATTCAAAGAATCAAGACATACACAAGGGCATATACTTCATGAAAATCATCTTCATTGAGCAAAAGAATTTGCCAAGTATTGGCCTAACTTAAGACCATTACAAATGACTTTAGTAACTAGTAACTTACATAGCCAACACTTTGGCTAACAATTACAACTTAAAAAAATATCTGAGTCCTATACATGCTATACTCAAAATAAGTCTAAATTGTTAAACCAAAGTGATGTCGATAGTGTGATTTTCGAACTCCGACGTCCGCAACCTCTCAAGTTATCTTGGCAACACTACGAGGAAAAAGGGCAATGAAAGAGGTAAGCACAAAGCTTAGTAAGTTTGCATGGAAATAAATAACAACAATAAGCTCATAATTAATCCATCCATGGCATTAAATAACTATACACAAGTCATAGGCTTCTTGCCATATTTATTTACAATTGCCCTTATTTAGCACATACCATGCCACACATCGTAATCATTTCTTCGTGACTCATTCACGAGTACCTATATTCACTTATTCACATGACTTTAGTACAATTCTCATTTCTACTTCTAAACTCATCTACTTGTCCCATTAATCACTAGGGATAGTCAAAGGCGCATATACATCGTCATTAATGTATATACGAAGCTAATGCCACATCCCCGAGGTGGTCTTACATGGAATCACTTCTAAATGCCAATGTCATATCCCAGATATGGTTTTATTTGGACTTTCACAACAAGTATTGATGCCATATCCCGGATATGGTCTTATACGGGATCTCAATTCAGTGCCGAGGCCATGTCCCGGACGTGGTCTTATACGAGACCTTATTTATTTCACCTCTCGATGATAGCATTTTCATTATCAATATGACCCACTAGGACTTCAACATCTCATTCAACATTAACTACTTAATTTAGTAGAGCATCATGCATCAATATAATGCCAAGCATTCTCAACATGCTAACATAAATGTTGAATCTATCACATACAAACTTACCTCGATTTCAAAATGAGCTAACTCATCGGTTTAGTCCAAGACTTTGTTCTTTCCCCGATCGAGGCGAATTCTCGGTTCCTCTTACTCTATAATAGCAAATTAGCTCATTTTAATAATCACATTAATAAAGCATTTTAATAGTCATGCTTTGGCAAAATTACTATTTTGCCCTTAGACTTTGGCAAAATAACCATTTTGCCCCTAGGCTCAAAAATAAATTCTAATCATATTTCTACCTTCAACAAGCCTAGGTGAACATTTCATACTCTTATAGCTATCATCAAAACTCAACATTTCACATACTTACTACAAATTTTGTAACCTTTTCATCAAGGTCCTATTTGGTGTTTTCATGCTAACACATTTCACAAAAGTTGTTCATCTAACAACTAAGACTTAATTTCTTCCATAAAAATGTAGCAAATAACAATGAAGGCTCTCATGGAAAAACTCCAAACTCTTCACCATATTTCACATTAGTTCCCTCATTTGAAACCTTAAGCTTTAGAATTACCTTCAAGAAAAGTTTACTAGAACACTTACTTGTGAAAAGATGAGTGTGTTGAAATTTTTGAAGCTTTCTACCCCCTATTTGTTGCTAATTGTTGGTAGAAGAGTGAAGGAGAAAAGATGATATCTTTTCTCTCCTTACTTTATTATTACTAGTCAAATAATTCACCAACTATCACCAACTTTGACCAACATTGTCCATCTTTGTCTCCTAGGTAGTCTATGGCAGGCCAAGCCTTCTCAAAGGGCTAAATTGCCTTTAAAAAACCTCAAATTAACAATCTATGGCTATTTGGTACCTTTAGCCTATAGAATGAAACTTTCGCACTTTATGCGATTTAGTGCTTTTTCGCGATTAAACATGAAATTGCTAAAATTAAAGTACCAAAATTCTCATGTACTTACACAATCATAATCTAATTCACAAAATATCATGAAAATAAATTTCTCTAATCTCAGATTAGTGATTTCGAGATCACTGTTCCGTCTAGCCCTTAAATCAGGCTGTTACAAATTATCACACCAAATAACTGGTGTACCACTAAGCTTTAAGCCTATCTCAGTCAACAGAGAATGAAATCACATCAATTCGGATCTTGCATTAGCTAAACTTTGATATTCAAATTCTGTAGTAGATCGGGGTACAACACTCTGTTTCTTGGACATCCAACCCACAAGATTATCACCAAGATATATACAAAACTCGAAAGTAGACTTGCAAGCTTCAATTGAACTTGCCCAATCAGCATCACTAAAACCAGTTAAACTCATACTTGATGCTTGAAACAACAACCCACAATTAATTGTACATTAACATACCGCAATATACGTTTCACAACTGTCCAATGCACATCATGAGGTTTATGCATATATTGACTCACTTTATTGACAGCAAAGGACAAATCAGGACGAGTTAAACATAAATACTGCAGACTGCCTACAACTTGTCGATAAAGAGTACCATCTGACAAAGGCGACCCAACCAAGGATGTAAGTGTCGGTGAACTTACCATAAGAGTGTTCATTGGCTTGGCATTCATCATGTTAGCACGTTCTAGCAACTCAGAAGCATACTTTTGTTGAGACACATGCATCCGATCCTGATGTCTCAACACCTCAAGCTCAAGAAAGAAACTCAAGTCCTCTAAATCTTTAAGAGAAAACTGACGATCAAGACAGGAAATAGCAGCATCTAATCCAACATAATCACCACCCGTGACAATAATATCATCAACATAGATAAGGAGATAAACACTTCCAGCATTCTTGTGCTTGTAAAACAATGAAGAATCAACTCTTGAAGGCTTAAAATTCAGTTGTTGTACAAAAAAATTCTCAACTTTTCAAACTAAGCCCTTGGGGCTTGTTTAAGACCATATATGGCCTTATTAAACCTGCATGCTAAGGGCTACCCATTATCATCAACCACTTCAAACACAGGAGGTTGCTTCATGTAAATATCCTCAGCTAGGTCTCCATTTAAAAACTCATTGTTCACATCAACCTGTCAAGCTTCCACTTTCGTGACACAGCTAAGGTAAGAATCAGGCGCACAATATTGGCTTTGACAACTGAACTGAAAGTCTCATGATAATCCAGTCCATCTGCTTAAGCGAATCCTTAAGCAACCAAGTGAACCTTATTGTGTGCTACACTTCCATCAGAATTCTTCTGTAACAACCTGATTTTGGGTCTAGTCGGAACAGTGGTTTCGAGACCACAAATTTGACATAGTAAAATTTTATTTTATTATATTTTTATGGTCTGCAGTTTTACGAAATGATTTCGTGAAAATTTTGTTTGAAAATTTTGACGTTTGAGTACTCAATTTAGTAAAAAGGACTAAATTGTAAAAAGTGAAAAAGTTGAGTTCTACATGCTAGAGGTGTCTAATTGCTATGAGATTTTAAATTGAAGGTCCTTAGATTTTAATTGGACCATTTGTTATGTTAGTGGACAAAAATAGACATAGTGAGATAAAATTTCAAAGTTTTAAATGAAGGGCATTTTGGTCATTTAGTAATTAAATGAATTAAAAACCAAAAATCAAGCCAAAATTTAGTCCATCCTCTTCATGCTTGTGCCAAAAATTAGAAGGGAAGCCATAATTAGGGTTTGGCCACTTTCAAACTCGATTGTAAGTCCGTTCTTGTCCCATTTTTAACGCTATTTACATTTTTAAAGTCGATATCACTCGAGCTATCTATTTCTACCATTAATTTGAGTTATGGTTGATGTCTAGGGTTTGAACCATATTATACATATGTCAAAGTTGTGAAAGGTTATGATTATGCTGCGAGTTGGTACAGGTACGTACGTAAAACTCATTTACTAATGACCTCGATATGTGATGAATCCCTCGGTAAGGTTGGGAATGAGTAAATTATGATTATAAGATCTTGAAACTACTTATGCCAAGTTCATCATATGTATTTGTATGATATATGTGTGATTATAATGCTTATTATTTGTATAGGAACTTACTAAGCTATATAGCTTACTCCCCTTTCTTTTCCCTTGTCTTATAGTGTCACCAAGCTAGCTCAGGATTGGAGATTTGTTGGAGATCTATACACACTATCTACAACAATTATTTTGGTACCAATGAATTCAAGTATTTTGAGTTATGGCATGTATAGGAGACTTGGTTATTTTGTTATGTGTCATAAATGTTTTGGCCTAAATGTGTTGGCATTGTAATGGTTAATGATTCATTTTTTATATGGCCATTGGAAGTTGGCTAATATTAATTTTATTGGTCATTGGTATGTTTATGTAATGATGCCTATCATGAAGATGAAATTGGCATGAATAGAAAAGAGAATATGTGATGTTTATGCATGATAGATGTTAGTATGTGTAAATGATGTATTGATATCTTGTTTGTGGCTGATTTGGTGGTATGTATATGCTTGAACTGGTGTTGCTTGCTATTGTGTAGGTTGGTGCAAGTAAGGGTGACAAAATGGCTTGGTAAATAACCTTATTTTTGTCCACACGTGTAGACAAATGGGCATGTGTCTAGGCCGTGTGTGATACACCGTCTATCCCACGGGCATGTGTTTCAGCCATATGTCCCCTATATCTTAATTGTTGTAAAATAGAATGTCCAAAATTAAGTACACGGGCAGAGACACGGGCATGTGTCTCGACCGTGTGTGGTACACGACCTACCACACGGACGTGTATCTCGGTCATGTGAAGTCTGCACCTATTTTATGAAAAATTTTAAAAATTAAATTGACCATAAGGCCTAGCACACGGGCGTGTGGCACGTCTGTGTGGCACAAGTCAGAGAGCACCCTATTTTGAACACCGTCTGTAGCACGGGCGTGTCTAAGGGTCACACGGGCGTGTCCCTTGGGCCACACGGACGTGTGAGCCCTGTAACATGAAATATTTTCTAAGTTTTGTAAAATTTTCTAAGTTCTCAGTTTAGTCCCGAACCACTTCCAAAGCATGTATTGAGCCTCTTAAGATCGATTTATGGACGATATGAATGTATGTGAAAAGTTTTAAATTTAGATGGAAACTACGAGTCAGTTTTGTATGTTTGCTTGTGTTTAAGTCTGATAATGCCTCCTACCCTGTTTGGCCATTGAACACGGGTAAAGGGTGTTACATTTAGTGGTATTAGAGCTATGGTTTAGTCGATTCTCGGACTAACGTAGCGTGTGTAAAAGATGCCATATATGAACTGTGATAATGTGATGACTCCTGACAATTGTAAACTATGTTTTCATATAGTAAATGGATCTCGACCAAGCTGTAGCTGATGAAATCAAAAGTAATGCACCGACTCTCGCTCAAGGGGCAATGCTGTCTGATAGTAGACCTCCTACGGTTAGTTAGAGAGAAGGGGGTAGGGAAGCCTTTCTCCACATGATGAATGAGTGGTATGCAGAATTTATTCGAGCAAATTCAAATGCCCAACCTCCTCTACCCCCACCTATTCCCTGACGGGTTCCCGTAGCTCCACAAGGTATGGAATTTGTAAGAATGAACAAGCCCCAGGTTGATAAGATCCGATAGCACAGGGCTGAAGATTTCAGTGCTAATGTGGATGATAATCCTGAGAGAGCCGAATTTTGGCTCGAAAACTCCATCAGGATATTTGATGAGTTGTCTGCACACCAGATGAGTGTTTAAAGTGTGCCATCTCACTTCTGAGAGATTCTGCATATCACTGGTGGAATACACTGGTATCGGTGGTACCAAGAGAGAGGGTTACATGGGAATTCTTTCAAGAGGAGTTTTGAAAGAAATATATTAGTCAGCGGTTCATCGATCAAAAACGTAAGAAATTTCCTGAGCTAAAATAGGGTCGTATGACAGTGACAAAATATGAGCGAGAATTTGTCAGACTTGGTAAATATGCTCGAGAGTGTGTTTCCACCGAGGCTATTATGTGCAAGAGATTTGAGGATGGATTGAATGAGGATATTCATGTGTTAGTTGGGATCTTAAAGCTGAAAGAATTTGTGGTATTGGTTGAACTGGCTTGTAAGGCTGAAGAGTTGAATAAAGAGAAGAGGAAAGCTTATCTTGAAGCTAGAGATTCGAGGAAAAGACCGATGTGTAACAATCCGGTTTATACCCTAGTCAGAACAGTGGTTTTGGGACCACAAATCTGAGTTTGTATAATACTTTAATATTATTTTCTGTACCGTTGATATGTGAATTAGCATGTGGTAAATTTTCGTAAGCGGATTTCTCTGTTTGCGTGTTTAATTTGAGCAAAGGATTAAATTTCATTGAATGTGGAAGTTGCTTACAATTTGTTAAAGTATAATGTGTTATGGCTTTGTAAAAGTGAGGGTCTTATGTGGCAATTTGGCCAAAATTATAGATAGTTGATGAATGAAAGTCAAGTATGCCCTTGTTATATATATGTTTCCTTTTATTAAATGAAAAGGTACTTTAGTAAATGGAAAATAATAATATGTTAATAATAAAAGAAACAAAGGAAAGATGATAGTTATCATCTTTTATGAGTGTCGACATATTGAAGAAAGGAAAAAGAAGAAGTTGAGCTAGGTTTTGGCAATTGTAAGCTTGAATTTGAGGTTAGTTTTTGATTCGTTTTTGATAATTTCTATGTTTTCGTAATTGTTGCTTCGAATGCTTCTAAACCCATGCTTCAATTTTGAAGATTGATGATGTTTGTGAAATGAGACTTTGATGAACTCATGTGATTTGTGATGTTTAATAGTGAAATATGAAAGATATGTGTTTGATGAACATGTTTTGTTCTTGAAGTTTTGTTGAATTTAGCTAAATAGGGCTAAATTGTGAAAATAGTAAATTGAAGGACTAAATAGCAAATTTGATGAAATATTTGGGCTTATATAGTCCCTAGAGAGGTTCGGCCAAGCATGTGTGTGTGTGGATTTTGTGAATTTGATGTTTTGTGAAAAATGGACTAAATTGTTAAAATGTGCAAATATGAGGGTTAATTTGCAAATAGTCCTAAATGTGTGTCTATGGATTGAATTGAATAGAATGGTGAATAAAAGGGTTAATTCTGAATATGTTTAGATCAAGAACCGAGGAAAACGGACTTAGATCATAAGAAAGCGAAAATTAACGAGTAGCTGTTTTCATTCCGATATATCGAATCCGAGGAAGTCACTATGCAAATAAACTTATCTGTATTGAATTGAATATATGTATTCATATGTCTATCGATGAAAATGAATGATTATGAGATGCTAAGTGCGTGAATTCTGAAATAAGTTCGATATAGTGATAAAGCCGAGAAGTCTCGGATGAACCTAGGAATAGATAGGATTAGCGATGTCATGACATAGGTATCTGTTCTGTTTTATCATGTAAGACCACGTCCGGGACGTTGGCGTTGATTTGTAATTTGTGTAAGACCTCATCTAGGACATAGGCATCGATATGAATTCTATGTAAAAGACCTCGTCTGGGACGTAGGCATCAATATGAACTTTATGAGTAAGACCATGTCTTGGACATCGGCATCATATTGACTCGTGTAAGACCACGTCTGGGAAGTTGGCATCGTTATGATCTGTACGTGTAAGACCTTGTCTGGGACAGTGGCATCGATATACTAGTGCATGTAAGACCTCATCTGGGACGTTGGCATTGTACTATTATTCTGAGCTTTCCGAGTATCCTACTAGGTTCGTAAGGGTTCAACGGGCAAGACTATGATATGAATGTCAAGTCCGAGCTATGAACAATTATGTGATATTAAGTTTGATTCAGGTACATTGTCTATACACTATATGTGTATGTAAGGTAAGTATCTAAGTAATCTTACTATGGTGATAAGTACATGGAATTTGTGATATGATAAGAATTGTTTTGCCTAGATGAGTTATGTGTTCATGTGATTCTTGAATGGTGAAAATGGCTAATGTGGTTAAAAGTGTATGAACCAAAACATATGTGTGAAAGTTTGCCAAGTGATTGATATATGCTTTCCATACCAAGTTTATTTGTATATGACTTACTAAGCTTTTGGAAAGCTTATTCTGTGTGTGTGTTTTCTCTGTTTTATAGGTCGTCAAAGCTACTGAAGGCTCGGGATTGTCAAGGATCGTCATCACACTACTAAACTTATTTTGGTACCCTTTTGAAAATGTATATGGCTAATTATGGCATGGATAGGCTAGATAGGTGTATATGTTTATGAAGTGAGCATGGCCATGTATATTGGCAAGTTTTTGAGTTGATAAATGTTTGAATGAATGAGCTATGAAGCATATATTTAGTATGTTTTGATGCATATGGAATGGTTAAGTTTTGGTTAAGCAAATGGATGATACATGTTTGAAATGATGTAGGATTTAGCTTGCAATTTGGTATGAATGGAATTGGTATTGAATGTATGGGTGAAGTGAACCATTTGATATGTTTTGGTTGCCATATATGCGTATTATGTTTTGGTATGTATTTCTTGTGGATGAGACCCAAAATGGGTGGCATATTGGCCTTGTAAAATGGCCTATAATGTCACACGGTTGAGGCACACGAGCGTGCCTAAGACCGTGGGTAAATTGGCAGAATGTGGCTTAAATTGCACATGGCCTCGACACGGGTGTGCTTGGTGGCCGTGTGAGAAATGGTAGTATGTGATCTATTAGTACACGGCCTTAGCACAGGAGCGTGCTTGGTGACCGTGTTGATTTTGGAAGTATACTACCACGGGGAGGACACACGGGAGTGTCAAGTAGCCGTGGGTGAGGCATGGCCTACCTCCAAGTCGTGTCTCCCCTGTATGTTAGAAAAGTTTCAAATTTTTATGAAATTATTTATGTGTTTCGGTTTAGTCCCGACTCAGTTTATAAGCATGCTTAAGGTCTCGATGACCTACTTAAAGGACATTATGATTGATATTGTTGAATGGTTGTACGATTAATCCTGTAAATGTTTTCGATCTGTCTAGTAACGCCTTTAACTCTAATCCAGTGATCGGACACGGAATAGGGGTGTTACATGATGAGTAAGTCATTTCCATATCAATCAAAGAAATCTAAAGAAATGTATTTCCATTATAATGTTTCAGTGGGGTATTCACACAGAGATCATGGGAAGCAACACTCGAGTTTTAAATCTCAAGCTATTTCAATTGCAAGTGTGGGTAATGTAAAGTCTAATAAACCCGAGTGTCAACATTGTGAAAGAAGACATCCCAGTGAGTTTAGAATTAATGACTGGGATTGTTTTAAGTGTGGTTCTCAAGAGCATTTTATCTGAGATTGTCTTGAAATGGCTGATAAAGAAAAATTTTAGAGTGCGAGGCCGAGTAATACTACTAATATGGGTAGGCCACCGAGAAATACCAAAAATGGAGCTAGTAGTAAAGGTGTGACGAAAGATATAGCTGGGAGATCCGAAGCTCGAGCACCTGCTAGAGCCTATGCCATCCGTGCTCGTGAAGAAGCGACATCTCCCGATGTTATCACTGGTACTTTTTCTCTCTATAATACTAATGTATTTGCATTTATTGATCCTGGATCGACTCATTCTTATTTTTGTGTGAAATTAGTAGCTAGTAAGAGCTTGCCAGTTGAGTTTATTGAGTTTGTGGTTAGAGTGTCAAACCCCTTAGGCAAACATGTATTAGTTGATAGAGTTTGCAAGAACTGTCCCTTGGTGATTCAAAGTCATTGTTTTCTGACTGATTTAATGTTGTTGCCATTTGATGAATTCGATGTTATTTTGGGTATAGATTGGTTGACACTGCATGATGCCGTAGTAAACTGTAAAAGAAAGATTATTGAACTGAAATGTGAAAATGGTGAAATCCTTCTAATTGATTCAGATGAGTCAGGTGAGTTACATATTGTGATTTCTTCGATGTCTGCCCAAAGGTCTGTAAGGAAACGTTGTGAAGCTTATCTTGCTTATGTGTTAAATACAAAGTGTCTGAGTTGAAAATTGAATCAGTGCTGATAGTTTGTGAATATTCGGATGTGTTCTTAGAAGAGTTGCCACGGCTGCCACCGGTCAGAGAAGTTGAGTTTGGTATTGACTTAGTACCAGAGGCCTCGCTGATATCTATTACTCCGTATAGAATGGCTCCGACTGAATTGGAAGAATTAAAAGCTTAGTTGCAAGAGTTGGCAGAGAAGGGTTTTGTAAGACCGATTTTTTCACCATAAGGTGCACCGGTGTTATTTGTTAAGAAAAAAGATGGATCCATGAGACTTTGTATTGATTATCGACAGCTCAACAAGGTTACTATAAAGAACAAGTATCTTTTGCCAAGAATTGATGACTTGTTTGATCAGTTGAAAGGGGCAACAATATTTTTAAAATTGATTTGAGATTTGGCTATTATCAGTTGAGAGTTAAAGAGTCGGATGTTCCGAAAACTGCTTTCAGGACAAGGTACGAGCATTATGAATTTCTTATTATTCCTTTTGGATTAACTAATGCCCCTGCTATTTTTATGGACTTAATGAATCGAATTTTTTGACCGTACTTAGATAAGCTTGTGGTTGTGTTCATCGATGACATTTTGATTTATTCTCGGGATGAGTCTGAGCATGCTGAACATTTAAGAATTGTTGTGTAGACCTTGAGAGAAAAGAAATTGTTTGCTAAGTTCAGCAAAAATGAGTTCTGGCTCCGGGAAGTTAGATTTTTGGGACATATTGTCTCTGGAGACGGTATTCAGGTTGATCAGAGTAAGATATCGTCAATTGTTAATTGGAAACCACCGAAGAATGTATCAGAGGTCAGAAGCTTTTTGGGCTTAGCCGGTTATTACCGATGTTTTGTCAAAGGATTTTCGATGATTGTTACTCCTATGACTAAGCTGTTGCAAAAGGATGTTAAGTTTGAATGGTCGGAAAAATGTCAGCAAAGCTTTGAGAAGTTGAAAACATTATTGACTGAGGCATTGATTTTAATGTAACCTGAATCGGGAAAAGAGTTCGAAATCTATAGTGACGCGTCACTGAATGGATTAGGATGTGTGTTGATGCAAGAGGGCAAAGTGATAGCTTATGCCTCGAGACAGTTGAAACCGTATGAGAAGAATTATCCAACGCATGATTTTGAATTAGCTGCTGTTGTGTTTGCTTTGAAAATTTGGAGACACCATTTATACAGTAAGAAGTGTCATGTCTGTTCTGATCATAAGAGTTTAAAATACTTGATGACTCAGAAAGATTTAAACTTGCGGCAACGGAGATGGCTTGAATTATTGAAGGATTATGAGCTAGTTATGGACTATCACCCGGGTAAGGAAAATGTAGTCGCAGATGCGTTAAATAGAAAGACTTTGTTTTCTTTGAGAACGATGAATACACTATTGACTTTGTCCGAAAATGGTTCGATCCTAGTCGAGTTGAGAGCTAGACCGTTATTCCTTCAACAAATTTGAAAAGCTCAGATGTAACACCCTTTACCCGTGTTCAACGCCAGAACAGGGTATGAGGCATTACCGAAACAAGGCACATACAGTCGTACTAAACCGAGACATAAAATTTACATTCAAATTTAAAACTTTTCAATTTTCATTACACACTCATTCAACCTAGTCATGCATTTCATAAATTGCATAATCATAAACATATAACTTGATCAAAATAGCCAACATCAATGGCCTTATACAAAATGAACTATCAAATAACATAGGCCAACATTTTAGGCCAAATCAATTATGGCGCATAAAAAAATAACCGAGTCCTCTATACATGCCATAATTCAAAATATTGATTTCAAAAATACCAAAAGAGTGTTGATAGTGTGGATGGATCTCTAACGATCTCTGAATCCCGAGCTAGCTTGGTGACACTATAAAATAAGGGAAAAGAGTAGGGAGTAAGCATATAGCTTAGTAAGTAAGTATGTAAATAATAAAAAATTTATTAACATGCCTTTAACAATCCTCATAATATGTTCTTAAGATAATGCAATCATAATTACACATAGTTCCACCATTTACTCATGTTCATTTAAGTTGTCTACTCGATTCACAGTCACTAAATTATTTATATCTTGAGATACAGAACTCCAAATTAAGATCTGTTAATTTTTCCTGAAACTATACTCCAATATATTCTTACCATAAAATTTTCAGAATTTTTGGTTTTGCCAATAAATACAGTTTATTCTTTAAAGTCTCCCATGTTCTGCTGTCTGACAGTTTCAACCCTTCTTCACTAAAAATTAGTTATCTCCTTGTACAAGATTGGGATCATGTTCTCATTTGTTTATATTGAAAATTTACTTATTGATTATTTTAAGCATATAAATTATAACCCATAATTATTTTTATAAAATTTTTAGTGATTTTATAAAGTCGGAACAGAGGATTCCTACATCATTCTAACCCTATCTCACAAAAATTCAAATATCATAGAATATAAAATTCTTTTGTTTACACCATTTCTTTTATGTGAAAATAGACTCATTCAGATTTAATTTCATATCTTATTAAACCTCTAATTCGATTTCCACCATTTTTGGTGATTTTTCAAAGTCACACAACTGCTGCTATCCAAAACTATTTCGTTGCTAAATTTACTCTTTCATAATTTCACTTACTTCATTTCATCTTACCGAAGGTTCGATCAAATATCGAGCACATTGTTCATAAATTTTCACACTTATACCTACACTTATTCATCACATATTCATATTCAATTACACTTAGTCGTTACATATCACATGTATTTTCACTTGTCAATTTCCCGTTAAACTCATCGGAATAATAACAGATGCACGGTGGCCTGCACATAGTACCAAACTTGTAACCGAAGCTATCTGGTGCACATAGTAGCCTTCACTTAGTACTACACATGTGACCAAAACTATCACTTACACATAGTGGCCTGCACTTAGTACCACACATGTGATCGAAGCTATCGGGTACGCATAGTAGCCTGCACTTAGTACTACACATGCGACCTATCCATCTAGTACACGCAGTAGCCTGCACTTAGTACTACACACGTGACCTAAAACCATCTTGTAGCTCTCTTGTACACATAGTGGCCTACACTTAGTACCACACATATGACCTAGCTACCTCATTCGTATCTTTTCTATTCGGAAGGTTCAACTGGGAATTCTCATTTTTCAACATTTTACCAATTCATCCATAATCAATCACTATTCATAATTTCCATCAAATAATTACTCCATAATCAACCATATCTCATATAATATAACAAAATATTAAAACATAAATAAAAACGATGTATTATTTACATACAAACTTACCTCGACACCAATAATGGCAAAGAAGGACCTAACCATCAATTTCTCGTTTTTCTCCCGTTCTAGGTCCGAACCTCATTTTCTTTGATCTATAATATCACAATTAGTCTATTTATTAGTCACATTATTCAATGTGATCCAAAAATCACATTATAGAAAAATTACGTTTTTGCCCCTAAAGTTTCACATATTTACACTTTTGCCACTAGGCTCGTAAAATGATTTTTATTCAATTTCCTTGTATTTTAAGCCTATACGAACAATTTTAATAACTATAGAAATCCACAATTTCCATTTATTCACACACTTACATACATTTTACAACTTTTTACAAACTAGTCCTTTTTGACAATTTCACTGAAAATCACTTAGTAAAAATCGTTTCCCACACATCAAACATGTATAATCTACCATTAAACATCAAAATAAACAAATTTATAACATGGTTCAAACCCTATACCTTCATCATATCTCAAGTAAATGGTAGAAATAGATAGATCTTGTTACGAGGATTTCAAAAACGTAAAAATCATAAAAACGGGGTTGAAACGGACTTATAATCGAGCTTGGAGGCTTGAAAAACCCTAGCCATGGTTTTTCCATGCATGTTTTGGCCAAGGGGTTGAAGATGGATAAAAATTGGCTTTTAATTTTGTTTTTAATTTATTTTAATAACTAGATGACCAAAATGCCCTTAATGAAAAACTTTGGAAACATGCCTAACCATATCCATTTTTGTCCACCAACTTAACCAATGGTCTAATTACCATATGAGGACCTCCAATTTAAATTTTCATAATAATTGGACACCTCTAGCATGTAGAACTCAACTTTTGCACTTTTTACAATTTAGTCCTTTTGACTAAATTGAGTGCCCAAACGTCAAAATTTTTGAACAAAATTGTAACAGCCCAATTTAGACCCTAGTCAGAATAGTGGTTTCAAGACCACAAATCTGAGGTCAAGATAATATTTTAATGTTATTTTTTGTGTTGATTATGTGTGATATAGCCTGTGTGAAAATTCTGTGTGGTAATTTTATCGACTGTGTGTCAAATTGAGAGAAAGGATTTAATCACATAAAGTGTAAAATGCTGTGTGCTAATTTTTAAGTGCTTAATTGTAGTTGTCTTTATAATGAGGTGGCCTTATGTAGCAATTAAACTATTTATAAGTTAGTGGATGAGTAATGTACGATTGTGCCATTAAAATGAACAAGTTTTATTAGTTATTAGTTAAGGGTAATTTAGTAAAAGGTGAAATAATATTTTAATATGATAAAATAACATGAATGAAAAGCATAGTTATCATCTTTTGTGCCGAAAATTGGCAAAGAAAAAGAAGAAAGAATAAGCTAGGTTCGACTAGCATTTGATCCAAATTAAGGTATGTTTTGAATTTGGTTTTTGATGATTTTTATGTTTTTGAGATTGTTGCTTAGTCTACTAACAAGCCCATGTTTTAATTTAAAGAATTGATGATGTTTATAAGATGTGCCATTGATGAAATGGTGAGCTTTGTGATGAGTATTAGTGTTAAAAGAAAGATATGTGTTAGATGAACATGTGTTGTTCTTAAATTTTTGGTGAATTTAGTTAAATTGGGCTAAATTGTGAAAAGTGTAAATAGAGGGACTAAAATGTGAAATAAATGAAATGTGTGGGTTTGTATGAACACAAGGAAAATTCGGTTAGGCTTGTGTGAAAAGAAATTATGTGAATTTGATGATTTTGTGAAATAGGCACTAAAGTGTCAAAATGTAAAAATGTGAGGGCTATTTTGTAAAATGCCCTAAATAAGTGTGTATGGATTAAATTGAATGAATTGATGATTGAATGGATTAAATTTGAATGTGTATAGACCAAGAAAAGAGAGGTTTGGATCGAGATCGAGGCAAAGATAAAGAACTTGATTAATCAACCGTTTCGATAGTTCGACGTCTGAGGTAAGTTCGGACATAATACATGTATTTAACTTTGTTAATGTTATGAGATGAATGATATGATATTATTGAATTGTGAATGCTATGTGAAGGTTCATGTTATGTGGCACTAAGTGTGCGTATTCGAAAATGTGACTGAGATGATTAGCACTGTGTGTGCTAAATAATATAAGCTCTAGCTCTGTGGTTGGCACTGTGTGTGCGATACCGATTTAAGATGGTTTGATATACATGCACTATGTGTGCGATGCTAATTAATCTTCGGCTAACTATTTGGACACTAAGTGTGTGATTGAATCGAAGAAGGGATGAAAGTTGATCGAAATGAAATAGTGAGTATTGAGTAGCAAATGTAATCGACAACTAAGTGTTGGCTAAGGTACGTTCGGAACCTATGTGGTTGATGAACCTATGAATGAGTTTTGGAAAGCTAATTGAACATACTAGTTTTGGAGGATATGAGATATGAGAATGTGAAATAATCTATGCGATGATTTATTTTTGTTAATGTATTTTGTTACTAAGCTTTGAAAGCTTACTGTGTGATTTCTTTCTCTGCTTTGCAGTGTCAGTAAAGCTAGCTCAGATCCGAGAAGCATCAGCATCTCTATCACACTATCGGCAATCTATTTTGGTACGTTTGGAAAGATGTATATAGTTGAAATATGGCATGTATAGGCTAGAAGTTAAGTTATGTCTTGAAATGTTTAATCCTTGCTATGTGAGTTGGCTTGGAAGTTGAATGATGTAAAATTTATGAATAAGCTATGAATGTGGTATATTTCATGACTTTGTGGTTGATGAAAGATATGTTTTGAAGATGAATTATGGCATGGATTACCTAATGCTTGATATATGTATGTTTTGAGATGTACAATTGTTACTTTGAATGGAGTTATTGTAATGATATTGGGTATGGAAGTAGATGGTAATGTTGATGGTTATTGAGTGCATGAAATGGTATGTTTTGAGTGCATTTAAAAGCATGAATTGGCATTGTTTGAAGATTGTTGGCAAACCCTTTCATGGGTGGCAAATTACCTTTGCAAATGGCCTATTTTGCTTACATGGTTATGGCACACAGGCGTGCCTAATGACCGTGGGATAAAGTCAGTAGCTAGCTCAAGTATGCACGACCACGGTACACGGACGTGCCTAGGAGCCGTGTAGATAAGTCAGTATATTGCCTAAGAGTACACGGCCTTAGCATACGGGCGTGCCTGGTGGCTGTGTGAAGATGTAACACCCCTTGCTCGTATTCGAGCCGGAACAGGGTTTGAGGCACTACATAGCTAATCTTGCTTAAACATCTAGAATAGGGTTATAAAATTTCATTTAACCCCATCGCTCATACATACTCGGCCTAGGAGGCCCTAAACATACTTCCGAGATGTATCGAAATCTTTCTGGGAACTTTTACGAGTTTAAGAAACTTTTTAACAAAAAAGAGGCCACACGCCCGGGTAGGCCTAGGGACACGCCTGTGTGCCCCTAAGGCATGCCCGTGTCTTCCACCCGTGGTCGACACTGACTAATTTCACACAGCCATGGCACGCCCGTGGCCCTAACCTATGTGTAAAAACTCAGCATTCTAACTTATCCACACGGCCTAAACACACCCCCGTGTACCCCAGCCGTGTTGTGATTTAAATTCCAAGTGCAAGGTGCAGACTTCACACGGCCTAGATGCACGCCCATGTGCTAGCCGTGCCTCCCACACGGTCTAGACCCACACCCATGTGTCTACCTATGTGGACAATTAGTAGGCTATATACCAAGTCCTTTCCACCCTACAATGCATATATACATACTTCCACTCAAAACAATACAACTCCTATACTATAAGCAAGTCTAAGATCTCTTTCCAACATACAAGATAATAAAAGGAACAAACACTTCATGAATTTCATCTTCATTAAGCAAAAGAGTTTGCCAAGTATTTGCCTAACTCATAAGGCCATTTACAAAATGACTTTTACAAACTTACATAGCCAACACTTTGACTAATAATTACAACTTAACAAAATATTCAAGTCCTAAACATGCCATACTCAAAATAAGTCTAAAATTGTTATACCAAAGTGCTGTCAATAGTGTGATTTTCGAACTCCTACGTCCACGATCCTCAAGTTAACTTGGCAATACTACAAGAAAGAAGGGCAATGAAAACGGGGTAAGCATAAAGCTTAGAAAGTTTGCATGGAAATAAATAGCAAAAATAAGCCCATAAAAAATCCATCCACGGTGTTAGCTAACCGTACACGAGTAAAGGCTTCTTGACAATACTTACTTATAATTGCCCTTATCTAGCACATACCGTGCCACATATCAAAACAGATTACTCGTGACTCATTCACGAGTACATGTATTCACTCATTCACATAACTTAAATATCATTCACATTTCTACTTCTAAATTCATCTACTTATCCCCCTATTCACAAGGGATAGTCAAGGACGTGTGTTTATCGTCATTACTGTAAGTATAAAGCCAATGCCACATCCTCGAGGTGGTCTTACATGGAGTCACCTCTAGATGCCAATGCCATATCCCGGATATGGTCTTATATGGGATTACCTCTAGGTGCCAATGCCATATCCCGGATATGGTCTTATATGGAATTTCCTATCATGTATCGATGCCATATCCTGAATATGGTCTTATACGATTTTCATATTCATTACCAAAGCCATATCCTGGATATGGTCTTATATGGGATCTCAACTCGGTGCCGAGGCTATGTCCTAGACATGGTCTTATACGGGACCTTATCTATTTCATATCTCAATGATAACATTTTTTATAATCAATATGGCC
Organism: Gossypium rotundifolium; assembly: GCA_025506655.1. Taxonomy (NCBI): domain Eukaryota; kingdom Viridiplantae; phylum Streptophyta; class Magnoliopsida; order Malvales; family Malvaceae; genus Gossypium; species Gossypium rotundifolium. The sequence goes on from CP106725.1 coordinate 81,455,747, forward strand.
TATTAGGACTTCATCATCTCATTCACAGTAACTACTAAATTTAGTAGAGCATCATGCATTAATATAAAGCCAAGCATTCTCAACATGCTAACATAAATGTTGCTTTAATCACATACAAACTTACCTAGATTTCAAAATGAGCTAGCTTGTCGATCTAGTTCGAGACTTTATTCTTTCCTCGATCAAGGCGGGTCCTCGATTCTTCTTGCTCTATAATAGCAATTTAACTCTTTTTAACCACTATATTAATAAAAGCATTTCAAAAATCATGCTTAGGCAAAATTAGTATTTTGCCCCTAGGCTCAGAAATAAATTCTAATCACATTTCTATCTTCAACAAGCCTAGGTGAACATTTAATGCTCTTAAAGCTATCATCAAAAATAAATATTTCATATAGTAACCACAAACTTTATAACTTTTTCATCATGGTCCTATTTGGTGTTTTCATGCTAACACCTTTCACAAAAGTTGTTCATCTAACAACTAAGACTCATTTTCTTCCATAAATATACAGCAATAACAATGATAGCTCTCATGGTAAAACTTTGAACTTTTCACAATATTGAACAATAGTCCCTTCATTTGAAAGCTTAAGCTTTAGGGGTCTCAAAAGTACAATTATTTTCAATAAAAGATCACTAGAACACTTACTAGGATGAAGGAGAGCTTGTTGAAAATTTAGAGCTTTCAACTCTCTATTTTGCTTGTAAAAATAGGTGGAGAAAGATGGAGAGAAAGATGATATCTTTCCTTTCCTTATTCTAATATTAAATTAGTCAAATTGGTCACCCACTTTCACCAACTTTGACCAAAATTGTTCATCTTTGTTTCCTATATTAGCCTATGGCCGGCCAAGCAAAATATTGGAGGTCTAATTGCCTAATAAATACCTCCAGTTGACAATCTATGGCCTTTTGGTACTTTTAGCTTATAGAATGAAATTTTTGCACTTTATGTGATTTAGTCCTTCTCGCGATTAAGCATAAAATCATTAAAATTAAAGCACCAAAGTTTTCATGCACATATGCTATCATGTTTTAACTCATAATATAACATGAAAATAAATTTCTCTAATCTCAGATTAGTGATCCTAAGATCCCTATTCTGACTAGCCCTTAAATCGGGCTGTTACAATTCTTCCCCCTTAAGGATTTTCGTCCTCGAAATCTTATCGGTGGAAAGGTTGGGATATTGGTTTCTCATCGTTTCCTCAGTCTCCCATGTAGCCTCTTCTATTCCATGTCTTCTCCATAGGACTTTCACTAGGGCTATGCTTTTTTTTCTTAACTGCTTGAACTCACGAGCCAAAATTCTAACTGGTTCTTCACCATACGTCAAATCTGGTTGTATCTCTACCTCTGTCAGCTCTATGACATGTGAAGGGTCTGAATGGTATTGGCGTAACATGGATACGTGAAAGACATCATGAATCTTTTGTAGCTCAGGTGGCAAGGCTAATCGATAAGCTACCGGTCCTATCCTTTCAGTAACTTCATAAGGTCCGATTAAGCGCGGACTCAATTTTCCCTTCCGGCCAAATCTGAGGACTTTCCTCCAAGGTGATACTTTCAAGAACACTTTATCACCGACTTTGAATTCTATCTCTTTCCTTTTTAAATCCGAATAGGACTTTTGTCTATCTGAGGCGACTTTCAAACAGTCACGTTTCACTTTTACCTTCTCTTTAGTTTCCTTAACCAAGTCAACCCCGTGTATCTGTCTCTCTCTGAGCTCAAACCAATACAAAGGCGTTCGGCACTGACGCCCATATAGTGCCTCATAAGGCGCCATCTTCAAACTTGACTGAAAACTGTTGTTGTAGGTGAATTCCACCAATGGTAAGTATTTCTCCCAATTATAGTGGAATTCCAAAACACAACATTGAAGCATGTCTTCTAGTACCTAAATTACCCTCTCTGACTGCCCGTTAGTTTGCGGATGGAAGGTTGTACTGAAACTCAATTTCGTACCCAATGCCTCTTGCAGCTTTTTCCAAAACAGTGACGTGAATCTCGAATCTCTATCTGAAATGATCTACAACGGTACCCCATGAAGTCTTACTATCTCAGACATGTACAAGTCTACCAATTTATCGAGCAAATAGTCGACTCGCACTGGTATAAAGTGGGTTGACTTAGTGAGTCTATCAACCACTACCCATACTGCATCTTTCCTCTTGGGAGTCAACGGTAAGCCCGTCACAAAGTCCATAGTAATACGGTCCCACTTCCACTTAGAAACCATAATGGGATGAAGTAAACCCAAAGGTACTTGATATTCAGCCTTCACTTGCTAACAAATCAGGCAATTCGATACAAACTCGAAAATATCTTTCTTCATACCTAACCACAAATACCATTTCTTCAAATCATTGTACATATTTGTGCTGCCCAGGTGTACATTCAAACATCCGCTATGCGCTTCATGCAATATTTTATGAATAAGCTCATCATTCCTGGGTACACAGACTCAATCTCGAAATGTTAGACATCCATCAAGATTTACTCGAAAGTTTGTCTCAACGCTCGACTCACATAAAACTCTCTTGGCTTACAAGTTGTTATCATATTTCTGAGCCTCATGAATCTCTTGGAGAAACAATGGTTTAGCCCTCAATTCGGCTAAAATGGAACCATCATCTAACAAGGTCATCTGAGTACTCATGGCCTTTAGTGCAAATAATAAATTTTTGCTCAAAGCATCGGCGACCATGTTCGCCTTTCCCGGATGGTAGTCAATCTCCAACTCATAATTTTTAATCAGCTCTAACCACCTTCGTTGCCTCAAATTCAATTCCTTTTGAGTCATCAAATATTTTAGGCTTTTGTGGTCAGTTAAAATCTGACACCTTTCACCATATAAATGATGTCTCCAAATTTTCAGTGCAAAAATGATTGCGACCAGCTATAAATCATGAGTCGGGTAGTTCTTCTCGTGTAGCTTCAACTACCTAGAGGCGTATACAATCACTTTACCCTTTTGCATAAGTACACAACCCAATCCATTCAAGGACGCGTCACTATAAACCACAAATTCTCTTTCCGGCTCAGGTTGCACTAGAACAAGAGCCTCAGTCAACAGTGTCTTCAGTTCTCGAAACTTTGTTGACATTTCTTTGTCCAAATGAACTTCACATATTTTTGCAAAAGTCTCGTCATCGGGGTAGCTATCATAGAAAACCCATTGACAAAATGCCTATAATAGCCGGCTAGGCCTAGAAAACTCCTTACTTTGGTTATGCTCCTCGGTGGTTTCCATTCAACAATTGCTGAAATCTTACTCGGGTCTCCTCTGATCCTGTCTCCCGAGACAATGTACCCCAAAAATGCCACTTCTTTAAGCCAAAATTCACTCTTACTGAATTTGGCATACAATTGTTTTTCTCTCAAAACTTGTAGAGCCATACTCAAATGCTCGACATGATCGTTCTCATCTCGAGAGTAGATCAGTATGTCGTCAATGAAGACCACAAAAAATCTATCCAAGTACGGTCAAAAATGCGATTCATCAAATCCATGAAGATCGCGGGGGCATTAGTTAGACCAAAAGGCATGACCAAAAATTCATAGTGGCCATACCTAGTTCTAAATGCGATTTTTGGCACATTTGAGTCCTTGACTCTCAGCTGATAGTACCCTGACCTTAAATCTATCTTAGAAAATACCGTTGTCGATTCTTCGCAATGGGTACTTATTCTTCACAGTTACCTTATTGAGTTGTCGATAATCTATACATAGTCTCATGGAACCATATTTCTTCTTCACGAACAAAATGGGAGCACCCCACGAAGAAAAACTCGACCTCGCGAAACCTTTATCCGTTAACTCTTGTAATTGTGCTTTCAACTCTTTCAGTTCAGCTGGGGCCATTCTATATGGAGTAATAGAAATTGGAGTGATACTTAGAGCTAATTCAATCCCAAATTCAATCTCTCTATCCAGAGGTAGCCTTGGTAACTTTTCAGGGAAAATATCTAGGTACTCACATACTATGGGTACTGACTCAATTTTCAACTCAATCTCTTTAGTGTTTAACACAAAGGCAAGATAAGCCTCATGCCCTTTCCTTAGATACCTCTGAGCCGACATGGTTGATATCACTATTGGTGACCTATCCGACTTATCTGATTCAACACAAATAAAATTACCATTTTCATCTCTCAACTCGATATGCTTCTTCACACAATTCACAATTACACCATGGGTAACTAACAAATCCATCTCGAGGATGACATCAAACTCATCAAACTATAATAACATATGATCGACTGGGAAACAATGACCCTTAATCATTAAATGGCACCCTTTGCAAACTCTATCAACCAATACACACTTGCCTAGGGGATTAGATACTCTTATGATGAATTCAGTAGACTCTATAGGCATGCTCATGCTAGAGACTAATTTCATGCATATGTATGAGTGGGTAGATCCTAGGTCAATTAACGCTATAACACGAGTATTATGGAGAGAAAAGATACCCGTGATCACGTTAGGGGAAGATGCCTTTTCACGAGCACGAATGGCATATGTCATCGTCGGTGCTCTACCCTCAACTCTAGCAGCTTGCTCTCTAGGTGGATTCTTGCTTCCCATCTCAATCCCCGAGTTTCTCAATGGTCTTCCCCTAGTGGTACTTCCCGATCTCGCATTCTGAGGCTTTTCTTTCTCGTCCACCTTAGGATAATCTCTAATAAAGTGGTCTAAGGACCCACATTTGAAGCAAACTTTCTCATTAGGTCGACACTCACCAAAATGGCGCCTACCACACTGAGGGCATTCCGATCTACTTGGTCAGACGTTGCCTACACTAGCAACTGATGTGGTTTGCCCTTTTGACCCCGAAAATTGCTTGCCCTTACTTCGGGTTGAAAACCCCACTGAAGTGACTGATCGAGTGGTGAAATCCTTCGATTTCTCAGATGAAGATTGGTGAGACTTATTCAGTTGTCTCTTCCTCAATTCACGAGACTCGTACTCAGCTCTTCTTTTCTCTTTATCCAACTCCTCGGCTTTACATGCTCTATCCATCAACACTACAAACTCCTTTAATTCGAGAACCCCCACGTATAGGTAGATATCTTCATTCAATCCGTCCTCGTATCTCTTGCACATGATGGCCTCGGTAGACACGGACTCCTGCGCATACTTACAAAGCCTTACAAACTCTCGTTCATAGTCAGTCACTGACATACGGCCTTGCTTCAGTTCCAAGAACTCTTTTCTCTTGTGATCGATGAACCTCTGGCTGATATACATTTTTTTAGTATTCCTCTTGGAAGAATTCCCAACTAACTCTCTTCCTTGGCACCACCGACACTAGGGTGTTTCACCATCAGTAGGCTGAATCTCTCAGGAGAGACACCGCACACTTTAAGTACTTCTCAAGCGTGCAAGATAACTCATCGAATACCCAGATGGTATTCTCGAGCCAAAATTTTACTTTCTTTGGGTCATCATCCTTATTCGCCCAAAATTCTTTAGCTCCTTGCTTTCGGATCTTATCCACTAGAGGCCTTTCTCTTCTTACCACCTCAACCACTTGAGGGGCTACTGGAGCGGGTCGAGGAATTGGTAGGGGTGGAGGGGGTTGAGCATTAGGATTTTCTCGGATATACTCCATATACCAATTGCTCATCATGTGGAGAAAGGCTTCTCGAGCCTCTTCCCTCTGACCTAAGGACTCGGGTCTACTATCAGCTGGCACGGTCCCTTGAGCGAGAGCCAACGCGTTACTCGCAGCATCATCAGCTACAGTTCAGTCCGGATCAGAATCTATATACTACATAAAATACAATTTTATACATTAGGAGCCATCACACTATCATTATCTGGACATTCTTACATATGACATGTATAGTTAGACTCGTATTTATGCTATGTTAGTCTTAGAATCGACTAAACTGTATCTCTGATACCAATAAATGTAACACCCCTTGCACATATTCTAGCCAGAACAGGGTTTGAGGCACTACATAGCTAATCTTGTTTAAACATCTAAAATAGGGTTATAAAATTTTATTTAACCCCATCGCTCGTACATACTCGGCCTAGGAGACCTTAAACATACTTTCGGGAACTTTCACGAGTTTAAGAAACTTTTTAACAAAACAGAGGCCACACGCCCGTGTAGGCCTAGGGACATGCCCGTGTGCTCCTAAGGCATGCCCGTGTCTTCCACCCATGGTCGATACAGACTAATTTCACACGGCCATGGCATGCCCGTGGCCCTAGCCCGTGTGTAAAACCTCAGCATTCTAACTTATCCACACGGCCTAAACACACATCCGTGTACCCCAGCCGTGTGGTGATTTAAATTCCAAGTGCAAGGTGCAGACCTCACACGGCCTAGACGCATGCCCATGTGCTAGCCGTGCCTCCCACACAGTCTAGACCCACGCACGTGTGTCTACTTATGTGGATGATCATCTGAATTGTCGAGTTTTAAAATTTATAAAGAGAATGATCGAACCTGGAAACTAACTCTGACAACAACTTAAGGCAAGTGCACCTATCGAACAGTAGTATAGTTTAGGCAAGATCGGATTGTCAAACCCAAGGGAATTAATAGTACTAATACTCAATTTCTTTCTATCTTTTAGCCTAAATATTAAGTGATTGGTTGTTTAATCTAAAAACTAACTAATTACTAAACTAAGATGCAAAGGCAAAAAGAACAAATTGAAGAAATAACTTTTAGAAAAAACTCAGTTGATTACGACGATACCCTAGAAGGAATCCACCTAGACTTCACTTGTTATCTAACACTGAACCAAACGATTTATTCACTTAGCTTGATTTGTAAGACTCCCTAATTTATATTAAATCATCTCTCGAGGCAAATAATGTCTAACCCTAGGTTGATTAATTGAAATCTCTTTCTAATTAAAACCCCTAGAATCGCATTAACTCAATTTATAGACTCCCATATTAGGTTTCACCCTAATCCGGCAAAATCTCGTCACCCTATCTCTAGGTGCACGATAAACTCTACTTAATTATGCTAGATCTACTCTTAAGCAGGGACTTTTGCTCCACTACCTAAGCACATTCAACTTGAATCCATATCCCGAAAATATTAACACAAGAATTAAGCACACATAATTAAGAACAAACTAAGTATTTATCATATAGTTCAGAAAACAATAACAAGATTCATCTAGGTTTCATCCTCTTCAGATATCTTAAGGGTTTAGTTCATAATGATAAAAGAAAACATCTCAAGAGAAAAGATAAAACAAAACATAAGAAATCCCTAAAACCCCCTGAAGGAATTGAAGGAGAGATCCGCCGTCTTGAGTAGAATTCCGGCTTCTTGAGATGGATCAACTGGCTATCATCGAGTTATTCCCACAAATTTGGCCTTGTAGCTTGGCTCCTTGGCCCAGCTAACTGCCTCACTGACCCCCTCTTTCAGGTTACACTTAGGGTGTTTATATAGACTTTTGGAATGCTTTACTTGGCCCTTAAGTGTCCTAATTCAAGTTAATTCCTACTTGGGTGTTTGAATAGACTTTGGAATGTGTTTTTTTGCCTCGAAGTATCCAAATTCGAGTAAAATTCCTCTTTTCCATGACAGGGGCACGGCTATGGCACACGCTCGTGTAAATTGACTTCAGGTCATGTTTCAGGTCTGTTGATAGAGGCACGGTCGTGGAAATCATGGTTAGGTCGTGTTCTAGTTAATTGACGAGGCACGGCCATGTAGCTTGAAGTCCAGGTCGTGTCGATTTCCACTTTGGCCCAAATTGGCCCGTTTTAAGCCTGTTTCTTGTTCTTTTCATCCTCGAGTGCTTTCCTGAGTATAAAACATGAAAAGAAAGGATTAAGAGCATATTTTTATATAAATCATGGGCTAAATCATCCAAAAGCATGCTAAAAATGGGGTTAAAATATGTTACTTTTACGGTTTATCAAAAACCCCCACACTTAAGCTTTTGCTTGTCCTCAAGCAAAAAATTCTCAATTTACAATTAAAATGAACTTTCCACAATTCATAATTCTTATTAACAATGCCTCATCATAATTCATAGATAATTTATACATGGATAATTTAACTCAAAGACTCCTAAAGATTCAAACACTTTTAAGTCAAATATTTCTAGCATGAAAACATAGGTGTCTCCCCTTATCTAAATAATTACCTTTGATTCAAAATTGAAAAAGATTGACATCCTCACTAAAGATTCACTGAAATCACTCAAAGTGTTTAAGGTTCACAATTAAGCACTCAAAAGTCAAACACGAAAAGTTAATCCCATAGGCTTGCCTGAAAATCAAATCTCCACCACTGTAATATGAGATGATAAACAAATCAAAAGGTCTTTTATCAGGGTTGTAACGGGGCTTAGGTTAAAGGTGTAGATAAAGGATGATTTAGAAGGTTAAAAATCGAGATTGAATTGAAAAATCACCTAACTACGGACAATGAACTAGAAAATAAATGATTACATCAATTGAAACTTTGAAACTAAATATACGAGCTTTTTCTTTGATAATTGAAATTTAAATGTTCAAACTCACTTTTTATATTACTAATACTGAATATACTTCAATTTTTTCATTTTTTTAAGAACAAACTAATAAATACATAATATAAGAAATAACTTTATCAACTAAAATAAAGTAATTAGGCAACTGATAAAATTAATTCTCGATAGAAGGGTAGTCAAAAGAATGGTGATAACAAATACGAGCGGGGTTTTGGGTTAATATTAATGGGTGAATCAATAAAAAGGGTTGTTAGGATCAATGGGGTTTACTAAGGGTTAATTATGAAGGTAGGCTTTTTAGTGGAGTGAATGGGTTAAAACCTAGGTGCCTTTATCATCTCAGTATATCAAATCAATAATGTGGTCTTGACATATATAATCGAGGCAAGTTCTAGAATAACAATTCAGTGTTGACACACTTATGGAAAATAATGTATGCTCTATAAGGCTCAAATCTCACAAAAATTATGGGTATTTTTGACATCAATCCCTGTAAATTTCAAACTTCAAGGTAATATTCAAATTCAGTTTGACAACCTAGAAAATTTTTGATTTTGAAAAATAGACTTATCATGCTTGATTCTATAGTATCTTAAAGTTTAAATCATCAATACACAATTAACTATGACTTACTCAAAAACATATTAATAAAAATCATAAATCATCAGAAATTTCATCCAAATTAGTAATATGAGGAAATTACTTAAGAACTAATTTAAAATTCAAGGATTTGAGAAAATGCAAAAAGTTAGGTACTTTTACCCTCCCACACTTAAGATGTACATTGCCCTCAATGTACAAAGATAGATAAATAATTATGTGATACTAAAATCAAAAGAGAATGGGAGAAGTGACACTTCCTAAATTTTGGATGACTCTGGGAGTTGGCAGTGATCGTGGTAAAATAAACTAAATTAAATAGAAGAGAAGTAAAGATAAGGAAATTGAAGCAAAAGAGAAAAGAAAAATAAAACCGAAAAGGACTTAAAGACCTTTGGCTTGTCGAGTAGCTGAAGCTACCGGCATGAACTCATGTGAATCGGTCTCCTTTGAGAAGACTGTGGTTGGCCTCTTATGCTTTTTCGACATGGCTTTGGTGTGGCTCGAGGGTTATAAAGACTTGTTATGAAGAGGTGAATCTAAGAAAAGGGAATAAGAAAAGAGGTGTGAAGTAGAAGAATGGGGGGTTGATGTTTAAATAGGGGCTCCATTATGGTACGTTCCCATGCCCGTGGTCCGAGGGCATGTTGTTTCACACGGCCGCCTCACACGGCCATGTGTCTAGGCGTGTTGATTCTCTATGCCTATTTTTTAGCAAGCCACGCCCGTTGGTAAAAAGTTAGTATGTTGGCACGGTTGGGTAGCGCAGACGTGTACAGCCTGTGTTTGGCAAGTCAGTGTCATCCACGGTCGCGTGGCATGGCCGTGGCACTTTGTCGGTGCCCGTGGAAGGTTGTTGGGTCTATGATTTTGAAAATTAGTTGGGATTTGATTCGTACCGCCACTGCTCATGTCAGTATGGTGATTCGGAGTACCCACACGGCCACAGCCACGGCCGTGTGCTAGGCCGTGTGGTCTAGGAATCTGCACTTTTGTTCATAAAAATAGAATAGAAATAAAGAGATAGTGTTAGTGCTCCAGTTACCTCCCGAGAAGTGCTTGTTTAAAGTCTTAAGCTAGACTTTCCTTGTGTTCAAAAAATCAGGGTGGTTTAAATGTTTGAATATCCTTCCTCATGTTATCAGTTTTATTTTCATGATAAATTTTAAGTAGGGAAACATTAACCTTAAGAGTGCCAAATATGGGATTACTTACCTTGACTGTTTATGGGAATATATTTCGTACCTCGAGAGGGCTGTCTGCGTTTGAATTCAGGTTTGGTATGGTGATGTGAGGATATGTTTCATCTAACTGTACCTGATCTCCTATTTTGAAGTGATTCGATGTCCTTACGAGCTCGTCTGAAAGTTCTTTCAATTTTTCTTTGCGTTATTCTGGTTCTTCTTTAAAGTGGGTCTTCCACTCCCTTAGTTTGTCGGCCTCAGGGCTTCATTCCTCATATATTTCTTCTTTGTTGGGATGAGGTTTATTATCCAGCTCAGGCTTGTAGCTTTGTGCTTTTTCCTGTGGTGAAATTTGAACAGATTTGTTATCAACTAAATTTAATTTCTCACCCTCATCAATTGATGTCTTGGTCGAGTCAAGAGCTTGTAGACTGATCGATTCATCACCTACACGAAGAATGAGTTCTCTTGTGCCAACATCAATTTTAGTCCTGGCAGTTGCTAAAAAGGGTCTTCCTAAAATTAAAGGAATCGAATTATCCTATCCATCTCTAAAACAACGAAATCTATTGGGAAAACAAATTTCTCAATTTTTACGAGAACATCTTCAATAATACCCCTAGGAATTCTAACAGTTTTATCAGCTAATTGTATACTCTTCCTAGTTTGTTTGGGTTTCCCTAGACCTAGCTGCTTAAACATTTTATAAGGCATGACATTTATACTTGCCCATAAATCAGCTAACGCATTGTCAATAGATAAACTACCAATTAAACATGGAATTGTAAAACTCCCTAGATCTTTTAGCTTCTGTGGCAGTCTATTTTGTAGAATTGCTGAGCACATTGCGTTTAGTTCCACATGCGACTCCTCGTCTAACTTACGCTTGTTCGTCAAGAGTTGTTTTAAAATTTTCCTGGAATATGGCATCTGTGACAGAGCTTCAAGAAGCGGTAAGTTAATATGTAATTTCTTTAAAATTTTAAGAAACTTACCAAACTGTTCCTCTGTATCGTCTCTCTTCAACACTTCGGGATAAGGTATGTGAGGTTGGTACTCTTTAATTACCGGTTTTGATTTTTCTTGTGTTACCTTAACTTTACCTTCTTCTACCTCACTTTCTTGAATTGAATTGGGTTCATCTAACCCGACATTTTCCTGAGCTGTTATGGCTTGGATTTGCTCCTTTGGGTTAATCTCGGTGTTGCTTGGTAGACGCCCTTGCGGTCGTTCGAACATTAACTTTGCAAGTTGTCCAACTGACTTTGTAACTTCCCCGACTGACTTAGTAAGTTCCCCAACTTGGTTCTTGAACCCTTCCATCGATGTTTGTTGGTTTTTTAGTGTTGCCTCAGTGTCTTGAAGACAGTTTTCTTTGGCTACCATGAATTTTGTCAACACCTCTTCAAGGTTGGGCTTCTTTTCTTGTGGATATGGCTGATTTTTGAAATTTGGAGGTGGTTGTTGTCCTTAATTTCCTTGACCTCCCCACAAAAAATTTGGGTGGTTCCTCCAACCTGGATTATAGGTATTACTATAAGGGTTATTATTGGGTCTAAAATTATTACCTATATAGTTCATCTGTTCGCTCTCTGTGCCCGGTTGGTAGGGTGGCTAATCAGGATTCGCCATGGTTCCACTTGCATCGCACTGCATTACTGGATGTACTTGCGAAAAACACAAACTATCAAGCTTTTTATTCATCATCTCTACCTGTGTTGATAGCATGGTTACTACGTCAAGGTTGAAAACTCCGCTGATTGCGTTGGTTTTGTCCTTGTAACTTGCCACTAATAGTTGTTCAGTGACATCTCTTTAATGAACTCGTAAGCTGCTTCAAGAGTTTTGTTATTCAAAGTTCCACCGGCGGTTGAATCTATTAGTTGTCTCTTTAAGGGATTTACACCATTGTAAAAAGTTTGGACTTGTAGCCACAAAGGTAATCCGTGGTGTGGACATCTCCTCAAAAGATCCTTGTATCTCTCCCATGCGTCGTATAATGTCTCTAAATCCATCTGCACAAAAGAAGAAATATCATTCCGTAATTTTTTCATTTTGGCCGGTGGAAAATATTTTAATAAAAATTTCTCGGTCATTTGATCCCATGTGGTTATTGACCCTCGTGGTAACAAGCTTAACCATTGTTTAGCTTTATTCCTTAATGAAAAGGGAAATAACAGAAGCCGTATGGCATCGTCAGAAATGCCATTTATTTTGAAGGTGTCACAGGACTCCAAAAAATTAGCTATATGAGTATTCGGGTCTTCGTCCTGCAAACCATCAAATTTAACAAATTGTTGAATCATTTGTATAGTGTTAGTGAAACACCCCAAACCTGGCCCAAAAAGTTTGACCGGATTTGATATGTTCCTCGAAATAAAACTTTAACAATTTCTTGTTTTGTTTAAGAAAAACTTGATGAGTTTGTATAAAACAGATTAACTTAATGTTTAGGTTGAAATCTAATTTAAATAAATTTGTATCTTCTTAAAACATTATTTAAAAGAAATTTATAAGTTAAAAGAAAACCAACTTTTATGAAAAATTTTACTTATTATTGTAAAACATATATATATATAAGTGTCAAAACAGTTTAAATTATTTATCGAAAACCATTTAGTTATTTAATTAAATATTGTTCATGGCAGAATAAAAATCCAAACGCAAAAATTAAAAACAGTTCATAGTGGCCTTATTACAAAAATAGCAAAACCCATAATAAATTCTAAATAATAAAAATACGCTTAATAGGTTTTATTAAGAGAAACATCCGAAATACTTTTGTTGAGCAATGGCCACCACGTAGTCCCCGCTGACCCGATCCATCATGCTAAGAGTCATCTGAAAAATTATCCCACAAAAAGGGGTGAGTCATAAACTCAATGTGTAACAAAAACACTAAAAGCCCAAATGATCATGGCTTTTAAGCCCATTTAGTAACACATATAGCCATAAGCCCAATTAAGTCATATTTAGCCATAAGCCCATTTTTATAGCAAATCAAATCAAATCATTTAGAAATCACATGGATATTTATATAATGAAATGCAAACCCGGCCCACCTAAATATCCATCCGCTACACACCACCTGTACCAACCAATCACACCGAGGGGATTAATAAATCGACCCTCCAGTTGCTGCAGTCAACATGCACATCGCCCTTATAATTTTGTGGCAAGGCCACCAGATAATTGTGACAGAAGTCACCGGACTCAAATATGTGACCGAAGTCACCAGATTCACATATGTGACCGAAGTCACCAGATTCAAAATATGTGACCGAAGTCACCAGATATTGTGGTAAAACCACCAGAATACTTCCCCTTTTTCAATAACACCCATATGCCCATGCACATACATATTATTTAGTTTTCATGCCATTTACCCCAAAATCATAGCAAAATCCTACTTATTTCACATTTAGGCATATAGCAAAATTAACGAAATATTGGGGTACCTGAATATCGCATACCACTGAATGGTACCCACATTCATTATCAAATATATTTTCATATAAATCACATTTATTTTAGATCTATGAGGATTTTAGTATAATGTTACACACCTTATGACAGTAAGAACGATACCTTCCCACTCGTCAACACCTAGTTAATTATCACACAAGATTAGAATACACTAATACTTATAATCTACACTATTGATGAGATATCTATATCCTTACCCTCGAAATCTCGAACAACCGTTATATGTGGTTTCTCTCCGGTAGATGGATCAAAACCCGATGACAACCCACTAACAAAAAGTGGTTCGGTTGTACGCACGACTTCAAATAAACGATCTTCGTTAGCAGAGGGTCCACAACTCGGTGGAAAATCTCTTATCCCCGATACAGCCCTTCGTTTGAAGTTTGAGGGTATAACAGAGCCTCCTCTCTTCCAAACACTCCTTACCGCTCTTTTCGAACCTATCTTGTTCGTCTCGAACTCTCCCCTAAAATAAAGTCGATTAATATACTATTTAAAAGAAACGATATAACCGAAAATGATAATCCTTACCTTGGATGATTTCGAAGATCTCTCCTTAAACGTTGGCTACCAAAAGGATCCTTAAAATCCTTCCAAAGTTTCTACCTAGGAGAAAATGAGAGAATTATGTTTCTAAATCGGCTATTCTAAAAGAAGATAATGAAAACACTTAACAAAAAAATCCTTACTTGACCACTTGAAGATTCTACCTTGTTAAAATAGAAGAAAAAATTATGATTTCGGCTTGAACAAAAGAAGAGAAAAAATATGGTGTTTTTGGCTATGGTGGTTTGGGTTTTCAACAAAAGAAAAGAAAGAAGAAGATGAAAATAGAAGATGGAAGTTTCGCCTTAGTAAGGTAAATGAGAAGAGAAATTTGAGAGAAAGAGATGATTTGATTTTTTTGTAGAAGGTGATTTCGGTTGAAAGTGAAAAAGAAGAAGATGACGATCATCAAAAGAAAAGAAATGGGTTTAGAAGTTTATGTGCATTCGGCCATGAGGGAAAAGTGAAGAAAAATAGGTCTTTGAGCTTTGGTACTTTCGGTTACAAAGAGAAAAGAAAGATATTATGTTTTGGAGAATAGGAACTAGAAAGACTTCACAAAACCGAAATGGTAAATTGCAAAGACTAAAAGAAGAGAAAAGGCTTCTCTTTGTGTAATAGGCAATCGGCTAAGAACAAGGTTTTGGAGAGAAAAGAAATGATGCACAAATTGGTTAAAGTTTTGGCCAACTATCCCCCTAATGCCTATGCAAAAATTCGGCCAACCCTTACCAACATGATCCCCTTTTTCCTCCTCATTTCTTCCCCATCAATCCCTTGATTCCAAACACAATTAAACCATCCCCCCTTAGCCCCTAAAGCCGAATAGGTTCATGGTCAAATGACCATGAAAAAGCTTCCAAAACATTATCCTTTCTTCAAGCCTTTTGTCACCCTATCTTACCTTAACTTCATGATTCCATGCCATAATTTCTAGCTTGCCTTTTACATATGGTCTACCAACCAAAAATAAAAAGATGACCATCCATTCTAGAATAATCTTGGCCGACACTATAGGAAAGAAAACAAAAAATTAAAATTCTTCCACTTGCTAACTAGGGGATTCGAACCTCTCTCCTCATGCATTCACTCATGCACCATTACCACCTTGCCAATTGACTTATTATGCTTAAAACCTCTTGTCAATATTTCTTAAAGCCTATCTTGCTTAGCTCCATATTAATTATTAAAATTTAATATTTTCTAAGCATTCACTTACATAATTGAAGTTCAAAACTTCCCAAAACACACTCAATTATACTTAGGCATGCAACAACATTCAATTAAGTAAAGATGCATAACCCCTTAATTCAGGATGTTACAGTTCTACCCCCCTTAAAATAATTTTGACCTCGAAATTACCTGGCTAGAACAAGTGAGGGTATTGCTGTCGCATCGCTTCCTCCGATTCCCACGAAGCTTCTTCTGATCCATGATTACGCCATAATACTTTGACGAGAGGAACTGATTTTCTCTATAAAACCTTTACATCCTGCTCCAGGATTTGAATTGGCTCCTCTTCATATGACAAATCTGGTCTTAATCCCACCTCCTCAACTGGCACTACATGAGATGGATTCGATCGGTAACGGCGTAACATTGAAACATGGAACACATCATGCATTTGCTTCAACTCAGAAGGCAATTCTAACCGATATGCCATGTGTCCGACTCGCTTCAAAACCCGATAAGGTCTAATGAACAGGACTTAACTTCCTTTATGACCAAATCTCATCACCTTTTTCCAAGGTGAAACCTTCAGGAATACTTGATCCCCCACAGCGAACTCTATTTCTTTCCGCTTAAGATCTGCGTACAACTTTTGCCTGTCAAATGCTTCTTTTAACTGAGCCCGAATTACCTTAACCTTTTTTTCGGATTCAGCCACTATTTCTAGACCCAAAACATGTCGTTCCCCTAGTTCTGTCCAACACGTAGGAGTGCGACACTTCCGTCCATATAGTGCTTCATATGGTGCCATCCGAATACTGGCTTGGTAACTGTTGTTGTACGCAAATTCTGCTAATGGTAAGAACTCCTCCCAGCTTCCTCTGAAATCCATTACACATCCCCTTAACATATCCTCTAAGACTTGAATTACTTGCTCAGACTGACCGTCAAACTGTGGATGAAATGCCGTACTAAAGTCCAATCTGGTGCCCAAAGCCTGATGCAATGCTTTCCAAAATCGAGATGTAAACCTCGGATCCCTATCTGAAATAATTGACACCGGCACTCCATGCAATCTCACAATCTCAGCCACATAGATCTTCGCCAATTTCTGCAAAGAGTAATCAACCCGAACTGGGATAAAATACGCAGATTTCGTCAATTGGTCCACTATCACCCATACTGAATCTTTCTTAGTAGGCGTAGGAGGAAGCCCACTAACAAAGTCCATGGTGATTCTCTCCCACTTCCATCATGGAATCTTTATCTACCGTAGCAATCCCGAAGGTACTTGATGTTCACCTTGACTTCTTGACATGTTAAGCACTTTCCTACAAACTCAGAATTCCTCTTAAGTCCAGCCACCAAAATCGATCTCGCAAATCTCAGATAACTTACTTCCTCCAGGATGCATAGCATATGGACTACCATGCGACTCTCAAGAATCGCTTGCCTCAACTCCCGATCCTCGACATACGGACTTTGCCTTTGAAACACAATACCCCATCATTGTTAATACCAAAATCTTCTAATTCCCCATTTCAGTACTGCCAGTAGCTTTGCACTCGGATCATCGCTCACCAATTGTCTCTCTTTCACTTGACTCAACCATGTCGGCCTTACTTGTAATTCTGCCAGCAAGCTTCCGTCGTCATAAAGACTAAGATGTACAAACATCGCCCTTAGATCTGACACCACTTTTCAACTTAGAGCGTCTGCCACCACATTCACCTTGCCCGGGTGATACTCGATAGAACAGTCGTAATCTTTCAACAATTCTATCCACCTTCGCTGTCTCAAATTCAACTCCTTCTGAGTCAGTAGATATTTCAGACTCTTGTGGTCCGTGTATATCACTGACTTTTCCCCGTATAAATAATGTCTCCAAACTTTAAGAGCAAAGACTACAGCTGCCAACTCTAAATCATGCGTCGGGTAATTAACCTCGTGTGGCCTTAACTGCCGAGACACATACGCAACTACCTTCCCGTCTTGCATCAGAACACATCCTAATCCTGTGTGAGAAGCGTCACAATACACGCATTTAAATCCTTCCCTGCCTCAGGCTGAATCAAAATCGGAGCTTCAGTCAAAACCCTCTTGAGCTTCTCAAAGCTCTCTTGCTGTTTATCAGTCCACACAAAAGGTACTTCCTTTCTCAACAATTTCGTTAAAGGTGCAGCTATCGATGAGAATCCTTCGACGAATCTCCAGTAATAGCCTGCTAATCCCAAGAAACTGTGAACCTCAGATACGGACTTAGGTGGTTTCCAATCTAGTACAGCCTCAATCTTCTGAGGATCCACCCTTATCCCTTCCGCAGACACCACATGGCCTAAAAACGTAACCTCCTTCAGCCAAAATTCACACTTGCTAAATTTGGCATAAAGTTTCTTCTCCCTTAAAAATTGCAACACAATCCAGAGATGCTTATCATGTTCCATTTCAGACTTAGAATACACCAGGATGTCGTCTATGAATACCACGATGAACTAATCCAAGTAGGGCTGAAAAACCCGATTCATCATATCCATGAACGTAGCTGGGGCATTCGTCAATCCGAATGGCATTACCAGAAATTCATAATGCCCACATCTTGTTCAGAAAGCTGTCTTATGGATATCTGCTTCTTTCACTTTAAGCTGATGATACCCCGACCTTAAATCTATCTTTGAGAATACCGCAGCTCCTTTAAACTGATCGAACAAGTCGTCGATCCTCGGCAAAAGGATACTTGTTCTTGATGGTCAGCTTATTCAACTGCCGGTAATCTATACACATCCTCATCGTTCCATCCTTTTTCTTCACGAATAGGACCGGTGCTCCCCATGGAGACACACTAGGTTGGATAAAACCACGATCAAGCAACTCCTGGATCTGAGCCTTAAGCTCAACCAACTCCTTCGGTGCCATTCTATACAGAGCAATAGAAACTGATGCCGTTTCAGGCAATAATTCAATCCCAAATTCTACCTCTCGATCTCGAGGCAATCCTGGAAGTTCTTCAGGAAAAACATCCACAAATTCACTCACAGTCCTGACCTCTTCAACAATTGCTCCTTTAGCCTCCAAGGCACTAACCAACATCAGAAAAGCCACACATCCCTTTTTAACCATCTTTTCTGCCTCAAGAGCGGATACTACATTTGATAAGTAGTTCTGTCTCTCGCCCATCACTACAACTTCTTTATCATCAATAGTTCTTAAGGACATCTGCTTAGCAGCACAATCCACATTTGCACGATATTTCACTAGCCAGTCCATGCCTAAGATAAGGTCGAATTCCCCGAATGGAAACTCCATTAAATTAGCCAGAAATTGCATCCTTTGAACTTCTAAAGGCACTTCCTTAAAAAGTTTGTCTATTACTACTGTCTGTCCTAAAGGACTAAGTACAGTCATCTTCCTAGGTATAGTCTCAGAAGTCACATGCAAAGTTTCAGATACTTCACTAGCGATGTAAGAATGAGTTGACCCTATATCTATCAAAGCAATAAAGGGCAACCCAGAAATCAGAAACGTACCCATGATAACATCAAAAGGCCATCGCTCTCTCTCGCGATGAATCGCATATACCGCACTGGCCGTCTCGCCTCAGAGCTACCACTGCCTCTGCCTGAAGTCCCACGACCTCTACCAGAACCATTACTCCTTCCATTTGGACTACGACCCTTATCGGTCATTGTCCACCTCGCTAGCCTCGATAACACCTCGACTTCTTTTGGCGATTCTTATCTGAATTCATCGGACAATCCTTGATCATATGATCCTTAGACCCGTACTTGAAACATCCTCCGGTCTTTTTCCAACATTCTCCCGGGTGCATCTTCCCACATTGAGCACAAGTACGATGTTGTCCTCCCGTAGCAGTCTGTTGACCTCGCGGCCCATCAACTCTTGGTTTCTTTTGAAAGTTCCCGGATGACCCTGAAGACCCAAAGCTCCTCTTATTCTTATTTTGGCCTCTGTCCCGGTTCTGTCTTTCAGTCCGCTTAACTTCTTCGGCTATCCTTGCCCTTTCTACTAAGACTGCAAAATCTCTTTCCCGGTGTGGAGCAATCAACACTCGCAGTTCATCTCTCAATCCATCCTCGAATCTGATATACCATTCATAATCAGTAGTTACTATCCTCCGATATCGGATAAGTCGCAAGAACTCTGCTTCATATTCATTTATTGACTTATTTCCTTGCACCAAACTCAGAAACGCCTTTCACTGAGAGTCGATGTAGCTAGCTCCAACATTTTCCCCTTTAAATTTAATCTTAAAATATCCCCAATCCACTCGATCCGCAGGGATACTCTCCTTGACAGTGAGCCACCACTGGTAGGCCTCATCACGAAGTAGTGAAACAAAGACCTTTTTTTTTTCAAGAAGCGGTCTAAATCGTCCATGATCCTCTCGACCGCTTCTAACCAAGATTCGCTACATTCGGAGCTACTCCAGATACTCCCCTTAAAACCTCAGCTCCATTTGATCTAAGTCTCTCCGCTACTAACTTTCGAGACCCATTTCCACTACTCGTTCCAAAACTCGCAAAGACATGACTTGTGATATGCGTCACCTCCTCCATTTTGCTCTTAAAATTCCACCCTAACGGTGGTATGAGCTTTATTCTCGTAACCTTGACCAGATCTAATCGGTTCGACACGTACCATTCTTCCTCTACCACGTCCATGACGACCACGCCCCTAGAACTCATGTCTACTACGCGTCTTTTCTATTTTTACGAAAAAGTCTTATGCATTAGAGTCTTTTCACTTCTTATTAAAAGAAAGTTTTATGCAACAGATATTTATTCAGTGGTTTTTCCGTAGTAGTACACATACACCTAGGGTCCATGCCTCTAAAGTATAGTTTCCTTAGGCTTATCATACATTCATATCACTTTTTCAATAAAAGTACTTACCTGATGGACCTGGGCCGAGAACTCGGGTGCCATGCTTCTTTAAAACCATTTAACTTAAGAAAACTTTCAAAAAGTCATTTGGGCTAAATTTTGAAAACGTTGTGGGCTTCAAAACCCAAGGCCAAGAGTTTAAAATTGGGCTCTGATACCAAGTTGAAACACCCCAAACCCGACCCAAAAAGCTTGACCGGATTTGATATGTTCCTCGAAATAAAACTTTAACAATTTCTTGTTTTGTTTAAGAAAAACTTGATGAGTTTGTATAAAACATATTAACTTAATGTTTAGGTTGAAATCTAATTTAAATAAATTTGTATCTTCTTAAAACATTATTTAAAAGAAATTTATAAGTTAAAAGAAAACCAACTTTTATGAAAAATTTTACTTATTATTGTAAAACATATATATATATATATAAGTGTCAAAACAGTTCAAATTATTTATCGAAAACCATTTAGTTATTTAATTAAATATTGTTCATGGTAGAATAAAAATCCAAACGCAAAAATTAAAAACAGTTCATAGTGGCCTTATTACAAAAATAGCAAAACCCATAATAAATTCTAAGTAATAAAAATACGCTTAATAGGTTTAATTAAGAGAAACATCCGAAATACTTTTGTTGAGCAATGGCCACCACGTAGTCCCCGCTGACCCGATCCATCATGCTAAGAGTCATCTGAAAAATTATCCCACAAAAAGGGGTGAGTCATAAACTCAATGTGTAACAAAAACACTAAAAGCCCAATTGATCATGGCTTTTAAGCCCATTTAGTAACACATATAGCCATAAGCCCAATTAAGTCATATTTAGCCATAAGCCCATTTTTATAGCAAATCAAATCAAATCATTTAGAAATCACATGGATATTTATATAATGAAATGCAAACCTGGCCCACCTAAATATCCATCCGCTACACACCACCCGTACCAACCAATCACACCGTGGGGATTACTAAATCGACCCTCCATCCGCTACACACCATCGAAGGTAGTTGCTGCAGTCAACATGCACATCGCCCTTATAATTTTGTGGCAAGGCAACCAGATAATTGTGACCGAAGTCACCGGATTCAAATATGTGACCGAAGTCACTAGATTCACATATGTGACCGAAGTCACCAGATTCAAAATATGTGACCGAAGTCACCAGATATTGTGGTAAAACCACCGAATACTTCCCTTTTCAATAACACCCATATGCCCATGCACATACATATTATTTAGTTTTCATGCCATTTACCCCAAAATCATAGCAAAATCCTACTTATTTCACATTTAGGCATATAGCAAAATTAACGAAATATTGGGGTAAAGATACCTGAATATCGCATACCACTGAATGGTACCCACATTCATTATCAAATATATTTTCATATAAATCACATTTATTTTAGATCTATGAGGATTTTAGTATAATGTTACACACCTTATGACAGTGAGAATGATACCTTCCCGCTCGTCAACACCTAGTTAATTATCACACAAGATTAGAATACACTAATACTTATAATCTATACTATTGATGAGATATCTATATCCTTACCCTCGAAATCTTGAACAACCGTTACATGTGGTTTCTCCCCGGCAGATGGATCAAAACCCGATGACAACCCACTAATGAAAAGTGGTTCGGTTGTACGCACGACTTCAAATAAACGATCTTTGTTAGCAGAGGGTCCACAACCCGGTGGAAAATCTCTTATCCCCGATATAGCCCTTCGTTTGAAGTTTGAGGGTAATATAGAGCCTCCTCTCTTCCAAACACTCCTTGCCGCTCTTTTCGAACCTATCTTGTTCGTCTCGAACTCTCCCCTAAAATAAAGTCGATTAATATACTATTTAAAAGAAACGATATAACCGAAAATGATAATCCTTACCTTGGATGATTTCGAAAGATCTCTCCTTAAACGTTGGCTACCAAAAAGGATCCTTAAAATCCCTTCCAAAGTTTCGGCCTAGGAGAAAAATGAGAGAATTATGTTTCTAAATCGACTATTCTAAAAGAAGATAATGAAAACACTTAACAAAAAAATCCTTACTTGACCACTTGAAGATTCTACCTTGTTAAAATAGAAGAAAAAAATGATGATTTCGGCTTGAACAAAAGGAAGAGAAAAAAATATGGTGTTTTTGGCTATGGTGGTTTCGGGTTTTCAACAAAAGAAAAGAAAGAAGAAGATGAAAATAGAAGATGGAAGTTTCGGCCTTAGTAAGGTAAATGAGAAGAGAAATTTGAGAGAAAGAGATGATTTGATTTTTTTGTAGAAGGTGATTTCGGTTGAAAGTGAAAAAGAAGAAGATGGTGATCATCAAAAGAAAAGAAATGGGTTTAGAAGTTTATGTGCATTCGGCCATGAGGGAAAAGTGAAGAAAAATAGGTCTTTGAGCTTTGGTACTTTCGGTTACAAAGAGAAAAGAAAGATATTATGTTTTGGAGAATAGGAACTAGAAAGACTTCACAAAACCGAAATGGTAAATTGCAAAAGACTAAAAGAAGAGAAAAAGGCTTCTCTTTTGTGTAATAGGCAATCGGCTAAGAACAAGGTTTTGGAGAGAAAAGAAATGATGCACAAATTGGTTAAAGTTTTGGCCAACTATCCCCCTAATGCCTATGCAAAAATTCAGCCAACCCTTACCAACATGATCCCCTTTTTCCTCCTCATTTCTTCCCCATCAATCCCTTGATTCCAAACACAATTAAACCATCCCCCCTTAGCCCCTAAAGTCGACTAGGTTCATGGTCAAATGACCATGAAAAAGCTTCCAAAACATTATCCTTTCTTCAAGCCTTTTGTCCCCCTATCTTACCTTAACTTCATGATTCCATGCCATAATTTCTAGCTTGCCTTTTACATATGGTCTACTAACCAAAAATAAAAAAATGACCATCCATTCTAGAATAATCTTGGCCAACACTATAGGAAAGAAAACAAAAAATTAAAATTCTTCCACTTGCTAACTAGGGAATTCGAACCTCTCTCCTCATGCATTCACTCATGCACCATTACCACCTTGCCAATTGACTTATTATGCTTAAAACCTCTTGTCAATATTTCTTAAAGCCTATCTTGCTTAGCTCCATCTTAATTATTAAAAATTTAATATTTCTCTAAGCATTCACTTACATAATTGAAGTTCGAAAAACTTCCCAAAACATACTCAATTATACTTAGGCATCCAACAACATTCAATTAAGTAAAGATGCATAACCCCTTAATTCAGGATGTTACAGTTAGGCTTTAATTCAAAATTATTAGCAGCTATAGCAGGCCTAACAATACTGGATTCTGCTCCTGTTAATTGAGGTTTAGCATAATTGGTGGATTATTCTCGTCCATCCCTTCAGTAGGATTGGATTTGCCTTGTTGCTTTTCTTCTTGGTAATTTAAAGCTCGCCTGATTTCTCTGCAATTCCTATGTACGGTAGCTTCGATATCACTATCATATACTAGAGGTCCTGTCAGGTTCCTTCTAGTTATAAACTAGAGGTACCTACTAGGAAAAGAAATAAAATTAGCAAAAATAATAAAATAAAATAAATTGCGAAAAATAAAAGTAAAAATACTGGCTAAAGTAATAAAAATAGATTTTTCTTAATATTTTAATTCCCCGGCAGCGGCGCCAAAAACTTGATCGTCTGAATTGTCGAGTTTTAAAATTTATAAAGAGAATCATCAAACCTGGGAACTAACTCTGACAACGACTTAAGGCAAGTGCACCTATCGAACAGTAGTATAGTTTAGGCAAGACCGGATTGTCGAACCCAATGGAATTAAAAGTACTAATACTCACTTTCTTTTTATTATTTAGCCTAAATATTAAGTGATTGGTTGTTTAATCTAAAAGATAACTAATTACTAAACTAAGATGCAAAGACAAAAAGAACAAATTGAAGAAATAACTTTTGGAAAAAACTCAGTTGATTACGACGATACCCTAGAAGGAATCCACCTAGACTTCACTTGTTATCTAACACCGAACTGCATTTATTTATTCACTTAGCTTGATCCGTAAGACTCCTAATTTATATTAAACCATCTCTCGAGGCGAATAACGTCTAACCCTAGGTTGATTAATTGAAATCTCTTTCTAATTAAAACCCCTAGAATCGCATTAACTCGATCTATGAACTCCCATATTAGGTTTCACCCTAATCCAGCAAAATCTCGTCACCTTATCTCTAGGCGCGCGATCAACTCCGCTTAATAATGCTAGATCTACTCTTAAGCAGGGACTTTTGCTCCACCACCTAAGCACATTCAACTTGAATCAATATCCCAGAAATAATAACACAAGAATTAAGTACACATAATTAAGAACAAACTAAGTATTTATCATATAATTCAGAAAACAATAATATGATTCATCTAGGTTTCATCCCCTTCAGGTATCTGAAGGGTTTAGTTCATAATGATAAAAGAAAACATCTCAAGAGCAATGATAAAATAAAACATAAGAAATCCCTAAAACCCCCTGAAGGAATTGAAGGAGAGATCCGCCGTCTTGAGTAGAATTTCGGCTTCTTGAGATGGATCAACTAGATATCGTCGAGTGATTCCCACAAATCTGGCTTTCTGGCTTGGCCTTTTGGCCTAGCTGACTGCCTAACTGACCCCCCTCTTTTAGGTTACACTTAGGGTGTTTATATAGACTTTTGGAATGCTATACTTGGCCCCTAAGTATCCTAATTCAAGTATAATTCCTACTCGGGTGTTTGAATAGACTTTGGAACGTGTTTCTTTGCCTCAAAGTATCCAAATCCGAGTAAAATTCCTCTTTTCCACGATAAGGGCATGGCTATGGTACACGCCCGTGTAAATCAATTTTAGGCCATATTTTGGGTCTGTTGATGGAGGCACGACCATGTAAATCATGGTTAGGCCGTGTTCTAGTTAATTGACGAGGTACGGCCGTGTGACTTGAAGTCCAGGCATGTCGATTTCCACTTTGGCCCAAATTGGCCCGTTTTAAGCCCGTTTCTTTTTCTTTTCATCCTCGGGTGTTTCTTGAGTATAAAACATGAAAAGAAAGGATTAAGAGAACCTTTTTATATAAATCAAGGGTTAAATCATCCAAAAGCATGCTAAATATGGGGTTAAAATATGTTACTTTTACGGTTTATCAGTGGACAATTCGTAGGCTATATACCAAGCCCTTTCCACCCTACAATGCACATATACATACTTCCACTCAAAATAATACAACTCCTATCCCATAAGCAAGTCTAAGATCTCATTCCAACATACAAGATAATAAAAGGATCAAAGACTTCATGAATTTCATCTTCATTAAGCAAAAGAGTTTGCCAAGTATTTGCCTAACTCATAAGGCCATTTACAAAATGACTTTTACAAACTTACATAACCAACACTTTAACTAACAATTACAACTTAAAAAAATACTCAAGTCCTATACATGCCATACTCAAAATAAGTCTAAAATTGTTATACCAAAGTGCTGTCGATAGTGTGATTATCGAACTCCTATGTCCACGATCCTCGAGTTACCTTGGCAATACCACAAGAAAGAAAGGAAATGAAAACGGGGTAAACATAAAGCTTAGTAAGTTTGCATGGAAATAAATAGCACAAATAAGCCCATAAAATAATCCATCTACGGTGTTAGCTAATCGTACACGAGTCAAGGCTTATTGACAATACTTACTTACAATTGCCCTTATCTAGCACATACCGTGCCACATATCGAAACCAATTATTCGTGACTCATTCACAAGTACCTGTATTCATTAATTCACATGACTTAAATATCATTCACATTTCTACTTCTAAATTCGTCTACTTATCCCTGTATTCACAAGGAATAGTCAAGGACGTGTGTTTATCGTCATTACTGTAAGTATAAAGCCAATGCCACATCCTTGAGGTTGTCTTACATGGAGTCACCTCTAGATGCCAATGCCATATCTCGGATATGGTCTTATATGGGATTACCTCTAGGTGCCAATGCCATAACCCAAATATGGTCTTATATGGAATTTCCTATCATGTATCGATGCCATATCCTGAATATGGTCTTATATGATTTTCATATTCATTACCGAAGCCATATCCCAGATATGGTCTTATACGGGATCTCAACTAGGTGCTTAGGCCATGTCTTGGACATGGTCTTTTACGGGACCTTATCTATTTCATATCTCAATGACAACATTTTTTATAATCAATATGGCCCATTAGGACTTCATCATCTCATTCACATTAACTACTCAATTTAGTAGAGCATCATGCATTAATATAATGCCAAGCATTCTCAACATGCTAACATAAATGTTGCTTTAATCACATACAAACTTACCTCGATTTCAAAATGAGCTAGCTTGTCGATCTAGTTCGAGACTTTGTTCTTTTCCCGATCGAGGTGGGTCCTCAATTCTTCTTGCTCTATAATAGCAATTTAACTCATTTTAACCACTATATTACTAAAAGCATTTCAAAACTCATGCTTAGGTAAAAATACTATTTTGCCCCTAGACTTTGGCAAAATGATCATTTTGCCCCTAGGCTCAATAATAAATTCTAATCACATTTCTACCTTCAACAAGCCAAGGTGAACATTTAATGCTTTTAAAGCTATCATCAAAAATCAATATTTCATATATTAACCACAAACTTTATAACTTTTTCATCAAGGTCCTATTTGGTATTTTCATGCTCACACCTTTCACAAAAGTTGTTCATCTAACATCTAAGACTCATTTTGTTCCATAAAGATGCAGCAATAATAATGATAGCTCTCATTGTAAAACTTTAAACTTATCAGAATATTGCACAATAGCCCCCTCATTTGAAAGCTTAAGCTTTAGGGGTCTCAAAAGTACAACTATTTTCAATAAAAGATCACTAAAACACTTACTAGGATGAAGGAGAGCTTGCTCAAAATTTTAAGCTTTCAAATCTCTACTTTTCTTGCAAAAATTGGTGGAGAAAGATGGAGAGAAAGATGATATCTTTTCTTTCCTTATTCTAATATTAAAATAGTCAAATTGGTCACCCACTTTTACCAACTTTGACCAACATTGTCCATATTTGTTTCCTATATTAGCCTACGGCCGGCCAAGAAAAATATTAGGGGGGTCTAATTGCCTAATAAATACCTCCAATTGACAATCTATGGCCATTTGGTACTTTTAGCTTATAGAATGGAATTTTTGCACTTTATGCGATTTAGTCCTTTCTCGCGATTAAGCATAAAATCGTTAAAATTAAAGCACCAAAATTTTCATGCACATATGCTATCATGTTTTAAATCATAATATAACATGAAAATAAATTTCTCTAATCTTGGATTAGTGATCCCGAGATCACTATTCTGACTAGCCCTTAAATCGGGCTGTTACAGAAGAAGTCAGAATACATGCTCTGCTTTGGCATGGCCTGGACATATGGGGGTGTCTGGTGATCATGTGAGACACACAGACTAATTACACAGGCATGTGACCTCAATAGTATTGAAGAATATTTGAATTTTTGAAAAATTTCATTAGTGTTCGGTTTAGTCCTAACCCTTTTCTAACACATGTTTAAGGTTTCGTAGATCTATATGAGGGACAGTATGTTTGTATTTGAGTACGTATGATTGATGATAGACTTTGTGTCGTGGGATGGATGTGAATTATTATGTTTGCTCGGTAACGCCTCTTAACCCTATTTTGACGATGGTCTCGGATTAGGGGTGTTACATTTATTGGTATCACAGCTATGGTTTAATCGATTCTCAGACTAATGTAGTGTGTGTGAGTCTAGCTATACATGCCATATATGAAATTGCAATAGTGTGATGAATTCTGACAGTTGAAAATGTATTTTCATAAAGCAAATGGATCCCGATCGAGTAGTTGTTGATGATGTAGAGAATAACGCGCCTGCTCCCACTCAAGGGATAGCGCCGACCATATCTAGGCCAAATAAAAGTAGTGAAGGAGGAGAGGCTGAACAAGCCTTTTTTTGTATGATGATTGAGTGGCTTTCGAAGTTTGTTCGAATGAATCTGGCTACTTCACAACCTCCACCCCCACAAGTACCTATTGTGCCACAAGTAGTAGATCCGATCAGATTGAGTAAACCTTCTGTGGATAAGATTCAAAAGTATAAGGCTGAAGAATTTAGGGCCACAGTTGATGACGATGCTGAGCGAGCTGAGTTTTGGCTCGAGAATACAATTTGGGTATTCGATGAGATGTTGTTGACTCCTGATGAGTGTATTAAGTGTGAAGTTTCTTTGTTGAGAGATACAGCTTATAACTGGTGGAAGACGTTGACATCCGTGGTTCCGAGAGAAAGAATCACCTGGGATTTCTTTCAAGTTGAGGTCATAAAGAAGTATATCAGTCAACAATTCATTGATCAGAAACGTTAAGCGTTTCTAGAGCTAAAACAAGGTCGCATGTCTGTTACCGAGTACGAGCAAAAATTTGTGAGATTGAGCCAGTATGCAAGAGAAATGGGTTTGTATCGAAGCTACTATGTGTAAACACTTCATAGAAGGGTTGAATGAAGACATTAAGTTGTTGGTTGGGATACTTGATATAAACGAATTTGTTATGTTAGTCGAAAGAGCATGCAAAGCCGAGGAGCTCAGTAAAGAAAAGAAGAAAGCTAATTTTGAAGCTCGTGATGAAAGAAAAAGATTGATGAGTAAGTTTTATCAACCTTCGACGAAGAGATTTAGAGATACAAGCAATCGATAACAAACTTCATTGGACATCCGAATAGAGATCGTGCAAGACTAAGTGTTGGTCTGAGAACTCAAGCTCTAATAGAATCAAGTATTGGTAGTGCCAAAATTAACAAACCTGATGTAGACAGTCTGGAAGACGACATGTGGGAGAATGCTGGGGCAAGTATACAATAGGGTTTGCTATAAATGTGGATCACGAGATTACTTTATTCGAGACTGCCCAAAGATGGTTGAGGAAGAAAATGTTCAGAATGTTAGATCGAGTAATGTGACGGCTAGGGGTAGACCACCCAGAAATGCTAGGAATGTGAGTGGAAGCCAGAGAGGAACCACCGATACAGCTATGAGATCAGAGGCGAGAGCACCTACTTGAGCTTATGCTATACGTGCACGAGAGGAAGCATCATCTCTAGGCGTCATTACTGGTACTTTTACTTTATTCGATGCTGATGTGATTGCACTAATAGATTCAGGTTCAACTCATTCCTATGTGTGTGTGAATCTAGTATTGAATAGGACTCTACCTGTTGAGTCTACTGAATTTGTGGTTAAAGTATTGAACCCTTTAGGCAAATGTGTCTTAGTGGATAAGGTGTACAAGAATTGCCCATTGATGTTTCAGGATGTTTATTTTCAAGCAAATTTGATGTTGCTACCATTCGATGAGTTCGATATAATTCTAGGTATGGATTGGCTCACTCTACATAATGCCATTGTGAATTGTAAAAGAAAGAGTATTGAGTTGAGAAGCTAGAACGATGAGATAGTTCGAATTGAATCCAGTGGTATGAAAGGGTTACCAGCTGTTATATCTGCGATGAAAGCTTTGAATTATGTGAGAAAGGGTTGTGAAGCTTTTTTGGCATATGTGATTGATACAAAAGTGTCAGGAAAGAAAGTTGAATCTGTGCCTGTGGTTTGTGAGTTTCTAGATGTGTTTCCTGAAGAACTACCAGGATTACCTTCGAATTGGGAAGTTAAATTTGGTATTGAATTAGTGCCGGGGACTACTCCTATTTCAATAACTCCATATAGAATGTCACCAATGGAATTGAAAGAGTTAAAGTCACAGTTGCAAGAGTTAACTGGTAGAGGGTTCGTAAGGCCGAGTTTTTTGCCCTAGGGTGCTCTTGTGCTATTTGTGAAAAAGAAAGACGGTACTATGAGAATGTGTATTGATTACCGATAATTGAACAAAGTGACGATAATGAAAAAATATCCGTTGCCTCGTATCGATAATTTGTTTGATCAGCTGAGAGGAGCTACGGTGTTTTCTAAGATAGATTTGAGATCGGGCTACTATCAGTTGAGAGTTAAAGAATATGATGTACCGAAAACTGCTTTCAGAACAAGGTACGAACATTAGGAATTCTTAGTGATGCCTTTTGGACTAACGAATGCTCCTACAGTGTTTATCGATATGATGAATTGGATATTCAGGCCGTATTTGGATCATTTCATTGTGGTGTTCATTGATGATATTTTGATTTACTCATGTGATGAGACACAGCATGTTGAGCATTTGAGAATTGTGCTACAAACTCTGCGCGAGAAACAGTTGTATGCTAAGTTTAGAAAATGTGAGTTTTGGTTGAGTGAGGTTGGGTTCCTGGGGCATATTGTGTCAGCTGCGGGAATTCAAGTTGATCCGAGTAAAATCTCTGTTATATTAGAATGGAAACATCCGAGAAATATGTCTGAAGTTCGTAGTTTTCTGGAACTAGCGGGATATTATAGACGATTTGTGAAAGGCTTCTCGATGATTGCAATTCCGTTGACGAAGTTGTTACAAAAAGATGTTAAATTCGAGTGGTCAGAAAAGTGCCAATAGAGTTTTGATCAGTTGAAAGTATTGTTGACAGAGGCTCTAGTGTTAGTTCAGCCTGAATCGGGCAAAGAATACATAGTTTACAGTGATGCATCGTTGAATGGTTTGGGTTGTGTGCTTATGCAAGATGGCAAAGTTATTGCTTCTGCTTCGAGGCAGTTAATGTAACAGTCTGAAATTGACCCTAATCAGAACGGTGGTTTCGAGACCATGAATTCGAGTCTGAATAATATTTTAATATTATTTTCTGTGTCGTAAATATGTGATTAAGTGTGTGGTAAATTCTCGTAAGTTAAATTGTTCGTTTGTGTGTGTTAATTTGATAAAAGGATGAAATTGCATGGAATGTGAAAGTTGCATACTATTTATTGAGGTATCAAAGTGTTGTGGCTTTTAAAAATTGTGGCCTTGCATGGCAATTAAGCCATTTTTATGGTTAGTGGACGACAAGTTAATAAATGGAATGAGTTTTATATGTTATAATAATGTTTATTATTTTTATGATAAAAGAAAATGGGTTAGTGGCTTCATATTATTCATTCCCTTGTCGAAACCATAAAAGAAAAAGAAAGAA
Source organism: Gossypium rotundifolium (assembly GCA_025506655.1). Lineage (NCBI taxonomy): Eukaryota > Viridiplantae > Streptophyta > Magnoliopsida > Malvales > Malvaceae > Gossypium > Gossypium rotundifolium. The sequence continues at coordinate 81,487,238 of CP106725.1, forward strand.
AAAAATTTGCTAGGCATTCGGCACTTGCAAGCTAAAATTAAGGTGAGTTTTGCTTTCGATTTTTGATAATTTCTACGTTTTTGCAATCGTTGCTTCGAATACCTCAAGACCCATGCTTGAATTTTTGATTTTGATGAATATTTTGAAATGTTCCATTGATGAGCTCATGATTTTTATGATGATAGTTGGTGAATTATGAAAGATATATGTTAGATTAACATATTTTGTATTGAAATTTTTGGTGAAATTGAGTAATTAGGGCTAAATTGAGAAAATAAATTTTTGAGGGGTTAAAATGCAAAATAAATGAAAGAAATGGACTTGTATAGTCCCTATGAATATTCGGCCCTCGGGTTGTGTAATGAAATTTTGTGTATTTTATGTTTTGTGCAAATAGGACTAAATTGTAAAAATGTGAAATATTAGGGGCAAAATGGTAATTTTCCTAATTAGGTGTTTTTGGATTAAATTAAAATGAAATGTACTTGAATGAGCTTATTTTAAATATGTTTAGATCAAGAACAAAGAAAATCAGATTTGGATCGGGGAAAAATGAAAGTTCGCGAATGCCGATCTTCGTCGTTCGTTGATAGTCGAGGTAAGTCCTTAGGTAAATATAAGTCAAAGAATTATTTGTGAGTATAATAAATGATGAAATTTGAATATTTTAAGCATAAATATATCAAATGGCCGAATGTAGGGGTATAATATTAGATTGAGTTTTATCTGTTGAAAGTAATGTGTAATAGATATGCTCAGTTGTTATGTGAAAGTGATAAGCATTACATAGGTTTTTTGAGATGCTAGTGTTGAGAAATGTGCATTGAACGATTTATTATGTTGTTATTTTGGGCTTCGAGCCTAGCAGGCCTTGTGTCGGTGACTTATTTCAGGCTTTGAGCCTAACAGGCCTTGTGTCGGTGATTTAATTCGGGCTTACAGCCTAGCAGGCTTAATGCTGGTGTTTATACTTCGGACCTTTGGTCTAGCAGGCTCAATGCTAGTGTTTATACTTCGGACCTTTGGTCTAGCAGGCTTAATGCCAGTGGGTAATTCGGGCTTGAATGCCTAGCAGGCTAAATGCCAGTGATACGCTATAAATGAAGAATTTGAGAATGATATGAGGTATGGCATATTAAATGATATGTGTTAGAAGCTCGGGTAAGAGTTGGCTTCTAGTATTAGTAAGAAATGAAGTAGCTCAGTTCATTACCATTTTACTTAAGTATGGTGTGATGAAGTGAATGATTCATTAAGTATGTTATTTATTGATGATGATCTTATCATTAACAGGTATGAACATTTAATTTGTGTGAGGTTGAGATATGTATATATAACACATGGAAGATTCGATAATAATCAAAAGATGAATGGTAAAAGTGTTGAAAGTATTTGTAATTGAGTTTGTTTGACTCAAAATATATGAATAAACATAATACTCAATGATTTGTTGGTATATGCATTTATGATATCCATGTGCTAATATTTAAGTCAAAGTATTACTAGTATTCGGTTAAGCATAGTTTACATGTTGGAATGATTAAATTCAATGCCAAAAGCATGGAGATTAATATGTTTAAATGTTAGTTTATTGCATTAAGACTTGCTTGAGACTTACTATGCTAGTAAGCTTACTTTGTATGTTTTAATGTGATGTTATATAGATTTTGGGTCAGCTAAGGGCTCGGGGAATCATCGTCGAAGTCACTCACACTATCGACTTATTTTGGTACTCATAGAAGTTGAATTTTAAGCATAAGGCATGTATAGGCTAGCCTGATATTTTGAATGATACTTGTTAATGTTTATAGCCATGCGAAAATGGCTATCTCTATTGGGTTAAGTTTAATTCCCATATTTTTGTTACAATGGCTTGTTTATAATGCTTTTGAATGTATAAATTTGGTCATGGTTTAATCACGTATGCTAAGTAGTCATGTGATATATATTTATATATGTGTTAAGCGTTTAGTTATGTGTTTGGAAATGGGGAAAATGATGGATGTTCGATGAGTCATAGTATATAATATAGTAGTTAAATAAAATTCCTATCATATAGATATGGTGTATCTGGTATAAGCTCGACATATTGATATGTTTTGCATTTTTGAATTTGGTTCGAATGAAGTAGGTATGATTGAAAGATGTACATTTCGGTTGGCTTAATTTAGTTTATTTGGATGACTAAGTGTATGGATGATTTCCATGAGATCATTTGATATGAATAACTTTAGAATGTATATTATAGAAGATCATTAGGTTTAATCTAAGATGTTAATAACGGTTAGATGGTTAAGTCAAGGCTAGTATGTATTAGTTAGGTATTATTTGGAATTTATGTGTATACATTAATTTTAGTCTTTTATGGAATATGAAATATGTTATGCAATGCATATGTGTGTTCGGTTAAGCTTTTGAGAGATATCTTCATGTAACCAAATTGTTTGAAGTATTAGTTGTTTAAGCTTAATTTCAAAATTTGGTAAATGTTCATATCTATGATGTATTGATATATATATATATATATATATATATGAAATTAACTATATGTGATTTCTTAATTTGATTAAGTGTTTGACTCTATCTAGACTTAGTATAAGCTATGTAATGTACATAAAATTATATATGTATGTCTTTGTAGAATCGGCCAAGTAAATGAGTGTGTGCATGATATTATAATAAGCTTGTATGTTTCTACAGTATGGGATAAGGTTTTAAACCACATGTTTCGATCTTATAAGTAAGTTGAAATAGGACGATATATGGATCATGCTTATTTTAATCAATTAAATACGATTCGCTTGTTGGTATGAGCAATTCATAAAATAAAAGATATGATAAATGAGGTTTATGCTATTTGCATTGTTGTGTGGTATTATTGAAATGTACATTGCATGATTATTTTGTGTTTATCCGTGATCATATTGAATATGACTTAGTTAGTATATTAAGTATGTATTACGCATGGGACTGTCTGTTTATAATTGAACCATTTTATAAGGATGTTTAACTAAAACATAAATTGATTGAGTAAAAGTTTTTACTTATCTGGTAATACTCGTAACCCTAATCTAGCGACAGACACGGGTTAGGGGTGTTACAGTTAAAGCCACATGAAAAGAACTATCCGACGCAGAAACTTGAATTAGCCGCAATTGTGTTTGCGTTAAAGATTTGGTGCTACTACTTATTTGGTGAGAAATGTCATGTTTATACCGATCATAAGAGTTTGAAGTACTTGATGACTCAAAAAGAATTGAATTTGCAACAGAGAAGGTGGTTAGAATTGTTGAAAGACTATGAACTTGTAATTGATTATCATTGGGTAAAGCTAATGTTGTGGCTGATGCTTTAAGAAGAAAGTCTATATGTGCTTTGAGATGAATGCTTAGAAAGATCTATGTGATGATAGTACAGTTTTGGCCGAGTTCAAAGTAAAGCCGATGTTTGTACATTAGATTTGTGATGCTCAAAAAAGTGATGTTGAAATGATAGCTAAATGAACTCAGTGTGAATTAAATGTTGATTTAGAATTTTGAGTTGATAGTGATGATTGTCTGAGATTTAGAGATCGAATTTGTGTTCTGAGAAATTTAGAGTTAATTCAGATGATTTTGAATGAAGCTCACAATAGTCGATTGACTGTTCACCTAGGGAGTACAAAAATGTATAATGATTTGAAACAGTTTCATTAGTGGCATAGTATGAAACGGGACATCTCTGACTTTGTGTCAAAATGTTTAATTTGTCAGCAAGTTAAAGCTGAACATCAGGTTCCATCTGGGTTGTACAACCGATCATTATTCTTGAGTGGAAATGGGAGAGAATTACGATGGACTTGGTGTCGGGATTACCTTATCTCCGGGAAAGAAAGATTCAATTTGGGTGATAGTTGATAGATTAACAAAATCAACTCATTTCATTCCGGTGGGAGCAGATTATTCACTCAATAGATTGGCTGAATTGTATATTGCCGAGATTGTGAAATTACACGGGGTGCCGCTATCTATTGTATCTGATAGAGATCCGAGATTTACTTCACAATTTTGGAAGAAATTGCAAGAGGCTTTAGGCACAAAATTGCATTTCAGTACTACATTTCATCCGCAAACGGATGGTTAGTCTGAGCGGATCATTCAAGTTCTCGAAGATATGTTAAGATATTGTGTACTTGAGTTTGAGAATACATGGGAAAAAATTTGGTGTTGATTGAATTCGCATATAACAACAGTTTTCAATCTAGTATCAAAATGGCACCATATGAGGCTCTTTACAGTCAAAAATGTTGAACTCCATCGTATTGGATTGAGCTGAGTGAGAATAAAATTCACGGGGTTTATCTTATAAAAGAGACTGAGCAAAAAATGAATGTAATTCGAGATAGTTTGAAAGCAGCCTCAGATCGTCAGAAGTCTTATGCAGACTTGAAACAAAAATATATTGAATTCAAAGTTGGCGATAAAGTGTTTTTGAAAGCCGTGGAAGAAAATACTTCAATTTGGCCGGAAAGGCAAGCTGAGTCTGAGGTTCATCGGACCGTATGAGATCACTGAGAGAGTTGGAACGGTTGCTTATAGATTGATGTTGCCACCTGAGTTAGAAAAGATCCATATTGTGTTTCATGTGTCGATGCTTCGACGGTACCAATCTAATCCGTCTCATTTGATTGCTCCTACTGAGGTTGAAATTCAGTCAGACTTATCGTATAGTGAAGAACCGATTCGAGTTCTAGCACGAGAGATCAAATAGTTGAGAAACAAAAGAATTTCCTTAGTGAATGTATTGTGGCACAAACATAAAGTTGAATAGGCTACGTGGGAGCCTGAAAACGTTATGAGAGAGCAATATCCACACCTATTCATTGGTAAGATTTTCGGGGACGAAAATCCTTAAGGATGGAGAGTTGTAACAACTCGATTTAGACCCTAATCAAAATAGTGGTTTCGAGACCATTAATCCAAGGTTGGAATAATATTTTAATGTTATTTTTCGTGTTGATTATGTGTGATATAGCCTGTGTGAAAATTCTGTGTGGTAATTTTATCGATTGTGTGTCAAATTGAGAGAAAGGATTTAATCGCATAAAGTGTAAAATGCCGTGTGATGATTGTTAAGTGCTATTGTGGTTGTCTTTATAATGCGGAGGCCTTATGTAGCAATTAAACTAGTTATAAGTTAGTGGATGAGTAATGGACGGTTGTGCCATTAAAATGAACAAGTTTTATTTGTGATTAGTTAATGGTAATTTAGTAAAAGGTGAATTAATATGTAAATATGATAAAATAACATGAAAGAAAAGCATAGTTATCATCTTTTGTGTCGAAAATTGGCAAAGAAAAAGAAGAAAGAATAAGCTAGGTTCGGCTAGCATTTGATCCAAATTAAGGTATGTTTTGAATTTGGTTTTTGATGATTTTTATGTTTTTGAGATTGTTGCTTTGTCTACTATCAAGCCCATGTTGTAATTTGAAGAATTGATGATGTTTATGAGATGCGCCATTGATGAAATGGTGAGCTTTGTGATGAGTATTGGTGTTAAAAGAAAGATATGTGTTAGATGAACATGTGTTGTTCTTAAATTGTTGGTGAATTTAGTTAATTTGGCCTAAATTGTGAAAAGTATAAATAGAGGGACTAAAATGTAAAATAAATGAAATATGTGGGTTTGTATGAACACAAGGAAAATTTGGTTAGGCTTGTGTGAAAAGAAATTATTTGAATTTGATGATTTTGTGAAATAGGGACTAAAGTGTCGAAATGTGAAAATGTTAGGGCTATTTTGTAAAATGCCCTAAATAAGTGTGTGTGGATTAAATTGAATGAATTGGTGATTGAATGGATTAAATTTGAATGTGTTTACCAAGAAAGGAGAGGTTCAGATCGAGACCTAGGCAAAGATAAAGTGCTCGATTAATCGATTGTTTCGATAGTTCGACGTCCGAGGTAAGTTCAGACATAATACGTGTATTTAAATATGTTAATGTTATGAGATGAATGATGTGATATTATTGAATTGTGAATGCTATGTGAGGGTTCATGTTATGTGGCACTAAGTGTGCGTATTCAGAAATGTGACTGAGATGATTAGCATTGTGTGTGCGAAATAATATAAGCTTCGGCTCTGTGTTTGGCACTGTATGTGCGATACCGATTTAAGATCGGTTTGATATAGATGCTGTAATAGGCCCAATTCGCCCGGGCTTATTTTACCAAAATTAAACACAAAAACAAAATAAAGTCCAATAAAAAAACAATGTCCATTTACAACCTATCATTAAAACAAACCCAAATTAATAACAAGCCCAACAATACAAATTCCTAAACCCGACCCAAAATAGGGGTACAAAAACAGAGTAGGTTTGAGAATTTCAGAAACCCTAGAAGATTCTAGGGTCTCCAGCGCCGTAGCCATCCTCCACATGTGCCCAGTAACAGCTTCCAGCCCTCCATACGCGCATTTCCACGATGCTCACACCTGCGAGAAGAGTAACAGAATATAGCAACTGACAGAAAAGAGAAATAACAAAAATGAAAAAAAGGATTTTGTATTTAATTATTTTTCTTCATTTTTGTTTCGGCTATATAAGGTCGATTTTAAACAATGTAAAGGATTGGATTTTTTTTATGCAATACGCTGAATGGAAAAGAAAAAGCAACAAATAGCAATAAAAAATCAGATTCAAAAGTTCAAAAGGTCTATTATTCTTTTTTTTTTTCCGCGTCCCTGTTTCTTTCATTTTTTTATTTTATTTACAAGTCGATTTTAAATAAAATAGAAAGAGGGAGGAGACACTACCTTTGATTTTCATGAAAAGCGGAGGTTTTCGACACTCCGACCGTCGTATACAGCAGTTCCGACAGCGGCGCATGCGATGGCGGACCATACCGGAGTTAGGCCGGAAATCGCCTAGGTCAAGAGAGGGGGGAGAGAGTTTCAGATTTTTTTTTTTTATCTCTAAAGGTGAAATGATTTTTTGTATAGAAATTTTTAATTTAAATAGTATAGTAAAACGGTGTCGTTTTGGCTTAATACACCATAGCCTAAAACGACGTCATTTCGTACACTTTGACCCGCATGTTGACCCGACCCAGGGGAAGGATCCGCGTTTTTTTGAGAATGGGTTATTTGCTATTTAAGTCCTTCCGATTTTAATTGGTTATGCAATTAAGTTTTATTTTATTTTAATGTTGCCCAGTAATTTTTGCGCAGTTTTAATTAAGCTCCTATTTAAACGTTGCGTTTAATAACTTGGGTAAATTGCATTTTTAATCCTCTTTAATTTATGCGCATTGTATTTTAACCCTTTTCGATTTCATTTTTAATTTATTGCTTTAGCTATTTAATTTTGCTTTGTTTTCAATATAGTCTTTTAATTATTTTTAATTATTTGCTTATTTTAATTATTCCTTTGTAAAATTAATATTAAATATTATGTTTTAGATAGCTCTAGATATTATTTATTTTTCTATGTACTTTCATATTTTTTATATTCATACATATATTTTAAATTAGATGTTTATTTGTTTGCCATTGTATGGATTATATTTTTAATTTGTAACCATTAATTATTTGTGATTCATCATTGTAATATTTGGTATATGTATTGCTACTTTGCTTTGTATATTATCATTTCATTATAATTTATTTGTTAAAAAAAATCGAGTTTAATGTCGTTCAAGTTTTAAAATCATTCTATTCAAAGGTTTTTAAAATAAGGCAATGTTTCGTGTTTGGAAATCAGAGAGATCGTGCCCTAACGTGCTGGGTTTTAGTTTTTCGTTTGACCAAATAACCGAATATCCTTTTAAAATTTCATTTGTATTTTCTTAGCTTTAAAAATAAGGCAATGTTTCGTGTTTGAAAATTTGAGAAATCGTGCCTTAATGTGTTGGGTTTCAATTTTCTGTTTGACCAAATAACTACATATCCTTTCGAAATTTCATCCATGTTTTCTTAAATTAAAAACAAGGCAATATTTCGTGTTTGGAAATTCGAGAGATTGTGCCCTAACGTGCTGGGTTTCAATTTTTTGTTTGACCAAATAACTGAATATTCTTTTAAGATTTCATTCATATTTTCTTAGCTTTAAAAATAAGGCAATATTTTGTGTTTGGAAACCCGAAAAATCGTACCCTAATGTGTTGAGTTTCGATTTTCTGTTTGACCAAATAACTAAATATCCTTTCGAAATTTCATCCATGTTTTTCTTAAATTAAAAACAAGGTAATATTTCGTGTTTGGAAATTCGAGAAATCATGCCCTAACGTGCTAGGTTTCGATTTTCCGTTTGATCCCAAATAACGAAATACCCTTTCAAAATCTCAATGCATGAGTTTTAAGAATTTTGGGATGATCTAGAATTCGAATACTTAAATTGTTGCATCCTAACATGCTGAATGTGTATTTTATTCCTTCGGAACTAGAGAATCTTAAAACTCGAGTATCTTCAAATGGGTCAAAGAAGGTCGTAATTTAAAATCTTTTAAATTTTAATATAAGGGCACTAGTTAATCAATTTGGTACCAATTTTGGGCGTACGAGGGTGCTAATCCTTCCTCGTACGTAATTGACTCTCGAACCCATTTTCTTAGATTTCGTAGACCAAAATCATTGTTTTAATAAATCAAAATGTTTTATTAAAATAATCTATCTCAAGGTGACCCGATCACACCTTGAATAAAAGATCGGTGGCGACTCCATTTTCTTTTTAAAGTCAACCCCATTTTTCAAAAAACGAAAAAATGGTTTCAACGGCTTGGCGACTCCACTGGGGATTGTTTCAAAAGAGAGTCAAGCCGTAAAATTGATTTGGAAAAATTACGATCCTATTATTAAATCCATTCATATTGTTGTGGTTAGTGTGGTTTGAGTCTTGTAGAATACTTTTGCATCATATTGTATGATCGCTGGGTTTCACCCTTTTAAGTGGGAGTGAAAAGCTACTCCTTCGTGAGGTTTTCACCTCCGTGCAGGATAGTGGACCGTTTTGGGGATACATCCATACCTATGTCTTCGTGAGATTTTCATCTCCGTGCAGCCATAGGGAAATGTGTCCCCCTGAACCGAACTCGGTCCGTATGAGCCTATAATGGGTGAGGATCGAGGAATATTCAGGTTCAGGTGCCTCAACTTTAGAAGTCAAACCGCATGTAAAAGACCCTAAGAGCCCACCCTAGATAGTGCCGCGATAAACCATAGTAGTCATCCGAATAAGTGCTCTATTTGTTTTTTTCTTGCTGGCTTTTACTTTGTATTAAAGTTTCTCGTTTTGTTTTGGGTTATGATTGCATTATATGTCATTTCATATTTGAAAGAGGGTCGATACATGTTCAATTACTAAATTAGAGAGCGTGACATGGAGAGCGAATTTCTTGATAAAATGGAAGATAATACGATTGTCCGTATATTTGTAGTCCGTTTCATGTAAAGAATTTTGCCCTCTAATAAAGTTTTCTATAGAAAATTGAGTCAGAATCAACACCTCTTTACATTCATTTCATGCATTCACATAGCATTACATCACGTGCATTAGATTTCATTAGAAGACCCTAATTGGTTGAAATTATTTCAGCATTAACCTGGACACCAACAAAATCAAACATCCTTATGGTACCTGAACTAAGACGAAAGACATGGATCAGAGATTAGAAAGACTGGAACAACTTCAAAGGGAGATGCAAGATAAACTTCAACTGCAAATGCAAGAGCAGCTTGCTAAGATCCAGTAGGATATGATGGACCAAATGATGGAATCACAAAAGAGTATGATGACTCAATTGACTCAACTACTGGAGGGAGGAACAGACAAAGGAAAGACCCCCATGGTTAACACTGGTTAAGATAATGAGGAATCACTATATCCTCCGAGTTTTACCCCGACACATCTTGAGGTGTACCCACAAAAAACAACCATCACACTGAAACCTCAACAATTTTAGGAGGGAATTTCGATACCGAAAAACTTCCAAAAGGGATCGGGTTCTAACTTAGGGGATCACCCAATTAATGTTGATATCCTTGACTTTGATGAGGCAACAGAAAAGGAAAAGGCAAGGTCTAAATTGCCAAGACAGTTAGAGGATTGATGTAAATGGTTAGAGGACAAATTCAGGGCCATGCAAAACGCTGATAGGCAACATGGAATCGATGCTAAAGATCTGAGTTTGGTGCCAGATCTAATACTTCCCCACAAATTTAAGATGCCAGAATTTGAAAAATACAATGGGACTAGTTGCCCTGAAGCTCACATAACCATGTTTTGTCGCTGAATGACTGGGTATGTTAACAATGCCCAACTGCTAAAACATTACTTCCAAGATAGTTTGGTGGGAGCAGCATCCAAATGGTACAATCAATTGAGCCATACCAAAATTGGTTCTTGGAGGGATTTAGAACAGGCATTCATGAAGTAGTACAGTCACGTAACAGACATGACCCCTGATAGAATTACCTTGAAAAACATGGAGAAGAAACCAAGCGAGAGTTTTCGGCAATATGCATAAAGGTGGAGAGAGGTTGCCATACAAGTCTAGCAACCTCTTTTGGAGAAAGAAACTACCATGCTTTACATCAACACCTTGAAAGTCCCATTTATCAACCATATGTTGGGGAGCGCCACGAAGAGTTTCTCGGACATAGTGATGTCCGGTGAAATGATCGAAAACACTGTGAGAAGCGTTAAAATAGATACGGGGGAAAGCGCCAAAAGATCAGCCCCGAGAAAGAAAAAAAATGAACTAAACAATGTGGGAGTATACAACAAGGGCTACTCAAAGAAAATCACCATCGGCCAACCAAGGACGATGACCACTAGCCTTCAGACTCCTCCAAGGCAGTAATCTAACCAAAGGACGAGTACAGAAAAGATTCAATTCACTCCTATCCTAATGACGTACCGAAAGCTATATCAGAACCTGTTTAACGCACACGTGGTGTCCCCTTTCTACCTAACACCATTGTAGCCCCCATACCCCAAATGGTACTATGCAATTGTTCAATGTGACTACCATGCAGGAATTTCGGGGCATTTAATAAAAATTGCACTGCCTTTAAAAAAGTCATTGAAAGACTTAATAAAATGGGCATTGAAAAATTTGATGATACACCAAGTGATGATAATCCGCTACCTAATCACACTGATGGTGGAGTAAATGTGATTGATGGAAAGACATGGAAAAATCAAGGCTGATATCACAGAAGTAAAAACTCCTTTGAGATGGGTTTGGACGGAGATGGTAAAAAGGGGGCTGAGCATGCCAGATCCAAAAAAAAGTTGTGAAAACTCTAGGAACTACTATGAGTTCCATCATGAAGAGGGGCTTGAAATCCAACAATGCATAGACTTTAGAGCCTTGGTACAAGGTCTGATGGACAATAAAAAGATTGAGTTCTATGAAGGAGTTAAAGAAAATGCTAAGGAAATGCTAGAAAATGTGCACATCAATGCCATACATGAAGAAATCACTGAAAAGGGGACCTTGCTGGATATCCGCTCTTACGAACCTGGGAGTGTTCTGAATAATTGGACTGCAAAAGAAATTCCTGTAGTTTTTAGAGCTTACTCAGAGTAATGTTTCGAACACACTTTTTGCTTTTAGCTTAGAAGCAATAAGCATTCCTTTGTGAAATATGCTTATGTCTAAATTTTATTATGAAATACATACATGAGATTATTTTAAATAAAAATCTTCTCTTTCTTTTAGATTCTTTCATTCTTTCATTGTTTTTTCTTAGACCTTTGTTTTGAATCATTCTTTCATTTCATTCATAAGCATACCGTACAAATAGTTATTCTCAAATTTATTTGTTCTTTGTATATTCTTCTGTGCCTACAACAGGTCTCCAGATATTAATGACATGAGTAATGCTACTACGGATTTAGAATATCTTTTTGAGCAAGACATGTGTTTAGAGGGATCCTAGGACTTTAAAGATGACATAGACTGTGGCTTATTTTTGGACTTGTTAAGAATGGTAAAACAAGAGGAAAAGCAAATTATACCTCATGAAGAAAAAGTAGAGATTGTGACCTTGAAAGAGGGAAAGGTACTGAAGATTGGAACATGCATAACTGAAGAGACGAAACGAGACCTTATAGAGTTACTTCAGGAATTCAAAGATATCTTTGCGTGGTCATACCAAGATATGCCAGGGTTAAGCACTGACATCGTTGTGCATCGCCTCCCCATAAAAGAGGATTGGAAGCCGGTTCAACAGAAGCTCCGGAGGATAAGACCAGATATCGTGCTGAAAATAGAAGAAGAAGTCAAAAAGCAGTTTGATGCCGGATTCTTACAGGAGGTCAAATACTCAGAATGGGTAGCCAACATTGTGCCTGTCCCTAAGAAAGATGGGAAAGTACGGATGTGTTTAGATTATTGAGATTTGAATAAGGCCAACCTGAAAGATAATTTCCCCTTGCCTTATATTAATACTCTGATGGATAATATGGCAGGTTACTCGTTGTTTTCATTCACGGATGGGTTCTCAGGTACAATAAGATAAAGATGCATCCTCAGGACATGGGAAAAACTACCTTCATAACCTTATGGGGTACGTTCTGTTATAAAGTGATGACATTTGGGTTGAAAAATACAGGAGCTACATACCAAAGGGCCATGGTGACTTTGTTTCATGACTTTATTTATAAAGAAATTGAAGTTTATGTGGACGACATGATAACAAAGTCTAGAACAGAAGAGGAACACATTCGAGTTTTGAGGAAACTATTCTTGAGGTTGAGAAAATTCCAACTGAAGCTCAATCCAACGAAATGTATTTTTGGAGCTAGATCTGGCAAATTGCTGGGCTTCATAGTCAGCGAGAAGGGAATCGAGATTGACTCAGATAAGGTCCGAGCTATACAAGAATTGCCTTCACTACGCACTTAAAAAGAATTTTGAGGTTTCTTGGGAAGGTTAAATTACATTGCTCGGTTCATTTCACAGTTAACCGAGAAATTTGATCCCATATTTCATCTTCTGAAGAAACATAATCCAGGTGTGTGGGATGATGAATGTAAAAAAGCTTTCGATAGGGTCAGACAGTACTTGTCAAACCCTCTTGTATTATCACCCCCATGCCCGAATAGACCATTAATCCTATATTTGACAGTGTTTGATCACTCTATGGGATGTGTGCTGGGTCAACACGATGATTCGGGAAGAAAAGATAAGGCGATATACTACCTTAGTAAGAAATTCACTGAATGTGAGATGAGATATTCGCCAATTAAGAAATTGTGTTATGCCTTGATTTGGACGACTCGGAGGTTGAGGCAATACATGCTGTACCACATGACCTAGTTAATCTCGAAGTTGGACCCTCTAAAGTACATGATGGAGTCAACCGTTTAGAATGGAAGGATGGTTAGATGGCAGATTTTTCTCTCTAAATTTGATATAGTTTATGTGAGTCAAAAAGCCGTAAAAGGAAGTGCAATAGCAGATTTTCTGGCCAGTAGAGCTCTAGAAGAGTATGAGCCTCTAAACTTTGACTTCCTTAATGAAGAACTAATGTAGTGACAACTACTGAAGAAGATGCTACGAAAGATCACCTCTGGAAATTAAACTTTGACGGAGCATCAAACACTATAGGGAATGGAATTGAGGCATTCTTGGTATCCCCTAATGGAGATCATTATCTATAACACCCCAAACCCGGCCTAGACGTTATGACTGGATCTAGCATGTCACATAGAAGGGTTGTTTAAAAACTTGCGCATTCGTTTAAAAATTCGTATTCTGTTTGAAACTTCGAGCTTTGTTGTTTGTGAAAATCCAATTTGTCTTTATGGTTGTCTTGTAAAAACATTATTTTTAATATATTCAAAAACTTATTTATAACAGAAATCAGATTCAGTGAATTGGAAAGATGTGATATTTTGAAAACAGTTATTGTCGTTTCATGAAAACCACGTATTTATAAGTTTAACAGTTATTAATGAAAACTTAAAAGAAAAATAAACCAATGGCCTTATTACAAAATATTAACCCAAAATAAATAAACTTGAAATAAGGTAAAACTAGATTTACTAAGTTCGCGAGAAATATTCCCGATGTATGGCCACCATAGAGTCCTCTGCCGCTCCAAATCCTCTAACGCTGGGGATCACCTGCAAGGTTAAAATAGAGGGTTGAGTTATGAGAACTCAGTTTGTAATCCCCTAATCGGTCATTTACTGGGCCCGAGCCCATATAGAAGCAGACTTGCCCGAAGCCTATACAGAAACAAATTAGGCCGAAGCCCATGCATAAGCAGACTGGGCCAAAACCCTATTCGGCAACAATCTGGGCCTTAGCCCCATAAACATGATAATGCAACCAGAGTATATAGCCCAACCTAATAATCCATCTGCTACACACCACCCGTACCAGCCCAACACACCTGTGGGGATTTCTAAATCGACCTACCCATCCGCTGCACACCAATAAGGCAGACAAGCTACCAATCATAGAATTTGTGGTGAGCCACCAGAATTTGTGGCAGAGCCACTAGAATATGTGGAAGAGCCACCAAAATATACTTTCTCCGATCATCAAAATCCCAATCCCATGCAGAATGTCATGTATGCAAATTATATATCAAAAAATGGTGTATAAAATAAATTACCATCATAACTAATTAATCAGAATACACACAATAATACTAATCAACCCATAAGGGTATAACAGAAATCTTACCCTCCAAAGGTGTATCAATAATTTACCCTCCAAGGGTATTTTGATAATTTACCCTCCAGGGGTATTTCGATAACTTACCTTCCAGGGGTATTTCAGTAATTTACAATCCAAGGGTATTTCTATAATTTTACCTACCAAGGGTATTTCAGTAATTTACCTTTCGGGGGTATTTCAGTAATTTACCCTTTAAGGGTATTTAGATAATTTTACCCACCAAGGGTATTTTAGTAATTTCACATTTAACGGCCTTTCCGAAGGCCTGCTGTCGCCTCGAGCGACACAGAACCATTTATGGGTCTCTACGGAAGTTTTGGGCCTAAAATCCATTTTAGGCCCAAACGGGCCCACACGCTCGTGTGGCCCAAAATGTATAGTTTCGATTTCAGATTTGCAGATTTTGCATTCGGGCCTATCATTTGCTAGTTTTCCAACAGTTTTGCCCAGGTGGGCCGGATAGCCCATTAGGCCCACTTGGCCCATTTCAGTTCGATCAGGCCCATTACATCCTCGATTTCGTGAGAGTGCCCGTGACACCCTCAAAGACTTACCGTCATTATTTGTATTTTGATTTACCACTATGAGCGCTCGTATGCTCGAGTGGTCACAGTTGCCGACCTTTCGACTTTTCAGCTTTTGGTCGATTCTCAAAACATCACAAGCATTCATCGTCGAAATGGGTGTGAGATTACACACCTGATTTGGATTTCTCGGAAGAACTACCCCTTGTTGCCCCTAAGATAACAATGATCCATAGTTAATCTTATTTCTCAAAGAATTCATAACCCAAATTTACCACACTACTCGAATCACTTACCACAAGATGTGATCCCCTCTTACAGAATACCAGTATTCGGCTTTACTCCTTGGCTACTGAAATGAGTTCCTAAAAGAATTAATCGATGAACCCAAAAAGGTTAGCCTCAAATCAACATTCAGCCCCTCCACAAGAGTGAAGGAAAACGATGTCATCTCCACCAAATAGGGTCACAAGAAAAACACTTATCATCAAAATTTAAGGGGTATATGAACAACTTCACCCTTACTAAAACCAACATTAACGATCTCCACCCTTTGCTTGCTTAATAGAAGAGTGTTTCGGCTTAGCTTAATAGAAGAAGGAGTAAGATGTGACGAGAATGAAAGAATGTTACGTTCAGTCCAGGAAGAAAAGAATAAGTGAGGGAGAGAGAAAGAGTGAATGCAAGGATTTATCAAATTCGATCAAGAGAGGAGATGTAGGTAATCCACCTAAAACAATTGGGAGAAAAGATCGAGAAGGAGATGTACGGCTGGTCAGTTTTCTACAGATTTGGCTAAGACTCAAATGAGGAAAAGAAATGAAGAAAAAGAGTGTACAAAGGGAATAGAAGAGAATGTGCAAAACAAAGAACCCGAAATGTCTAAGGAGAATGCCTAAAATGAAAAAAAAAATGCTAAGAACCACTAGAGAATTTAGGCACACACTAAAAGGTTTTGGTTTTTCTTCTTTGCTACCCCCCAAATGCCAAATTTCCTTACCAAAATCAACCCCTAGACGAATTTCTCCTCCACACACACCCCACATTCGGCCAACCACTACCTCTCACCCTCAAATCCCTTGATTCACTCTACATTTTTCTCCCCAACATCCTTTCCATCACCCATTCAAATGGTTTGACCAAGTCACCAACCTCCAAGGCAGAGTTCTGACTGAACTCTATTTCTTCCATCAAGCTAACACAAAAATAGAAGCCTTGATTTGCCAACTGTAGGATTCAAACCTCCAACCTCCTTGCAATTCCCTTGACGCCACACCACCTTGCCATTTTCTCCACTTGTGTCTTAAAACATGCACAACTAAAGATAAGTCTATGGTCAAAGTCTAAATCTATTTAAAAGTAATAATCTAAAAGAAATGCAAGTGCCAAGACTTGAACCTTGGATCCCCTTGCTTTCCTGTGGCGTCACTCCCTTGCTCTCTAAGTGGCGCCACTTGCCATTAGGCGACAACTCCTTTTATGACATTTCTTTCCATATTTTATTCTTAAAGCCTACCTACTAACCCTCAGGGTTTTATTCACCTAAAACCAAAATTTTCCTAAAGCCCAGGTTTGATCCCGGGCCTTTATAGAAGCTTCCTAACCTTCCAAAATCACTCACCTAATAGGTTTCACTTGCATTAGTGCCATTCTCTTGTTCCCAAAAATTTTAATCGCTCCCATTGCCAAGGCCCAATGGGCCCAATTCTACTAAGCCCAAATTTGGGTCGTTACAAATCTTCCCCCCTTAAAGAAATTTCGTCTTCGAAATTTCCAGCCAACAGGGTAGTCATGTACCCACTACCCCACTACGCTACCTCCGTGCACTCTCAACCAATAACACCAATACACTTCTAACTTACTTAAGAAACCTCTTCACACAACCAAATATCTAACCATAGAGGCAAACATATATTTATCACATATATATAAAATTTTCTACATTCCAACATCACATCTAACCACACATACCCGTCTTAATGGTGATGGAATAATCTCGAGCCTTATGCTCCTTAGACCCGCACCTCAAGCATGCTTCTGGCCTCCTCCAACATTCCCCCGGATGATGCCTACTGTAATATTCGCAGACCAGAAAGTTTGGACCTGCCTTCACATGCTTCACAAAATGAGACTACGACCCTAGAGAACCGTGATCTCTTTTCCTCTTACAGTCCACGCACCCAACTCGAAGTGTCTCACCAATTTCTCTAACCTCCTCCAATACCTCCCTAACTAGTTGAGTTAGCACATCATCTCCGGCTCGATCATGAGACCCCGTCCCAGTTACTAGTGATGCCAGCGCCTTCCTTTTGGGTATATGCCTCGATGCTAAGGATCCAGCCCTAGCACCTCGACCTATACCCAGCCACGTGTACCTCGTCTGCGTCCTCTGATACTCATCTAGATGTCACGCGTTAATCTGATTAAGAGTGTTATGCATCAGCTTAGTGTTCATGTAATTTTTAACTGATGTTTTATGAAAGAATAGTAGTATGAGTAGTTTTTGCAGATCAAGTTTCCTACTGTTTCAGTCTCTATATTCTTAATTCCTATAGCTAACAGTTTCAGTGTACTACCACTAACTCTAGTAGTTTTCTCCCTACAGTCATTTCATCATATAATCAAACATAAAATAAAAGGACTTACGGTTTTGGTGCCGGAGATTCTGTGTGGCATACTTCCAATAAAGGTATTTATTTTTATTTTATTATTATTATTTTTTAAACCAAATTTCAAATAAATTTTGAGAAACATTTTTGAACCCATTCCACAGCCGAGTTTTATTATCGGGCTCTGATACCATAAAATGTAACACCCCAAACCCGGCCTTGACGTTATGACCGAATCTAACATGTCACATAGAAGGGTTATTTAAAAACTTGCGCGTTCGTTTCGTATTCTCTTTAAAACTTCGAGCTTTGTTGTTTGTGAAAATCTGATTTGTCTTTATGGTTGTCTTGTAAAAACGTTATTGTTATTATTTCTGAAAACTTATTTATTACAGAAACCAGATTCAGTGAATTGTGAAGATGTGATATTTTGAAAACAATTATTGTCGTTTCATGGAAACCACGTATTTATAAGTTTAACAGTTATTAATGAAAACTTAAAAGAAAAATAACTAATGGCCTTTTTACAAAATATTAACCCAAAATAAATAAACTTGAAATAAGGTAAAACTGAATTTACTAAGTTCGCAAGAAATATTCCCGATGTATGGCCACCATAGAGTCCTCCACCGCTCTAAATCCTCTAACACTGGGGATCACCTGCAAGGTTGAAGTAGAGGGGTGAGCTACGAGAACTCAGTGTGTAATCCCCTAATTGGTCATTAACTGGGCCCGAGCCCATACAAAAGTAAACTGGGCCGAAGCCATGTAAAAGCAGACTGGGCCGAAGCCCATGCAGAAGTAGACTGGGCCGAAGCCCTATTCGGTAACAATCTAGGCCTTAGCCCCATAAACATGATAATGCAACCAGAGTATATAGCCCAACCTAATAATCCATCCGCTACACACCACCCGTACCAACCCAACACACCTGTGGGGATTTCTAAATCGACCCACCCATCCGCTACACACCAATCAGGTAGACAAGCTGCCAATCACAGAATTTGTGGCGTAGCCACCAAAATAACAGAATATACGTGGCATAGCCACTATACAAATTTTGGTAGAGCCACCAGAATATGTGGCAGAGCCACCAGAATATACTTCCTCCGATCATCAAAATCCCAATCCCATACAGAATGTCATGTATGCAAAGCATATATCAAAAATGGTGTATAAAATAAATTACCATCATAACCAGTTAATCAGAATACACATAATCATACTAATCAACCCATAAGAGTATAACAGAAATCTTACCCTCAAGGGGTATTTCAGTAATTTAACCTCCAGAGGTATTTCCGTAATTTACCCTCCAGGGGTATTTCGATAATTTACCCTCTACGGGTATGTCGGTAATTTTACCCATCAGGGGCATTTTGGTAATTTACCCTCTAGGGGTATTTTAGTAATTTACCCTCCAAAGGTACTTTGGTAATTTTACCCACTAGGGGTATTTTAGTAATTTACCCTCTAGGGGTATTTCGGTAATTTACCCTCTAGGGGTAATTTAGTAATTTTACCTACTAGGGGTAATTTAGTAATTTCACATTTAATGGCCTTTTCGAAGGCCTACTGTCGCCTCGAGCGACACAGAACCCTTTATGGGTCTCTACGGAACTATTGGGCCTAAAATCAATTTTAGGCCCAAACAGGCCCACACGCTCGTGTGGCTCAAAACTCATGGTTTCGATTTTAGATTTGTAGTTTTCGCATTCGAGCCTATCATTTGCTAGTTTTCCAACAATTTTGCCCAGGGGGCCAGATAGCCTATTGGGCCCACTTGGCCTGTTTCTGCTCGATCAGGCCTATTACAGCCTCGGTTTCGCGAGAGTGCCTGTGACACCTTCAATGACTTACTGTCATTATTCGTATTTTGATTTACCACTACGAGCACTCGCACGCTCGAATGGTCACAGTTGCTGACCTTTTTGCTTTTCGGCTTTTGGTCAATTTTCAAAACATCACAAGCATTCATCGTCGAAATGGGTGTAAGATTACACACCTGATTTTGATTTGCCAGAAGAACTACCCCTTGTTGCCCCTAAGATAACAATGATCCATAGTTAATCTTACTTCTCAAAGAATTCATAACCCAAATTTACCACACTTCTCAAATCACTTACCACAAGATGTGATCCTCTTACGTATCACCAAGATTCACTTTACTCCTTGGCTATTGAAATGAGTTTCTAATACAATTAATCGATGAACCCAAAAAGGTTAGCCTCAAATCAACATTCGGCCCCTCCACAAGAGTGAAGGAAAACGATGTCATCTCCACAAATAGGGTCACAAGAAAAACACTTATCATCAAATTTTAGAGGGTATATGAACAACTTCACCCTTATCGAAACCAACATTAACGATCTCCACCCTTTGTTTGCTAGAGAATTCGGCCTAGCCCCCCTCTGGGAAGGGTGTTTCGGCTTAGCTTAATAGAAGAAGGAGTAAGATGTGAAAAGAAATGAAAGAATGTTACGTTCGGTCTAGGAAGAAAGGAATAAGTGAGGGAGAAAGAAAGAGTGAATGCAAGGACTTACCAAATTCGGCCAAGAAAGGAGATGTAGGTAATCCACCTAAAACAATTAGGAGAAAAGATCGAGAAGGAGATGCATGAGTGGTCAGTTTTCTACAGATTCGGCTAAGACTCAAATGAGGAAAAGAAATGAAGAAAAAGAGTGTACAAAGGGAATAGAAGAGAATGTGCAAAACAAAAAACCCGAAATGTCTAAGGAGAATGCCTAAAATGAAAAAAAAATACTAAGAACCACTAGAGAATTTTGACACACACCGAAAGGTTTCGATTTTTCTTCTTTGCAACCCCCCAAATGCCAAATTTCCTTGCCAAAATCAACGCCTAGCCGAATTTCTCTTCCCCACACACCCCACATTACTACCTCTCACCCTCAAATCCCTTGAGTCACTCTACATTTTTTCTCCCCAACATCCTTTCTGTCACCCATTCAAACGATTTGACCAAGTCACCGACCTCCAAGGTAGAGTTCTGACTGAAATCTACTTCTTCCATCCAGCTAACACAAAAATAAAAGCCTTGATTTGCCAACTATGGGATTCGAACCTCTGACCTCCTTGCAATTCCCTTGACACCACACCACCTTGCCATTAGCTCCACTTGTGTCTTAAAACATGCACAACTAAAGATAAGTCTATGGCCAAAGTCTAAATCCGTTTAAAAATAATAATCTAAAAGAAATGCAAGTGCCAAGACTTGAACCTTGGATCCCCTTGCTTCCTTGTGGCGTCACTCCCTTGCTCTCTAAGTGGCGCCACTTGCCACTAGGCCATAACTCCTTTTGTGACATTTCTCCATATTTTATTCTTAAAGCCTACCTCATCGACTTCCGTGGTTTTATTCACCTAAAACCAAAATTTTTCTAAAGCCCAGGTTTGACCCCGAGACTTCATAGAAACCTCCTAACCTTTCAAAATCACTCACCTAATAGGCCTCACTTGCACTAGTGCCGTTCTCTTGTTCCCAAAATTTTAATCGCTCCCACGGCCAAGGCCCAATAGGCCCAATTCTACTAGGCCCAAATTCGGTCGTTACATTATCCGTTCTCCTACAAGTTTGATTTTGATTGTACAAATAACATGGCAGAATATGAAGCATGTATCATGGGACTCCATGTAGCCATAGAACACAAAGTTAGAGTGCTAAAAGTATATGGAGATTCTGCACTGGTGATCTACCAACTAAAAGGTGAATGGGAGACAAGAGACCCCAAATTGATCAATTATCGAAAGGGTTGATTGATGAGTTTGATGACATTACCTTCAATTATCTCCCGCGAGATGAAATCCAAATGGCTGATGCTTGTGCTACTTTGGCTTCCATGATTAAAGTGAACAAGCAAGAGGATGTAAAACCCATTCAAATGAGTATTTATGAGGCCCCAGCTCATTGTTACAATACAGAAGAAGAAATAGATGATCACCCCTGGCACCAAGATATATTGCGATATGTGAGAAATCGTGAATATCCTGAACAAATGATCAAGAACGATAAGAGGACGTTGAGAAGACTAGCCTGTGACTATGTCTTAGACGGGGAGATCCTGTATAAAAGAAGAAAGGATCAAATACTGTTGAGATGTGTGGATGCTGTTGAAGCTAAGAAAATTCTGGAAGAAGTCCACGAGGGTGTTTGCAGAACACATGCCAATGGTTTCACAATGGCTAGACAAATTATGAGATTCGTATACTATTGGTCTACCATGGAAGGGGACTGCATCAATTATGCTAAAACATGTCACAAATGCCAGATCTATGGAGACAAAACTCATGTACCTCATTCACTTTTGCATGTTATGTCTTCCCCGTGGCCTTTCTCTATATGGGGCATGGATGTCATCGGGCCGATCTCGCCAAAAGCTTCAAATGGGCATCGGTTCATCTCTGTAGTCATCGACTATTTCACCAAGTGGGTAGAAGCTGCTTCATATGCCAGTGTTACTAAGTCGGCAGTTAGCAGATTCCTAAAAAAGGAAATCATATTTCGATATGAAATGTCTGAGAGGATCATATCCGACAATGCGTTAAATTTGAACAACAGCACGATCGTGGAGGTTTGCAGTCAATTCAAGATCAGACACCATAATTTGTCACCGTATCGTCCAAAAATGAATGGTGCAGTGGAAGCAGCCAATAAAAATATTAAAAAAATTATGGGGAAAATGGCTGAAACTTATAGACATTGGCACGAGAAGTTACCATTTGCTCTCTATGCTCATCAAACATCAGCCAGGACCTCTACCTGGGCAACTCCATTCTCATTGGTCTATGGAATGGAGGCAGTGTTACCCATTGAAGTTGAAATTTCTTCCCTATGAGTCTTGTCAGAGTTAAAGTTAGATGAAGCAAAATGGATTCAGTCTTGATATGATCAGTTGAACTTGATTGAGGAAAAGAGGCTAAGGGCTATTCCTCATTGTCAGACGTACCAAAAGAGGATGATGCGAGCTTATGACAAAAAGGTTCGCCTAAGAGAATTTCACGAGGGGGACTTAGTTTTGAAAAATATCCTTCCCATACAGAAGGATTTTAGAGGAAAGTGGATGCCAAATTGGAAATGACCTTATGTGGTGAAAAAAGCTTTCTCCGAAGGAGCACTGATCTTGGCCGAAATGGATGGGAAAAACTTGCCCAATCCTGTAAATTCAGATTTAGTTAAGAAGTATTATTCTTGAAGAGGAAAAGAGAACAAAGTGAAAACCCGAAAAGGGCGCTTTGAGATTTTCTTCAAAAAAAATAAAAAAAATGAAAAGCAGAGAGGCCAAGGTGAAAACCCGCAAAGGGCGCCTTGAGACCAAAAGGGTTTTGAGTCGAAAACCTGAAAAAGGCGGCTCAAATTGTGATCATAGTATAATAAGGTATGCGATGATCTTACTATACCTGAATTAAGAGGAGGGAGAGATGTTACATCTTGGGGCATCAACAGAGTACTCTTGATCTCCTAAACATATATTGAGCTTGAAATGCTCTTCAGAAAGTCTGTATAGAGAAGCTCAAACTACGATATCTGGGGCACTTATTTGTTCCCCTTAATATTTTGTATCCTATCCATGTTTGCTTTAATTAAGCTATTTTTCTCAGATGTCGTTTCTAATAAATTCCATTTTTGTCTATCATTATGATCTTTTTCAAGCACTTTGTATTGAAATAAAGATTAATGGACTAATAACACTTTCACAAAAGGAGTTTTGTATATTACTCTGGAAACTTCTAAATAATACGAGAACCTGAAACATGACTTTTATTTAGAACTCACCAAGCCTAAGGATTGGAAATATTTGAGAAGGAAACTCTAAACAGTGACCATTTCTTCAGACTTTCTGTCAAAAATGTCAATGGAACAAAAAGATAGGATAGTACGTCAGTGATACAACCTGGAGGAACAATGAGCAATGACAACCCTAAGCTTTTAAAAAGGGGATCATTCTCATGAAATTCTGCATCCATGCAAGACACATTTAGTTAGGAGCATTTGAGTCATTCTGATCATTGCATCCTAATCATTGTAAGAAATTATTCTCATGACATTCTGCATTCATACAAATGTCACCCATAGTACATTTAGTTAGGAACATTAGATTCATTTTGATCATTGCATCCTAACCATTTTGCATAAGCATAAACACATAAAATCGATTTTACAGGATAGGTCCCCTAGAGGATGGGGTCGCAACATCGGCGAATTGGTAGATCTTGTCTCCCTGAGTTTGCAGTGGAGCAGATTGAAGATAGTAGGTCTGGTATTCCTGAAGTTGCAAGAAGAAGATCAAAGACATTAGATCTTGTCTCCCTGAGTTTACAGTGGAGCAGATTGAAGATAGCAGGTCTGGCATTCCTAAAGTTGCAGGAAATAGATCAAGACATTAGATCTTGTCTCCCCGAGTTTGTGAAATCTGAATTAGGAATCGATATCTACAAATGATAAAAATCTTTCAAAATTAAAAGTTTTAAATTACTTTTTGAGCATTTAATTTTAATCTTTATTTTCATCAACTTTAATATAGACGAATTCTTGATACTAAGATCTAAAATTAGTATGTTTAAATCTTCTAGCATAATAGTCAAGGCTCATAAAATCTATTCAACATTAAAATTACAATCTTTGTAGATCTTAAAGGTATACAACTGTTCTTTATATTTCAAAGACTGCATATATTGTTAATATGTAATGGTCGCTAATGTTGATTTAAAATCTGTACGATATTTATAAATGTACCATATTTGTACTTATTGTATGAAGTTGCAATCTTGTAGATTATTTGAATGTTGTCGATAACGATCATGGTTACGTTATTAGATTAACTTTAATTTTAGGATAGTATTTGACCCTTTGAATTACTATTTTGATCTAGCAAGATCGAGCGATGGCTTTTAAAGTCTTTGCTCTATTCTCGTTACGCAAATGAGCAAAGAGGGCAAATTAATAGGCCCAATTGCACTGGCTTATTTTACCAAAATTAAACACAAAGACAATATAAAGTCCAATAAAAAACAATGTCCATTTACAATGTATCATCAAAACAAACCCAAATTAATAAAGCCCAACAATACAAATTCCTAAACCCGACCCAAAAACAGGGTCCAAAAAGAGTAGGTCCGAAGGGTTTGAGAATTTCTAAAACCCTAGAAGATTCTAGGGTCTCCAATGTCACCTGCCCCCACGCGTGCTCAGAAGAGTCTTCCAAATTGCCTATACGCAATTTCCACGATGCTCACACCGCGAGAAAAGTAATGTAATATAGTGAATGATGTAAAAGAAAAATAATGTAAATGAAAAAAGGGATTTTGTATTTAATTATTTTTATTCATTTTTGTTTTGGCTATATAAGGCCGATTTTAAACAATGTAAAGGATTGTATTTTTTTATGCGAAGGCATATACGTTGAATAGAAAAGAAAAAACAACAAATAGCAATAAAAAATCAGATTCAAAAGTTCAAAAGGTCTATTATTCTTTTTTTCCATGTCCCTGTTTCTTTCATTTTTTTTTATTTACAATCGATTTGAAATAAAATAGAAAGAGGGAGGAGAGGCTACCTTTGATTTGCCTAAAAAATAGAGGTTTTCGGCCCTTCAACCGCCGTATATAGTGGCGCCAATGATGGCGCGCTGCAAGAAAGGCCATACCGGAAAGTTAGTAAATTTGCCTAGGTCGAGAGCGGGAGAGAGTTTTGATGTTTTTTATCTCCAAGGGTAAAATGATTTTTGTAAAGATTTTTAATTTAAATAGTATAGTAAAACGGCCTTTTGGCTTAATACACCATTGCCTAAAATGACGCTATTTCATACCCTCCGCCCGATTGTTGACCCAACCTGTGGAAGGATCTGTGTTTTATGAAAATTGGTTATTTGCTATTTAAGTCCTTCCGCTTTTAATTGGCTATGCAATTAAGTTTTATTTTTATTTTAATTTTACCAGAATTTTTATGTAGTTTTAATTTAGCTCCTATTTAAACGCGCTTAATACCTTGGGTAAATTGCGCTTTTAATCATCTTTAATTTACGCACATTGTATTTTAACCCTTTTTATTTCATTTTTAATTTATTGCTTTAGCTCTTTAATTTTGCTTTGTTTTCAATATAGTCTTTTAATTATTTTTATTTATTTTTAATTATTTGCTTATTTTTAACTATTCCTTTTAAAATTAATATTAAATATTATGTTTTAGATAGCTCTAGATATTATTTATTTTTCTATGTTGTAACATCCCTAAATAGGGTCTATTAGGTTTAAATTGTTTTGCATGTGTATGGCTTGATTGTGCATTAATTAAGGTGTTTTAAGATCTAGGTTTAAGCCAAGGGTAGGCTCGATGAGGAAAACTTTTTGTTTTAAGTGTTAGTTAAAGGGAGCTAAGGGAGCTAAGCCTTAAGGGAATTAATGTGGAGGTTATTTTGAGAAACATTTTGAACCCATTCCACAAACCGAAGTTTTATTATCTGCTCGATACCATAAAATGTAACACCCCAAACTCCGCCTTGACGTTATGACCGAATCTAACATGTCACATAGAAGGGTTATTTAAAAACTGCTGCGTTCGTTTTCAGATTCTCTTTAAAACTTCGAGCTTTGTTGTTTGTGAAAATCGATTTGTCTTTATGGTTGTCTTGTAAAACGTTATTGTTATTATTTCTGAAAACTTATTTATTACAGAAACCAGATTCAGTGAATTGTGAAGATGTGATATTTTGAAAACAATTATTGTCGCTTCATGGAAACCACGATTTATAAGTTTAATGCTTATTAATGAAAACTTAAAAGAAAAATAACTAATGGCCTTTTTACAAAATATTAACCCAAAATAAATAAACTTGAAATAAGGTAAAACTGAATTTACTAAGTTCGCAAGAAATATTCCCGATGTATGGCCACCATAGAGTCCTCCACCGCCTAAATCCTCTAACACCGGGATCACCGCAAGGTTGAAGTAGAGGTGAGCTACGAGAACTCAGCAGTGTAATCCCTAATTGGTCATTAATCGGCCCGAGCCCATACAAAAGTAACTGGGCGAAGCCATGTAAAGCGATCGGGCAAGCCCATGCGTATAGATCGGGTCAAGCCCTATTCAGAACAATCTAGGCCTTAGCCCCATAAACATGATAATGCAACCGAGTATATAGCCCAACCTAATAATCCATCCGCTACACACCACCCGCATTCAACCCAACACACCGTGGGGATTTCTAAATCGACCCACCCATCCGCTACACACCAATCGTAGACAAGCCGCCAATCACGAATTTGTGTATGAGCCACCAAAATAATAGAATATACGTGGCATAGCCACTATACAAATTTTGGTAGAGCCACTGTAATATGTGGCGAGCCACCGAATATACTTCTCAGATCATCAAAATCCCAATCCCATACAGTGAATGTCATGTATGCAAAGCATATATCAAAATGGTGTATAAAATAAATTACCATCATAACCAGCTAATCGTAATACACATAATCATACTAATCAACCCATAAGAGTATAATAAATCTTACCTCAAGGGTATTTCAAGAATTTAACCTCCGTGAGGTATTTCCGTAATTTACCCTCCGTGGGTATTTCGATAATTTACCCTCTACGGGTATGTTTGTAATTTTACCCATCGGGCATTTTGGTAATTTACCCTCTAGGGTATTTTAGTAATTTACCCTCCAAAGGTACTTTGGTAATTTTACCCACTAGGGGTATTTTAGTAATTTACCCTCTAGGGGTATTTCTGCAATTACCCTCTAGGGTAATTTAGTAATTTTACCTACTAGGGTAATTTAGTAATTTCACATTTAATGGCCTTTTCGAAGGCTCACTGTCGCCGGCGACATACGTAACCCTTTATGGGTCTCTTATTGAACTATTGGGCCTAAAATCAATTTTAGGCCCAAATGTCCCCACACGTGTGGCTCAAAACTCATGGTTTCGATTTTAGATTTGTAGTTTTGATTCGAGCCTATCATTTGCTAGTTTTCCAACAATTTTGCCCGGGGCCGATAGCCTATTGGGCCCACTTGTTCTGTTTCGCTTTCGATCAGCCTATTACTTTCGCTTTCATGAGAGTGCTGTGACACCTTCAATGACTTCATCGTCATTATTCAGATTTTGATTTACCACTACGAGCACTCTGACGCTCAATGGTCACAGATTCTTGACCTTTTTGCTTTTCGGCTTTTGGTCAATTTTCAAAACATCACAAGCATTCATCGTCGAAATGGGTGTAAGATTACACACCTGATTTTGATTTGCCAGAAGAACTACCCCTTGTTGCCCCTAAGATAACAATGATCCATAGTTAATCTTACTTCTCAAAGAATTCATAACCCAAATTTACCACACTTCTCAAATCACTTACCACAAGATGTGATCCCCTCTTACAGAATACCAGTATTCAGCTTTACTCCTTGGCTATTGAAATGAGTTTCTAATACAATTAATCGATGAACCCAAAAAGGTTAGCCTCAAATCAACATTCGGCCCCTCCACAAGAGTGAAGGAAAACGATGTCATCTCCACAAATAGGGTCACAAGAAAAACACTTATCATCAAATTTTAGAGGGTATATGAACAACTTCACCCTTATCGAAACCAACATTAACGATCTCCACCCTTTGTTTGCTAGAGAATTCGGCCTAGCCCCCCTCTGGGAAGGGTGTTTCGGCTTAGCTTAATAGAAGAAGGAGTAAGATGTGAAAAGAAATGAAAGAATGTTACGTTCGGTCTAGGAAGAAAGGAATAAGTGAGGGAGAAAGAAAGAGTGAATGCAAGGACTTACCAAATTCGGCCAAGAAAGGAGATGTAGGTAATCCACCTAAAACAATTAGGAGAAAAGATCGAGAAGGAGATGCATGAGTGGTCAGTTTTCAGATTCTACTAAGACTCAAATGAGGAAAAGAAATGAAGAAAAGAGTGTACAAAGGAATAGAAGAGAATGTGCAAAACAAAAACCCGAAATGTCTAAGGAGAATGCCTAAATGAAAAAAAAATACTAAGAACCACTAGAGAATTTTGACACACACCGAAAGGTTTCGATTTTTCTTCTTTGCAACCCCCCAAATGCCAAATTTCCTTGCCAAAATCAACGCCTAGCCGAATTTCTCTTCCCCACACACCCCACATTACTACCTCTCACCCTCAAATCCCTTGAGTCACTCTACATTTTTTCTCCCCAACATCCTTTCTGTCACCCATTCAAACGATTTGACCAAGTCACCGACCTCCAAGGTAGAGTTCGATGAAATCTACTTCTTCCATCCAGCCTAACACAAAATAAAAGCCTTGATTTGCCAACTATGGGATTCAACCTCGACCTCCTTGCAATTCCCTTGACACCACACCACCTTGCCATTAGCTCCACTTGTGTCTTAAAACATGCACAACTAAAGATAAGTCTATGGCCAAAGTCTAAATCCGTTTAAAAATAATAATCTAAAAGAAATGCAAGTGCCAAGACTTGAACCTTGGATCCCCTTGCTTCCTTGTGGCGTCACTCCCTTGCTCTCTAAGTGGCGCCACTTGCCACTAGGCCATAACTCCTTTTGTGACATTTCTCTCCATATTTTATTCTTAAAGCCTACCTACTGACTTCCAGGGTTTTATTCACCTAAAACCAAAATTTTTCTAAAGCCCAGGTTTGACCCCGAGACTTCATAGAAACCTCCTAACCTTTCAAAATCACTCACCTAATAGGCCTCACTTGCACTAGTGCCGTTCTCTTGTTCCCAAAAATTTTAATCGCTCCCACGGCCAAGGCCCAATAGGCCCAATTCTACTAGGCCCAAATTCAGGTCGTTACATTATCCGTTCTCCTACAAGTTTGATTTTGATTGTACAAATAACATGGCAGAATATGAAGCATGTATCATGGGACTCCATGTAGCCATAGAACACAAAGTTAGAGTGCTAAAAGTATATGGAGATTCAGACCTGGTGATCTACCAACTAAAAGGTGAATGGGAGACAAGAGACCCCAAATTGATCAATTATCGAAAGGGTTGATTGATGAGTTTGATGACATTACCTTCAATTATCTCCCGCGAGATGAAATCCAAATGGCTGATGCTTGTGCTACTTTGGCTTCCATGATTAAAGTGAACAAGCAAGAGGATGTAAAACCCATTCAAATGAGTATTTATGAGGCCCCAGCTCATTGTTACAATACAGAAGAAGAAATAGATGATCACCCCGCACCAAGATATATTGCGATATGTGAGAAATCGTGAATATCCTCGAACAAATGATCAAGAACGATAAGAGGACGTTGAGAAGACTAGCCTGTGACTATGTCTTAGACGGGGAGATCCTGTATAAAAGAAGAAAGGATCAAATACTGTTGAGATGTGTGGATGCTGTTGAAGCTAAGAAAATTCTGGAAGAAGTCCACGAGGGTGTTTGCGTAACACATGCCAATGGTTTCACAATGGCTAGACAAATTATGAGATTCAGATACTATTGGTCTACCATGGAAGGGATCGTGATCAATTATGCTAAAACATGTCACAAATGCCGATCTATGGAGACAAAACTCATGTACCTCATTCACTTTTGCATGTTATGTCTTCCCGTGGCCTTTCTCTATACGGGCATGGATGTCATCGGCCGATCTCGCCAAAAGCTTCAAATGGGCATCGGTTCATCTCGTAGTCATCGACTATTTCACCAAGTGGGTAGAAGGCGCTTCATATGCCGAAGGTTACTAAGTCGGCAAGTTAGCGATTCTAAAAAGGAAATCATATTTCGATATGAAATGTCTGAGAGGATCATATCCGACAATGCGTTAAATTTGAACAACAGCACGATCGTGGAGGTTTGCAGTCAATTCAAGATCAGACACCATAATTTGTCACCGTATCGTCCAAAAATGAATGGTGCAGTGGAAGCAGCCAATAAAAATATTAAAAAAATTATGGGGAAAATGGCTGAAACTTATAGACATTGGCACGAGAAGTTACCATTTGCTCTCTATGCTCATCAAACATCACCAGACCTCTACGGGCAACTCCATTCTCATTGGTCTATGGAATGGAGGCGGGTTACCCATTGAAGTTGAAATTTCTTCCTATGAGTCTTGTCGAGTTAAAGTTAGATGAAGCAAAATGGATTCATCTTGATATGATCATTGAACTTGATTGAGGAAAGAGGCTAAGGGCTATTCCTCATTGTCGACGTATCAAAAGAGGATGATGCGAGCTTATGACAAAAAGGTTCGCCTAAGAGAATTTCACGAGGGGACTTAGTTTTGAAAATATCCTTCCCATACGTAGGATTTTAGAGGAAAGTGGATGCCAAATTGGAAAGGACCTTATGTGGTGAAAAAGCTTTCTCAGAAGAACCGATCTTAGCGAAATGGATGGGAAAAACTTGCCCAATCCTCAGAATTCAGATTTAGTTAAGAAGTATTATTCTTGAAGAGGAAAAGAGAACAAAGTGAAAACCCGAAAAGGGCGCTTTGAGATTTTCTTCAAAAAAATAAAAAATGAAAAGCGAGAGGCCAAGGTGAAAACCCATAAAGGCGCCTTGAGACCAAAAGGGTTTTGAGTCGAAAACCCAAAAAGGCGGCTCAAATTGTGATCATAGTATAATAAGGTATGCGATGATCTTACTATACCGAATTAAGAGGAGGAGAGATGTTACATCTTGGGGCATCAACAGAGTACTCTTGATCTCCTAAACATATATTGAGCTTGAAATGCTCTTCTAAAGTCTCAGATAGAGAAGCTCAAACTACGATATCCGGGGCACTTATTTGTTCCCTTAATATTTTGTATCCTATCCATGTTTGCTTTAATTAAGCTATTTTTCTCAGATGTCGTTTCTAATAAATTCCATTTTTGTCTATCATTATGATCTTTTTCAAGCACTTTGTATTGAAATAAAGATTAATGGACTAATAACACTTTCACAAAAGGAGTTTTGTATATTACTCGAAACTTCTAAATAATACGAGAACTCAAACATGACTTTTATTTAGAACTCACCAAGCCTAAGGATTGGAAATATTTGAGAAGGAAACTCTAAACAAAGTGACCATTTCTTCGACTTTTCTCACAAAAATGTCAATGGAACAAAAGATAGGATAGTACGTCGTTGATACAACACGGAGGAACAATGAGCAATGACAACCCTAAGCTTTTAAAAAGGGGATCATTCTCATGAAATTCTGCATCCATGCAAGACACATTTAGTTAGGAGCATTTGAGTCATTCTGATCATTGCATCCTAATCATTGTAAGAAATTATTCTCATGACATTCTGCATTCATACAAATGTCACCCATAGTACATTTAGTTAGGAACATTAGATTCATTTTGATCATTGCATCCTAACCATTTTGCATAAGCATAAACACATAAAATCGATTTTACTGTGATAGGTCCCTAGAGGATGGGGTC
The DNA here is from genome assembly GCA_025506655.1 of Gossypium rotundifolium. Taxonomy (NCBI): domain Eukaryota; kingdom Viridiplantae; phylum Streptophyta; class Magnoliopsida; order Malvales; family Malvaceae; genus Gossypium; species Gossypium rotundifolium. The sequence continues at coordinate 81,519,459 of CP106725.1, forward strand.
GCAACATCGGTGAATTGGTAGATCTTGTCTCCCGAGTTTGCAAGTGGAGCGATTGAAGATAGTAGGTCCGTATTCCGGTTGCAAGAAGAAGATCAAAGACATTAGATCTTGTCTCCCCGAGTTTACAAATGGAGCAGATTGAAGATAGCAGTGTCCGGCATTCCTAAAGTTGCAGGAAATAGATCGAAGACATTAGATCTTGTCTCCCTGAGTTTGCAGTGGGGCAGATTGAAGATAGCAGGTCTACCATTCCTGAAGTTGTAGGAAAAAGATCGAAGACATTAGATCTTGTCTCCCTGAGTTTACAGTGGAGCAGATTGAAAATAGTAAATCTGGAATTCCTGAAGTTGCAGGAAGCAAATCGAAGACATTAGATCTTGTCTCCCTGAGTTTGCAGTGGAGAAGATTGAAGATAGCAAGTCTGGCATTCCTAAAATTACAGGAAGCAGATTGAAGACATCAGATCTTGTCTCCCTGAGTTTGCAGTGGAGCTGATTGAAGATAGCAGATCTGGCATTCCTGAAGTTGTAGGAAGCAGATCGAAGATATTAGATCTTGTCTCCCTAGTTTACAGAGGAGCAGATTAAAGATAGTAGATCTGGCATTCCTGAAGTTGCAGGAAGCATATCGAAGACATCAAATCTCATCTCCCTAAAGTTGCAGTGGAGCTTATTGAAGCCATTACCCCTATCTCCCTGAAGTTGCAGTGGAGCAAATAAAAGATAGCAAATCTTATTTCCGGTGTTACAAAGGAATAAATTAAAGCTACATATTTCGGCAGATCTTATACCCTTGAAGTTGTAGTGGGGCAGATTGAAGCCACAAGTCTTATTTCTCTGAAGTGGCAGTGGAAAAGATTAAAGATTCAAATCCTATACCTCTGAAGTTGCAGTAGGTCAGATCAGATTTAGTAAATTCTATCTCCCTGAAGTTGCGGCAGAGCAGATTGAAGTTACAAGTTTAGTCCCTTGAATTGGGTCAAAGCTCTATTTCCTATGCCCTTGAAGATACAGTGGATGGAGTAAAGCTACTCGAGGATGAACAACACTGAAAGAAGTCCAGGATCTAGCAAGATCGAGCAGAATTGGCCCTTTTTAAAGTCTTTGCTCTATTCTCGTTACACGGCAATGAGCAAAGAGGGGCAGCTGTAATAGGCCCAATTCGCCCGGGCTTATTTTACCAAAATTAAACACAAAGACAATATAAAGTCCAATAAAAAAACAATGTCCATTTACAATGTATCATCAAAACAAACCCAAATTAATAAAAAGCCCAACAATACAAATTCCTAAACCCGACCCAAAACAGGGGTCCAAAAACAGAGTAGGTCCGAAAGGGTTTGAGAATTTCTAAAACCCTAGAAGATTCTAGGGTCTCCAATGTCATAGCCGCCCCCACGCGTGCTCGAAGAGTAGCTTCCAAATTGCCTATACGCAGCATTTCCACGATGCTCACACCGCGAGAAAAGTAACAGAATATAGTGAATGACTGAAAAGAAAAATAATGTAAATGAAAAAAGGGATTTTGTATTTAATTATTTTTATTCATTTTTGTTTTGGCTATATAAGGCCGATTTTAAACAATGTAAAGGATTGTATTTTTTTATGCGAAGGCATATACGTTGAATAGAAAAGAAAAACAACAAATAGCAATAAAAATCGATTCAAAAGTTCAAAAGGTCTATTATTCTTTTTTCCATGTCCTGCTTTTTCATTTTTTTATTTACAATCGATTTGAAATAAAATAGAAAGAGGAGGAGAGGCTACCTTTGATTTGCCTAAAAATAGAGGTTTTCTACCCTTCAACCGCCAGATATAGTGGCGCCAATGATGGCGCTGCGAAAGAGGCAGACCATACCGGAGTTAGGCCGAAATTTGCCTAGGTCGAGAGACGGGGGAGAGAGTTTCGGATGTTTTTTTATCTCTGAAGGGTAAAATGATTTTTTGTAAAGATTTTTAATTTAAATAGTATAGTAAAACGGCGCCGTTTTGGCTTAATACACCATTGCCTAAAATGACGTCATTTCATACCCTCTGGCCCGATTGTTGACCCAACCCAGGGGAAGGATCTGCGTGTTTTATGAAAATTGGTTATTTGCTATTTAAGTCCTTCCGCTTTTAATTGGCTATGCAATTAAGTTTTATTTTTATTTTAATTTTACCCAGTAATTTTTGCGTAGTTTTAATTTAGCTCCTATTTAAACGCTACGTTTAATACCTTGGGTAAATTGCGCTTTTAATCATCTTTAATTTACGCACATTGTATTTTAACCCTTTTTATTTCATTTTTAATTTATTGCTTTAGCTCTTTAATTTTGCTTTGTTTTCAATATAGTCTTTTAATTATTTTTATTTATTTTTAATTATTTGCTTATTTTTAACTATTCCTTTTAAAATTAATATTAAATATTATGTTTTAGATAGCTCTAGATATTATTTATTTTTCTATGTTGTAACATCCCTAAATAGGGTCTATTAGGTTTAAATTGTTTTGCATGTGTATGGCTTGATTGTGCATTAATTAAGGTGTTTTAAGATCTAGGTTTAAGCCAAGGGTAGGCTCGAGTGAGGAAAACTTTTGTTTTAAGTGTTAGTTAAAGGGAGCTAAGGGAGCTAAGCCTTAAGGGAATTAATGTGGAGGTTAAGACACAATAATTCACTTGGCAAAGTGTGAGGAGGTGCCACTTAGGGTCTTGGAACGTGACACCACAAGCAAGGTGAGGGGACTTAGGTTCGAATCCCATGGATAGTCTTAAGGTGAATTTTTTTTTATTTTGGGCTTGTATGGCATGTGATTGTCAAACTTTAATTAAGGTAAGGTTGGACTATTTTCTTTTATGGATAGTAGACTAAGGAAAAAGGGTAAGTGTTAATTTAAGGAATGAAATCCTAAGTTTTGGTATGATAAGGGACATAAGGCTTGAAATAAGGGATAGAATTTCTTAAACTTTGAGAAAGTAGAGGATTATAAGGCATGAATCAAGGGCTTTGTTTTGGAAATTATTTCATGGCTATTTTAACCATGAACCTGGTCGGTTTTTGGGGCTAGGGGTTGGTAGAATATTGAAAGGGAATAGGATAGTTGATCAAATTCTTTAGCAAATTGGGCACCATTTTCTTTTCTCTCCAAAACCTCTCTTCCTAGCCGAATGTGTCTGCTATTGGTAAAATTTTGCTTTGGTTTTGGCTATTATTCTTGACCAAATTGGCATTATTTTCTTTTCCTCTCAAGCTCTTTTCCTCTTTGTGCCGAAATTACTACCATTGAAAGGAGTATTGTTTTTCTTTCATTTTATTCTTTTCTTCCTTGGTCAAACTTATAGTCATCATTCTCTCTTTCCTCATCTTCTTCTTTTCTCTTCTTTTCTTTTCTTTTTACTTTACTTAGGCCAAATCTCCTTTGGATACCAAAGCTAAATTGCATCAAGTCTCAACCTTTCTTTTCTTTTCACAATCCATCAAAAATCGAAAGCACAAGTAAGCCTTAGTGATTTCTCCATCTCTTTCTTCTTCCAAAGTCAATCACTCCTCTATAGTAGCGAATATCTCTGTGGTTCCAAGGTAAGTGAAGTGTGATATTCGGCCAAAGGCCATTTTTTTTGTAAGCCTTATGGGTGGAAGCCGATTCTAACATAGTTACGTAGGAGGGAGTTCATCAAATCGCAAGGTGCAAATCGTTTAGGCTTTGGGTTTTAGATTTAATCGACCGTGCCAAAAAGGTGTGTAGTTATCGACCGATCTCCCGTTGTTTGATTTGTTGTTATGTATATATATATATATATACGTATAAGATGTGTATGATAGCCGAAAATAATGGTTGAGATGGTGGCTACCCATAGTGGGTATTAGCTAACTGTGTCGCTTTTATGATATTATTTTACCATGGTATATGTGGAATTGTGGTAAGCATATGATGTATGCTCATTGGAATTTTACTATTATTTGGCCATGATAATTGACATATGCATAGGGATTGGGATATGATTATTGAAGGATAGGTGTACATTTATGTATCGTGGTTTAGTGATGGCTACGAGCCTCACGTGGATTGATGATCGGCTCTGTGCCTCATCGTGGTTGGATTTGGCTTTGTGCCATATCGTGGTTGGTGATGGCTATGTGCCCCATCGTGATTTGATGTTAGCTACGAGCTACATCATGGATTGACGTTGACTGAGGTCGCGTTGTGGATTATACTATGATTTATTTCACGTTGACCAGTGGCTTGACCACTTGGTGGATGGCATTGCTTGCCAAATTGGTGTGTAGAGGTTGGAGGGTTGATTTAGTAATCCCCTGGTGTGTGGTGGATGGATACGGGGGTGTGTAGAGGATGGACCCTAGGCTGGGTTGGGTGCATTTTGCATTATTATTTGATATGTGGATTGGTGTGGTTTGGGCTAAGCCCATGTGTGGAAATTTGTGGACTAATTACACACTGAGTCGGCTTGACTCACCCAATTTTTTTTACCAAACAATGCAGGTGATACATGATTCTTGGACCAGGCTGGAGCGAATACGAGGTGGCCATGCAGAAGATGTTTTTCATTATTTTATGCACTTTATATTTTCTATTTTTTTAAGTAAATATTTATTGTAATAAGGGCCACTTAAAGTATTTGAGGACTTTTATTGTGTTCGAGTTGGATTGACGATCGAGATGATATTTGGAATGTTTTATTTTAGAAAGCGATTTACAACATCAAAACTTATATTAAAATTTTAATTCAGAAATTTGTAACAACATAATTTTACTTAGAATTTTAAATATACAATGTTTTTATAAATGACAGAAAATTTTTATGTTTTTGCCCTTATGACAAATTCTTTTCAAACTTTTTCCTCAGTAGCATTCTAGATTCGGCCGTAGTGTTTGGGCCGGGTTTGGGGTGTTACAATTTGGTATCAGAGCCCGATTCAAAACTCGGCTTTGAGGGTTTTGTGTCCAAAAACATTTTTCAAAGATGGGCTTTTCAAAAACATGGACTTTCATGAACTATTTCAGGTTTATTCTGGCATGGCACCTGTATCTCTGGCTCAAAGTCCACGAGGTAAGTACCCCTAACTATTGAAGTGATTGGTATGTGAAACTTTATGGGCATTACAGGATCATAGATTAGTAGATTAGGAGCTATTGAACCCTAGGACTAGTTTACTCTAACACAAAATACATAAGACTTAAGTACAACCAAACAAACCTGTGAGTAAGTCGCCGAGTTAGGGTGTGGCAACAGTTGTGCGCATGTCTAGGATTGGATTCGGTAAGAGCTTGGTATTTAAGCAATCCTAGTGACTCACCTCCTCTTCACTCGAATCCTACCTAGTGCGTAATGGCGGTTCACCCTAACCAAAAGGACTTATTCACCGGCTAAACCCGATAATTAAAACCCGAAAGGGACCAGCTACACTATTTTGTAAAAAAATTACCTCAGATTGAATACAAACCTTAGTTTTGTAAAAACTACACTGTTTTGACTAAAATATCCTGGTTTGGAAAATTTACTATATTACCCCTGATTTACAAAATTACCAAAATAACCTCAATTTCTGGAATTTCCAAAAATACCTTTGATTTGGAAAATTTTTCAAAATAACCCCAAAATTTGTAAATTTTGGAATGCATTTGATTTGTGAAGATTTTCAAATTAATCTCGATTTATTACTAAAATACCCCTATAGGATGAGTTACGAAAATACCACTGGGTTGGGAACAGATAAAATGCCCATAGTAGTGTAGTGGATGTTGTGGATGAATGAATGTGACTCTCTGAATTAGGGTAGTAAACTTGAGATGAAAACTTTGGTTGATCGAAAGAACTACTACTAAAAACTTCTTTACATAAAATCGTCCGCAGATAATCAGTGGAACAAAAGACTAATGCATAAAATTTCTTAAATCAGATTAAATCACGAAGTAGACATGAGTTCTAGGGGACGTGGTCGTCGTGGGCGAGGTAGAGGTAGAATGGCTGTGTCGGAACCAGTTGGGTCTGGTCAGGGTTTCAAAAATGAGGCACCGTCACCGGCTGTAGGGGCAAAATTTCAAGAGCAAACCAGAGGAGATGACACAGTATCGCAGGCTATGCTATGAGTTTTAGAGCGACTAACAGGAGCTAGTATGGGAAATGGGACTCGAAAGTAAGTAGCTGAGAGACTTAGATCAAATGGAGCTTAGGTTTTTAGGGGAGTATCAGGGGTAGCTCCGAATGTAGCAGAGTACTGGTTAGAGGCAGTCGAGAGGATCATGGACGATTTGGACTGCACTGCTGAGGAAAAGTTGAAAGGTGTTGTTTCGCTGCTTCGAAATGAGGCCTACCAGTGGTGGCTCACTGTCGAGGAGAGTATTCCTGCGGATCGAGTGGATTGGGTGTATTTTAAGGTTAAGTTTGAAGGGAAATACGTTGGAGCTAGCTACATCGACTCTCAGAGAAAGGCGTTTTTGAATTTAGTGCAAGGAAATAAGTTGGTAGCTGAGTATAAAGCAGAGTTTCTGCGGTTAAGTCGGTATGCTAGAGGGATTGTAGCTACTGATTACGAGCGGTGTGTTAGATTTGAGGATGGGTTGCGAGATAAGCTGCGAGTGTTGATAGTGCCGCATCGGGAGAGGGACTTTGCAGTCTTAGTGGATAGAGCTCGAATAGCTAATGAGGTCAAGAGGGTCGAGAGGCAGAATAGAGATAGGGATAGGAACCGGATAAGAGGAGCTATGGATTGTCAGAATCATCTGGGAATTTTTAGAAAAGACCAAGGGTTGAGAAGTCTCAGACGCACACCTCTACCAGTTTAAGGAATCGGAGTCGTCCATGTGCTCAGTGTGGGAGAGCTCATGCGAGAGAGTCTTTGGGGAAATAGCAAAGAATGTTTTGGTGTGGGTCTAAGGCTCATTTGGTTAGGAATTGTCCTCGGGAGATGGATAGGGCTCTGACAAGAGGCTGTGGTTATGTCTGCAAGGCAAGAGGTGGTCAACAAGCGATAAGGGTCGTGGTCCCAACCATGGAGGGAATGGTTCGCCAAGGTCGTGGAGCATCAAAGCAGAGGTGCCGAGGTGTAGATGCGAGACACCTGTGGTTAGTTTATGCAACAAAGGTCATGAGGAGGAAGATGTGCGGATGTGATAACTGCACGCGTTCCTTATTTTGAATACCCTTTATTGCCTTGATAGATATTGTGCCAACTCATTCCTTATTGCTAGTGAAGTATCTAGAACTTTAAGTGTGAACTTTGAGGCTATACCTAGAAACTATGTTAGTTTTATTAAGATCAGAGTGCGCAGCAAGAGCGTAGCGTGGTGAGTTAGGATGCACGACTGTTAGTTAGTTGGAAATTTCGAGGACGAAATTTCTTTAAGGAGGGTAGAACTGTAACATCCTAAAATAGGGGCTATTAGGTTTAAATTGTTTTGCATGTGTATGGCTTGGTTGTGCATTAATTAAGGTGTTTTAAGATTTAGGTTTAAACCAAGGGTAGGCCCGAGCTGTAGGAAAAATTTTTTGTTTTAAGTGTTAGTTAAAGGGAGCTAAGGGGAGCTAGGCCTTAAGGGAATTAATGTGGAGGTTAAGACACAATAATTCACTTGGCAAAGTGGCAAGGAGGTGCTACTTAGGTCTTGGAAAGTGACGCCACAAGCGGTGTGAGGGGACTTAGGTTCGAATCCCATGGATAGTCTTAAGATGATTTTTTTTATTTTGGACTTGTATGGCATGTGATGGTCAAACTTTAATTAAGGTAAGGTTGGACTATTTTCTTTTATGGATAGTAGACTAAGGAAAAAGGGTAATTGTTAATTTAAGGAATGAAATCCTAAGTTTTGGTATGATAAGGGGACATAAGGCTTGAAATAAGGGATAGAATTTCATAAACTTTGGGAAAGTGGAGGATTATAAGTCATGAATCAAGGGCTTTGTTTTGGAAATTATTTCATGGCCATTTTGACCATGAACCTGGTCGATTTTTAGGGCTAGGGGGTTGGCCGAATATTGAAAGGGAATAGGGGATAGTTGATCAAATTCTTTAGTAAATTGGGCACCATTTTCTTTTCTCTCCAAAACCTCTTCCTAGCCGAATGTGTCTTGGGCTATTGGTAAAATGTTTCTTTGGTTTTGGCTATTATTCTTGACCAAATTGGTATTATTTTCTTTTCCCTCTCAAGCTCTTTTCCTCTTTGTGCCGAAATTACTACCATTGAAAGGAGCATTGTTTTTCTTTCATTTTATTCTTTTTCTTCCTTGGCCGAAACTTATAGTCATCATTCTCTCTTTCCCTCATCTTCTTCTTTTCTCTTCTTTTCTTTTCTTTTTACTTTGCTTAGGCCGAATCTCCCTTTGGATACCAAAGCTAAATTGCAACAAGTCTCAACCTTCTCTTTTCTTTTCACAATCCATCAAAAACCAAAAGCACAGTCGATTTCTCCATCTCTTTCTTCTTCCAAAGTCAATCACTCCTCTATAGTAGCCGAATATCTCTGTGGTTCCAAGGTAAGTGAAGTGTGATATTCGGCCAAAGGCCATTTTTTTTGTAAGCCTTATGGGTTGAAGCCGATTCTAACATAGTTACGTAGGAGGGAGTTCATCAAATCGTAAGGTGCAAATCGTTTAGGCTTTGGGTTTCGGGATTTAATCGACTGTGCCGAAAAAGGTGTGTAGTTATCGCACTGATCTCCTATTGTTTGGATTTGTTGTTATGTATATATAAATATACGTATAAGATGTGTCTGATAGCCGAAAATAATGGCTGAGATGGTGGCTACCCATAGTGGGCATTCGGTTAACCAGATTAGTTTTATGATATTATTTTACCATGGTATATGTGTGGAATTGTGGTAAGCATGTGATGTATGATCATTGGAATTTTACTATTATTTGGCCATAATACTGACATATGCATAGGGATTGGGATATGATTATTGAAGGACAGGGTGTACATTTATGTACGTGGTTTAGTGATGGCTACGAGCCTCACGTGGATTGATGATCGGCTCTGTGCCTCATCGTGGTTGGTATCGGCTTTGTGCCATATCATGGTTGGTGATGGCTATGTGCCTCATCGTGATTTGATGTTAGCTACGAGCTACATCGTGGATTGACATTGACTGAGGTCGCGTCCTGGATTATACTGTGATTTATTTCACGTGGACCAGTGGCTTGACCACTTGGTGGATGGCATTGCTTGCCAAATTGGTGTGTAGAGGTTGGAGGGTTGATTTAGTAATCCCCTGGTGTGTGGTGGCTGGATACGGGGGTGTGTGGAGGATGGACCCTAGGCTGGGTTGGGTGCATTTTGAATTATTATTTGATATGTGGATTGGTGTGGTTTGGGCTAAGCCCATGTGTGGAAATCTGTGGACTAATTACACACTGAGTCGGTTTGACTCACCCAATTTTTTTTTTTTTTTTGCCAAACAATGCTGGTGATACATGATTCTTGGACCGGGCTGGAGCAGATACGAGGTGGCCATGCAGAAGATGTTTTTCATTATTTTATGCACTTAATATTTTCAGTATTTTGAGTAAATATTTATTGTAATAAGGGCCACTTAAAGTATTTGGGGACTTTTATTGTGTTCGAGTTGGATTGACGATCAAGATGATATTTGGAATGTTTTATTTTAGAAAGCGATTTACATCATCAAAACTTATATTAAAATTTTAATTCAGAAATTTGTAACAACATAATTTTACTTAGAATTTTAAATATACAATGTTTTTATAGATGACAGAAAATTTTTATGTTTTCACCCTTATGACAAATTCTTTTCAAACTTTTTCCTCAGTAGCATTCTAGATTCGGCCGTAGCGTTTGGGCCGGGTTTGGGGTGTTACATATGTACTTTCATATTTTTTATATTCATACATATATTTTAAATTAGATGTTTATTTGTTTGCCATTGTATGGATTATATTTTTTAATTTGTAACCATTAACTATTTGTGATTCATCATTGTAATATTTGGTATATGTATTGCTACTTTGCTTTGTATATTATCATTCCATTGTAAGTTATTTGTTAAAAAATCGAGTTTAATGTCATTCAAGTTTTAAAATCATTTCATTCAAAGGTTTTTTAAATACGACAATGTTTCTGTTTGGAAATTCGAGAGATCGTGCCCTAATGTGCTGGGTTTCGATTTTTCACTTGACCAAATAACTGAATATCCTTTTAAGATTAGCTCTAAAAATAAGGCAATGTTTCGTGTTTGGAAATCCGAGAAATTGTGCCCTAACGTGCTGGGTTTTGATTTTTTTGTTTCGATTTTTTTGTTTGATTCCAAATAACAAAATACCCTTTCAAATAACTACATATCCTTTCGAAATTTCATCCATGTTTTCTTAAATTAAAAACAAGGCAATATTTTGTGTTTGGAAATTCGAGAGATCATGCCCTAATGTGCTGGGTTTCGGTTTTTTGTTTGACCAAATAACCGAATATCCTTTTAAGATTTCATTCGTATTTTTTAGCTTTAAAAATAAGGCAATATTTCGTGTTTGGAAATCCAAGAAATCGTACCCTAACGTGCTGAGTTTCGATTTTCTGTTTGACCAAATAACTAAATATCCTTTCGAAATTTCATCCATGTTTTTCTTAAATTAAAAACAAGGCAATATTTCGTGTTTGGAAATTCGAGAAATTGTGCCCTAACGTGCTGGGCTTCGATTTTTTTGTTTGATTCCAAATAACAAAATACCCTTTCAAAATCATAATGCATGAGTTTTAAGAATTTTGGGATGATCTAGAATTTGAAGACTTAAATTGTTGCATCCTAACGTGCTGAATGTGATATTTTATTCCTTTGGAACTAGAGAATCTTAAAACTCGAGTATCTTCAAATGGGTCAAAGAAGGTCGTAATTTTAAATCTTTTAAATTTTAATATAAGGGCACTAGTTATTTAATTTGGTACCAATTTTGGGCATACGAGGGTGCTAATCTTTCCTCGTACGTAACCGACTCTCAAACCCGTTTTCTTAGATTTCGTAGACCAAAATCATTGTTTTAATAAATCAAACTGTTTTGTTAAAATAATCTATCTCAAGGTGACCCGATCACACCTCGAATAAAAGATCGGTGGCAACTCCATTTTCTTTTCAAAGTCGACCCCATTTTTTAAAAAACAAAAAAAATGGTTTCGACAGATGCACTATGTGTGCGATGCTAATTAAGTTTCAGCTAACTATTTGGGCACTAAGTGTGTGATTGAATCGATGAAGGGATGAAAGTTGATCGAAATGAAATAGTGAGTATTAAGTAGCAAATGTAAACGACAACAAGTGTTGGCTAAGGTACGTTCGGAACCTATGTGGTTGATGAACCTATGAATGAGTTATGGAAAGCTAATTGAACATATTAGTTTTGGATGATATGAGATATGAGATTGTGAAATAATCTATGTGATGATTTGTTTTTGTTAATGTATTTTTTTATGAACTTACTAAGCTTTGAAAGCTTACTATGTGATTTCTTTCTCTGCTTTGCAGTGTCAGTAAAGCTAGCTCGGATCCGGGAAGCACTAGCATCTCTATCACACTATCGGCAATCTATTTTGGTACTTTTGGAAAGATGTATATAGTTGAAATATGGCATGTATAAGCTAGAAGTTAAGTTATATCTTGAAATGTTTAATCCTTGCCATGTGAGTTGGCTTGGAAGTTGAATGATGTAGAATTTATGAATGAGCTATGAATGTGGTATATTTCATGACTTTGTGTTTGATGAAAGATATGTTTTGAAGATGAATTATGGCATGGATTACCTAATGCTTGATATATGTATGTTTTGAGATGTACAATTGTTACTTTGAATGGAGTTATTGTAATGATATTGGGTATGGAAGTACATGGTAATGTTGATGGTTATTGAGTGCATGAAATGGTATGTTTTGAGTGCATTTAAAAGCATGAATTGGCATTGTTTGAAGATTGTTGGTAAACCCTTGTGTGGGTAGCAAATTGGCTTTGCAAATGGGCTACTTTGCTTACATGGTTATGGCATACGGGCGTGCCTAGTGACCGTAGGATAAAGTCAGTAGCTAACTCAAGTATGCACGGCCACGGTACACGGACGTGCCTAGTAGCCGTGTAAATAAGTCAGTTTATTTCATAAGAGTACACGGCCTTAGCATACGGGCGTGCCTGGTGGCCGTATGAAGAAATCAAAATACATGCTCCAATTTGGCACTGTCTGGACATATCGGGTTGTCTGGTGATCATGTGAGACACACAGCCAAATTGCACAGGCATGTGACCTTAACAGTATTGAATAATATTTGAAATTTTAAAAATTTTCAGTAGTGATCGGTTTAGTCTTGACCCTTTTCTAACACATGTTTAAGGTTTCGTAAATCTAGATAAGGGACTGTATGTTCGTATTTGAGTACGTATGATTGATGATAGACTTTGTGTCGTGGAATGGATGTGAATTATTATGTTTGTTTGGTAACTCCTCTTAAACCTATTTCAGTGATGACCTCGGGTTAGGGTGTTACATTTTATTGGTATCAGAGCTACGGTTTAGTCAATTCTCAAACTAACGTAGCGTGTGTGAGTCTAGCTATACATGCCATTTTATTGGTATCAGAGCTACGGTTTAGTCAATTCTCAAACTAACGTAGCGTGTGTGAGTCTAGCTATACATGCCATATATGAAATTGCGATAATGTGATGAATTCTGCCAGTTGAAAATGTGTATTCGTATAGCAAATGGATCCCGATCAAGCAGTTGCTAACGATGTAGAGAGTAACGCGCCTGCTCCCGCTCAAGGGACAGCGCCGGCCACATCTAGGCCAAATGAAAGTATTAAGGGAGGAGAGGCTAAACAAGCCTTCTTTCGTATGATGAGTGAGTGGTTTTCAGAGTTCGTTCGAACGTATCCAGCTGCTCCACAACCTCCATCCCTACAAGTACCTGTTGTGCCACAAGTTGTAGATCCCATCGAATTGAGTAAACCTCCTGTGGATAAGATTCAAAAGTAAGAGACCGAAGAATTTAGGACCATAGTTGATGACGATGCTGAGTGAGCTGAGTTTTGGCTCGAGAATACAATTCGAGTATTCAATGAGATGTCGTTGACTCCTGATGAGTGTATCAAGTGTGCAGTTTCTTTGTTGAGAGATACAGCTTATAACTGGTGGAAGACATTGACATCCGTGGTTCTGAGAGAGAGAATCACCTAGGATTTCATTCAAGTTGAGTTCAAAAAGAAGTATATCAGTCAAAGATTCATTGATCAGAAACATTAAGAGTTTCTAGAGCTGAAACAAGGTCGCATGTCTGTTACTGAGTACGAACGGGAATTTGTGAGATTGAGCTAGTATGAAAGAGAATGTGTTTCGATCGAAGCTACTATGTGTAAACGCTTCATAGAAGGGCTGAATGAAGACATTAAGTTGTTGGTTGGGATACTTGATATAAATGAATTTGTTGTGTTAGTCGAAAGAGCATGCAAAGCTGAGGAGCTTAGTAAAGAAAAGAAGAAAGCTGTTTCTGAAGCTCGTGATGAAAGAAAATGATCGATGAATAAGTTTTCTCAACCTTCGACGAAGAGATTTAGAGATACAAGCAACCGATCACATACTTTATTTGGACATTTGAATAGAGATCATGCAAGACTAAGTATTGGTCTAAGAACTCAAACTCTAATAGAATCAAGTGTCGGTAGTGCCAAAAGTAACAAACCTAAGTGTAGACAGTGTGGAAGACAACATGTGGGAGAATGCTAGGGCAATTATAACAATAGAGTTTGCTATAAATATGGATCACGAGATTACTTTATTTGAGACTGCCCAAAGATGGTTGAAGAAGAAAATGTTCAGAATGTGAGATCGAGTAATGTGATGGTTAGGGGTAGATCACCCAAAAATGTCAAGAATATGAGTTGAAGCCAGAGAGGAACCACCGATACAGCTGTGAGATCAGAGGCGAGAGCACCTGCCCAAGCTTATGCTATACGTGCACGAGAGGAAGCATCATCTCCAAGCGTCATTACTAGTACTTTTACTTTATTCGATACTAATGTGATTGCATTAATAGATTTGGGTTCAACTCATTCCTATGTGTGTGTGAATCTAGTATTGAATAAGACTCTACTTGTTGATTCTACTTAATTTGTGGTTAAAGTATCGAACCCTTTAGGCAAGTGTGTCTTAGTGGATAAGGTGTACAAGAATTGCCCATTGATGTTTCGGGATGTTTGTTTTTCGGCTAAGTTGATGTCACTACCATTCGATGAGTTCAATGTAATTCTGGGTATGGATTGGCTCACTCTGCATAATGCCATTGTGAATTGTAAAAGAAAGAGTATTGAATTGAGAAGTCAGAACGGTGAGATAGTTCGAATTGAATCTAGTGATATGAAAGGGTTACCAGCTATTATATCTGCGATGAAAGCTTTGAGTTATATGAGAAAGGGTTGCAAAGCTTATTTGGCATATGTGATTGATACAAAAGTGTCAAAAAAGAAAGTTGAATCTGTGCATGTGGTTTGTTAGTTTCCAGATGTGTTTCCTAAAGAACTACTGGGATTACCTCCAAATCGGGAAGCCGGGGACTACTTTTATTTCGATAGCTCCATATAGAATGTCACCAACAGGAATTGAAAGAGTTAAAGTCACAATTGCAGGAGTTAACTGATAGAGGGTTCGCAAGGCCAATTTTTTTGCCCTGGGGTGCTCTTGTGCCATTTGTGAAAAAGAAAGACGGTACTATGAGAATGTGTATTGATTACCGACAATTGAACAAAGTGATGATAAAGAACAAATATCCATTACCTTGTATCGATAATTTATTTGATCAGCTGAGAGGAGCTACGGTGTTTTCTAATATAGATTTGAGATCGGGCTATTATCAATTGAGAGTTAAAGAATCTGATATGCCAAAAACTACTTTCAAAATAAGGTACGGACATTATGAATTCTTAGTGATGCCTTTTGGACTAACGAATGCTCCTGCAGTGTTTATGGATATGATGAATCGAATATTCAGATAGTATTTGGATCATTTCATTGTGGTGTTCATTGATGATATTTTGATTTACTCATGTGATGAGACGCAGTATGTTGAGCATTTGAGAATTGTGCTACAAACTCTGCGTAAGAAACAGTTGTACGCTAAGTTTAGCAAATGTGAGTTTTGGTTGCGTAAGGTTAAATTTCTGGGGCATATTGTGTCAACTGCAGGAATTCGAGTTAATCCGAGTAAAATCTCTCTTATATTAGAATGGAAACCTCTGAGAAATGTGTCTGAAGTCCGTTAGTTGTTGGGAGTAGTGAGATATTATAGACGGTTTGTGAAAGGCTTCTCGATGATTGCGACTCCGTTGATGAAGTTGTTACAGAAAGATGTTAAATTCGAGTGGTAAGAAAAGTGCCAACAGAGTTTTGATCAGTTGAAAATATTGTTGACAGAGGCGCCAGTGTTAGTTCAGCCTGAATCGAGCAAAGAATTCATAGTTTACAGTGATGCATCATTTAATGGTTTGGGCTGTGTGCTGATGCAAGAAGGCAAAGTTATTGCTTATGCTTCGAGGCAGTTAGAGCCACATAGAAAGAACTATCCGACACATGAACTTGAATTAGCCGCAATTGTGTTTGCGTTAAATATTTGTCGTCACTACTTATTTGGTGAGAAATTTCATGTTTATACCGATCATAAGATTTTGAAGTACTTGATGACTTAGAAAGAATTAAATTTACGACAGAGAAGATGGTTAGAATTATTGAAAGACTATGAACTTGTAATTGATTATCATCCAGATAAAGCTGATGTTGTGGCTGATGCTTTAAGCCGAAAGTCTATATGTGCTTTGAGAACAATGAATGCTCAGAAAGATCTGTGTGATGATAGTACGGTTTTGGCCGCGTTGAAAGTAAAGCCGATGTTTGTACGTCAGACTTGTGATGCTCAGAAAAGTGATATTGAAATTATAGCTAAACAAACTCAGTGTGAATTGAATGTTGATTTAGAATTTCGAGTTGATAGTGATAATTGTCTGAGATTTAGAGATCAAATTTGTGTTCTGAGAAATTCAGAGTTAATTTAGTTGATTTTGAATGAAGCTCACAATTCGATTGACTGTTCACCCAAGGAGTACAAAAATGTATAATGCTTTGAAATAGTTTTATTGGTGGCATAGTATGAAATGGGACATCTTTGACTTTGTTTCGAAATGTTTAATTTGTCTACAAGTTAAAGCTGAACATCTGGTTCCATCTGGGTTGTTACAACTGATCATGATTCCTGAGTGGAAATGGGAGAGAATTACGATGGACTTTGTGTCAGGATTACCTTTATCTCCGAGAAAGAAAGATGCAATTTGGGTGATAGTTGATAGATTAACGAAATCAGCTCATTTCATTCCGATGAGAGCAGATTATTCACTCGATAGATTGGCTGAATTGTATATTGCCGAGATTGTGAAATTGCACGGGGTGCCGCTATCTATTGTATCTAATAGAGATTTGAGATTTACTTCGAGATTTTGAAAGAAATTGCAAGAGGCTTTAAGCACAAACTACCACCAATTACCCTTAACACCTAGCTCCATCAGCTCCCCTCTTCTAGAAGCCTAAAACGCAACTTTCAGGAAACTCAGGCCTATCCATGGCTCAAGCCTAGACCCTAAAATAGCCTAAACTAATACCACAACCCCACTATCCACATGCTAACACACAAAATACAATGGCCCCGATTTAAGGATGTTACAAAACTTCTAATAAATTTTGCATAAAACATCTATTAATAAATAACTGGAACTGATGCATAAAACTTTGTAATATAGATAAATCTCGAATTAGACAATGAGCGCTCGTGGAATTCATGGACGTGGTACACGTGGCCGTGGTAGGGGCTGAAGGGGGCTTGAGTTGAGTCTTCTTCTCTAGAAAGTATGGCAAATTTTGATACGAGTGAGACACCAATTTTGCCTACTACTGAGGCCGGGTCTCAGAGTCACTCGACTTGGGACGATGCACTGTCTCAAGCCATGTTTAAGATATTGGATAGGGTCACTAGACTCCTTCTGGAGTTAGGGTCGAGGGTCGATAACTGAACGACTCTGGTCCAATGGTGCTGAGCTATTTAGGGGTGTCACTAGAGTCACCTCTAGTGTGGTTGAGTATTGGTTGGAGGCCACAGAGAGGATCATGAATGACTTAGATTGCACTCCCGAGTAGAAATTTAAGGGTGCAGTCTCCTTGCTTCGTGACGAGGCATACTAGTGGTGGTTAACGGTTGAGGAGGATACTCAGCCTGATCGTCTGACTTGGGGCTTCTTTAAGACCACTTTCGAGAGTAAGTATGTGGGAGCGAGCTATGTGGATCCTCGTGGCCGAGTATGAGGCCAAATTTTTTATATTGAACCACTACGCTCGAGGTATGGTGGCGTCTGAGTATGAGAGGTGCGTCTGATTTGAGGATGGCTTAAGGGATAATTTGAGGGTGCTTACAGCTCCACAAAGGGAGCGAGAGTTTGTTGTTCTGGTAGAGAAGGTGAAGATCGCCGAGGATGTTAAGCGCATGGAGCACCAGAATAGGGATAAAGATAGAGGTAATAATAAGAGGGATTCAGAGCCCTTTAGTTCTGTGTAGTGGCCTAAGAATAAGGCCAGGTCTGATGGGCCAGCTAGAGTGGGGGTTTCTGTTGCTTCTACTGGTATTCAGCCGTGCAGTGACTGTGGTAGACGCCATCCAGACGAGTGCTGGAGAAGGATTGAGGCTTATCTGAAGTGTGAATCCTTAGAGCACCGTATTAGAGACTATCCACAGTAGGCAGATAAGATACAAGCTTTAGCTCAGGGATTTGTGTGTTCTCAAAGATATGTTAAGATGTTGTGTACTTGAGTTTGAGAATACATGGAAAAAAACATTTGCCGCTGATTGAATTCGCATATAACAACAATTTTCAATCTAGTATCAAAATTGCACCATATGAGGCTCTTTACGGCCGAAAATGTCAAACTCCATTGTATTGGACTGAGCTGAGTGAGAATAAAATTCACGGGGTTGATCTTATAAAAGAGATTGAGCAGAAAGTAAAAGTAATTCGAGATAGTTTGAAAGCGGCCTCAGATTGTCAGAAGTCTTATGCAGACTTGAAAGAAAAAGATATTGAATTCAAAGTTGGCGATGAAGTGTTTTTGAAAGTGTCTCCGTGGAAGAAAATAGTTCGATTTGGCCGGAAAGTCAAGCTGAGCCCGAGGCTCATCGAACCGTATGAGATCATTGAGAGAGTTGGAGCGGTTGCTTATAGATTGATGTTGCCACCTGAGTTAGAAAAGATCCATAATGTGTTTCATGTGTCGATGCTTTGATGGTACCGATCTGATCCGTCTCACGTGATTGCTCCTACTGAGGTTGAAATTCAGTCAGACTTATCGTATAGTGAAGAATTGATTCGAGTTCTGGCACCAGAGATCAAAGAGTTGAGAAACAAAAGAATTTTCTTAGTGAAAGTACGTGGGAGCTTGAAAACGTTATGAGAGAGCAATATCCACACCTATTCATTGGTAAGATTTTTAGGGACGAAAATCCCTAAGGGGGGAGAGTTGTAACAGCCTGATTTAGACCCTAGTCGGAATAGTGGTTTTGAGACCATAAGTCTGAGGTCGGAATAATATTTTAATGTTATTTTGGTGTTGATTATGTGTGATATAGCCTGTGTGAAAATTCTGTGTGGTAATTTTATCGACTGTGTGTCAAATTGAGAGAAAGGATTTAATCGCATAAAGTGTAAAATGTTGTGTGCTGATTGTTAAGTGCTTTATAATGAGGAGGCCTTATGTAGCAACTAAACTATTTATAAGTTAGTGGATGAGTAATGGACGGTTGTGCCATTAAAATGAACAATTTTTATTTCTTATTAATTAAGGGTAATTTAGTAAAAGGTGAATTAATATGTTAATATGATAAAATAACATGAAAGAAAAGCATAGTTATCATCTTTTGTGCCGAAAATTGGCAAAGAAAAAGAAGAAAGAATAAGCTAGGTTCAGCTAGCATTTGATCCAAATTAAGGTATGTTTTGAATTTGGTTTTTGATAATTTTTATGTTTTTGAGATTGTTGCTTAGTCTACTATCAAGCCCATGTTGTAATTTGAAGAATTGATGATGTTTATGAGATGTGCCATTGATGAAATGCTGAGCTTTGTGATGAGTATTGGTGTTAAAAGAAAGATATGTGTTAGATGAACATGTGTTGTTATTAAATTTTGGTGAATTAAGTTAATTTGGGCTAAATTGTAAAATGTGTAAATAGAGGGACTAAAATGTAAAATAAATGAAATGTGTGGGAGTAGTAGCCCATTATTGCCCAGGCCCATATCATTAAAAAAAACCCAAAAAATAATAAAAAAGTCTAATTTTTTTATTACAGTCAACTTACAATAAACGGGCTCAGACCCAAACCCAAAACCATTACCCCATTAACCCATTACTCGTGGCCCAATTACACCAAAAAGAGATAACCCAACCTACACGGCCCAAAAGGGCCCAACACCAAATCAGAAACCAAGGGTTTCTAAAACCCTAGGTTTCTCTCGCGCCGCAAGCCCCAACACCAGCCCCTCGGTCGCACCGCAATCGGTGCAGGATAGCGCTTCACTGCCATTGTTCTCGCCATTCACCTGCGAAACAAGGAAAGAAAAGGGACAGTAGTAGCAAAACAAGGTCTTAGGTTTATTTCCTGATTTGTTTTTGGGTTATAAAAACCCCCATGTAATCTGTACGAAAAAACACACGGAGAAGATACATGCAAATACATTGAAATAAAAATACAGAAAACCCAATCACAGAGGTGATTCCCTAATATTTAGTTTCATTTTTTTATTTTTTTGATTCATGCATTTTTTGTACAAAATACTGCCTAAATAAAAAGTATGAGAATACCTTTTAAATCGCGTGGAAAAAGCAAAGTTTTCAGCCTCCGACCGTTGCATCTGGCGGCGTCAACAGGGACGTATGAGGCGCCTGAGGCAATGGCCCGGAGGTCCGATGACCGGAACCCAAGCCAGATTTCGGCCTCAAGCCTAAGAGAGGAGAGCATTACGGAGCTCTCGTTTAGTTTTTTTTATAAAAAGGGTGTTAAAAGGAATTTTTTTGGCCAGCTTTTAACTTATACAGCAAGATAGAAATGATGCCATTTTTGCTTAAGCTAATGAGCATAAAACGACGCAGTTCAGGGACTAGGATCAGCGTGATGACCCAAAACTCGGGGAGGATCCGCACGTTTTGTAACATCCTAAATTTTTGGGCCTATGCGTTTAATAGGTGAATATGTGGAATGAGTTAATTTAAGTGTTAAGGGCCCAAATTTTAAGTTTTAAGGAGCCCAAATCTTCTAATTTAAGTTAGTTAAATTTGGCATTAGGGATTAGGGAAGTGGACGGCACAAGGCTTTTTTTTTTGGGGGGAGAATTTTATTATATTTATTCTATGTGGATAATAAGCAGATAAAGGCTATTATTTAGGGATTTAATCTTTAAGGATAATAAGCAATTAAAGACTATTTTTGAGGAGATAATAGATTAAGATAAGGGAAAAGGGATAGGAGCTATCATGTGTGGCAGTGTTGGCTGAAAATCAATCTCTGCTAAAGGGAGGAATCGATTTTCTATATAAAGAGGGGGTGTGCCGAAATTTTGGAAGCCTTTCTTTTATTTTCTTTTCTCATCTTCTTCTTCTCAAAAGCGAAAACCACCATTTTCTTCACCCTTTCTTCCTCTCTAAAATTTCTGGTTGGTCAATCTTTTAACCTCTATTGTTATTTTTCTTCTAATCCCTAAAAGCCGAAATCACATCTCTATTATTTTATTCTTCTCCTTAATATTCATTGGCCAAATCTCTCTTAGCCATCTCTTCAATTCTTAAATCTTCTAAAAATCGAAATTCTTAGATATCACCTCCTAAGGTTGCCGAATTTTCTTCAGTAAAGTTTGCTTGTGCCGAATCTGAAGAAAACAATAGGTATGTGTCGATTTTGAGTTTCCAATATTTCTCCGGCTTTTCAAAGTCCCTAGCCGAATGGCTATTTAGTGACTAATCAAGGGTTTTTCTTATTTTTGGCATTTCGGGATCTGAAGAGGAGTCCAACGCTTAGATCTCTAAGTCAAAGATCAGTAACACTCCAGTCGTGTTATTTTCGAGATTCAAGATGAGGAGATTGGTTTATTTATAAATATATGAAATCGGGTAGAACACTAACCATGGCCGAATATAGGAGAGGCCCTATTTTCACATCTTTCTGGCTTTTTGAGCAAAGTTGTAGATTGGGATAACAAGGATATCAACTAAGAATATTGGATTTCGCGATATCAGGTGTGTAACACTTTCCCACCATCTAGATCTGCTTGATTAATATATGATTATAAGTCTTATATGTTTTGATAAATGCTAAAATTCGGGCATAATAGAGGAAACCCAAAGAGGGTAAAAGCAAATCATCAGGTTAGTGAATGTTCTGATTAAACGATATAAGTATATTGATTTTATGTGATTGCATGGGTTGGGTTTGATGAAAGGAGGAAGTTATATGTTGTAGCGATTTTCACCGTGATGCATTGTAGCGGTTTTACCATGATCTATTGTAGCGCTTTTACCGTGATCTGCATTG
The DNA here is from genome assembly GCA_025506655.1 of Gossypium rotundifolium. Lineage (NCBI taxonomy): Eukaryota > Viridiplantae > Streptophyta > Magnoliopsida > Malvales > Malvaceae > Gossypium > Gossypium rotundifolium. The sequence goes on from CP106725.1 coordinate 81,541,053, forward strand.
TAGTGGCTACGACCATGATCGATGATGAGCAAGACGACCGCCATCAAGGCAGTAGTGGTGTGGGTTGATTGTAGAAATCCCCAATGGTGTGAATGGTCTGATGCGGGCGTGTAGCGGATGGAAACCTAGGATTTGGGTTGGGCTTGCATATTATTTTTATTATGTATATTAATTCTGATTATTTTAGTTTTATGGGGCTAAGGCCTAAATCTAATGGTGCATGAGGATTGCACACTGAGTCTCGCGATTCAACCAATTAATTAACATTTCGGTAGCATTTAGTGCATCGGACCGGCCGGAGAGGAGCGCAAGGTGGCCATGCAAAAGAACATTTGGATCCGTGAAAAGACTCTAGTTATTATTTTATATTCTTATTTAATGGATTTTAAATCTGTTGTAATAAGGCCATGGGCCACCAGTTTATATTTTGTTTTATTACGGGCTTTTATTACTTTTAGTTATTTAAATTTTTATTTTAATTGAACTAAGGCATGTATTTAAATTTGGGTTTTAATTCATAAAGGCATATTTTATTTAAAACTATAAATTATAAATTTTTTCCTAATAAAAGGTTAAACTTTACCAAAATGTTTTTCTGAAAATGCGACATGTTTTACAAAATTTCCTTAGTGACATACCAGATCCGGTTGTAGTGCTTGGGCCGGGTTTGGGGTGTTACACCTTTTTCATAAAAGGGCAATTTGCCTCTTTGGTCCTTCCGCAATTTTATTTACTTCAATTTAATTTTTTTATTTTAATTCAGCCCCAAAATTTTGTTGCTATTTTAATTCGGTCCCTCAGGCACTCAAAGGCCAATATCAGAACGGCATTGTTTAGGAGATAAGGCGTAATTGCCTAATAGGTCCCTACAGTGTGACGCATGTTTTGATTTAGCCCTTTTGCATTTACTTTTATTTCTATTTAATCCTTGTTTCTTTGTTTTTTTATTTTCTATTTTATTTTATTTTTCAATTGTTTTAGCATTATATCTAATTATTTTATTAAAAATTATGTACTATTTTAAACTTTAAAATTTGAATAGTATATGTTATTTAAATTAATTTATTAATAACATAAAGTTTTTATCTTTTTGTATTGTTTATTTTAAATATGTATTATTTTATTAGATTATTACTATTTCTTATTTATATTAAGTTATTTTCTTAAATTTAATATTATTCATATATCATATATTATTTTAAAATTTGCACATTAATTATTATTTTACACCTTTATTTTGTATATTATATATTATTATATTATATATAACATTTAATTTATTTTATTTTGTATAATATTGTTTATATTGTTTATTCTTAAATATGTAGTCTTTATGCATATATGTATTAGATTATTGTATTATAAATATGTTTTTATTTAAAGTTATATATCATTTATTTATTTAAAAACGTATTTTATTTATTTTCTCAAGAATATATATATATATTATTTTTTAGATTTTGCCATATCATTTTATATTTTTATTTGTAATATTTATTTATTATTTGATATATGCCACTCATTTTACATTTAATCTTGCATAAAAAGTTTTCATATTTATTTAGTAGTTTTCTTTTATTATTTTGTTATTTATTGCTTTACATATTTTATTTGTCCATGCTCTTTTATTTACTATTTTATGATTGCTTTAGTGTAGTTGTTTTTATTATTTATATTATTCGTTATCTCATATTATTATTTCTTTAATTGACTATATTAGTATTAATCGTTAATATAACTTGTAATTATGGTGAATTACTATACTGAATTTATGTTTTGTAATGCATTGATACAATATTTTACTCAAATCTTTTTTTATAAAATATATTTTACTAAATTGTCGCATTTTATTCAATTTTTTTCTAAAAAATATGGTGATACCTAATATTTGGGAGCTTCAAGAAAAATTGTACCCTAGCTCACTGGGTTTCGATTTTTCTCGTTGAACTTAAAATATTAAGTATCCCTTTTCTTTCGAAATTGAAATTTATAAACTTCAAATCAAAACTTATTCTCGGGAATTTAAAACGTTGTATCCTAAACTATTGGATATGATGTTTTATGTCTCGAGGTAAGAATTTTCTACAAATAAAGGCGAGCCTAGTTTCGAAGTCATGAGATGTTGCATCCTAACTTATTGGGTATAGCATTTTATTTCTTTAAGATAAGTAAGTCTTGGTTTTCTTTCAAATAAAATGATCATATTTTTAAATTTTTTAAAATTTCAACATTAGGACATGAGATTATCAATTAGGTACCAAATTTGGGGCGTTACAAAGGTGCTAACCCTTCCTCGTACGTAACTGACTCCCAAACCCGTTTTCTTGTATTTCGTGGACCAAAATCAATGTTTAGAAATAAAACATTTTATAAGGTGATCCAATCACACCTAAGTAAAAAGGAATTGGTGGTGACTCCCGTTTTCATATTTTAGTCAATCTTGTTTTATTTTAAATCAAAATAAAAAAATGGTTTCGACAGCTTGGCGACTCCACTGGGGACCTAAGAGAGTCAAGCCGTAAAATTGATTATTTTCTGTCCTTTTTCAAAAATTAGAAAATTTGATTTGAAAATTTAAAAATTTTTTATTTGAACATATGATTATTATTTTCATGCACACATTGCATTGCATGACCGTTGGGGTCGCACCTTTAAGTGGGAGTGAGAAACTATGCCTTCGTGAGGTTTTCACCTCCGCATGGGCTAGTGAATCACTTTCGGGATACATCCATACCTATGTCTTCGTGAGATTTTCATCTCCGTGCAACCATAGGGGAATGTATTCCCCTAAACTGAACTCGGTTCGTATGAGCCTATAATGGGTGAGAATCGAGGAATCTGCTGGTTCGGGTACCTCAACTTTAGAGTTAAACCACATGTAGAAAACCTAAGGGCTTACCCTAGGTAGAACTATGTCAAACCCTAGTGGTCACCCAGATAGGTGCCCTATTCTGTTATTTATTTTTTTCGTGCTAACGTGTTCTCTTTTGTTTTGATTGCATTGTATTCACATCATAGAAAATAGGCGTTGATTCAAATTCGATTGCTAAATAAAAGAGTTTGTCATGAGAAAATGGATTTCTTGATAAAGTGGATTATAAAACGGTCATCCGAATATGGTCCAAGTAAACACAACGAAAGAAGGTTGATAGTCCATGAAGGAATACAAGACTTTATTGTCCAAGGATTCAAGATGACAAAGACTATTCGAGAATCACCACGTCTCGGCTTTCTTGAAGAGGCTAACGAGCATTGCAAGGATAAGTGAGTAATGACTCGCGGTCCAAGCAAAAAGGAGCTAGTGGAGGCATCTATTTGAAGTTTGCAAGATTTGACCTTTGCGAAGAAGGGGATTGATGTTTTTGCTTGGAATATGAGGGCAAGGCCGCATATGTAATCTATTTTATGTAACGGAATTTATTTTCTAGAAAAGTTATTCTAATGGAATTGAATTTAGAATCATCACCTCTCTTTCTTTTTGCATTTGTTTCATGCATTTGCATTACATCGCATCATGTGCATTAAATTCCATGGAAGGACCCTAATTAGGTAAAATTATTTCAGCTAACTTGGGAATCGACAAAATTCCACTGAGATGAACATCGTTATAGTACTCACGCAAGAACAAAAGCCATGGACTGAAGGTTGGAAAGAATAGAGCAAATGCAAATACAGATGCAGAAGTAATTGACCAAAATTCAACAAGAAATGCAGGAACAAATGCTAGATTTCCAAAGGAATATGATGGCCCAATTAACTCAGTTACTAGCCGGAGGACTTGAAAAAAGGAGTGGCCTAGTGGTCAACAGTGGGGATGATGATGATGACATCATTTATTCCCAAGGTTTTTCCTAAATAAGTGTCCCGACCCAACCAGACACGCATTCGTATAGGGTACCCGTCATTATTAAACCCCAATGTCGGACTGATATCTCGACCCTGTTGAACTTCCCGATGGGTTCAGGTTTTAACCCGGAGGATGATCGAGCCAAACCGGTTGTTCTAGAAGAAACAAAAGAAAGGGGAGGGTGGACTTTAAAGGACCCAATGAAGAAGGAAGCAAATAGTATCAGTAGACATAACAAAGGCCATTCAGAGCCGATTACAGTAAGCCAGCCAAGGACGGTAACTACCAGCCATCAGGTCTCCTCAAGGCAAGAACCCAATCCAAGACCGAACTAAAAAAAACCCCAGTTCGCACCCATCTGAATCACGTATAAGGAGTTGTACCAATTTTTGTTTGATGCACATGTTGTATCCCTTTTTTATATAGAACCATTATGGCCCCCATACCCTAAATAGTATGACGTAAATTTCCAATGTGAATACCATGGAGGAACCATACGGCATTCGATCGAGAACTGCGTCGCTTTTAAAAAGATAATCGAAAGACTCATCAAATTGGGTGTTGTAAAATTCGATGATCCCTCCAGTGCAGAAAATTTGTTACCCAGCCTTTCTATTAAAGGGGTAAACATTGTGAGTTCCACGATAGATAAGGGCAAGGGATCCAAGAATGCATTGAGCTCAGGGCCCTAGTACAAGGCTTGATGGATAATAAATTGAGGATATCAAAAGACCCAATGGGAATGTTAGGGAATCTAAGCATTAACAACATATTCGAAGAGAGAACTGGGGAATAAAAGTTTCCAAGCCCTTACATACTTGGGAAGATTTTAAACAATGGAACTGTGGAAGGAATCCTTTTATTTTTAAGTCTAATCTAGAGTACTATTCAAAACGTGCTTGTTTCCTTAAGCCTAGAGACAATAAGAATCCTTTTATTAAATAGGCTTATGTCTAGAATTTTTATTTCACTAAAATGCATCTTTTTTAGCAAATTTTCTTATTTTTTCCATTTCATACTGTACAAACAATTGTTCTTTTTTTTTTCTCTTGTTCGTATTCTTCATAATCATTCTTTGAATCATTTATTCTTTGGAATCTTCCTTCGAACCTATAATAAGGTCTCCAAATATCAACGATGTGAGCAACGCCGCTACTGACTCAGAGTCTCCTTTCGAGTAAGATATGTGTTTATGGGAATCTCAGGACTTTGAAGGTGATAGAGATTGTAACCTATCTTCTAATTTGTTAAGGATGGTAGAACAAGATGAAAAACAGACCCTACTCTACAAAGGGTCATTGGATATTATTAGCCTAGAAAAGAGGTAAAGATTGTAGCTTAGCTCATCACAGAACTAAGGCAAGACATCATTGAGTTATTTTCAAGAATTCAAAGATGTTTTTGCACGATCAAATCAGAACATGCCTAGGCTAATAAGACGTGGGCTAAACATGAGGATCAGGCAGTGTTGGTCTACCATGGAAGGGGATTGCATCAGTTATACTGCAAATACTGAATTGAAGAATATAAGATTTATGTGACTCTTCCATTTTCTTCACAGACTTTTCTATATGTGGGGCATGGATGTTATGGGGCCGATCTCGTCAAAAGCTTCTACTTGACATTGAATTATCTTCTTGGTCATCGATTACTTCACTAAGAAGGTGAATGTTGCTTCATATGCCAATGTTACAAAGTCGATAGTCATCAAATTCTCAAAAAAAAATAAAAAATACGAAAAAGATCAGGCGCCGAAAAAGAATGCCAAAAAGAAAAATGTCAAAAGTTTATAGTCTGTTCAAAGATCAAACACCATATCATAGAGCAACAAAGGCAGCCAAAAAGAAAAAAAACAAAACAAAGATTGTAGGAAAGATGACTGAGACTTGTAAAGATTGACATAAAGAAGTTATCATTTATCCTCTATGATTATCGAACGTTGGCCAGGACCTTTGCCGAGGCAACATCTTACCCATTGGTTTATGGAATGGAAGCGCTTTTTCCAATTGAACCTAATCGAAGAAAATGTTAAATGTTATCCATCACGGTCAAGATGATGCAAGCTTACGACAAAGAGGTTCATCCTAGAGAATTCCACGAGCGGAACCTAATGTTAAAAATATGTTTCTTATACAAAAAGATTTTAGAGGAAAGCAGATGCCAAACCAGGAAGGACCTTATGTAGTAAAAAAGGGCATGTTCTAGAGGAGCATTGATATTGACCGAGACGGATGGCGAAGACTTGCCCCATTTGGTGAATTCAGGTTCAGTCAAGAAGTATTTTACCTGAAAGGGGAAAGGCCAAGGTGAAAACCCGCAAAGGGTTCCTTGAGATCAAATTCAAAAAAAAATAGAGGCCAAGGAGAAAACCCGCAAAGGGCGCTTTGAGACCAAAGGGGTTTTGAGCCAAAAACCCAAAAAGGACGGCTCAAATTTTGATCAAAGATAGGGCATGTGGTAGTCTTGCTATGCCTGAATTAACAATGAGGAAGTATGCTACGTCTTGGGGCATTAACAAAGTACTCTGAATCCTCTAAACATGTAAGTTTGCATAGAGAAGCTCAAGCTGCGATATCTGGGGCACCTAGCTTCTATCTTACCCATCTTAAATTTTCTATATTTGATTACTTTATTCTATTCAAGATACACCCCAATCAATTTTATTTTATTGCCTTGGTTATTTTTGATTAACTTATTTGTTTCGAGCTATGCTCCTAATTAATTTCTTTCTCGTCCATTGTTGTGATCTTTTTCAAGCATTTTATATTGAAATAATGATTATTGGACTAATAATGCTTCATAAAAGGAGTTTCGCATATTACTCTAAAACCTTCTAAATAATATGAGAATCTAAAATAGGACTATTGTTTAGAACTCACCAATTCTAAGGGCTGGAAATATTGAAAGATGATTATCTCTTCAGATTTTTATTGGATAAGACATTTCGTCGGTGATACCATCTCGATAAATGACGAGCAATGATAACCCAAGTGTAAAAGGAGATCATTCTCAGGAAAAGAAAAATGATACCTTGCATTCATGCAAATTTCAGGCACATACATCGGGTCATTACACCAAGGGAATGGTGTAACAGATCAACTGGATTGAAGATGATACAAATTCCATGCCTCTGAGTGCTAACAGGATGGATGAAAGAAACCAAATGTTATTCCCCTGAAGTTGTAGTGAGAAGTAAAAACTTTATGTCCTAGAAGGTACAGTGGAAGGGACTCTGAAATTACAGCGGGGCAAGCTTGCTGAGCAGAATATGATCGTTTCTTTGGGTTTTCTATCAAAGATACCAGCTGAAGGAGAAAGCATGGTAACCTATCAATGACAGAACCTTGATGAACTATGAGCAGTGACAACCCAAATGTTAAAAAGGGAACATTCTCATGCATTTATGTAAATATCATTCATACACTTCCAATTAGGAGCATTAAATTCATTTCGATCATTACATCCTAACCATTATACATTAAAAAAATTGGATCATTCTCACAACATTCTGCATTTATGCAAATGTTCTCCATAATACATTTAGTTAGGAGCATTATAGCATCCTAATCATTTGGCATAAACATAAGCATATAAAACTGAGTCTACAGAGGACAGTGTAGCAACATTGGTGAATTCACAGATCTTATCTCCCTAAGCAGTAGTGGAGCATATCAAATTTGGCGAATCTTATCTTCATGTATCAGCAATGGAGCAGATTCAAGCCACCAACCTTATCTCTCTAAGCCACCAACCTTATCTCTCTAAGCCACCAACCTTTAAGCGGGAGTGAGAAACTATGCCTTCGTGAGGTTTTCACCTCCGCATGGGCTAGTGAATCGCTTTTGGGATACATCCGTACCTATGTCTTCGTGAGATTTTCATCTCCGTGCAACCATAGGAGAATGTATTCCCCTGAACTAAACTCGGTCCGTATGAGCCTATAATGGGTGAGAATCGAGGAATCTACTGGTTCGGGTACCTCACCTTTAGAGTTAAACCACATGTAGAAAACCTAAGGGCTTACCCTAGGTAGAACTATGTCAAACCCTAGTGGTCACCCAGATAGGTGCCCTATTCTGTTATTTATTTTTTTTCATGCTAACGTGTTCTCTTTTGTTTTGATTGCATTGTATTCACATCATAGAAAAGAGGTGTTGATTCAAATTTGATTGCTAAATAGAAGAGTTTGTCATGAGAAAATGGATTTCTTGATAAAGAGGATTATAAAACGGTCGTCCGAATATGTTCCAAGTAAACACAACGAGAGAAGGATGATAGTCCATGAAGGAATACAAGACTTTATTGTCTAAGGATTCAAGATGACAAAGACTATTCGAGAGTCACCACATCTTGACTTTCTTGAAGAGGCTAACGAGCATTGGAAGGATAAGTGAGTAATGACTAGCGGTCCAAACAAAAAGGATCTAGTGGAGGCATCTATTAGAAGTTTGCAAGATTTGACTTTTGCGAAGAAGGGGATTGATTTTTTTGCTTGGAATATGAGGGCAAGGCCGCTTATGTAATTTGTTTTATGTAACAGAATTTATTTTCTAGAAAAATTATTCTAATGGAATTGAATTTAGAATTATCGCCTCTCTTTCTTTTTGCATTTGTTTCATGCATTTGCATTACATCGCATCATATGTATTAAATTCCATGGAAGGACCCTAATTAGGTAAAATTATTTCAGCTAACTTGGGAATCGACAAAATTCTACTGAGTTGAAAATCGTTATAGTACTCACGCAAGAACGAAAGCCATGGACCAAAGGTTGGAAAGAATAGAGCAAATGAAAATACAGATAAAGGAGAAATTGACCAAAATTCACCAAGAAATGCAGGAACAAATGCTAGATTTCCAAAGGAATGATGGGCCAGTTAACTCAGTTACTAGCCGGAGGACTTGAAAAAAAGGAGTGGCCCAGTGGTCAACAGTGGGGATGATGATGAAGATATCATTTATTCCCCAGGTTTTTCCCCAATAAGTGTCCCGACCCAACCAGACAGCATTCGCATAGGGTACCCGTCATTATTAAACCCCAATGTCAGACTGATACCTCGACCCTATTGAACTTCTTGATAGGTTCAGGTTTTAACTCGGAGGATGATCGAACCAAACCAATTGTTCTGGCAGAAACAAAGGAAAGGGGAGGGTGGACTTTAAAGGCCCCAAAGAAGATGGAAGCGAATAGCACGAGTAGACATAACAAAGGCCATTCGAAGCCAATTACAGTAAGCCAGCTAAGGATGGCAACTACCAGCCATCAGGTCCCCCTAAGGCAAGAACCCAATCCAAGACTGAACTAAAAAAAAACCCCAGTTTGCACCCATCCCAATCACGTATAAGGAGTTGTACCAATTTTTGTTTGACGCACATGTTGTATCCCTTTTTTATATAGAACCATTATGGCCCCCATACCGCAAATGGTACGACGTAAATTTCCAATGTGAATACTATGGAGGAACCACACGGCATTCGATCGAGAACTACGTCGCTTTTAAAAAGATAATCGAAATACTCATCAAATTGGGTGTCGTAAAATTCGATTATCCCTCTAGTGTAGAAAATTTGTTACCCAGCCTTTCTATTAAAAGGGTAAACCTTATGAGTTCCATGATAGATAAAGGCAAGGGATCCAAGAATGCATCGAGCTCAGGGCCCTAGTGCAAGGCTTGATGGATAATAAATTGAGGAGATCAAAAGACCCAATGGGAATGTTGGGGAATCTAAGCATTAACGACATATTCGAAGAGAGAACTGGGGAATAAAAGTTTCCAAGCCCTTACATACTTGGGAAGATTTTAAATAATGGAACTGTGGAAGGAATCCTTTTATTTTTAAGTCTAATCCAGAGTAATATTCAAAACGTTCTTGTTGCCTTAAGCCTAGAAACAATAAGAATCCTTTTATTAAGTAGGCTTATGTCCAGAATTTTTATTTCAACAAAATGCATCTTTTTGAGCAAATTTTCTTATTTTTTTTCCATTTCGTACTGTACAAACAATTGTTCTTATTTTTTTCTCTTGTTCGTATTCTTCATAATCATTCTTTCAATCATTTATTCTTTGGAATCTTCCTTCGAACCTACAATAAGGTCTCCAAATATCAATGATGTAAGCAACGCCGCTACTGACTCAGAGTCTCCTTTCGAGTAAGATATGTGTTTATGGGAATCTCAAGACTTTGAAGGTGACAAAGATTGTAACCTATCTTCTAATTTGTTAAGGATGGTAGAACAAGATGAAAAACAGACACTACTCTATAAAAGGTCATTGGATATTATGTGTAACAGCCCGATTTAGGGCCTAGTCAGTATAGTGGAGCGAGACCATAAAATCGAGATGAAATTATGAGTTTTAAGGTTTATGTCATGTTTGCATGCTAGTATGTAGGTTTCATGAAGCAATTTTGCTAAATTATGGTTGAATGGTCCAAAAGGACTAAATTGAAAAAGTTGTAAAATATTAATTTCTAGAAGCTTTTTGTATGAAATAGCTTTAGAATAATAATTATGAACCCCTAGATAGCAATTTTCCCAAAATTTAATTTTTGGACAAAATTGGTCATGAGATAGTTTTATGGAAATTTTTAAAAAGAGGGGCATTTTGGTCATTTGCCTAATAAATGATTAAAATAGGAAAAAGATGAAAAAAAAATCCATTCATCTTCTTCCCCAAGCTGCTGAAAATTCCAATAGCCATTGTTAGGGTCTTTCAATTTTCCAAGCTTGCTAGTAAGTGCTCCTAAGCCCGGTTTTTGATATTCTTTGTATTTTTGAAGTCCTGGTAGCATGAGTAAGCTATTTTTAGCTACTTGATAAGCTATAATGGATGTTCAAAATGTGGTCATGTATGACACGCATGTATTTTGATGTTTTATGGAAGATTATGAAAGCTTGATATAGTAGAAACATCTTTTGTTAAGTGATTTTCCATGAAAATGCATGTAGGGACTTGATTGTGAAAATCTTAAGTTTGGTCATACATGTGTGATTTTGTGAGAATTGATGATTTCTATAGTTGAGACTATTAATCACCTAAACATGTAGTTTAAGAAAGTTGTATAAAAATCATTTTACAGCCTAGGGGCAAAAGTGCAAATATGAGAAAGTATAGTGGCAAAATAGTAATTTTTCTAAAGAATGAGTTATGAGTCAATTTAGTCAATATTCTTATTAAATGGTCTATTTATGATTATAGATCAAGAGAAACGAAGCCCGGATTGAAACCGAGGCAAGAATAAAGTCGAAGACTAAATTGCATATCTACATACAGTTTGTATACTGAGGGAAGTTTGAATGATTTCTATCATTGAATTGCTTGGTATAATGTACATTGTTATCATGAAATGCTTAATGTTTGTTAAATATAGAAATCAATGTGATTAAGTATGAACAAGTTATCATGTAAGTTCAAAGATCAAACACCATATCATAGAGCAACAAAGGCAGCCAAAAAGAAACAAAACAAGAAACAAAACAAGGATTGTAGGAAAGATGACTGAGACTTGTAAAGATTGGCATAAAGAAGTTACCATTTATCCTCTATGATTATCGAACATTAGCCAGGACCTTTGCCGAGGCAACATCTTACCCATTGGTTTATGGAATGGAAGCATTTTTTCCAATTGAACCTAATCGAAGAAAACGTTAAAAGTTATCCATCACGGTCAGATGATGCAAGCTTACGACAAAGAGGTTCATCCTAGAGAATTCCATGAGGGGAACCTGATGTTAAAAAAATCTTTCTTATAAAAAAGGTTTTAGAGGAAAGCAGATGCCAAACTAGGAAGGACCTTATGTAGTAAAAAAGGGCCTGTTCTAGAGGAGCATTGATATTGACCGAGATGGATGGCGAAGACTTGCCCCATTTGGCGAATTCAGGTTCAGTCAAGAAGTATTTTACCTAAAAGGGGAAAGGCCAAGGTAAAAACCCACAAAGGGTTCCTTGAGATCAAATTCAAAAAAAAAAAATTAGAGGTCAAGGCGAAAACCCGCAAAGGGCACTTTGAGACCAAAAGGGTTTTGAGCCGAACCCAAAAAGGACGGCTCAAAATTTGATCAAAGATAGGGCATGTGGTAGTCTTACTATGCCTGAATTAACAATAAAGAAGTATGCTACATCTTGGGGCATTAACAAAGTACTCTGAATCCTCTAAATACGTATTGAGCACAAAATGATCCTCAAGAAGTTTGTACATAGAAGCTCAGGCTGCAATATCTGGGGCACCTAGCTCCTATCTTACCCATTTTAAATTTTCTATATTTGATTACTTTATTCTATTCAAGATACACCCCAATCAATTTTATTTTATTGTCTTGGTTATCTTTCATTAACTTATTTGTTTCGAGCTATGCTCCTGATTAATTTCTTTCTCGTCCATTGTTGTGATCTTTTTAAAGCATTTTATATTGAAATAACGATTAACGGACTAATAATGCTTTCATAGCATATTACTCTAGAACCTTCTAAATAATATGAGAATCTAAAATAGGACTATTGTTTAGAACTCACCAAGCCTAAGGGTTGGAAATATTGAAAGATGATTATCTCTTCAGATTTTTATTGGATAAGACATTTCGTCGGTGATACCATCTTGATAAATAGCGAGCAATGTTAACCCAAGTGTAAAAGGAGATCATTCTCAGGAAAAGAAAAATGATACCTTGTATTCATGCAAATTTCAGGCACATACATCGGGTCATTACACCCAGGGAATGGTGTAACAGATCAACTGGATTGAAGATGATACATATTCCATGCCTCTGAGTGCTAACAGGATGGATGAAAGAAACCAAATGTTATTCCCCTGAAGTTGTAGTGGGAAGTAAAAACTTTATGTCCTAGAAGGTACAGTGGAAGGGACTCTAAAATTACTGCAGGGCAGGCTTGCTGAGCAGAATATGATCGTTTCTTTGGGTTTTCTGTCAAAGATACCAGCTGAAGGAGAAAGCATGGTAACCTATCATTGATAGAACCTTGATGACCTTTTAGCAGTGACAACCCAAACATTAAAAAGGGATCATTCTCATGCATTTATGTAAATATCATTCATACACTTCCAATTAGGAGCACTAAATTCATTTCGATCATTGCATCCTAACCATTATACATTAAAAAAATTGGATCATTCTCACGACATTCTGCATTCATGCAAATGTTGTCCATAATACATTTAGTTAGGAGCATTATAGCATCCTAATCATTTGGCATAAACATAAGCATATAAAACTGAGTCTACAGAGGATGGTGTAGCAACATCGGTGAATTCACAGATCTTATCTCCCTAAGTGATAGTGGAGAAGATCAAATTTGGCGAATCTTATCTTCATGTATCGGCAATGGAGTAGATCCAAGCCACCAACCCTATCTCCCTAAGGTAGCAGGGGAGTAGGTTGAAGTTTGTAGTCTCATCTTTCTGAGGTAGCAAGGAAGCAGACTGAAGATTGTAGATCTTATCTCCTTAAGCGGTAGTGGAGCAGATCGAATTTGGAGAATCTTATCTTCCTGATGTAGCAAGGGAGCAGATTTTAGCCACTAGCCTTATCTTCCTGATGTAGCAAGGGGGCAGGCTGAAGATTATAGTCTTATCTTCCTGATGTAGCAAGGGAGCTGACTAAAAATGGTAGATCTTGTCTCCTTGAGATAGCAGTGGGGCAGATCGAAGATGGCGAATTTTATCTTCCTGATGTAGCAAGGGAGCAGATTTTAGTCACTAGCCTTATCTTCCTGGTGTAGCAAGGGAGCAGGCTGAAGATTATAGTCTTATATTCTTGATGTAGCAAGGGAGCAGACTAACAATTATAGATCTTATCTCCCTGAGTTTGCAGTGGAGCAGACTGAAGACAACAGATCTGGCATTCCTGAAGTTACAGGAAGCAGATCGAAGACATCACATCTTGTCTCCCTAAGTTTGCAGTGGAGCAGATTGAAGACAACAGATTTTTGCATTTCTAAAGTTACAAGAAGCAGATCGAAGACATCAGATCTTGTCTCCCTGAGTTTGCAGTGGAATAGATTGAAGATAGCAGATATGGCATTCCAGAAGTTGCAATGAAGCAGATCAAAGACATCAGCCTTACCTCTCTGAGTTCGCAGCAGAGCAGGCTAAAAGACAACAGATCTTGTCTCCCTGAGTTTGCAGTAGAGCAGATTAAAATAGCAAATCTGATCTTCCTGAAGTTCTAGTGAAACAGATCGAAGACATCGATCTTGCCTCCCTAAGTTTGCAGAGGAGCAGACCAAAGATAGCAGATCATATCTTCTAGAAGTTTTAAGAAGCGGATCAAAGATATCAACCTGGCATCCTTGATTTTGCAGTGGAGCAGACTAAAGATAGTAAATCTCGTCTTCCTGAAGTTGCAGTGAAGCAAATTGAAGATACTAGCCTATCTCCCTGAAGATATAGCCATTTGACAAGACCGAGAAAAATGGGACCTTTTATCGTCTTTCCTCTATTCTCGTTACACGACAATGAGCAAAGAGGGGCAGTTGTAGTAGCCCATTATTGCCCGGATCCATATCATTAAAAAAACCAAAAAAAAAAATAAAAACTAAAAGTCCAATTTTTTTATTGCAGTCCATTCACAATAAATGGGCTCAAACCCAAACCCAAAACCATTACCCCATTAACCCATTACTCGTGGCCCAATTACACCCAAAACAGATAACCCAACCTACATGGCCCAAAAAGGGCCCAACACCAAATCAGAAACCAAGGGTTTCTAAAACCCTAAGTTTCCCTCGCACCGTAAGCTGCAGCACCAGCCCCTCGGTCGCGCCACAATCGGTGCATGGATAGCTTTCCACTGTCATAGTTCTCGCCATTCACCTGAGAACCAAGGAAAGAAAAGGGACAGTAGCAGCAAAACAGGGTCTTAGGTTTATTTCCCGATTTGTTTTTGGGTTATAAAAACCCACATGTAATCTGTACGAAAAAACACACAGAGAAGATACATGCAAATACACTGAAATAAAAATACAAAAAACCCAATCACAAAGGTGATTCCCTAATATTTAGTTTCATTTTTTTATTTTTTTCGATTCATGCATTTTTTATACAAAATACTACCTAAATAAAAAGTATGAGAATACCTTTTAAATCGCGTGGAAAAAGCAAAGTTTTTGGCCTCCGGCCGCTACATCTGGGGGCGCCGAAAGTGGCGCGTCAGGCGTGTGAGGCAATGGCTCGGAGGTCTGATGACCGGAACCCAAGCCAGATTCTGGCCTCATGCCGAAGAGAGAGAGCATTTCGGAGCTCTCGTTTAGTTTTTTTTATAAAAAGGGTGTTAAAATGAATTTTTTTTACCAGCTTTTAACTTATATAGCAAGATAGAAACGGCGCCGTTTTTGCTTAAGCTAATAAGCATAAAACGACGTAGTTCAGGGACTAGGATCCGCACGATGACCCGAAACCCGGGGAGGATCCGCACGTTTTTCATAAAAGGGCAATTTGCCTTTTTGGTCCTTCTACAATTTCATTTAGTTCAATTTAATTTTTTTATTTTAATTCAGCCCCGAAATTTTGTTGCTGTTTTAATTCGGTCCCTCAGGCACTCAAAGGCCAATATCAGAACGGCATCATTTAGGAGATAAGGCGTAATTGCCTAATAGGTCCTTACAGTGTGACGCATGTTTTGATTTAGCCCTTTTGCATTTAATTTTATTTCTATTTAATCCCTGTTTCTTTGTTTTTTTTATTTTCTATTTTATTTTATTTTTCAATTGTTTTAGCATTATATCTAATTATTTTATTAAAATTATGTATTATTTTAAACTTTAAAATTTGTATAGTATATGTTATTTAAATTAACTTATTAATAACATAAAGTTTTTCTCTTTTTGTATTGTTTATTTTAAATATGTATTATTTTATTGGATTATTACTCTTTCTTATTTATATTAGGTTATTTTCTTAAATTCAATATTATTCATATATCATCATTTATTTTAAAATTTTCATATTAATTTTTATTTTACACTTTTATTTTGTATATTATATATTATTATATTATATATAACATTTAATTTATTTGATTTTGTATAATATTGTTTATATTGTTTATTCTTAAATATGTAGTCTTTATGCATATATGTATTAGATTATTGTATTATAAATATATTTTTATTTAAAGTTATATATCATTTATTTATTTAAAACATATTTTATTTATTTTCTCAAGAATATATATATTATTTTTTAGATTTTGTCATATCATTTTATATTTTTATTTGCAATATTTATTTATTATTTGATATATGTCACTCATTTTACATTTAATCTTGCATGAAAAGTTTTTATATTTATTTAGTAGTTTTCTTTTTATTATTTTGTTATTTATTGCTTTATATATATTATTTGTCCATGCTTTTTATTTACTATTTTATGATTGCTTTAGTGTAGTTATTTTTATTATTTATATTATTTGATATCTCATATTATTATTTCTTTAATTGACTATATTAGTATTAATCATTAATACAACTTGTAATTATGTTGAATTACTAAACGGAATTTATGTTTTGTAATGCATTGATACAATATTTTACTCAAATCTTTTTTTTATAAAAAATATATTTTACTAAATTGTCGCATTTTTATTCAAATTTTTTCCAAAAAAATATGGCGATACCTAATATTTGGGAGCTTCAAGAAAAATTGTGTCCTAACTCATTGGGTTTCAACTTTTCTCGTTGAACTTAAAATATTAAGTATCCCTTTTCTTTCGAAATTGAAATTTATAAACTTCAAATCAAAACTTATTCTAGGGAATTTAAAACGTTGTATCTTAACTTATTGGATATGATGTTTTATGTCTCGAGGTAAGAATTTTCTACAAATAAAGGCAAGCCTAGTTTCGAAGTCATGAGATGTTGCATCCTAACTTATTGGGTATAGCATTTTATTTCTTTGAGATAAGTAAGTCTTGGTTTTCTTCTAAATAAAAGGATCGTATTTTTAAATTTTGTAAAATTTCGACATTAGGACATGAGATTATCAATTAGGTACCAAATTTTGGGCGTTACAAGGGTGCTAACCCTTCCTCGTATGTAACTAACTCCCGAACCCATTTTCTTGTATTTCGTGGACCAAAATCAATTTTTAGAAATAAAACATTTTATAAGGTGATCCAATCACACCTAAGTAAAAAGGGATTGGTGGCGACTCCCGTTTTCATTTTTTAGTCGATCCCATTTTATTTTAAATCAAAATAAAAAAATGGTTTCGACAGCTTGTCGACTCCACTGGGGACCTAAGAGAGTCAAGTCGTAAAATTAATTATTTTCTGTCCTTTGTCGAAAATTAGAAAATTTTATTTGAAAATTTAAAAATTTTTTATTTGAACATACGATTATTATTTTCTTGCACACATTGCATTACATGACTGTTATGGTTGCACCTTTAAGTGGGAGTGAGAAACTATGCCTTCATGAGCTTTTCACCTCCGCATGGGCTAGTGAATCACTTTCGGGATACATCCGTACCTATGTCTTCGTGAGATTTTCATCTCCGTGCAACCATAGGAGAATGTATTCCCATGAATTGAACTCGGTCCGTATGAGCCTATAATGGGTGAGAATCGAGGAATCTGCTGGTTCGGGTACCTCAACTTTAGAGTTAAACCACATGTAGAAAACCTAAGGGCTTACCCTAGGAAGAACTATGTCAAACCCTAGTGGTCACCCAGATAGGTGCCCTATTCTGTTATTTATTTTTTTTCGTGCTAACGTGTTCTCTTTTGTTTTGATTGCATTGTATTCACATCATAGAAAAGAGGTGATGATTCAAATTCAATTGCTAAATAGAAGAGTTTTTCATGTGAAAATGGATTTCTTGATAAAGTGGATTATAAAATGGTCGTCCGAATATGGTCCAAGTAAACACAACGAGACAAGGCTGATAGTCCATGAAGGAATACAAGACTTTATTGTCCAAGGATTCAAGATGACAAAGACTATTCGAGAATCACCACATGTCGACTTTCTTGAAGAGGCTAACGAGCATTGCAAGGATAAGTGAGTAATGAGTCGTGGACCAAGCAAAAAGGAGCTACTGGAGGCATCTATTAGAAGTTTGCAAGATTTGACCTTTACGAAGAAGGGGATTGATGTTTTTGCTTGGAATATGAGGGCAAGACCGCATATGTAATCCACTTTATGTAAAGGAATTTATTTTCTAGAAAAGTTGTTCTAATGGAATTGAATTTAAAATCATCGCCTCTCTTTCTTTTTGCATTTGTTTCATGCATTTGCATTACATAGCATCATATGCATTAATTTCCATGTAAGGACCCTAATTAGGTAAAATTATTTCAGCTAACTTGGGAATCGACAAAATTCTACTGAGTAGAACATTCTTTATAGTACTCACGCAAGAACAAAAGCCATGGACCGAAGGTTTGAAAGAATAGAGCAAATACAAATACAGATGCAGGAGCAATAGACCAAAATTCAACAAGAAATGTGGGAACAAATGCTAGATTTCCAAAGGAATATGATGGGCTAGTTAACTCAGTTACTAGCCTGAGGACTTGAAAAAAGGAGTGGCCTAGTGCTTAACAGTGGGGATGATGATGAAGACATCATTTATTCCCCAGATTTTTCCCCAATAAGTGTCCTGACCCAACCAGACAGCATTCGCATAGGGTACCCGTCATTATTAAACCCCAATGTCGGACTGATACCTCGACCTTGTTGAACATCCTAATGGGTTCAGGTTTTAACTTGGAGGATGATCGAACCAAACCAATTGTTCTGGTAGAAACAAAGGAAAGGGGAGGGTGGACTTTAAAGGCCACAAAGAAGATGGAAGCGAATAGTACGAGTAGACATAACAAAGGCCATTCGGAGCCAATTACAGTAAGCCAGCTAAGGACGGTAACTACCAGCCATCAGGTCTCCCCAAGGCAAGAGCCCAATCCAAGACCGAACTCAAAAAAACCCCAGTTCGCACCCATCCCAATCACGTATAAGGAGTTGTACCAATTTTTGTTTGATGCACATGTTGTATCCCTTTTTTATATAGAACCATTATGGCCCCCATACCCCAAATGGTACGACGTAAATTTCCAATGTGAATACTATAGAGGAACCACACGGCATTCGATCGAGAACTACGTCGCTTTTAAAAAGATAATCAAAATACTCATCAAATTGGGTGTCGTAAAATTCGATTATCCCTCTAGTGCAGAAAATTTGTTACCCAGCCTTTCTATTAAAAGGGTAAACCTTGTGAGTTCCACGATAGATAGAGGCAAGGGATCCAAGAATGCATCGAGCTTAGGGCCCTAGTGCAAGGCTTGATGGATAATAAATTGAGGAGATCAAAAGACCCAATCGAAATGTTGGGGAATCTAAGCATTAACGACATATTCGAAGAGAGAACTGGGGAATAAAAGTTTCCAAGCCCTTACATACTTGGGAAGATTTTAAACAATGGAACTGTGGAAGGAATCCTTTTATTTTTAAGTCTAGTCCAAAGTAATATTCAAAACGTTCTTGTTGCCTTAAGCCTAGAGACAATAAGAATCCTTTTATTAAATAGGCTTATGTCTAGAATTTTTATTTCAATAAAATGCATCTTTTTGAGCAAATTTTCTTATTTTTTTTCCATTTCGTACTGTACAAACAATTGTTCTTATTTTTTTTTCTCTTTTTCGTATTTTTCATAATCATTCTTTCAATCATTTATTCTTTGGAATCTTCCTTCGAACCTACAATAAGGTCTCCAAATATCAACGATGTAAGCAATGCCGCTACTGACTCAGAGTCTCCTTTTGAGTAAGATATGTGTTTATGGGAATCTCAAGACTTTGAAGGTGACAGAGATTGTAACCTATCTTCTAATTTGTTAAGGATGGTAGAACAAGATGAAAAACAGACCCTACTCTACAAAGGGTCATTGGATATTATGTGTAATAGCCCGATTTAGGGCCTAGTCAGTATAGTGGAGCGAGACCACAAAACTGAGTTGAAATTATGAGTTTTAAGGTTTATGTCAATTTTGCATGCTAGTATGAAGGTTTCATGAAGCAATTTTGCTAAATTATGGTTGAATGGTCCAAAAGGACTAAATTGAAAAAGTTGCAAAATATTAATTTCTAGAAGCTTTTTGTATGAAATAGCTTTAGAATAATAATTATGAACCCCTAGATAGCAATTTGCCCAAAATTTAATTTTTGGACAAAATTGGTCATGAGATAGTTTTATGGAAATTTTTAAAAAGAGGGGCATTTTGGTCATTTGCCTAATAAATGATTAAAATGGGAAAAAGATGCAAAAATCCATTCATCTTCTTCCCCAAGCTGCCGAAAATTCCAATACCCATTGTTAAGGCTCTTTCAATTTTCCAAGCTTGCTAGTAAGTGCTCCTAAGCCCGATTTTTGATATTCTTTGTATTTTTGAAGTCCTGGTAGCATGAGTAAGCTATTTTTAGCTGCTTGATGAGCTATAATTGATGTTAAAAATGTTTTCATCTATGACATGCATGTATTTTGATGTTTTATGGAAGATTATGAAAGGTTGATATAGTAGAAACATCTTTTGTTAAGTGATTTTCCATGAAAATGCATGTAGGGACTTGATTGTGAAAATCTTAAGTTTGGTCATACATGTGTGATTTTGTGAGAATTGTTGATTGCTATAGTTGATACTATTAATTAGCTAAGCATGTAATTTTAAGAAAGTTGTATAAAAATCATTTTACGAGCCTAGGAGCAAAAGTGTAAATATGAGAAAGTATAAGGGCAAAATAGTAATTTTTCCAAAGAATGAGTTATGAGCCAATTTAGTCAATATTCTTATTAAATGGTCTATTTATGATTATAGATCAAGAGAAACGAAGCCCAGATCGAAACCGAGGCAAGAATAAAGTCGAGGACTAAATTGCATATCTACATACATTTTGTATATTGAGGTAAGTTTGTATGATTTCTATCATTGAATTGCTTAGTATAATGTACATTGTTATCATGGACTGCTTAATGTTTTTTAAATAAAGAAATCAATGTGATTAAGTATGAACAAGTTATCATGTAAGTACAAGGACCTAAGCTTGGCATTGAACAAGTTATCATGTAAGTCCAAGGACCCAAGCTTGGCATTGACCAAGTTATCATGTAAGTCAAAGGACCCAAGCTTGGCATTGAACAAGTTATCATGTAAGTCCAAGGACCCATGCTTGGCATTGAACAAGTTATCATGTAAGTCCGAGGACCCAAGCTTGGCATTGAATAAGTTATCATTTAAGTCCAAGGACCCAAGCTTAGCATTGAACAAGTTATCATGTAAGTCTAAAGACCCAAGCTTGACATTGAATAAGTTATCATATAAGTCCAAGGTAAGCTTGGCATTGATTCAAGAAGAGATATATCATGTAAGACCGTATCTAGGATATGGCTTTGGCATCAAGTTACGTGGGATAAGATTTAGTATCCTCTGTTATTCGTAGAAATTCATCGAGCAAATGAGTAATGTTAAAATGAGATAACAAGAAAGCTAAGTAAGCAAAGATATTACCAAGTTGAAATTGAGTATCATTTATGTTATGAATGATGAATTAGAGATCATGATTATTAAATTAAAGTATGTTGATCAATGTGATCAAGTGATACAGGCACCATGTTTACCTTACAAGTATGAGGATAGTAAGTATCATGAGACATGTGAGAATCAGTATGAGTAAGTAAGCTCTAAAGCTGAAATTATGATACCATTATTATGTCAAATGGTTTATATTAAGCAAGTTTATTAATCTGTGTTTTATATGCAAACTTACTAAGCTAAATGCTTACTTCTTTAATCATTTCTTTCTATGTAGTCTCGCCAAGCTAACTTGTGGGTCGTTGGAGTCAGAGCTCGTAGCACACTATCAATCCTTATTTTGGTATAGCCAAGTTATTTTACTAAGGATGGCATGTATAGAAAGCATTCATTTTGAGAAAAATGTTTTAAGAAGGGCCATTGTATAGGTTATCAAACCATTATTCTTTTGTATATGGCTAAGTGGTTACCAAAATTGGTTATATGTATGTTGTTGTATTCAATGAAGCATGTTGTATAGTTTTTGAAATGTATGGTTTGATTTTGATTTCGGGGTGGCAAATGGCTTGGTAAATAGCCTCTAAGTGCTCACACGGTTAGACACACGGACGTGTGTCTAGGCCGTGTGAACCTTGCACCTTATTATTATTAATCAGGATAGGCCACGATACATCCCCACGACCGTGTGTATGAGCCGTGTAGAATACATGATTTGAACATGGGTGTGTACCCATACCGTGTGGATCAAGTCAGTATATCAAGGTTTATCACACGGTTTAAGCCCACGGGCGTGTTCAGGCCGTGTGAAAATAGTCAGTAGCTCCCCACGGTTGAAAACATGGGCGTGTCAAGGGGTACACAGGCGTGTCCCAAGCCACATATATAACAGTCCGAATTTGACCCTAGTCAGAATGGTGGTTTTGGGACCACGAATCCGAGTCTGATATATATATAAATATTATATTCTGTGCTTATTATGTGTGAATTAATGTGTGCGAAAGTTTCGTAGAAAAATTTTATCGTTTAAGTGTTTAATGTGATAAAAAGGATTTAATCGCGTAAAGCGTAAAAGTTATATACTATAGTGGGAAGTGCTTAAATGATTATGGATTCTTAATATGGAGTATTAAAAGGGCAAATAGCCCATTTTACAAGTTAGTGGATGGCTTATGACTAATATGCCCTTATTATATATGATAGTTAAATTTTTATTAAAAGGTTATAATAGTAATCTATTAAATAACATAATATATGCTTTAATAAAACAAAAAGAAAGACATTATCATCTTTATTCTTTTGGCCGAATGTGGGAGAAAGAAGAAGGGTTTTATTTCCTTTGATTTTCGGCATTTAGAAGCTTAAATTCAAGGTTAGTTTGATTTTAGTTTTTGTTAATTTTTACGTTTTTGAGATCGTTGCTTCCAACAGTAGCTGACCCATGTTAGAATTTTTGAAACTAAGCATGCTTAATGTTCAGCCATTGATGTGTTCATGTGGTTTTTTATGTTTGATAATTTTAGATTAAAGATATGTTAAAGATTAGTATGTTTTGTATTGGAAGTTTTGGTGAAATTGAGTATTTAGAGCTAATTTGTAAAAATAATTTTTTAGAGGGGCTTATTTGCAAATTAAATGAAAGATATGGACTAGTATGGTCCCTATGAATATTCGGCCCTAAGGTACCATATTGAAATTTTGTGTATTTTGTGTTTTGTGCAATTAGGACTAAATTGTAAAAATGTGAAATAGTAGGGGTAAAATGGTAATTTACCTATTTATATGCTTAGGGACTAAATTGAGATGAAATGTACTTGAATGAGCTGAATTTTAATGTGATTAGATCAAGAACAAAGAAAAATGATTTGGATCGGGGATGAGCGAAGGTTATCGAATAAGCCGGTTTAAGCGATTAAATCGACAATGAGGTATGTCCTTAAGTGAATATATGTTAAAGAATTATTTATGAATCGATGAATGATGAAATTTGAATATTTTTAGCATGAATCCATTAATTAGCCGAATGCGAGGGTACTAAATTGGATTGATTGTAATTTTATTTAATGTGATGTGAATAAATGCATTTGGTTTGATATGTGAATGTAATATGTGATATATGGATGGTTGTGAAGTTAACATTATGAAATGTGAATTGAAGGATTAACCATATTGATATTCAGGCTTCGAGCCTAGCAGGCCTCGTGCCGGTGACATATTTTAGGCTTATTGCCTAGCAGGCTTAATGCCGGTGTTTTGGATTTCGGACCTTGAGTCAAGCAGCCTAGTGCCGGTGTGTGTGATTCGGGCTAATGCCTAGTAGGTTCTTTACCGGTGAACTGAAATTCAGAGCTAGAATTTGTAACAACAAAGTTGTAAAATGAATCGAGAAAGTTTATGCTTTTGAAAATGAATCATTATTGGTTTGGCCTTGAGGTATGTGTTTTCATACTTATATGTTGTATATGATGTTAATAAGCAAATAATATGAGGAAGCAAGTGAACTATACATTGATTACTTGGAAGTATACTAGTGATTGAAAAGGTTTATGTAAGTACATCTATACTTATATATGTGTTGGTATATTTGATGACTGGTGTACTTTGGTTGGAAAAAAATGAAAGTTGTTAGGCTAAATGAAATATTGAAATTCAACTATGGTGAATTTATAAGTTAGACTATGCATTTCAAATGTCTTGAATTGTATGATAATAATGTTTGGGTGACTGAAGCTTATTTGTATTTGCTTAAGACTTACTAAGCTAGTGAGCTTACATTGTTTGTGTTCATTGTTTGTTTTATAGACTTTGGTTAAGCTACGGGCTCAGAGGATCATCGAAGAAGTCAACCACACTATCAACTTTTTTGGTACTCATAAACTTAGTTTTTGATTTGAAAGGCATGTATAAGCTAGTCTAAGTTGTAAACCAATGGTATTTTAATCTTGTATATAAGTATAGCCTTGCAAAAATGGCTAATACTTTTGAGTTAAGCTTTACTTATGTGTTTTGATATAATGGCTTATACAATTGTTAATGGTTATGTGTTTTAGTCATGTTCTAAGCTTAGATTGGAAGTTTTATATATATATATATATATCATGGCATATATGTTGAGATATTGAATTATGGTTTGGTAATGCCTCATAACCCTAATCTGGCGACGGACACGGGTTAGGGGTGTTACATTTGATTGGTATCAGAGCTTACAATTTAGTCGATTTTAGGACTACCGTAGAGCATGAGAGTCTAGTTATACATGCCTTTTATTGTATATACGATAGTGTGGTGACTTCTGACATTTCAAACAGTGTTTTATATAGTAAATGGATTCTGATCCTGACAGAGCCGTAACAGATGATGTAGAAAGTGTAGCGCCTGATCATGCACGCGGGTCAGCACCGGTAGACTCTCGACCTGTCTCGGGTAGCCATGAGGCGGAGGCTAAGCAAGCCTTCTACCAGATGATGAATGAATGGTTTACCCAATTTGTTCAGAATAACTCGGCTGTACAACAACCTCCACCCCCGAATAATCCAACTCCGGTACCTTTCGCACCTCCGATGATAGATCCGATGAGATCTAGTAGGCCCCCCATTGATAAAATTAGGAAATATGAGGCTGAAGAATTCAAAGCTAATGATGATGACGATGCAGAACGAGCTGAGATGTGGCTCGATAACACTATTCAGGTACTTGATGAGTTATCCTGTACTCGAGATGAATGCCTGAAGTGTGCTATATCTTTACTTCGGGACACTGCATATCACTGGTGGAATACACTAGTATCAGTAGTTTCGAAAGAAAAAGTGAATTGGGATTTCTTCTAGATCGAGTTCCGTAAGAAATACATTAGCTAGAGGTTCATCGATCAGAAAAGAAAAGAATTTTTGGATCTAAAACAGGGCCGCATGACTGTAACTGAATATGAGTGAAAATTTGTCAGATTGAGCCGATATGCCCAAGAGTGTATATCCACTGAAGCCATTATGTGTAAAAGATTTGAAGATGGCTTGAATGAAGATATAAAGTTGCTTGTCGGCATTCTTGAAATTAAAGAGTTCGTGGTACTAGTCGAGTGAGCTTGTAAAGCTGAAGAGCTATGAAAAGAGAAGAGAAAGGCTGAAATAGAAGCTAGAGACACTCGTAAAATATCATCGGGTAAGACTTTCCATTTAGTGCCTAAGAAGTTCAAAGATGACTTCGGCCGGCATAAAGCTACTTCAGACATGTCTAGACGAGATTGACCTCCTACGGTTTCCCGAGCTACTTCAATGGCCAGTGTTGGTAATGTTCAGTAGAATTGGGTTGAATGCAAGCATTGTGGTAAATGGCATTCTGGGAGTTGTAGATTCCGTGATCGGTCCTACTTTAAATTTGGATCGTCAGATCATTTCATTCGAGAGTGCCCGATGCTAGCCGAGCAAAATATTACTCAGAACACTAAACCTAGCAACGTGTCAGCACGAGGTAGACCACCCAGACATGCAGGGAGTGTAAGTGGCAGTTAGAGAGGAACGAAGGACACTGTAGTTCGATCAGAGGCTCGAGCACCAGCTAGAGCTTATACTATGCTGCTAGAGAGGATGCTTCTTCCTCAGACGTTATTACTGGTATTTTCACACTCTACGATACTACTGTAATTGCATTGATTGATCCTGGTTCGACTCATTCATATGTGTGTGAGATCGGGTTATTACCAATTGCGAGTCAAAGATTCCGATATGCCTAAGATTGCATTCCGAACGAGGTACGGATATTTTGAGTTTCTAGTTATGCCTTTTGGGCTTACTAATGCACCTACTATTTTTATGGATTTGATGAATCAGGTTTTTAGATAGTATTTGGATCGGTTTGTGGTAGTGTTTATTGATGATATTCTGATCTACTCCAAAGATGAAACCGAGCCTGCCGAGCATTTGAGATTGGTGATACAAACTTTGTGAGATCAACAGTTGTATGCAAAGTTTAGTAAGTGTGAATTTTGGATGAAATAGGTTAGCTTTCTGGGACATGTTGTTTCAGTGTCAGATATTCGGGTTGATCCGAACAAAATATCAGCTATACTTGATTGGAAGCCACCAAAGAATGTTTCTTAGATTCAAAAATTTTTGGGACTTGCGGGATACTACAGACGATTCGTCAAAGGTTTTTCCATGATAGCTACACCTTTGACAAAGCTGCTACAGAAAGATGTCAAGTTAGTGTGGTCGAAAAAGTGTCGAAAAGTTTTGATCAGTTGAAAGCCCTTTTGACCGAAGCTCTAGTGTTAGCTCAGCCTGAATCGGGTAAAGAATTTATTGTTTATAGTGATGCTTCTTTGAATGTCTTGGGTTGCATTTTGATGTAGGAAGGCAAAGTCATAGCCTACGCTTCGAGACAATTGAAGCCTCACAAAAGAAATTACCAGACTCACAATCTGGAATTAGCAGCCATTGTTTTTGCATTGAAAATATGGCGTCATTACTTGTTCGGCGAAAAATGTCATGTTTATTCAGATCACAAAAGTCTGAAGTACTTAATGACTCAGAAAGATTTGAACTTGAGACAACGCAGATGGTTAGAACTGCTGAAAGACTATGAATTAGTGATTGACTACCATCCAGGGAAAGCTAACGTTGTTGTAGATGCCTTAAGTCGAAAGTCATTGTTTGCTCTTCGTGCGTTGAACGCACATATGGTTATGTCTGGTGATGGTTCGATCATAGCCGAGTTGAAGGCAAGACCGTTGTTTATTCAGCAAATTTGTGATGCACAGAAAATTGATAAAGATATGATTGCTAGACGAGTTCAGTGTGAAAGTGATGCAGAGTCAGAGTTTCGAATTGATAAAAATGATTGCTTGATATTCAAAGGTCGAATATGTGTTCTGAGGAATGTGGATTTGATTCAGATGATTTTGAATCAGGCTCATAATAGTCGATTGTCGATACATCTCGGTAGCACGAAAATGTATAATGATTTGAAACAGTTCTATTGGTGGCCTGGCATGAAAAGGGATATATCTGAATTTGTTTCGAAGTGTTTAATATGTCAGCAAGTAAAAGCTGAGCATCAAGTGCCTTCTGGATTACTTCAGCCAATCATGATACCCGAATGGGAATGGGATAGAATTACTATGGACTTTGTATCCGGTTTGCCTACGACACCGAACAAGAAAGATGCAGTCTGGGTTATTGTGCATAGATTGACTAAATCAGCTCACTTTGTGCCATACATAAGAATGTTTTAATAATGATAGTGTGACGACTCCTGACTATTTAAATTATGTTTATACATATAGTAAATGGATCCCGAAGAAGTTATGGCGGATGATGTAGAAAGTAACGCGCCGGCTCCCGTAGAAGGGACGGTGCCAAACAAGAATGAGAATAGACCCACTACGATGAGTTAAGAAGGAGGAGAAGAGGCTAGAGAAGCTTTCCTCCATATGATGAATGCCTGGTATACAGAGTTCGTTCGTTCGAACCCAAATGCACAACCCCCTCCACCCTCGCCTGTTCCATATCCTGCTCCAATAGCCCCTCAAGTAGTAGAGAAGATAAACCTCCAATTGATAGGATCAGGAAAAAAGGAGTAGAAGAATCCTGGGCTAGAAAAGATGATGATCCAGAAAGAGCTAAATTCTGGTTAGAAAATACCATCAGGGTATTTAATGAGCTATCATGCACCCCTGAAGAATGCATAAAGTGTGTAATCTCTCTCTTAAGAGACTCTGCTTACCAATGGTGGAACACTCTTGTGTCGGTAGTACTGAGGGAAAGGGTCACATGGGAATTCTTCCAAGAAGAGTTTAAGAAAAAAGTATATCAGCCAAAGATTTGTAGACCAGAAGAGGAAGGAATTTCTAGAGTTGAAGCAAGGCAAGATGTCAGTAACTGATTATGAGCGAGAGTTTGTACGACTCAGCAAGTACGCTCGCGAATGTGTATCCACTGAGGCCATTATGAGTAAAAGATTTGAAGATGGATTAAATGAGGACATCAAGTTGTTTGTTGCTGTCCTAGAATTAAAGGAATTTGTTGTGCTAGTAGAAAGGGCTTGTAAAGCCGAAGAACTAGTAAAAGAGAATAAGAAGTCTGAAATGGAGTCCCGTGACTCTAGAAAGAGACAGTGGAATAAGTCATTCCAATCTTCATCCAAAAAGTCAAGAGATTTCCCTACCCAATTGGCTACTTCCACTGAACTCTCAAGGAAAGACAAGAGTAAACAGCATTCAGGGAATAATGCACAGACTACTTCAATTGTAAGTGTTAGGAATATTAGATCTAACAGACCTGAATGACCACAGTGTGGCAGACGTCACCTTGAAGAATGCCGAGCACATGAAAATGCATGCTTTAGATGTGGTTCTAAAAACCACTATATAAAAGATTGTCCAGAGATGATGAAAGAAGAAAGAGCTCAGAACCCGAGATCCGGGAGTATGGTCAGAGACAGACCGCAGAGAAACTCGGGAAGTGGGGCAAGTGGAAGAGGTAACCCTAGAAAACGGCTGCGAGACCCGAGGGTAGAGCGCCTGTAAGGACTTATGCCATTTGTACTCACGAAGAGGCATCTTCCCATGATGTTATTATGGGTACTTTTTCTCTTCACGATGTTAAACTTATTGCATTAATAGATCCTGAACCGACACATTCTTACATTTGCATGAAATTAGTATCCGGTTTGAGTATGCCTATAGATTCTATAGAATTTATGATTAAAGTGTCTAATCCTTTAGGCAAAAGTGTGTTAGTTGATAAAGTTTGTAAATATTATCCATTAATGATTAGAAGTCATTGCTTTAAAGCAAATCTTATGTTGCTACCATTTGATGAGTTCGACCTCATTCTTGGCATGGACTGGTTGACTACCCATGATGTAACAGTTAATTGTAGGAAGAAATATATTGAAATGAGATGTGAGGATGGGGATACTCTTCATGTAGAATCAGACAATCAAGGTAGATCATCGGCAATGATTTCTCTTATAACGGCACAGAGATATATAAGAAAAGGGTATGAAGCATATCTGGCCTATGTGATGAATGATAAAGGAACAGAACTGAAGATTGAGTCAGTACCGATAGTATGTGAGTACGTAGATGTTTTTCCCAATGAATTACCACGACTACCACCAATTAGAGAGGTTAAGTTTAATATTGAGCTAACTCCCGATACTGTACCGATATTCATTACTCCTTACAGAATGGCTCCAACAAAGTTGAAAGAGCTAAAGTCACAGTTGCAAGAGTTAACAGACAAAGGTTTTGCAAGATCAAGTTGTTCACCATCGGGTGCTCCGGTTTTATTTGTGAAAAAGAAAGAGGGCACCATGATATTGTCCATAGACTACCGTCAACTTAATAAAGTGACAGTAAAGAACAAGTACCCATTGCCTAGGATCGATGATTTGTTCGATCAATTGAAAGGAGCCACTGTGATCTCCAAAATAGACTTGAGATCAGGGTACTATCAGCTTAGGGTGAACGATTCAGATGTATCCAAGACCGCCTTTCGAACAAGGTATAGGCATTATGAATTTTTAGTCATGCCCTTTTGGTTGACCAATGCTCCCGCGGTATTCATGGATTTAATGAACATCATATTTAGACCATACCTTGACAAGTTTGTAGTCGTTTTTATTGATGACATACTGATTTATTCCCGAGATGAGACTGATCATGCTGAACACCTACGGACAGTTCTACAGATTCTTCGAGAAAATCAGTTATATGCCAAATTCAATAAAAGCAAATTTTGGCTCAAGGAAGTAGGATTTCTTGGACATATTGTCTCGAAAGATGGAGTCCGAGTAGATCCAAATAAGATCTCAGCCATAATAGATTGGAAGCCACCGAAGAACATCTCTGAGATTAGAAGTTTTCTAGGCCTAGCCGACTATTATAGACGATTTGTCAAGGGGTTTTCCATGATTGCAACCCTGATAACTAAACTGTTACAGAAGAATGTGAAGTTTGAATGGTAAGAACGATGCCAACAAAGTTTTGAGAAGTTGAAAGCAATGTTGACAGAAGCTCTAGTTTTAGTACAACCTGAGTCAGGGAAAGAATTTGTGATTTACAGCGATGCATCCTTAAACGAATTAGGCTGTGTACTCATGCAAGAAGGCAAGGTGATTACTTATGCCTCAAGACAGTTGAAACCTCATGAGAAGAATTATCCGACGCATGATTTAGAATTGGCTGCCATAGTCTTCGCTTTGAAGATTTGGAGACACCATTTATATGGTGAGAGATGTTAGATTTTTACTGATCATAAAAGTCTGAAGTACTTGATGACGCAGAAAGAGTTGAACTTAAGGCAACAGAGATGGTTAGAGTTGATAAAAGACTATGAGTTGGTCATTGACTACCACCTAGGAAAGGTGAATGTAGTCGTCGATGCTTTGAGCAGGAAGTCCTTTTTGCATTAAGGGCATTGAATTCCAGGATATCTTTATCCGACGATTGTTCTATTATAGCGGAGTTGAGAGCTAGACCAATGTTTTTTTCACGAATTCCTGGAAGCTCAGAATAGTAAATTGCAAGTCAAGAGAGCTCAGTGCGAGCCAGATGTTGAATCCAACTTTCGGATTAATTATGATGGATACTTGATGTTTAGAGATAGAGTTTGTATATCGAGAAAAGAGGAGTTGATTCAGAGAATTTTGTATGAAGCACATAACGGATGTTTGTCTGTACATCCAGGAAGTACTAAGATGTATAATGATTTAAAGCAACAGTATTGGTGACCGAAAATGAAGAAAGAAATTTTAGAATTTGTTTCCTAGTGCATGATTTGCCGGCAAGTAAAGGCTGAACACCAAGTACCTTCGGGTTTACTTCAGCCCATTTTGATTCCCAAGTGGAAATGGGACCGTATCACCATGGATTTTGTAACGGGGTTACCATTCTCACCAAGCAAGAAGGATGCTATATGGGTTGTAGTTGATAGACTCATGAAGTCAGCCCATTTCATACTCGTATGAGTGGATTACTCCCTCGACAAATTGGCAAACTTATCTATTATATCGTATAGAGATCCGAGATTCACATCCAGATTTTGGAAGAGGATACAAGAAGCCTTAGGTACAAGATTGAATTTTAGCCCAGCTTTTCATCCTCAAACTGATTGTCAGCCAGAGAGGTTAATTCAAGTACTCGTGGATATGCTCAGATGTTGTATTTTAGAATTTCAAGGCAGTTGGGAAAAGTTTCTTCCATTGATAGAATTTGCCTACTATAATAGTTTTCAATCAAGCTTAAAGATGGCACCTTATGAGGCTCTATATGGGTGTAAATGCAGAACACCTTTCTTTTAGACTGAACTCAAGGAAAACCAAATTTACGGGGTCAATCTGGTTAAAGGATCTGAAGAGAAAGTGAAAATGACACGAGAATGTTTAAAAGCTGCCTCAAACAGACAGAAATCCTATTCGGATTTAAAGAGAAAAGAGATAGAGTACCAAGTCGGGGATAAAGTGCTCTTGAAAGTGTCACCAGGGAAAAAAGTTCCCGAATCTGGCCGGAAAGGCAATTTGAGTCCACGTTTCATTGGACCTTACGAGATTACTGAGAGAGTTGGGCCGGTAGCTTACAATTTGGCTTTGCCATCAAAATTGGAGAAGATACATGATGTGTTTCACATGTCAATGTTGAGACGCTACCGATCAGATCCTTCACATGTAATTATCCCGTTAGAGATAGAGATTTGTCCCGACATGACTTATGGTGAAGAACCAGTCAATATTTTAGCTCGAGAAGTCAAACAACTGAGAAATAAAAGTATTGCCCTAGTGAAAGTATTGTGGCAAAGACATGGATTAGAAGAAGCTACGGAAATGTAATGTAATATGAGAAACCAGTATCCAAACCTTTTTGCTGGTAAGATTTTCGAGGACAAAAATCCCTAAGAGGGGAGAATTATAACAGCCCGATTTAGTGCCTAGTCAGAATAGTGGTGCGAGACCACAAAACTGAGATGAAATTATGAGTTATAAGGTTTATGTCATGTTTGCATGCTAGTATGAAGGTTTCATGAAGCAATTTTGCTAAATTCTGGTTCAATGGTCCAAAAGGACTAAATTGCAAAAGTTGCAAAATATGAATTTCTAGAAGCTTTTTGTATGAAATAGCTTTAGAATAATAATTATGAATCCCTAGATAGCAATTTTCCCAAAATTTGATTTTTGGACAAAATTGGTCATAAGATCGTTTTATGGAAATTTTTAAAAAGAGGAGCATTTTGGTCATTTGCCTAATAAATGATTAAAATGGGAAAAAGATGACAAAGATCCATTCATCTTCTTCCCCAAGCTGCTAAAAATTCCAATAGCCATTGTTAGGGCTCTTTCAATTTTCCAAGCTTGCTAGTAAGTGCTCCTAAGCCCGGTTTTTGATATTCTTCGTATTTTTGAAGTCCTGGTAGCATAAGTAAGCTATTTTTAGGTACTTGATGAGCTATAATGGATGTTCAAAAATGTGTTCATGTATGACATGCATGTGTTTTTGATGTTTTATGGAAGATTATGAAAGCTTGATGTAGTAGAAACATCTTTTGTTAAGTAATTTTCCATGAAAATGCATTTAGGGACTTGATTGTGAAAATCTTAAGTTTGGTCATACATGTGTGATTTTTTGAGAATTGATGATTGCTATAGTTGAGACTATTGATCAGCTAAGCATGTAGTTTAAGAAAGTTGTATAAAAATCATTTTATGAGCTTAGGGGCAAAAGTGTAAATATGAGAAAGTATAGGGGCAAATTAGTAATTTTTCCAAAGAATGAGTTATGAGTCAATTTAGTCAATATTCTTATTATATGGTTTATTTATGATTATAGATCAAGAAAAATGAAGCTCGGATCGAAACCGAGGCAAGAACAAAGTCGAGGACTAAATTGCATATCTACATGCATTTTGTATATTGAGGTAAGTTTGTATGATTTCTATCATTGAATTGCTTAGTATAATGTACATTGTTATCATGGAATGCTTAATGTTTGTTAAATAAAGAAATCAATGTGATTAAGTATGAACAAGTTATCATGTAAGTCCAAGGACCCAAGCTTGGCATTGAACAAGTTATCATGTAAGTCCAAGGACCCAAGTTTGGCATTGAACAAGTTATCATGTAAGTCCAAGGACCCAAGCTTGGCATTGAACAAGTTATCATGTAAGTCCAAGAACCCAAGCTTGGCATTGAATAAGTTATCATATAAGTCCAAGGTAAGCTTGGCACTGATTCAAGAAGAGATATATCATGTAAGACCGTATCTAGGGTATGGCTTTTGCATCCAGTTACGTGGGATGAGATTTAGTATCCTCGGTTATTCATAGAAATTCATCGAGCAAATGAATAAAGTTAAAATGAGATAACAAGAAAACTAAGTAAGCAAAGATATTACCAAGTTGAAATTGAGTATTATTTATGTTATGAATGGTGAATTAGCGATCATGATTATTAAATTAAAGTATGATGATCAATGTGATCAAGTGATACAGGCACTATGTTTACCTTACAAGTATAAGGATCGTAAGTATCATGAGACATGTGAGAATCAGTATGAGTAAGTAAGCTCTAAAGCTGAAATTATGATACCATTTTTATGTCAAATGGTTTATATTAAGCAAGTTTATTAATCTGTGTTTTACATGCAAACTTACTAAGCTAAATGCTTACGTCTTTAATCCTTTCTTTCTATGTAGTCCCGCCAAGCTAACTTGTGGATCGTTGGAGTCGGAGCTCGTAGCACACTATCAATCCTTATTTTGGTATAGCCAAGTTATTTTACTAAGTATGGCATGTATAGGAAGCATTCATTTTGAGAAAATGTTTTAAGAAGGGTCATTGTATAGGTTATCAAACCATTATTCTTTTGTATATGGCTAAATGGTTCACCAAAATTGGTTATATGTATGTTGCTGTATTCAATGAAGCATGTTGTATAGTTTTTGAAATGTATTGGTTTGATTTTGATTTCAGGGTGGCAAATGGCTTGGTAAATAGCCTCTAAGTGCTCACACGGTTAGACATACGAGCGTGTGTCTAGGCCGTGTGAACCCTGCACCTTATTAGTATTAATCAGGATAGGCCACAGTACATCCCCACAGTCGTGCGTATGAGCCATGTAGAATACACGGTTTGAACATGGGTGTGTGTCCATACCGTGTGGATCAAGTCAGTATATCAAGGTTTATCATACGGTTTAAGCCCACGGGTGTGTTCAGGCCGTGTGAAAATAGTCAGTAGCTCCCCATGGTTGAAAACATGGGCGTGTCAAGGGGTACACGGGCGTGTCCCAAGCCACATGGGTGTGTAACCCCTGCTTTAAAGAACGGTTTCAATTAAGTTTCGAAAGTTTTTAGATATGTGCTTAAGGCCTCGTAGGCCCATGAAATGTATGATTAGACTAATATAGAGAAGTTTTTAAGTCGGAACGAAATTTTACAGCCCATAAGTGTATGTTTTAATGAGTTCAAGCATGGTAATGTCTCGTATCCAGTCCTAGGCTCGGGCTTGGGTATGGGGTGTTACATTATGAGCCTAGAAAAGATGTAAAGATTGTAGCTTAGCTCATCACAGAACTAAGGCGAGACATCATTGAGTTATTTTCAAGAATTCAAAGATGTTTTTGCACGATCGCATCAGAACATGCCTGGGCTAATAAGACGCGGGCTAAACATGAGGATCAGACATTGTTAGTCTACCATGGAAGGGGATTGCATCAGTTATACCGCAAATACTGAATTGAAGAAGATGAGATTTATGTGACCCTTCCATTTTCTTCACAGACTTTTGTATATTTGGGGCATGGATGTTATGGGGCCGATCTCGTCAAAAGCTTCTAGTTGAAATTGAATTACCTTTGTTGTCATCGATTACTTCACTAAGAAGGTGAATGTTACTTCATATGCCAATGCTACAAAGTCGATAGTCATCAAATTCTCAAAAAAATAAAAAACAAAAAAGATCAGGCGCCGACAAAGAATGCCAAAAAGGAAAATGTCAAAAGTTTTAGTCTGTTCAAAGATCACACGCCATATCATAGAGCAACAAAGGCAGCCAAAAAGAAAAAAACAAAAAAAAAATAAAGATTGTAGGAAATATGACTGAGACTTGTAATATTTGGCATAAAGAAGTTACCATTTATCCTCTATGATTATTGAACGTTGGCCAGAACCTTTGCCGAGGCAACATCTTACATACTGGTTTATGGAATGGAAGCGTTTTTGCCAATTGAACCTAATCGAAGAAAATGTTAAAAGTTATCCATCATGGTCAGATGATGCAAGCTTACGACAAAGAGGTTCATCCTAGAGAATTCCACGAGGGGAACCTGATGTTAAAAAAATCTTTCTTATACAAAAAGATTTCAGAGGAAAGCATATGCCAAACTAGGAAGGACCTTATGTAGTAAAAAAAGGGTCTGTTCTAGAGGAGCATTGATATTGACCGAGATATGATCGTTTTTTTGGGTTTTCTGTCAAAGATACCAGCTGAACGAGAAAGCATGGTAACCTATCAATGATAGAACCTTGATGAACTATGAACAGTGACAACCCAAACATTAAAAAGGGATCATTCTCATGCATTTATGTAAATATCATTCATATACTTCCAATTAGGAGCATTAGATTCATTCTGATCATTGCATCCCAACCATTATACCTTAAAAAAATGGGATCATTCTCACGACATTCTGCATTCATGCAAATGCTGT
Source organism: Gossypium rotundifolium (assembly GCA_025506655.1). Classification (NCBI taxonomy): domain Eukaryota; kingdom Viridiplantae; phylum Streptophyta; class Magnoliopsida; order Malvales; family Malvaceae; genus Gossypium; species Gossypium rotundifolium. The sequence goes on from CP106725.1 coordinate 81,577,139, forward strand.
CCATAATACATTTAGTTAGGAGCATTATAGCATCCTAATCATTTGGCATAAACATAAGCATATAAAATTGAGTCTATAGAGGACGGTGTAGCAACATCGGTGAATTCAAAGGTCTTATCTCCTTAAGCGGTAGCGGAGCAGATCAAATTTGGCGAATCTTATCTCCAAGTATCGGTAATGGAGCAGATTCAAACCACCAACCTTATTCCCTAAGGTAGCAAGGGAGAAAGTTGAAGTTTGTAGTCTCATCTTTCTGAGGTAACAAGGAAGAAGACTGAAGATTGTAGATCTTATCTCCCTAAGCGGTAGTAGAGCAAATCAAATTTAGTGAATCTTATCTTCCTGATGTAGCAAGGGAGCAGATTTTAGCCACTAGCCTTATCGTCCTGATGTAGAAAGGGGGCAGGTTGAAGATTATATTCTTATCTTCCTGATGTAGCAAGGGAGCAGACTAAAAATGGTAGATCTTGTCTCCTCAAGATAGCAGTAGGGCAGATCAAAGATGGCAAATTTTATCTTCCTGATGTAGCAAGGGAGCAGATTTTAGCCACTAGCCTTATCTTCCTGATGTAGCAAGGGAGCAGGCTGAAGATTATAGTCTTATATTCCTGATGTAGCAAGGAAGCAGACTAAAAATTATATATTTTATCTCCCTGAGTTTGCACTGGAGCAGACTGAAGACAACAGATCTGGCATTTCTGAAGTTGTAGGAAGTAGATCGAATACATCACATCTTGTCTCCCTGAGTTTGCAGTGGAGCAGATTGAAGACAACAGATATGGCATTCCTGAAGTTGCAGGAAGCAGATCGAAGACATCAAATCTTGTCTCCCTGAGTTTGCAATGGAGAAGATTAAAGATAGTAGATCTGGCATCCTGAAGTTGCAATGAAGTAGATAAAGACATCAGCCTTACCTCTCTAAGTTCGCAGTATAGCAGGCTAAAAGACAGCAGATCTTGTCTCCCTGAGTTTACAGTGGAGCATATTAAAATAGCAGATCTGGTCTTCCTGAAGTTGCAGTGAAACAGATCGAAGACATCGGCCTTGTCTCCCTAAGTTTGCAGAGGAGCAGACCAAAGATAGCAGATCATATCTTCCTGACGTTTTAGGAAGCTGATCAAAGATATCAACCTGGCATCCTTGAGTTTGCAGTAGAGCAAACTAAAGATAGTAAATCTCGTCTTCCTGAAGTTGCAGTGAAGCAGATTGAAGATACTAGCCTATCTCCCTGAAGATATAACCATTTGACAAGACCGGGCAAAATGGGACCTTTTATCGTCTTTGCTCTATTCTCGTTACACGACAATGAGTAAAGAAGGGCAGTTGTAGCAGCCCATTATTGCCCGAATCCATATCATTAAAAAAATCAAAAAAATAATAAAAACAAAAAGTCTAATTTTTTTTATTACAGTCCATTTACAATAAATGGGCTCAGACCCAAACCCAAAACCATTACCCCATTAACCTATTACTCGTGGCCCAATTACACCCAAAACAAATAACCCAACCTACACGGCCCAAAAGGGCCCAACACCAAATCAGAAACCAAGGGTTTCTGAAACCCTAGGTTTCCCTCGCGCCGCAAAAACCCCAGCACCAACCCTTCGATCGCGCTACAATCGGTGCACGGATAGCGCTCCACTACCGTTGTTCTCGCCATTCACCTGCGAAACAAGGGAAGAAAAGGGACAGTAGCAGCAAAATAGGGTCTTAGGTTTATTTCTCAATTTGTTTTTGGGTTATAAAACCCACATGTAATCTATACGAAAAAACACACAGAGAAGATACATGCAAATACACTGAAATAAAAATACAGAAAGCCCAATAACAGAGGTGATTCCCTAATATTTAGTTTCATTTTTTTATTTTTTCGATTCATGCATTTTTTATACAAAATACTACCTAAATAAAAAGTACGAGTATACCTTTTAAATCGCGTGGAAAAAGCAAAGTTTTGGCCTCCCACGCATCTGCTGGCTGACAAAGCGATGCCATGAGGCGCGTGAGGCAATGGCCCAGAGGTCCGATGACCGGAAGCCAAGCCAGATTCTAGCCTCAGGCCGAAGAGAGGACAACATTTCGGAGCTCTCGTTTAGTTTTTTAAAAAAATAGGTGTTAAAATGATTTTTTTTTTTGCCAGCTTTTAACTTATATAGCAAGATAGAAATGGCATCATTTTTGCTTAAGCTAATAAGCATAAAACGACGCCGTTAAGGGACTAGGATCCGCGCGTTGACCCGAAACCCGAGGAGGATCCACGCATTTTCATAAAAGGACAATTTGCCCCTTTGGTCCTTCCGCAATTTCATTTAGTTCAATTTAATTTTTTTATTTTAATTCAGCCCCAAAATTTTGTTATTGTTTTAATTCGGTCCCTCAGGCACTATATCAAAACGGCGTCGTTTAGGAGATAAGGCGTAATTGCCTAATAGGTCCCTACAGTGTGAAGCATGTTTTGATTTAGCCCTTTTGCATTTACTTTTATTTCTATTTAATCCTTGTTTCTTTTTTTTATTTTCTATTTTATTTTATTTTTCAATTGTTTTAGCATTATATCTAATTATTTTATTAAAAATTTTGTATTATTTTAAATTTTAAAATTTGTATAGTATATGTTATTTAAATTAATTTATTAATAACATAAAGTTTTCTCCTTTTTGTATTGTTTATTTTAAATATGTATTATTTTATTAGATTATTACTATTTATTATTTATATTAGGTTATTTTCTTAAATTCAATATTATTCATATATCATATATTATTTTAAAATTTGCACATTAATTATTATTTTACACTTTTATTTTGTATATTATATATTACTATATTATATATAACATTTATTTTGTTTTGTTTTGTATAATATTGTTTATATTGTTTATTCTTAAATATGTAGTCTTTATGCATATATGTATTAGATTATTGTATTATAAATATGTTTTTTATTTAAAGCTATATATCATTTATTTATTTAAAACGTATTTTATTTATTTTCTCAAGAATATATATATTATTTTTTAGATTTTTCCATATCATTTTATATTTTTATTTGCAATATTTATTTATTGTTTGATATATGTCACTCATTTTACATTTAATCTTGCATGAAAAGTTTTCATATTTATTTAGTAGTTTTCTTTTATTATTTTGTTATTTATTGTTTTGTATATTTTATTTGTCCATGCTCTTTTATTTACTATTTTATGATTGCTTTAGTGTAGTTATTTTATTATTTATATTATTCGTTATCTCATATTATTATTTCTTTAATTGGCTATATTAGTATTAATCGTTAATATAACTTGTAATTATGGTGAATTACTATACTGAATTTATGTTTTGTAATGCATTGATACAATATTTTACTCAAATCTTTTTTTTATAAAAATATGTTTTACTAAATTGTCGCATTTTTATTGAAAGTTTTTCTAAAAAATATGGTGATACCTAGTATTTTGGAGCTTCAAGAAAAATTGTGCCCTAACTCACTGGGTTTCGATCTTTCTCGTTGAACTTAAAATATTAAGTATCCTTTTTCTTTCAAAATTGAAATTTATAAACTTCAAATCAAAACTTATTCTCGGGAATTTAAAACGTTGTATCCTAACTTATTGGATATGATGTTTTATGTCTCGAGTTAAGAATTTTCTACAAATAAAGGCGAGCCTAGTTTCGAAGTCATGAGATGTTGCATCCTAACTTATTGAGTATAGCATTTTATTTCTTTGAGATAAGTAAGTCTTGGTTTTCTTTCAAATAAAAGGATCGTATTTTTAAATTTTTCAAAATTTTGACATTAGGACATGAGATTATCAATTAGGTACCAAATTTTGGGCGTTACGAGGGTGCTAACCCTTCCTCGTACGTAACTGAATCCCGAACTCATTTTCTTGTATTTCGTGGACCAAAATCAATGTTTTGAAATAAAACGTTTTATAAGGTGATCCAATCACACCTAAGTAAAAAGGGATTGATGGCGACTCCCGTTTTCATTTTTTTAGTTGATCCCATTTTATTTTAAATCAAAATAAAAAATGGTTTCGACGGTGGGTTTGTATGAACACAAGGAAAATTCGATTAGGCTTGTGTGAAAATAAATTATGTGAATTTGATGATTTTTTTGAAATAGGGACTAAAGTGTCAAAATGTGAAAATATGAGGGCTATTTTGTAAAATGCCCTAAATAAGTGTGTGTGGATTAAATTGAATGAATTGGTGATTGAATGGATTAGATTTGAATGTGTATAGACCAAGAAAGGAGAGGTCCGGATCGAGATTGAGGTAAAGATAAAGTGCTCGATTAATCGACCGTTTCAATAGGTCGACGTCCGAGGTAAGTTTGGACATAGTACGTGTATTTAACTATGTTAATGTTATGAGATGAATGATATGATATTGTTGAATTGTGAATGCTATGTGAGGGTTCATGTCATGTGGCACTAAGTGTGCGTATTCTAAAATGTGACTGAGATGATTAGCACTATGTGTGCGAAATAATATAAGCTTCGGCTCTGTGGTTGGCACTGTGTGTGCGATACTGATTTAAGATCGGTTTGATATAGATGCACTATGTGTGCGATGCTAATTAAGCTTCGGCTAACTATTTGGGCACTAAGTGTGTGATTGAATCGAAGAAAGGATGAAAGTTTATCGAAATGAAATAGTGAGTATTGAGTAGCAAATGTAATCGACAACTAAGTGTTGGCTAAGGTATGTTGGGAACCTATGTGGTTGATGAACCTATGAATGTGTTATGGAAAGCTAATTGAACATATTAGTTTTGGATGAAATGAGATATGAGATTGTGAAATAATCTATGTGATGATTTGTTTTTGTTAATGTATGTTGTTACGAACTTACTAAGCTTTGAAAGCTTACTGTGTGATTTGTTTCTCTACTTTGCAGTGTCATTAAAGCTAGCTCGGATCCGGGAAGCTCAGCATATCTATCACACTATCGACAATCTATTTTGGTACTTATGGAAAGATGTATATAGTTGAAATATGGCATGTATAGGCTAGAAGTTAAGTTATGTCTTGAAATGTTTAATCCTTGCCATGTGAGTTGGCTTGGAAGTTGAATGATGTAGAATTTATGAATGAGCTATGAATGTGGTATATTTCATGACTTTGTGGTTGATGAAAGATATGTTTTGAAGATGAATTATGGCATGGATTACCTAATGCTTGATATATGTATGTTTTGAGATGTACAATTGTTACTTTGAATGGAGTTATTGTAATGATATTGGGTATGGAAGTAGATGGTAATGTTTATGGTTATTGAGTGCATGAAATGGTATGTTTTGAGTGAATTTAAAAGCATGAAATGGCATTGTTTGAAGAATGTTGGTAAACCCTTGTGTGGTGGCAAATTGGCTTTGCAAATGGCCTGTTTTGCTTACACGGTTATGGCACACGGGCGTGCCTAATGACCGTGGGATAAAGTCATTAGCTAGCTCAAGTATGCACGTTCACGGTACATGGACGTGCCTAGTAGCCGTGTAGATAAGTCAGTATATTGCCTAAGAGTACACGGCCTTAGCATACGGGCGTGCATGGTGGTTGTGTGAAGAAGTCAGAATACATGCTCTACTTTGGCACGGTCCGGACATATGGGGGTGTCTGGTGATCATGTGAGACACACGGCCTGATTACACGAGCGTGTGACCTCAACAGTATTGAAGAATATTTGAAATTTTGCAAATTTTCATTAGTGTTCGGTTTAGTCCCGACCCTTTTCTAACACATGTTTAAGGTTTTGTAGATCTAGATGAGGGACTGTATGTTCGTATTTGAGTACGTATGATTGATGATAGACTTTGTGTCATGGAATGGATGTAAATTATTATGTTTGTTCGGTAATGCCTCTTACCCCTATTTCGACGACGGTCTCGGGTTAGGGGTGTTAAAGAAATTTTCACAAAATAATTCCATAAAATTGTAGACCATAAAAATAGAATAAAAATAAACTTTACTACGTTGGATTTGTGGTCCCGAAACCATTGTTCCGACTAGACCCAAAATCGGGCTGTTACAACTCTCCCCCTAAAGATTTTCATCCCCGAAAATCTTACCAGAAGAAATTTCTTTCAAATCTTATGGATCACTTTCACTAATTTCCCATAATCGCAAACCATATCAACCTCGTATATCTCTTTCTAATCACCTTGAACTTTAACACACAGTGTCAGAGCATATCGTCAAAGTTTTGAATTACTCTCTCAGACTTACCACCGATTTACAGGTGTATTCATAGTTTCCTGTAGCTTTTTCCACAATTGGGATATAGCCCTCGGATCTCAATCCGAAATAATGGGGATTGGCACTCTAGGAGAGCTAACAACCTCATAAACATATAACTCGGCCGATCTGTCAAATGAGAAACCCGATCGCCAAAACATCTATTTCAAATAACTGCACATTTTTATTACTCCCAGAATGAACCAACAAGCTACTACTGAGCCTCGTACAAAAGTTCCTGCATGATCTCTAAATTCATCTGCACACAGTTTCTATCTCAGAACAATAACATCAATCATCAGGTCAGACCTGAAATTCCGAATCAAAAATTGACTCATACTGAACTCGTTTAGCTTACCATTCATTAACACATTTCTAAGATTCTCTATCTTACGATGAAAACATCGCTTTAACTCTTAATCTAACTAAAATTGGATCATCATCAATTAAAATCAATCGTGTAACCCACTCACAAAATACACAAGGATTTTTTTTCATTCAGCATCTATAACTATATCTGCTTTCCCAGAGATTGATCGATAATTTCTCGAAATCTTTCAATATCTAAATCCATTAACAATGTCTTAAACTTTAGATATTTTTCTGTAACATTAGCTACTTTAAACCATTAGGATCAAGAAACATATGACATTTTCCCTCGAACATATGATATCATCGAACTCACAACACAGACATAAAAATGGTCATCTTTAAATCACTAATCGAACAGTTCTTTTTAATGTGACTTTAATCGTCTGAACATACAAACCATCATTTTACATTTTTGTATTAAAGCATATTCCAATCTATTCAATAGTACATCACTGAAAAGTCGCCAATTCTTTTCTCAATTTAGACTGAACTCAGAACTAGAGCTTCGATTAATAATACTTTCAACTGTTTTCAACTTTCCTAACATGCAACAGACCAGTCAAAATTTCACAACTGTGATAACGTTATCAATTGGAACAGTTTTAACTCGTAATAACATCATTCGATTAAAGTAATCCCATAAGTTTATCTTTATTACTTTCTAAAATATAGATTTTTTTCGTTCCAACTATCTGTCTTCATGCACAGAATTTATTCTCTTAGCTGAGGACATGCTTAATACATATAACTCAAATCACATCTCAACAAATCAGTTCACTCTAATAAAAACAACTGAGTTGATTTCAACTATCGAATAATAACATATTAAGGTACTCTTTTCTTCATGCCGAGAAAACAGCTCAAACTCCCAATCTTTTAGATTTCTCTTAACATGCTAATAAAAAATCTTTTCAATCATATTAGCTTGAGGAAATAAATATCATGATTTAACTCATTGACCGTAGTCAAACTTACCTGAGAAAAGAAAAACCACCATACAATTTGAGCTTGTGCTTTCACCATTTACGCTCTTGCTGACGTCAAATCCTTTCTCGAAAATTAGGGAATTCTTGATGCCAAAATCACCACATTCCTGTTATCGAATCCAAAAATACAATCATAATAAACATAATCATTTCAAGTCAAAGAACACATTTCAAAGGTGAGCCATGATTAATAATTTACGAAGTATGAATGATAGGAAAACCAAGATAAGGAAATCCAAGATATGATACCATACCGAAAATTCGAGAACATAACTCAACAGAAAATAATAAAGATCCTGATGATTCCTCAGAGAAAACCAAAAGGAAAACATTACTTACTAGCTCTAGACTTCTTTTGTAACAGAGATAATACACTTCCCAAATATATATAAGATAGAATAATATCCAGTAAAAACAGAAGAATAGTTCCACATAAATTTTTACCATCGACTTTATTCCAACATAATAGAATAGAATCCCGGAGAAATAAGGAAATGTCGGTTATAATTCAAACAGACCCACATTGCTTTCATCTAACATTAGAGTCAGCCAGTATACTCATATAATGACATTTTCATCAGAAAGAGAACGATCATATAAACTCTTGAGGATAATTGAATATATGGAACACCCAGAAAGGTCATCATAATTTATTCAATCATAACTATTACACACAGACATCTTTACAACTCAAACATCATTTTTCTGATTAATTTTGTCATCATGAAACCTGTATTATTCCACTCACTAGCAAAAACCAATTCGGGAGAAATTTCAGGAAACATATCTTTAAACTTTATACTCAATTGAGTCGAATAGCCAAGACTAGCTTCTTCTTTATCCGTGACAATGCATAATCAGTGTAATCTTTAAAACATTCTGATATTTCTTCCAAAGCTGCTTTCACTTTCCAAACTATTCTCATCTCTATATACATTACTAATTATTTCACCACTTAACTCTTTAGTTTCACACTTATGGACTTATTCAACTCCAATCTCGTGAAATCTCGTCATAAATACCACATTGGTAAGGGGGTGAGTTCGTAAAGCCCCTAACTTGACTCTCATAAATACACACATATAACTTAGCATTCATCATCAACATCATATCATCACAATTACATAATTCACTTCAAGCAAATTAACATACATAATTATATTACACGAACTTTTCAATTATCCTTTTCAAACAAGTGTACTTAAACATACATTCCATGACTTTTGAGTAAGTTTATTCATAGCATTTACTTAATCAAACAAGTCAAACACATAACACCATATGAATGTCGCAAAAACATATATAAGCTTATCACAATATAAACTTTTATTTCATTCACGTTTCCACATTTCTCAACTTATGGTTATCTTATTTCGTACATTATCACATACATATTATGAACTTCTATTCATACCTTTCTAAGTTCCGTATCATCATAAACACATTTCAAATATCTCAATATCACTTTCAGTACTATCGAAAATAGCTCGATTGGAAAGTATCTCTGTCTCAGCAAGACAATTCTCCTCAGAGCTGGAGATATCACACTATCACAAGTAGTTTTATGGCATGTATAGCTAGACTCATGTACGCTATGTTAATCCGAGAATCGACTAAATCATAGCTCTAGTACCACTAAATGTAACACCCCTTACCCCTATTCGACCCCGGAATAGGGTACGAGGCATTATCGAAATAAAACACATATAGTCGTACTAAATCGAGACATAAAATTTACATTCAAATTTAAGACTTTTCAATTTTCATCACACACTCATTCAACTAGTCATGCATTTCATAAATTGCATCATCATAAACATATAACTTGATCAATAATAGCCAACATCAATGACCTTTCACAAAATGAACTATCAAATAACATAGGCCAACATTTTAGGCCAGTTCAATTATGACACATAACAAAATAACCAAGTCCTCTATACATGCCATAATTCAAAATAGTGATTTCAAAAATACCAAAAGAGTGTTGATAGTGTGGATGGATCTCTGATGATCTCTGAATCCCGAGCTAGCTTGGTGACACTATAAAACAACGGAAAAGAGCAGGGAGTAAGCATATAGCTTAGTAAGTAAGTATGTAAATAATAAACAATTTATTAACATGCCTTTAACAATCCTCATAATATGTTCTCAAGATAATGCAATCATAATTACACATAGTTCCACCATTTACTAATGTTCATCTTAAGCTGTCTACTCGAGTCACAGTCATTAAATTATTTATATCTCGAGATAAAGAACTCCAAATAAAGATCCGTTAATTTTCCCTAAAACTAGACTCCCATATGTTCTTACCATAAAATTTTCAGAATTTTTGGTTTATCCAATAAGTACAGTTTATTCTTTAAAGTCTCCCATGTTCTGATGTCTGATAGTTTCGACCCTTCTTCACTAAAAATTAATTATCTCCTCATACGAGATTCGGATTATGTTTTTGTTTGTTTATTTTGTAAATAGTCTCATTAACGATTTTAAGCATATAAATTATAACCCATAATTATTTTTATACAATATTTAGTGATTTTCCAAAGTCAAAACAGGGGATTCTGACATCATTCTGACCCTGTCTCACAAAAATTCGAATATCACAGAATATGAAATTTTTTTTACACCGTTTCTTTTATGTGAAAATAGACTCATTCAGCTTTAATTTAATATCTTATTTAACCTCTAATTTGATTTCCACCATTTTTGATGATTTTCCAAAGTCACACAACTTCTGCTATCCAAAACTGTTTTGTTGCTAAATTTACTCTTTCATAATTTCACTTACTCCATTTCATCTTACCGAAGGTTCGATCAAATATCGAGCACATTGTTCATAAATTTTCACACTTATACCTGAACTTATTCATTACATAGTCATATTCAATTACACTTAGTCGTTACATGATCACATGTATTTTCACTTAGTCAATTTCTCGTTGAACTCATCGGAAAAATAACAGATACACGGTGGCCTGCACATAGTACCACCCTTGTAGTCGAAGCAATCTGGTGCACATAGTAGCCTGCACTTAGTACTACACATGTGACCAAAACCATCACTTACACATAGTGGCCTGCACTTAGTACCACACATGTGATCGAAGCTATTGGGTACGCATAGTAGCCTGCACTTAGTACTACACATGCAACCTATCCGTCTGGTACACGTAGTATCCTACACTTAGTACTACAAACGTGACCTAAAACCATCTCGTAGCTCTCTTGTACACATAGTGGCCTACATTTAATACCACATACACGACCTAGCTACCTCATTCGTATCTTTTCTATTCCGAAGGTTCAACCAGGAATTCTCACTTTTCAAAATTTTACCAATTCATCCATAATCAATCACTATTCATAATTTACATCAAATAATTACTCCATATTCAACCATATCTCATATAATATAACAAAACATTAAAACATAAATAAAAATGACGTATTATTTATATACAAACTTACCTCGACACCAAAAATGGAAAAGGACCTAACCGTCAATTTCTTATTTTTTCCCCCGTTTTTCATCTATAATATCACATTTAGTCTTTTTATTATTCAAATTATTCAATGTGATCCAAAAATCATATTATGGTAAAATTACGTCTTTGCCCCTTAAGTTTCACATATTTACACTTTTGCCCCTAGGCTCGTAAAATGATTTTTATTCAATTTCCTTATATTATAAGCCTAGCCGAACCATTTTCATAACTATAGAAATCCAAAATTTCCATTTATTCACACACTTACACACATTTTATAACTTTTTACAAACTAGTCCTTTTTGACAATTTCACCGAAAATCACTCAGTAAAAATCATTTCTCACACATCAAACATGTATAATCTACCATTAAACATAAAAATACACAAATTTCTAACATGGTTCAAACCCTAGACCTGCATCATATCTCAAATAAATGGTAGAGATAGATCTTGTTATGAGGATTTCAAAAAAGTAAAAATCATTAAAAACGAGGCTAAAATAGACTTACAATCGAGCTTGAAAGCTTGAAAAACCCTATCCATGGTTTCTCCATGCAAGTATCGACCAAGGGTTGAAGATGGACAAAAATTGGCTTTTAATTTTGTTTTTAATTCATTTTAATAACTAAATGACCAAAATGCCATTAATAAAAAACTTTGGAAACATGCCTAACCATGTCTATTTTTGTCCACGAACTTAACCAATGGTCTAATTACCATATAAGGACCTCCAATTTAAAATTTCATAACAATTGGACACCTCTAGCATGTAGAACTCAACGTTTGCACTTTTTACAATTTAGTCCTTTTGACTAAATTGAGTGCCCAAACGTCAAAATTTTTGAACGAAATTTTCACAAAATAATTCCATAAAATTGTAGACCATAAAAATATAATAAAAATAAAATTTACTACGTCGAATTTGTGGTCCCGAAACCACTGTTCTGACTAGACCCAAAATCGGGCTGTTACCTCAGAAATGTGACAGTGATTTGCAAACCAAAAGAGTTCATTGTGAATCGAGTAGTGATTTAGATTTTCATATCAGATCCGATGATTTTTTTGATGTTCCGTGGTAGAATTTGTGTACCAAAAAATGATGAACTTATTTAGAAAATTCTTCATGAAGCGCATAATTGTTGTTTATCTGTGCATCCGGGTAGTACAAAAATGTATGATGATTTGAAGAAATTGTATTGGTGGTTAGGTATGAAACGAGATATTTTCGAGTTTGTGTCGAGATGTTTGATTTGTCAACAAGTAAAGGTCGAACACCAAGTACCTTCGGGTTTACTTCAACTAGTAATGGTACCCAAGTGGAAATAGGACAAGATTACAATGGACTTCATAACGGGTTTGCCTTAACTCCAAAAAAGAAAGATGTCGTTTGGGTTGTTGTCGATAGATTAATGAATTCGGCTCATTTTATACCGGTACGTACTAATTATTTACTTGAAAAGCTAGCTGAATTGTACATTGCTAAGATTGTGAGATTGCACGGGGTGCCTATTTCTATTATTTCGAATAGAGATCCAAGGTTTACTTCGTGGTTTTGGAAGAAGTTGCAAGAAGCTTTGGCTACGAAGCTAAACTTTAGTACTGCTTTTCATCCGCAAACCGATGGTCAGTCTGAGAGAGTAATTCAGATTCTTGAAAATATGCTCCGATGTTGTATCCTAGAATTCGAGGGTAGTTGGGAAAATATCTACCATTTATCGAATTTGCCTATAACAATAGTTTTCAATCGAGTATAAAGATGGCGCCTTATGAGGCATTGTATGGCCGTAAGTGCTGAACACCTCTGTATTGGACTGAGCTTAGTGATAAACAGATTTACAGGGTCGACTTGGTTAGGGAAACCGAAGAAAAGGTAAAGGTAATCTGCGATTGCTTGAAAGCAACTTCAAATCGACAAAAGTCGTACGCAGATTTGAAAAGAAAAGAGATCAAATTTCAGATTGGTGATAAAGTATTTCTGAAAGTATCCCCGTGGAAGAAGATTCTGAGATTTTGCCGTAAAGGCAAGTTGAGTCCACGTTTCATCAGGCTGTATTAAGTTATTGAAAGAATAGGGCCAGTGGCATATCAGTTAGCTTTACCGACAGAGTTGGAAAGGATTCACAACGTGTTTCATATATCTATATTACACCGTTATTGATCATAACCTTCACATGTGATTTCTCCGACAAAGGTTGAGGTTCAACCCAATATGACGTACGGTGAAGAATCAATCAAGATTTTGGCTCGGGAAGTTCAATAGTTGAGAAATAAAAACATAGCCCTAGTTAAAGTTTTGTGGCAACGGCACAGAGTCGAAGAGGATATGTGGGAACCTGAGGAAGCTATGAGAAAACAGTACCCAAACCTATTTTTTGGTAAGAGTTTCGGGGATGAAAATCCCTAAAAGGAGGAAGAGTTGTAACAACCCGATTTTGGGTCTAGTCGGAACAGTGGTTTCAGGACCACAAATCCGATGCAGTAAAATTTGCTTTTATTATATTTTATGGTCTACAATTTTACGAAATGATTTCGCAAAAAATTTTGTTCGAAAATTTTGACGTTTGAGTACTCAATTTAGCAAAAAGGACTAACTTGTAAAAAGTGCAAAAGTTAAGTTATACATGCTAGAGGTGTCTAATTGCTATGAAATTTTAAATTGAAGGTCCTTCGATGGTAATTAGACCATTTGTTAAGTTAGTGGACAAAAATGGACATGGTGAGATAAAATTTCAAAGTTTTAAGTGAAAGGCATTTTGGTCATTTAGTAATTAAATGAATTAAAAACCAAAAATCAAGCCAAAATTTAGTCCATCTTCTTCATGCTTGTACCGAAAATTATAAGGGAAGCCATAGCTAGGGTTTGGCCACTTTCAAGCTCGATTGTAAGTCCGTTCTTGTCCCGTTTTTAATGCTCTTTAAATTTTTTAAGTCGTTATCACTCGATCTATCTATTTCTACCATTAATTTGAGTTATGGTTGATGTCTAGGGTTTGATCCATGTTATACATATGTGTATTTTGATGTTTAATGGTAGATTATGCAAGTTTAATGTTAGATAAACAACTTTTGCTAGGTGATTTTTTGATGAAAATGTCAAAAGGACCTATTTGTAAAAAGATTTCAAAATGTGTGTAAGAGTGTGATTAAATGAAAAATGTTGGCTGTTATAAGCATGAAAGAGGTTCGGCTAGGATTGGGTCTTAAAGAAATCGAATAGATTTCATTTTACGAGCCTAGGGGCCAAAATGTAAAAATGTCAAAGTTTAGAGGCAAAAACGTAATTTTTCCATAATGTGATTTTTGGACTGAATTGACAAATGTGGATAATAAATGAGTTAAATTTTCTATTATAGATCAAGAGAAACGAGGTTCGGACCTATATCGAGGGGAAAACAAGGTGTTTGTCTCGATTAGGTCCATTTCTACTATTTTTGTATCGAGGTAAGTTCGTATGTAAATAATGCATTGTTTTATTTATGTTTTAAATGCTTTAATATTTTATGAATTATGATTGACCCTTTGGATGTAATCGATAAAGTTTGACAAGTGAGAAATCCCAGTTGAACCTTAAGAATAGGTAGGATACGAATGTCATGACATTAGGGTTATTTGAGATTATGTGTAAGACCATATCTGGGATATGGCATCGATATAAGACTTCTTGTAAGACCATAGCTGGACTATTGGCATCGATAAGAGATCCCATGTAAGACCATATCTGAGATATGGCATTGGTATAGTATTGTCTGTGCGAGATTCCCGAGTATCCTATAGTATTCTAAGTGGTTCAATGGGAAATTCAACGAGTATGTCAAAGTTGTGAAAGGTTATGATTATGCTGTGAGTTGGTACAGGTACGTACGTAAAACTCATTTACTAATGAGCTCGATATGTGATGAATCCGTCGGTAAGGTTTTGAATGAGTAAATTATGATTATAAGATCTTGATACTACTTATGCCAAGTTCATCATGTGTATTTGTATGATTTATGTGTGATTATAATGCTTATTATTTGCATAGGAACTTACTAAGCTATATAGCTTACTCCCCTTTCTTTTCCCTTGTCTTATTATATCACCAAGCCAGCTCGCGATTGGAGATTTGTCAAAGATCCATACACACTATCTACAACAATTATTTTGGTACCAATGAATTCAAGAATTTTGAGTTATGGCATGTATAAGAGAATTGGTCATTTTGTTATGTGTCATAAATGTTTTGGCCTAAATGTGTTGGCATTGTAATGGTTAATGATTCATTTTGTATATGACCATTGGAAGTTGGCTAATATTAATTTTATTGGTCATTGGTATGTTTATGTGATGATGCCTAACATGAAGATAAAATTGGCATGAATGGAAAAGAGGATATGTGATGTTTATGCATGATAGATGTTAGTATGAGTAAATGATGTATTGATATCTTGTTTGTGGCTGATTTGGTGGTATGCTTATGCTTGAATTGGTATTGCTTGTTATTGTGTAGGTTGGTGCAAGTAAGGGGTGGCAAAATGGCTTGGTAAATAGCCTTATTTTTGTTCGCACGTGTAGACAAACGGGCGTGTGTTTAGACTGTGTGTGACACACGGTTTGTCCTACGGGTATGTGTTTTAGCTGTGTGTCCCCTGCACCTTAATTGCTGTAAAACAGAATGTCCAGAATTGAGCACACGGGCGTGTGTCTCGGCCGTGTGAGGTCTGCACCTATTTTATGAAAAATTATGGAAACTAAATTGACCACACGGCCTAGCACAAGGGCGTGTGGCACGGCCGTGTGGCACAAGTTAGAGAACACCCTATTTTGAACACGGCCTGTAACACGGGCGTGTCTTTTGGACCACACGGGCGTGTGAGCCCTGTAACATGAAAAATTTTCTAAGTTTTGTAAAATTTTCTGAAGTTCTCGGTTTAGTCCCAAACCACTTCCAAAGCATGTATTGAGCCTCGTAGGCTCGATTTATGGACAATATGAATATATGTGAAAAGTTTTAAATTTGGATGGAAATTACATGTCGGTTTTGTATGTTTGCTTATGTTTAAGTCCAGTAATGCCTCGTACCCTGTTCCGGCGTCGAACACAGGTAAGGGGTGTTACATCTTCTTGATCTTGAACAACCATTTGCATCTGACTAAAGACCGATTTGCTGGTACTAGAACTAAATCCCACGTATGATTCTTAATTAAGGCTTGAAGTTCATCATTAACAGCTTGCTTCTAAGAAGGAATCGCCATTGCCTCATGAATAGTTAAGGGCTCCACATCACTAATCATCACCATATACGCCTTTGGTTTGTAAATCCCCATTTTACTCCTAGTCATCATGGGGTGACAATTCATTAAAGTTGGCCCCTGTTGCTCAACAATTGTTGCTAAAGTACCTACTGGACATACTGAAGTGGAGCCGAGAACACCATCCGAAGAAGAACTCAAGGCACTAGTATCACTAGCTGGATTAGAATCAGCTCTATATTGTGCTGAAATCTCTGCGATAGGAACCTTGAACATTGGAAAAGTAGTAATAGCTCTCGTGTACCGACCAGACTTATTGTCAGTGACAGATATTACAGAAGTTGACACTTGAGCAAATGGAAAGACATTTTCATCAAAACAAACATGTCAAGAAATGTAAACACATCCAGACCGATCAACACATTTATATCTCTTATGATTGGAAGCATAACCAAGAAATGTACAAGGGGAAAACCTGTATTAGAGCTTTTTATGGTCGGATAAGTGGATAGCAAAGACAGCCAAAAACACGAAGCTGACGATAATCAAGTTTATGATTAAAGAGCTGCTCGCGTGGAGATACACCATTTAATATCTTTGTTGGAAGAACATTCATGATGTGCATAGCAGTAGCAAACACATCAGCCCAGTAAGAAATGGGCAAGGAAGCTTGAGCTAACAACACCAGTCTTATTTCAACAATCTGTCGATGACGATGTTCAACTAGGCCATTCTACTCCGAGGTCTGCGGACACGACACACGATAAACAATTCTACATTGTTGAAGATACAAGTCAAAAGATCAAAACTCGCCACCTCCGTCAGTTTGAAGTTATTTGAGTTTAACACCTAACTGTAGCTCAACATATTTCTTGAATGACATAAATATAGAAAAAGCATCAGATTTCTTTTTAAGGAAATAGATCCAAGTGTACCGAAAGAATGAATCAACAAAAGACTAGTAGTATTGATAACCAGAGGAGTAACAAGGAGCTGGCCCCCATACATCAGCAACCACAAGTTTTAAGGGAGCAGTATACACGAAATTAGAGGAACCAAAGGGCAATTTGTGCCTTTTCCCAAGTTCACAAGCATTTTACAATGAGTAATTCTTACATCTAGATACTTTAATATTACAAGCATTCAAAACGCTACTAACAATACCATGTGATGGATGACCCAATCTTCGATGCCACCTGTCAAACCTAGCATCTGACCCCTGCTGTTGAAGAGACTCTGTACGAGATGTACTTATAGCATTAAAAGCAAAGTTAGATTTAACACTATCAAATCGATACAGCCTATTCAAACCTGTATTGGAGCTTTATATGGTCAGATAAGTGGATAGCAAAGACAGCTAAAAACACGAAGCTGACGATAATCAAGTTTGTGATTAAAGAGCTGCTTGCGTGGAGATACACCATTTAATATCTTTGTTGGAAGAACATTCATGATGTGCATAGCAGTAGCAAAACACATCAGCCCAGTAAGAAATGGGCAAGGAAGCTTGAGCTAACAACACCAGTCTTATTTCAACAATCTGTCGATGACGATGTTCAACTAGGCCATTCTGCTCCGAGGTCTGCGGACACGACACACGATGAACAATTCTACATTGTTGAAGATACAAGTCAAAAGATCAAAACTCGCCACCTCCGTCAGTTTGAAGTTATTTGAGTTTAACACCTAACTGTAGCTCAACATATTTCTTGAATGACATAAATATAGAAAAAGCATCAGATTTCTTTTTAAGAAAATAGATCCAAGTGTGTCGAAAGAATGAATCAACAAAAGACTAGTAGTATTGATAACCAGAGGAGTAACAAGGAGCTGGCCCCCATACATCAGCAACCACAAGTTTTAAGGGAGCAGTATACACGAAATTAGAGGAACCAAAGGGCAATTTGTGCCTTTTCCCAAGTTCACAAGCATTTTACAATGAGTAATTCTTACATCTAAATACTTTAATATTACAAGCATTCAAAACGCTACTAACAATACCATGTGATGGATGACCCAATCTTCGATACCATCTGTCAAACCTAGTATCTGACCCCTGCTGTTGAAGAGACTCTGTACGAGATGACTTACAGCATTAAAAGCGAAGTCAGATTTAACACTATCAAATCGATACAGCCCATTCAATTCACTTTCACAAAGCAACATTTGACGAGTCTTCAGATCATTAACATAATAATAGTTAGGATAAAACTAAAAAAAAAAAAGACCATTGTCCTTTGAAAACTTAGAAACAAACAATAAATTCTTACTAATATCAAGAACATACAATAGGTCCTTAAGTAACAACAGACTAGAATCATTAGCCAAGATAGTTGAACCACCAACTTGCGTAATAGGTATAGAGAGACCATTACCTATAATGACCTTACCTCCTCTATTGTACAAATGAACATCTGAAAGTTTCGCCGAGTCACTCGTCATGTGAGCAGTGCCACCATCAAAAAAGATGATTGAGATAAAAGACCAGATCGACGATGCATACAGTTAGAATCATAAGCAGAAGAACGACGTGATGTCTGATCAACGGCAGAAGGCATGTGAAACTAATGACTTGGGCCACAGTGAATTGAATCCATCTCAAAAATTGAAGTTGGATCTGACGAAGTGGACTACATGCTGCTGGATTAGAAGCATAGTAAGGAGACTGCAACCCAGACCAATGTGATCCACCATTCGCACAACACATATATGCAATAATGGGCTTTCGACCCATATGAGATGTAGATCTAACCTAACTAGAACGCCCACTATCATCCCTCATACTAGGGTTTTCCTCTTTGCCATCGGACGCCGAATCATACCTATAGAAACATATCTGAGCAAGATGCCCAAACTTCCCACAGATCTGACATTGAGGTCTTGCACTACCACCACGTCGTCCTTGACCTCGACCACAACAAGAAATTTAAGATCCTTGACAAATGAAACATATCTGGCGACGGTTGTCTGACATACGATGGAACATTTGTGTCGAAATAGTCTTATTTACCACCGCAACATTCACTGAAAATGACATCTGAGATAAATGCCCTTGTTTCCGAACCTCAGCATCTAGAAGAGCAATTGTGACACCTTGTAGATCAAATGGCACTCTGCTCGTAGTGATAATCGACACTACGTGATCAAACTATGGTAATGAACCATTCAAAATAGTAGACTGTTGTTCTTCCATTGTAACTCGTTGACCACACCCTGCCAAGGAATCATAGAGATGCTTGATTTTCGCTAAATAGGCAGACATGGACAACTCATTTTTTCGAACATTATGCAATAATGACCGGTAGAACATGGCCTTAGTAGTTGAGTGAGACCCAAAGATACGCATAAGAGCCTACCACAACTCACAAGATGAACCAGAATTCCCAACTAACTGATTATGCAATGATGGACTGTGTAAGAGTATGCCCAAAGATCAATCATGAGATGGTTGTAATAACATACTTGATTTACCATGTTTATTAATATAAAATGTTGTCATTATTATTTCAGTTTTTTCTTTCTGTGTGTAAAAATAAACTTTTTCATAATAATGTCATGAGAATAATATAATTATCCTTAAAAGATCATTAGTCAAGTATTATTGTTGACTAGGACAACAATAATGCATTAAGACTAACATGTAGTTGATTGATGATAAAGAGTTGTTATTGATATGGAGTGTCAAAATCAATACATGAATATGTGTGTTAGAGAACAACATATTGGACTGACCTGCTATGAGTATGTTTCTTGGATTATTATGTAATTGTCACAACATTACTCATAGTGATTAATATGTATATGATCCTCAAACTTGAAATCATCATTATCCCAACATCGTGAGTTGTATATTTTGATACAGTCAAACGTACACCGTAACAGGTTGTTCTATAAAGGGTGATGTTGGATATACCACAATTTATGTAGAGGGATATGGTTGATCAATATATGATAAGTCTCTCTTACATAATAGGAGTAATATCTTAGGCCACTTGATTGAGTGAGACTAGAAATGCATGGCCATGCTCAAATAAGTTGATATGCGATGTCATACTAATTTGTATATCATAGTCTACTCAAGATATCAAGAAACATGGGATGGACTATGCAAGTGTGACTATTCCATGACTTGTGTCCGTTCCAGAGATAAAGAACCTAAGGATTAATGCATGAAAGGTTAATCACAAAAGGTTATGTCAAATCATGACTTCTTGTAACTGAGGTAACAATGATGCATTGCTAGATGCCACTCACTGTTTGTGACATTAGAATCGTTCTAGTATTACTGCTAACGTTGCAAGAACCTATAGGGTCACACCCTATGGTTGAAATGAACGGAATAAAACATAGTTGGTATTGTGTTTGGTTGTCACAGGAATTAAATTAATTAAAGAATTAATTTAATTGGGCAATCAAATATTGAACATATTATATGTACAAGGATGTTGTACATATAATGAGAACATAGTTCTATTAATATATGAATTTGGTTTGTATATAAATTTAAATAAATATAGTTTACCGAAATCCTTGTTACAATTAATGTAATTATAATTTTTGGATATAATTAATGTAATTATAATTTTCGATTAAAAATTTTATTGTATTTATTTAATTTTATGATTCATTAAAGATATACCAATTATAAAAGGTAATAAAAGATAAAGAGCTTAATATAAACCCTAAGAGATTGCTTGTGAGGTCTAGCAGCCGTCAAGCAAATAAACCTCCAAAATAGTTTTGGAGATTTTTTCTGTTCATAGTCAAACCAGGTGGATTACGTAGAGGCCGACATCGAAAAAAGGTTGCGGCGTGGTTCAACAGTAAATCAAAACTCTAGTTGCCGAGGCGTCGCTGTCTACTCAGATTGAAGTTTCGGTAATTTCGAAACCTTTATTTCACTCTGATTCGTTCCTCACGCATGGGTTCATGGTTTGGATCGCCGGAATTAATTTTATTTTGCTGCGCCATGGGGGTGCCGACGTTTCAACAGACTGATAGTCGAAAAAAGCCA
The DNA here is from genome assembly GCA_025506655.1 of Gossypium rotundifolium. Taxonomy (NCBI): domain Eukaryota; kingdom Viridiplantae; phylum Streptophyta; class Magnoliopsida; order Malvales; family Malvaceae; genus Gossypium; species Gossypium rotundifolium. The sequence continues at coordinate 81,598,474 of CP106725.1, forward strand.
CGCTGCAAGTGCGAAATCCTATTTTTCATAGCGCATATACCGAAGATTCTCAACAGAGACACCATTTTCATCGACAACCATTCTTGAAGGAATAGGAATCGTCCCCTCTAGAAACATTTGTAAGCAATGAGTCTTAATAATCAATAGCACATGCTGTTTCCAAGCCAAGAAGTTCCTATCATCCACTAGAACGATCACCTTCTGCGATGCAAAAGTCAAAATCTTATCCGTTGCTAATTTCATCGACGCCATAACTAACATAAAAACCTCTCAAGAAAAAAAATATACTCTGATACCATATTACAATCTCATGAAAGAATGAATCTATTCATCAAAGTTAACTATACACTATAGAAGTCATACTTTATATAACAACAGAACTCTCAACTGATTTACAACAATACTCTAACAGAGTCTAATAGACCCTAACTAATACAGTTACTCTAACAACATGTTGGGTCAACATATCTTGATTTTTACTTGCATATTTTCAAGGATTTTGAGTACCAAATCGTGAAGAGATTGGAACAAACAATATTAGTTTTCAAGAGTAATATACTTGTCTTACTTAAAGAGTTTATGGTTATGAAGAAGTTAAGTTCAAGCAATGACTCTTTTGAAGGCCTTTAATATTATCATGTTTCCTTATTTGAAGAGATTTGTTTTTTTAAAAGATTATATCAAGAATATCTCAACTATTTCATTTTATATTAAAGACTATATCGAAGATTAATTTTTAAGGAGAGGGTGATTCACATTTATTCAACTTTTTCAAGCCATTAAAAGTCTGTTGAAGTGAAGGTTTCTCATTGTTTTATTTTATTAAAGAGATTGAGAGAATGGTTTTTGTGGGATCTCGCTAAGATTTTTAACCAATATGAGGTCAGCATCCACTAACAACAATTGCTATGTATTATCAATTGGTTAGGCTTGTTTGCATAAGCACATTCTGTATAGTTCACGAAAGAGTATGAATCACTTATTTGAGGGTTTTTTTGCATGTCCTTGCTACAATGATGTAATTTTATGTTTGGCTTGGTGTTTTGACTTCATATATAAGAGGGCTTGTAGGAGTGTAGTGCTGCCAAGTTGCTTTTTTTTTTTTTTTTTTTTTGTATTTTCAGTTTTTTATTATGGTTGGATTTTGAGCTCTTGTTTTGTAGTGCTTTGTTGATCTTCTTTCACTAACCTATTGGTTAGTTTTCCATTTTGGGTTTTAATAAAGTTTTATTTTGATTGAGAAAAAAAAAAAACTTATTTTGTTTAGTTAGGAATTTATTTTTAGTGCATATTTGTTGTAAGCAAATTGTTTTTATTGATTAATTTACAACTAAGCTTCATAGGAAGAAAATATTTGTGGGATTTAGATATTGTATAGGAGTGAGGTTGCAACTTAGTGAGTGAGTTGTACTTAAGTCATGTCTTGCACAAGTTTAATTATAGTGGATTACTCTTTGGACAAAAACCCGCGGAACATATAAAATTTTTAAACTATGGAAATAAACTTTTGGTGTTCATTTTTATTTTTCCAACAATAGTTACTTAATCCAATTGTAACTCAACGTATATCTAACTGGAAAAAATCAACAATCTTTAACATCCTTTGGTCAAAGGTAGGAGATAAATATTGAAGCATGATTTAGTTCTCCTATGAAAATACTCACAAAGAATAGAAGGTTAAAAGAATTACATACCGATGCATTAGATTTGTTCTCTTAGCACAAAAGTGAATGCACTCTAGTGTATTAAGATGAGCTAGTCAAATTCTATACAAGAATTATGGTCAATTGAATTTTAGAGCCAGTTGAACACCTTTGCAATATGATACAAATCAAGAGGATTTTGGAACATCAATAAAATTGCAACTCACTTTTTGGATGGGATCCGAGAATTTCTTGATCATCAATCAATTTTAAATTTTATATTACTTGAAAGTTTATTTAAGATATTATATATTTATTTGTTCCTTTAAAAGAGTTTTTGTTATATAAGACTTGTAAAATTAAATATTTAATTAGTTTTAAGAGTTTTTTATTTCTTTTATTTATTAAATAGAGTTTGGCTATAGCATTAATTACTAGTGTTGAATTTTATGTAATTTTTTAAAGATAAACTTTATTATGCAAGTACCTATATAAAAAAGGGGGCTTGGCTAGTCGAATTAGGGAGAGATTTGAATAAAGTTTAACTTTTTTTTCCTTTTACTTTGTGTGAAGCAAGTTTATTTAAGAGTTGACTAATTCTTCTCTTGTTCCCCAATTATCGACATTTCTTTTATATTATTATCTTAGAAATGTCGATAATCAAGAAACAAGAGAAAAATCACTCAACTCTCAAAGAAACAAATTAAAAATGAAAGATGGATTGAGAAAATCGATTGGATTGTGGAACTAAAGAGAAAGATATCTAGTTGAAGCCTTTAAAGTAAAAACCCCAATAAATTCAATTAATTGCTCTAGTTAACCTCCAAGACAAGGTCCTTGACAAATTGAAGCATAAAAAACTCCCACCAATAATCTGGAATAAAACTGAGTTGAGAGAACTTCTAAACAATACTAAGGACAAATCATGCAAATAAACTTATATTGAATGATAAGCAAAATCTAAGTACAATAGGGTGGCTGACTACCTTATTAAAGGCATGTTGAGCTAACAAAAAGCAAACTCCTAGTTGAAGAGAAACTCTTAAAATCGCTTGGTCAATAATGACTATTAAAGGTTCAATTTCTTGTAGAACAAAAGAAAAAAAAACTGCTTAAAGACTTTTAAAGAACTTGTAACACGATAAATCACATGCGAATTTTTGGACAACATATATTCTAAGTGTTTGCATAGAAAATTGCAAAGGAAATAATGAAAATAAAATTTCACTAAAATGGCTTGAAAATTTCAAAATCTTCAAAAAAAAAAAAAACTTATAATTAGAATTCACTACAGCAAAACAGGTTTTTAACAGCATTTTTTGGCCCTATAGCGGCTCTTATAACTATTTTGTTAAGATCGACCCGATTAAACAACAAGAAAAAATAGCAAAACAAATTAAAAAATTAAACACACACAAATTTAACGTGAAAAAATCCCTCCAAAGAGGATAAAAATCACAGGCAAAGATAATTTTACTATAATGACAAAAAAACGAAGAGTACAAAAGATGGAGATAAAAACTAAACCCCGAAAACCCGAAAACAAAGAACCCTCAAAACGTAAACACAAAATTCTCTAAATGTGTTATGAGTTCTAATATCTAATGAGTGTATTTTCTAATGCTGTAAAAGAGCCTATTGATAGGCTAAATTCATAAGTCAAATAATAATAAAATAATCTAAACTAATCAGTGTTTGATTGAAACAAATAAACAGAGATTAACTAGAAGATTTCTCAAATTTGACTGAAATAAGAGTCATACTTAACAAATCTCCACCTTGACTTATATTTCCACAAAGCCATCTTTGCCAAAGCCCACCACGAGCCTATCTTGAACCATGCAGGGAATTAACTAAGTCGAATCTGTGCTTAGAAACTGGAAGACTTCTAGCCTTCGACTCTTACACTGCCAAATCAAAACTAACCCGGGTTTGATTTTCACGAACACAGTGCCCTAACTTTTCAAAACCTACATCCAAAAGAGAATCTCTCTTCAACAAAACGGTCATACCTTTTTCCTTCCTATGACCAAATTGCCCCCGCTCTAAATGAGTTGACTTCGACTCTGTTATGGATGAAGGACGTCCGATTTCACCGGTCACTGTAGAACCTTCCAAAATATAAAGACTGCCAATTTTTTTACCTTTTAACAAAACGAGAGCTCCACAAGATACTTTAATGCCGCTCAACTCGATGTTGATTTTGCATCCTTTCAAATCTAAAATACTCAAAGAGATGAGATTCTTTCGTAAATCAGGTACATATCTGACATTTGAGAGTGTCCTAACCGTCCCATCGTGTATCCTAATTTTAACAGTACCAATACCAATTACCTTCGTTCATGCGAAATGTAAATAGACGTTGTTTCAACACTAAACGGTTAGCTAGAAACTTAGTCTCATAAATAGTTTCTAACCTTTTCCATAAGGCGGATGAGGTTTTCTCCATCAATAACTCCTGCAATACCGTATTCGCGAGGCACAACTGGATTGCAGACAAGACCTTTTCATCAAGCTCTTCCCATTCTATTTGATTTAGATTCTCAGGCTTTTTCTCGATAACAACCTTTTTCAAGTCGATTTGAACTAGAATTGCCATCATCCGAACTTGCCACAGATTAAAATTTATCTCACCATCGAACTTCTAAATTTCAAACCTTATTGTTGCCATATCTGAATGGGCTGATATATGAAAATTGAACTAGCCCTGATACCACTTGTTAGGATCGACCCGATTAAACCTACAAGAAAAAATAGCGGAAAAAATTGAGAAATTGAACACACAAATTTAACGTGAAAAAACCCCTCCAAAGAGGATAAAAAATCACGAGCAAAGATAATTTTACTATAATGGCAAAAGAACGAAGAGTACAAAAAATAGGGATAAAAATTAAACGCCAAAAACCCGAAAACAAATAACCCTCAACACATCACAAAATTCTCTAAATGTGTTATGAGTTCTAATATCTAATGGGTGTATTTTCTAAGGGTGTAAAATAGCCTATTTATAGGCTAAATTCATATGTCAAATAATAATAAAATAATCTAAACTAATCAGAGTTTGATTGAAACAAATAAATAGAGTTTAACTAGAAGATTACTTCTCAAATTTGACTGAAATAAGAGTCATATTTAACATGTTTCAACTCTTCGATAGGTGGCTGCATAGAAATGTTAATATCATTCCCGAGACCTTTCTCTCCAGGGATAATCATATATAAAATAAAAAAAGATTGCTTCATGCAAATTGACGGAGGCAAATTGTAAGGAACAAACATTACAAGCCAAGTACTGTACGAAGTACTCATGATTTTAAAAAGATTAAATCCATCAGATGCTAGCCCAAGCCTCACATTTTGAGGATCAATTGAAAAGCTTAGAAATTTACTGTCAAATGATTTTCAAGCTAAAGAATACGTAAGATGCCTTAATAATTCATCATCGGTTTGATGCCACCTCATAGACTCGGCTGTCTTTGACGACATGAAAAGCCTTTGAAGCGTTGGTATTTGTGGAAAATATAGCAAAATGTTTACTGATTTCTTTCTTGACTGTGCCTCACCTTCATCCTCATTCACATCTTCTACATTCCTATTCATCCAATGAGATTTAACGTAAACATAAAAAGACTGTTGGTTTTTTCGATCACCCCAATACAACATGCAGTCTTTTGGACAACTATGAATTTTATTGAACCCAAGGCCAAAATCCTTTATCAGTTTCTTCATATCTTTCATTGAATAAGAGATTTTTGCAAACAGAAACATCTCTCTCCAAAACTCTAACAGCAGCGTAAAAGAGTTTTCGGTCCACCCTCCCAAACATTTTAAGTGAAAAAGACTAAAGCAGAAGAACAATTTTGAAAATTTTGATTTGTCGTAAAATTCTTCATTCATTTCATTAAGTAACATGAAGAACTTCGCCGCTTCTCCATTTGACTCTTCATCAGGTACACTTCTTCTCGTTTCAATAAAAGCATTTCCACTAATATCACAATCATCGGATGCAATAATTTCAAGTGGAAACGATTGCAAACCATGACTGTGCATATTAAATGTATCCCGCAACATACATTCTATGTTATCTTCTATAACAGACTGATGGTAAGCATTATGAGAATAAGCCAGATTACTCATTGAAGATGTTCTACGAGGTGTACACTTTCCATGAAAAATCTATTTTTTATACCCCCAAATAAAGCCATCAACAATTAGATATTCGTAGACAACTTCATGAAAATGTCAATTGATGTTATCACACTTCTTACACGGAAAAAAATCATATTCTCTTGGCTTGCATTTTGAAATGCAAAATTTAAAAAAATTTGTACTCTATTTCGATAGTCGTTGCTTACTCTTGACAAATCCATCCAACTCTTATCCATTTCGTAGTTCTTGATGTCTAAAACTGAAAATAAATTACGGTTACTTAAGTGTTCTAAATAGATTTAAATCGTGTGATTGTACTAAAATAGATAATATATATCAAGTATCAAGTATCTAATTATTTAAAATATATATATTAGTGACAACATTTTACATTTGGATACTCCAAATTTGCTATAAAAATTTATAAGAATAATTAAGAGTAGGGAAAAATAATAATATTGCCTTAATTTCAGTGATTTTTCTATATTTTGATCCAAAGTTTTATGTAAATTATGACAAAATATATATTTTTATATTCTCTAAATGTTAGAAATTACATTTTCTTATATTCTTTAAATGTATATGTAAATTATGATAATCATCAACTTTTATTCTTATTTTTCCTTTTATTCATTTACAGAATTTTTTAATCTGGTTTGGAGATGGAACCAATTTGTAGTTATAAATGGAACCAAGTTATGTAATATCTTGCACAGACTAGTATTTTATCATAACAACACTATTTGAACTTCCATCAATCAATATATTGATAATAATTTCTTTTCAAGTTAAAAACTTCTTGTCTGTTTTATTTATTTAGTTTAAATTTTTAAAATCGATAAAATATTGCAACCATTTCTTATGTTTATGGCTTTGAAAATTGGCCTCAACTTTTGCTTCGTCTTCATCATTGCAAAATTTACATTTGCATGTCAAATACATGATACTAATAAATAAAACTCAAATTCAACTTTGAAAAAATACATGCAGCTCATGTAACTTAATAGAGTAATGATAATAACATGATATGATGAACTTAATAGAGTAGTGCAAATTAATTAATTATTCATAAAATAAATTCATTATGTTAAATTAAAAAATAAATAAAAATAAATAAAAAGTAATTGAACATTTTAGAGTACAAAAATAAATTTCATGTCATCTTCTACATGTGGATCATTAATTGATTATTTTATTATCTTATAAAAATAAATCTTATAGTGTATTAAAGTAATTTGTATAATATTTGATATATTTAAATATCAAATTAAAAAAATTAAGTATCAAATTAAAAAATATAAAATTCAATTATTAAAAAGAAGGGAGTATAGATTTGACTAAACGAACTCATTTTTCATTAAGTGATAAGTCACCCATCATTATTTACTTAACTTTTCAAAAGCTTTTCATTGGAAAAAGGTCTGTGAAAAATAATTAAACCAAAAATTAATCTCAACATGGGGAATAGTTTCATATAAACTAAGAACACCCCAAAATCAACTAAACTAAGAACTCCAAATATCTTACTCTTGTTTCAGTATAAACTAAGAAAAACATGAGATTAGAACTAGATGAAAATGGCCAAATTCACATGCATTCAATAAACTAATTAATATTGTTGGATTGTATCATTTCAAGTTTCAACCTTGTAAAATAGTGTTGAAAGAACTTATTTTGAAAAGAAATCTGACCTAATTCAATTTCACATATAATAAAAATTTTAAGATAAAAAAAATTCATTTAGCTATGAACATATAAGAACTAAATTCATAACTTACACAAAACTAATAACAAAATTTTAACCTACAAACAATGATTTCATACTCAATTCACTGCTCTAAATTATGAACAATTCTTAAATGAATACAACTGTAAAACAATTGGCCTTGGTTACAACATTTTGGTCTTCCCCAAACATTTCAAGAACCCCGTCTATATATGGTTTTCTAAGAGTAATTAATTAACATAAAACTATCAGGTTTTTTTTTTTTTTTTTTTGTAAACACAAACCAAGCACTAATTACAAGCCTAATTATGAAGCAAAAAAAAAAAAAAAACACCTGCCAGCCCAAGCTAGAAGAAGAGAAAGGGAAGGCTGCATATGAGAGAAAACATACGTTGTTCAAACAAAACCAGAAGAAGAAAAACCTGAAGAGAAAGAAGAGCTACTCTCCATTGGTGTTGAAGGGACCGTTTTATGCAAATCAGTTTCTAATTACTACCCCATAGCAGGTAATGCAGCTTTGAACATTGTGTATATAGTACTAACTTTGATTCAATTCTATTTCACGCTTTTTACTAACAGAAACTATTCCTTTATTTATTATATTCCTGTTTCATAAACAGAATAACAAACAAAATATTTTAATTATTTTCTAATAAAATTTCCTAATAAAATTTCTGCCTTCCATTTATGCAGTAAAACCTATTGAAACAAAACTTCGTTCTAATCATCAATGGCCAACAAATGCAACAAAATAGTTCACATTCTTTCGAATGTCGAGATAAAAAGCTAATTTCGGTCACAAAGTTCAATTGAAACAAAATTAATAAAATAACAAAAGAACTTAAACAGAACCATTCCTTTATTTTTCTTTATTTCCTTCTTGTTTACCGGCAACCAAACACAGCACCAATTAACAAACAAAAAAATGAAAACATAAAGCGAAATTAATCAACTAAAAAAGGTGTGCGTGACGAAGAGAATAATATATTACCAGCTAGGAATGGAAGTAATGCAGGTTGGAGAAAACGACGAAAACCTTGAAAACCTTGCCGATTTAGAAAAACATATCGATTACAGAAGAGAAGTAAGCCGGCGAAAATCCCGAACGCCAGAAAAAAAGAAACAAACAAGAATTAACAATTACCTCAAATCGAGAAAAAGGAACAAATGAAATGATATATATCTCTATACCAAAAGCAATCACCAATCTTTATCTTCTTCAACAAAATATCAATTTTGAGCATATATCGGGGAGGGGGGAACTGATTTGGGGAAAATAAATTGGGACAAAAAGGAATGGGATTTGGGAAAAATCTTAGGGAATTCGGGGAGGGGAACTGATTTAAGGAAAAAGAATTGGGGAAAAAAGAAAGGGGTCTGGGAAAGAAACTTGGGGATTTCAGGGAGAGGGGGAACTGATTTGGGTAAAGAAATTGGGGAAAAAAGCAAGGGGTCCGGAAAAAAAATTATGCCATTTGGTTTCATTCAGTAATGGAATAAAATTGTATTGAAATAGAGTGTATGAGAATAGAATCGTAATAAGTAATTCAATTTGTTTGGTTGAATGGAATGGAATAAATTGTAATAGAATTCTTGTGTTTGGTTGAATGGAGTGATGTTGTAATAACATAAGGAAAAGAACTAAAATGACTGTAATATCTTTAGCAGAATTTTTTTTAGGTGGATGATTATTATTATTGTTATTAAATTTTAATAAGGTTATTATTGAAAATAATTTAATAAAAAATAATTTAATAAGATGCTTAATATAATTATTATTATATGAATTAAAAATCAAAATATATATTACTATAAAAAATATATAATCTACTTTATTATTTTTAAACTGCAATACATATTTAATGTACTAAAATATCATTCTTGAAACAAATAATTTAACTATTCTACAATAAAATAATTAAATATTAGAAATAATAAATAACTAGAGAATTATATTTCACATCCAAGTATAATATTCATATATTAACAAAAGTTACATTATTTCATTAATTTATATGTCATAATATATATGTTTTAAAATTTTACAACATCAAAAGTTATAACATTATAATGACATTCTATTATGTCATTATACCATCTAAATATTATAAACATAAAAAGATACCAAAATATAATCAACACAACCATGATTTTTAATTGTCGCAAAGAAATCTTTTCATCTAAAATTTTTGTTGATAATTTGTGTATAAATAGATGGTCATTTCAATAATAAAATTCAGCTTATTTTCATCTAAATGTGCATCCAGTGTGCATGTCCATTTTGTGATCATCTCGGATGGGCAACCAGAAGGAATATCCCAACAATGAACACTCGATCCCGGCATACGGGCAATTGTATGGTCTAAAATTGTAAGTCGCCTCTTTGAGTTTCTTTGTAATAGGGAAAGATCTCGGGGCATCCCAAATTGCGATTTGCATGGCAATTCAAGGGACTCACCACCTTCTCCAACGCTAAACATCTAATATCACCCATTCGATCTACATGTGGGGCCTTTGGTTGTGTACTCTTGCTTTACTGGTAGAACAAAGTGTATGTCCATTTTGGCAATCGCAAAAAATAGTTGTGTTAAAGCGAGCAATTTATCCTCTATTATTTACAAATACCCTTGCAATTTAATAGTGTCATCTATCATTGCTATATATTCAATCAAAATTCAGATATCTCTAAATTCCATTACAATATTCTCTCGTATAAAAGCAAGCAAAAGAGAAAATTTCAAATTATCCTAATCTTTCTAGTCTCTTATCTTAGCTAGAGGGCAACAATTAACAAACAAACCTCCAAGTCCAAGAAATCGAGAAAACATTCCTCTACCAATCTGTAATAGTTCTAATTAGAAAAGACTCTCAATATGAATAAGTAACCATTCCTCCTTCGAATGGAAGTAGAAGTTGCGATTTTTCTCGTCTATTTCAATGACGATTTCGAGGCAAAACAAGAACTACCCTAGAGGTTTTCCCAAGAAAATCTTATGTTTTTTCTCGAAAAACTTGAATTGAGTGCATTAGGAATTGAACTACAACAATGTCAATACAAGATCCAACACAAAGAATCACCTCGGCTAAACCCAAACAAGAAAACCGATTCGAATCACAATCATCTATCTGCATATGTTGCATCACAAGTGTTTATAGGCATCAACACAAAAGTTCATTTTGATCTTATTTATTTGACAACAAATTCATAAAAACATCATTGAAGAACTCTAATTTACAAAGATTTCTAAAGCAAAGTGTAAGTTGAACCCAAAAGAAAAAAAATCCAAAGAATTCATTCCAAAGTTGAAAATAAACCATAAAATAGACAATGGAGCTTAAAAATCCTACACCTAGATCCAACCAAGAAACAATCTCAAATCAAAGCATAATGAAATCCCATTTAAATGCAAAGCAAATCTATTCAATCCCATCAACCAAAATCAACAAAAATAGCAAAATTAAAAACAATACACAAAATGCGTCATCCTAGATAGCTATAAACAAAAACAAGAATTAACTAATGATTTGAATTAGGCCAAGCAATTTAATTGTGGGAAACTACTATATCTATAGGATAATAAGATGAGGATGTGCAATTACCCCGTCATTTAAAATGGATTCTCATAATCGTAATCCTCGGGATCTTGCCAAGATATGAGCATTCTTCTTTTGCTAGAAGAAAATTTTCACATCTCTCTCTCGGTTGTATTGATAAAGTTTATACCAAGATTTCAAATGATATACTATGCAACCAAATATGTAGATATAGCAAAAATAAAACGATAACACCTTAGATTAAAATAATTACATAGAAGATGTGGAGACAATACAAGGAGATTACCACCATTCTCTGTCACCTCGGAACCCATCGAGATTAAGCTCCTTAATTGCATTGCTGTATATTTATAACTCCGCCTCACGGTCTCATCTATTACTCCTTTGTAAATGACCCCAAAGCCACCCTCACCAAGAATATAGTTTGGCTCGAATTGATTTGTAGCCACCTCATCTCCTCATATGTGAATGTATCAACATTGCTATATCCAAGATTCGCCACAGATCTTTGACATCCTTGGTCGCCAAAGGAAGGATGCATGGGATTTTGGTTTCGTAAGCCTTGCATTTCTTTTTTTGTTGGAGAGTCGAGTAGCTTTAACTTTTTAAGCCCTCTCGTCCAAGTTGTTCATAGTAAAGCAAAGATCTACAAACAAAAGGCTTCTTCAAATGTGCGAACATACAAGTATGAAACATCCGACATGCATCATTATTTAATAATTCTATACAATTTAAAGAAGATCAGTCCCAACCACTCTCAGTTCAATTGTTGTAGGTTTTGAAATAAATTTTAGGCTATTCTTTTTCTACAAATTATAACATATAGACTTTTGAACTCTTCTAGAACCATGTAAAAATAATCACATTCATAACATAATCAAGATATCAACACCGAACAATGGCACACCTAATAAACTTTTACCATATGAAATTTAAACAACTCAAAGAGCTTGAATAGAACTACTGTTTCCTTTGATGTAAATTCCTTTGGAGGAAGAAATTAAACCAATAAAACAATATTAAAAGAACAGATATTGAAACCGTGGTTAGAAACTTGAACAATGATATCAAAAGAAAAAGAAAAATGACGAAGGAAAGAAATTAATATATAACTTTGAACATTTCTTTGAGAGATTGGAGATGGTGATAATGTTGATGCAGATTGCCCTCAATGCTTAAACAGATCCCCATTAAAATCCAATACACTATGATAGTTAATATGAATACGGATTTTGCATCGCTATTGCTTTAGCAACAATATATTTTATAAGAGCATCCTATTTCATTCAAGTTCAAAATGAAGTCAATGTTGTTAAAAGAGGGTCCGGATCCAATCCGGTGAGACCCAATCTCACGGAATTACACCGATCCAATTGACAAAATGGAAAACCAACACCACAAAAGTGGTGCTTAAAAGAAACCCAAAATCGAGATGGAAATGGGTTTGGGTTTTAGTACCGGAAGGATTCAAGGAAAGCGGTGATGGAAAACTTGCTTCATCGCCACTTCTTCACCGCTTGATTTCGTCTCAACTTTCCAAATGATGGAAACATGACTTCACGTAGCTTTGATTTTAGCAAATAGTCTCCGATCGTGAAGGGTTCCAACAGATCGCGAAGGAGAAAGTGTGAAGGAGATTTTGGGAAAAATTTTCTTCATTTCTATTCGGCGATGGTTGGAATAGCCATTCAGAGCTTTCAGCGCGGAATCCCTATTATGCGTTTGAGGGAATAGAAACGTAATAGGTAATACGACCGAGTGAAGAAACGATGAACCAAACAAAAACATTAGGTGGGCCCACGGAATAAGGGTGTAATGGCTATGCCATTACACCCAACCAAACATGCCATTAAGGATTTCAAGGAGAAAGGGAATTGATTTGGGGAAAAGAAGTGGGGGTTTGTGGGCTAACAAAACGGCGCGTTTCGCAAAAATTTAATACATATTCATGATGTTTATTCAAAAATGCCGTTAATATCTAATTTTTTACGGCGTTTTGCATATAAATGTTGCTAATTTTTTATTTATTACGGTATTTTTCAGTTAGTGTCACTAATGTATAATCTTTACGATGTTTTCGGTCCAAACGTCGCTAAAAGCTTAATTTCCTGTAATAATTCTAAGCATTATTTCTTCAAGATTCTAGCTTATTTATGCTCATTAAGGTCCTTCGAACTCATCCACAACCAAAATTCATGTTCTTGAACCAAGATTTCCAATAATTAATATCTTGATTTTCTTGAAACGTTAATTATTCAAACCGTTCATATTTCTCCAATATTTTGTTTCTTGATTTTATTAAAACAAATATTGTAACAGTTCGTTTTTTAATGGTGTCAGAAATAATAGTTTCGGGGCCATAAATTCGATGAGTGAGTCCATAAATATTATTATTTAAAGTTTACGAGTCAAGTATAGTGTTATAATAAATTTTGAGTTGATAATTTATGTTATTTAAACGAATAATTAGATTCAAGTGGTACATCCCTAAAGTCAAGTGGTTTTAGAAAAGTAGGTATCGAGACCTCGTTTCTATAAAATGAGCCTGTAAATTTATTAAATATTTACAGAATGTTATTAACGTCATATTAAAATTTGGTTAAGAAATTTTGATGTTTAAATAGCTAATTAAGTAAAAATGGCTAAATTGTAAAAGTTGCAAAAGTTAATCACTATGAGTTTATATGGACTAAATGTGTTCATGGATTAGTTGAGGGGTTTTAAATGGAAAATATGCCATAGTTAACGTTAGTGGACGGTTTGGTACGACTTTTAAGTTAAATTATAATATTTTAATGATAAAATATTAAGTACAATATAATAAAACAAAAGAAAAAAATGTTATCACCTATTCACTTATCTTCTTCCACCGAACTTTCCAACATTTTTAAAAGAAATAAAAGCTTCAATTCCTCAAGGTTCGACTAAGCCAATTCCCATGCATGGTAAGTTATTTTGATATCATTTTTAATGATTTTTATGTTTTTGAAGTTATTTTAGCTTAATCTAGCTAACCTGGGGGTCAATTCGTAAAACTGTTAAAAGTTTAGGGACTTATCAAGAATATTTTAAGTGTGTTTGTGAATTTAATTGATAGATTATTTATCTTGGTTGTTAAATAGACATATTTTGTTAAGTAATTTTTTATGATTTTAAGGTTTAGGGACTTATTTATGAAAATTGTAAAATTCAAGGAAAATATTATAAATTGTTCATAAATATGGGCTGTTTATAAGATTAAGTAAAAATCGGCTAGCATGATTTATGGTTAAAAATTGTGAAATTGCAAGTTTCGGGTTTAGGAACTCAATTGCATAAAAGGTAAACTTTGAGGGGAATTTCGTAAATTTCCATTGTTAAGGGTTATAAGCTAAATTGATTATTTTAAATTTTGGAATGAGATTAATTGGATAAAAATATTTATCTAGATCAAAAAACAACTCGAAAAGACACAAATCGTGGAAAAATGAAAGTAACAGAATAGTGGTTGGTTAGTGTTAAAAGTCGTTTATGAGTTTAGGTAAGTTCGTAACTTGGTTAATTCAATTAATTACTATTTTGATAAATTATTATCTATTTGTGTATATATGTGAATCAAATTTGTTAGCTTGAAGGAAACAAAAAAGACCATGGTTCAAAGACACTATGGCAATATGACATAAAAATGTACAAGATCATGGTTAGACATGGCAATGTTTACATAAGACCACAACGAGGATATGGTAGTTGTTCAGACATAAGACCATGGTTGGACCATGGTAGTGTATATATATATATATATATATATATAAGACCATGGTTGTGCTATGGTATTCTGATGATAAGACCATAATCGGGTTATGACACTATGAGCGTAAGACCATGGCAAGGCTAGGGCAGTGCACATGTAAGACCATAGTTAGACTATGGCATAATATGAAACGTGTATCGGGGTCTCAATCGTCTTTACAGTGTTCATCAGATGAAAACAAATGAGGATCTAAATGTGATGTGTAAAATGGTAAGCGGTTCGTAATAGTATATATGTCTAAAAGAGGTAAATGTTGTATTATTATAATATGTTAAGAAGATTATGTATTATGATAGTAATAAATGAAAATGTATAGAAGTGCAAGGGAGTTGATAAGAATAAGAAAGGGATTAATACTCACTATGTGGGATTTGTGATATATTTTGATAGATGAATGTTTAAATTAGTATAGTTTGAAATGAATATTCATCTTGGTTTGATTATATGTTTCATTTGTCTATAAATATGTTACTTAATTATGTTTGTGGTGTTTAAAGAATTAAATGGTTATATGAGTATTTTCTAAGTATTTGATGTTATTTCATTTGATGCAACAGACGATATATATTTTAATGAATGGATGTGTATATGAAAGAATTGTGTTATGGAAACAAGGAATGAAAAATGATGGTATATGAATATGAAATGAAAGGGAACAAATTGAGTAAAAGATTGAGGAATTATGTATTGAACTTATATTGATATGTATCATGTTTAATTGATTGGATATGCTTTTTAATACATCTACTAACCTTGTGATGTGTTGTGAATTAGAAGGAAAAGTATGCATAATTTTAAATGAGCAATGTTCTAATGGTTAATAATTTATGTTCGGCAAGTTTAAGTTCCAAACACGAGCTTACTAAACACTAGTTGGTTGCGTAGTTGTTTCCTATGTTTTGTAGGTCATTGAAAGGCTCGATCGATTGGAATTGCGTCGGAGCACGATCACACTATCCCTCAATTCTTTTGGTAGTCTTTGGTTAAATTAGTAATAGTTATAAATGGCATGTAATAGGTTAAAAGTTATTGAAGTGATTTGGTTTGTTTTGAGTGGTGCCAAGTTTGTTATGGTTAATGATGATAGATGATAACATATTTTGGAATTGTTATTTGGTAATGTTGGCATAGATTCAAATTAGGACTTTGAGATGGTGAATGGGACTAAGTTGGTGTGTGAAATGTGGTGCCTTTGAATGACATATTGGTTAGACTTAGGATGGATGAATGTTTGGCATGTTGTTGGTGGTTTGAATGTGATTTTGAGCATGTGAAAGTAGATATAGATGGTATGGCTTGAAAGTTAAGAAATGGTGTTTGAAATGGATTGTTTTAAGGGAAAATTATGCTACACACAACCTGGGACACAAGCTGTCACAAAACCGTGTGCCACACACAGCCAACCCACATGGCCATGTGTCTTTTAAATTTTACGTGCAGATTGAACCACAAGGCATCAGAGAGTTACACGGCTTGACAAAATGGTCGTGTGACCTAACTTTGAATAGGCACACGAGCCAGTACACAGTCTACAACATGGTCATGTGTCCCTACTTCGAATATCCACATGGTCTAGGCTGTGTCACACGACTTGACCACATGGCCGTGTGACCTCTATTTCACCACTTTTCATGTTTTTCCTGAACTTTTTGATTTGTTTTGATTTGGTCCTTAAATTGTTTTAGGGCCCTGAAAGCTTGATTTAAGGAACAAATTTGTATGTTTGCTATGATTGAATTAAAATATTGGAGTTTATGCTTAAGTTGAATTATTTGTTTTGTTTTGAATTCAAATGTTCTATTTTATGCAGTAACAGTTTGTAACCTTAATCTAGCAACAGAGATAAGTTTGGGGTGTTACATTTAGTGGTATCAGAGCTAAAATTTAGTCGGTTCTCAGACTGAACGTAGCATGTATGGAGTCTAGGAATACATGCCATTTTATAACATATGATAGTGTGATGTATCCTAACTCTTGTGGATTTTATTTTTCACATATATAAAAGATGTCTTCCAACCAAGCCAATTCCAATGAAGTTGAGAGCAATGCTCAAGCCTCCAATAAAGGGACTACTTATAATGTGCTGAAATTAAAGAGTCTAAAGAACAAGATCGAAGTACTTTTTCTTATTAATGAATGATATGTTTAATGCAAATTTGAGAGTTAATTTGTGGCTCAACAACCTCTATCCCTTCGTCCTCAAAGATTTATATGACAGACTATTTACAGGCTTCTTATTGAGAAAATTCAAAAAAATATGGGGCCGAAGTGTTTAAAGGTAAAGTGAGTTGTGATCCAGTCAGAGTTGAGTACTGGTTATCAAACACAAAGAGTTTAACATGAAATGTTATGTCTTTTCGAAGATTTTCTATGA
The DNA here is from genome assembly GCA_025506655.1 of Gossypium rotundifolium. NCBI lineage: Eukaryota > Viridiplantae > Streptophyta > Magnoliopsida > Malvales > Malvaceae > Gossypium > Gossypium rotundifolium. Next base: position 81,615,710 of record CP106725.1, read on the forward strand.
TATGTTGTGTCTTTGTTCAAAGATGAGGCTATTCATTGGGAATCAACTTTAACTATTATGGTATCAAAAGAATGGATTAACTGGGATTTCTTCTTAATTTATTTTTAAAAGAATTATGTCAACAAACGATATTTAGACAAGAAGGAAAAGAAATTTCTTAAATTGAAGCTAGGAAACAGATTGGTTGTGGAATACAAATAAGAGTTTTGTTCATCTTAATGAATATGCTCATATGATGATACTGTTTGGAAGAAATTGTACATTCGTTTTAAAGATGAATTGAATAATGAGTTTAAAATGTTTGTGTGTGAAATGGAATTTTGTGATTTAGTAAGTTTATTTGATTGGGATCAGAAAAATGGAAGAAATTTGTTATCACGAGAAACAGTGCGAGATGAGAGTTCAAGACTTCAATTAAAGAGATGTATTCAAAATGTTTTCTATTTCCCTGCCAAAGAAAAATGAAAGAATCAAGTAGCCGATTTTAGTGCCATCAGGGTTTTACATCAGAGATGGAATGAAATAGAGTAATGTGCAACCACTGTTAAGTTCAATAACCAATGCAGATAGTGTTAGAAATGTAAATAGATTTGAATGAGTCCATTATGGCCAAAATCATTTTGGACTGTGTGGTTTAAATGACAGATTCTATTTTATACATGGATTTCCCTATTATTTTAAGAAATATTACTGAATTTAATTGAGTTAAATAGATACCAGAAGGTAAGACCTGCTAATCTATATGAGACAGATGACCAGGAACTTGAAGCACAACTAAAGTCAGTAGAAGTGAAACAAAAGACATAGTGGTTCGACCTGAAGCTTGAGTTTTCGTTAGAGTTTATGTAATTTGAGAGCTCGTGGAGGCCTCAGCTATTGATGTTATTGTTGGTACCTTTCCTACATTTGATGTTACAGTATATGCATTAATGACTCTCGGTTGAGACACATTTGTATATGCACTAAGTTAGTAACAGAAAAGAGTTTACCGGTTGTATCACTTGAATATGTTATTAAAGTAATGAACCCTTTAGGCTAAAGTGTCATAGTTGATTTGGTCTGCAAATAGTATTCACTAAGAATTTAAGGTTACGACTTTAATGCTAATTTGATGTTACTGCTTTTTTAATAAATTTGGAATTATCTCGGGAACAGATTAGTTTACTGTTTATGATGTTGTAATAAATTGCCTACAGAAACGAATTTGTTAAGATACAAGAATGGTGAATTGATTTTCATTAAATATGTTATGTATGATTATTTTGAATATGATTTCAGTTATATCCGCATAGAAATTTATACAAAAAGGTTATGATATATTTTAACTTATAACTTGAATTCTGGAGATCAGCAATGAAAGTTGTTCAGTTACCGGTAATTTGTGAGTTTACATATATTTTTCCTACGGATTCTGGGTTTACTGTCAAAGAGAGAAATTGAGTTTGCTATAGAATTAGTGTCAGGACTGCTCCGACTTTGATTGCTTTGTATAGAATGAATCCAATCAAGTTAAAGGAATTAAAAGCTCAGTTGCAAGATTTAATTGACAGAGGTTTTATCTGATCGAGTGTATCACATTGGGTTGCACTTGTACTGTTTTTGAAAAAGAAAGATGGGTCAATGAAATTGTGCATGGATTACCAGCGGTTGAATAAAGTTACAGTAAAGAACACATATTTTTTGCCTATACATGACATGAAGGTTCCTAACAACGTCTTTGTGATTTAAACCAGGTAAAAACAAAATATGTAATGACTTGAGTCAGGGTTATTGGTGGTCAAGAATAAAATGTGAAATTTCAAAGTTCATACCAAGATGTCTAGTATGTCAATAGGTAAAAGTTGATTATCAAATTTTATTTGAATTATTTTGGTCTATTATGATTTTTTATTGGGAATGAGAATGAGTCATGATGGATTTTGTATCTAGGCTACCTTTGAAGATAAGAAAGAAAAACTCAATCTGAATTGCTATTATCAGGCTGAGGAAATCGACTCATTTTTATTCTAGTCAGAATGGATTTTACACTTGAAAAGCTAGTTGAGTTACATGTATATGTGATTTACCTTTAGATTCCGGAGTAAATTTCACAAAGCTATGGCGCAAACAGACGAACAGTCAGATCGGGTAATTTAGATTCTGGAAGATATAATACAGTGTTATATCATCAAGTTCAAGGGCAAGTTGGAAAATGTTTATCGTTGGTTGAATTTATTTATATAACAACTATCAGTCTTGTATTAAATGATATTGTTTGAAGTTTTTACGGACGAAAACGTAGAACCCCATTATATTGATCATTATGGAGCGAGACCAAGCTAGTTGGGATAGATTTGATTTAAAAAAATTGAAGAGTTTTTCAGAATAGTAACCAAAACTATTTTCAGGTGAGAAATTTCAAGGACGAAATTTTCTGAGGGGAGAGAGTTGTAACAACCTATTTTTCAGTGGTGTCGAAATGTGGTTTCAAGGCCAAAAATTCGACGAGTGAGTCTGTAAATATTATTATTTAATATTTACGAGTCACATATATTATTATAATAAATTTTAAGTTGATAATGTATGTTATTTGAACGAAAAATTAGGTTCAAGTAGTATATCCTTAAGGCCAAGTGGTTTTAGAAAATGAGGTATTGGGACCTCGTTTCTAAAAACTGAGCTCATAAATATTTTATTAAATATTTACGGAGTGTTATTAGGGTCATATTAAATTTTGGTTAAAAAATTTTGACGTTTAAATAGTTAATTAAGTAAAAAGGACTAAATTGTAAAAGTTGTAAAATTAATCACTATGAGTTTATATGGATTAAATGTGTTCATGGATTATTTGAGGGCTTTTAAATGGAAAATATACCATAGTTAATGTGAGTGGACGATTTGGTACGACTTTTAAGTTAAATTATAATATTTTTAATGTTAAAATATTAAGTAAAATATAATAAAACAAAAGAAAAAAAAATTTATCACCTATTCACTTATCTTCTTCCACCGAACTTTCCACCATTTTTAAAAGAAATAAAAGCTTCAATTCCTCAAGGTTCGGCTAAGCCAATTCCCATGCATGGTAAGTGATTTTGATATCATTTTTTAATGATTTTTATGTTTTTGAAGTCGTTTTAGCTTAATTTAGCTAACCCGAGGGTCAATTCATAAAACTGCTAAAAATTTAGGACCATGAATAGTTTAAGTGTGTTTTTGAATTTAGTTGATAGATTATTAAGCTTGGTTGTTAAATAGACATATTTTGTTAAGTAATTTTTGGTTATTTTAAGGTTTGGGGACTTATTTATGAAAATTATAAAATTCAAAGAAAATATTGTAAATTGTTCCTAAATATGAGCTGTTATAAGATTAATTAAAAATTGGCTAGCGTGATTTATGGTTAAAAATGGTGAAATTGAAAGTTTCGGGTTTAGGGACTTAATTGCATAAAAGGTAAACTTTGAGGGTAATTTCGTAAATTTCCATTATTAAGGATTATAAGTAAAATTGATTATTTTAAATTCTGGAATGGAAATAGTTGAATAAAAATATTTATCTATGTAACACCCTATACCCGAGTCCGAGGCAAAAATCGGATACGAGACATTACTATGCTTGAACCTTCTTAAATATGTACTTACGGGCTATAAAATTTCGTACGAATTAAAAACTTCTCTTTCTTAGTCAATTCATACATTTCATGGGCTTACGAGGCCTTAAACTTATGTCCGGAAACTTTTGGAACTCAACCAGAAACTTTTCTCTCAAAATAGGGGTCACATGCCCATGTGGTTTGGGACACGCCCGTGTACCCATAAGACATGCCCATGTACTACTGATAGTTTACACACGGTCTTGACACGCCCGTGGCCCTAGACCGTGTGTCAAACCTTGACATACTGACTTATTCACACGTCCTGGGGCACACGCCCGGGTGCTGACCGTGTCTCACACAAGGCCTATACAAACGGCCGTGGGGTTAGCCCGTGGTCTATTCTGACCTAAGACACTAACATGCAGGGAACACATGGCCCAGACACACGCCGGTGTGTCTATCCATTTGGGCACTTAGAGGCTATTTACCAAGCTAATTACTACCCTGAAATCAAGACCAATCTCAAGCCAAAACCAATAGTTCAAATACTTCATCTAACATTAATAAAAAAATGCATACTCCATTAATAATAATATACGCACATACTTAGTCAAGCTTGGCCAATCTCATTAGCCATACACAAAAAGAATAATGAACTTAATAGCCAATACTTTGGCTTTTCTTAATACATAATTCAAAATAAAATGATTCCCCATACATGCAATACTTAAATAAAACAACTTGGCTACACCAAAATAATGATTGATAGTATGCTTCGAGTTCCGACATCAATGATCCACAATTTAGCTTGGCAGGACTACATGAAATGAAAGAATTAAAGATGTAAGCATTTAGCTTCATAAGTTTGCATGTAATGCATATAGTAATATAATTGCTTAACATAACCATTCATCATAAATAATGGCATGATAAATCTCAAATACTTAAGCTTACTTACTCTTACTGATTCTTACATTCCTCATGGTACTTACTAGTCTCATGCTTGAAAGTAAACAAGATATCTGTATCGCTTGATCACATAAATCAGTATACCTTACTATGATAAGCATAATCTCAACCTCATCATTCATAACATTAATAATATTCTTAGTTAACTTTAGCTAACGTAACTTGGTAATAGCTTTACTTACTAACTTTCTTGCTTTCTCATTTAATCTTTACTCTTTTGCCCGATGAATTACCATGAATAAAAGAGGATACTGAATCTCATTCCACATGTATCTTGATGCCAATGCTACATCCTTGATATAGCCTTACATGGGATTTCTTAACTTGATATCGACGCCATGTCTTGACATGGACTTACACGAATTCTTCCTTGTGGGTTCCCTTGGGAACTTACCATTGCCATGTCTTGACATGGTCTTACTTGGTAACTTTTCTTTGTTAATGCCAAGCCTTGGCTTGGCCTTACATGAAATCTTCCATGTTACTCACCAATGCCATGCCTTGGCTTGGACTTACATGGGATCTTTATCTCATGATAACTTCTTAATGCCAAGACTTGTCTTGGGCTTACATGACATCTTTGCTTGGAAACTCACTAATGCTATGCCTTGGCTTGGACTTACATGGGTCTTCATTTCATGATAATTCATCAATGCCAAGACTTGTCTTGGTCTTACATAAAATCTTTGCTTGATTGCCGATGCCATGCCTTGGCTTGGTCTTATATGGACTTTCTTATCTTATGTGGTAGATTGAGCATCCTAGGTAATTCAACTTCAATCGGGACTTTCACATACTTAATCTCGTTAATTTCTTTGTTTAATATACCATTAAACATTTTCATGAAAGTAATGTATATTTAACAACATAACAAGCATTACAATGAAAATATTCATGAAGTTTGGAAACCATACAAACTTACCTCAATGTACAAAATGTATGTAGATAATGCAATTTAGTCCTCGACTTTGTTCTTGCCTCAGTTTCGGTCCGAGCTTCATTTTTATTGATCTATAATAACAATTTAACTCATTTAATACTCACATTGACTAAATTGACTCTTAACTCATACCTTGGAAAAATTACCATTTTGCCCCTAAACTTTCTCATAATTACACTTTTTCCCCTAGACTCGTAAAATGATTTTCATTCAACTTTCTTAAACTTCATGCTTAGCTGATTCATTTTCTCAACTATAGCAATATCAAATTCTTACTATTTACAAAAGTATGACCAATTTCATATCTATTACAAGTTAGTCCTTACTAACATTTTTCATGAAATTCACTTAGGAAAAGATGTTTATCTAACATCAAACCCTCATAATCTTCCATAAAACATCATTTTAGAAGTATGTCATACATGGGTAATTTTATGGACATGCATTCTAGCTCAACTTATAGCCAAAAATAGCTAATTCATAGTACGAGGACTTCAAAAATACGAAGAATATTAAAAACAGGGCTAAGATGCACTTACTAGCAAGCTTCAAAACTTGAAGAACCCTAGCTATGGAGTCTCCCAAATTTTTGGTAAAATGAGGAAGAAGATAAATAAGATTTTTGTCATCTTTTTCCTTTTTAATCATTTAATTGATAAATGACCAAAATGCCCTTCTCACTAAATTTTCACAATTTACTAACTCATGTCCATTTTTGTCCAAAATTTATAAATTGGGAAAATTGCTATTTAAGGACTTCTAATTAATATTCCAAAGCTATTTCATACTAAAAGCTTCTAGAACCTCATATTTTGCAACCTTTGTAATTTAGTCCTAATGGACCATTCAAAGACAATTTCATAAAATTTCTTCATGAAACTTTCATACAATCATGCAAATATCTCTTAAACCTTAAAACTCATTTCACTAACTCAGATTCATGGTCTCGCACCACTATTCTGACTAGGCCCTAAATCAGGCTGTTACCATTCTCCCCCTTAAGGATTTTCGTCCCCGAAAATCTTACCAGCAAAGTGATTTGGGTACTAGTTTCTCATGATTTTTTATGGTTCTCACGCTGCTTCTTCTACTCCATGTCTTTTCTATAATACTTTAACAAGAGAGATATTCTTATTTCTTAGTTGCTTGACTTCCCAGGCTAAAATCTTTGTTGGTTCTTCACCATACCTCTGACGGAGTAATTACATGCGAAGGGTCTGATCGGTAGCGTTGCAACATGGATACATGAAACACATCATGTATCTTTCTTAATTCAGAAGGCAAAGCCAATCAATAAGCTACTGGCCTAACTCTCTTAGTAATCTCATATGGTCCAATGAAACGTGGACTTGACTTGCCTTTCCGGCCGAATCTGAGAACTTTTTTCATGGTGACACTTTTAAGAAAACTTTATCCCCGACTTGATACTTTATTTCTTTTCTTCTTAAATCTGAGTAGGATTTTTGTCTGTCAGAGGCAGCCTTTAAACTTTCTCGAATTACTTTCACCTTCTGTTCAGTTTCTCTAACCAAATCAACCCCGTGAATCTAGTTTTCTTTGGGTTCGGTCCAATATAGAGGCGTCCGCCACTTACACCCATATAGAGCCTCATAAGGCGCCATCTTCAAGCTTGACTGAAAACTATTATTGTAGGCAAACTTTACCAATGGGAGAAACTTTTCCCAACTGCCTTGGAATTCGAGAATACAATATCGGAGCATATCCTTGAGTACTTGAATTAATCTCTCCAAGTGACCGTCAGTTTGAGGATGAAAAGCTGTACTAAAGCTCAACTTTGTACCCAAGGCTTCTTGTAACTTCTTCCAAAATCTGGATGTGAATCTCGAATCCTTATCCGATATGATTGACAATGGAACTCCGTGAAGCCTTACTATTTCTGAAACGTACAAGTTTGCCAACTTGTTTAGTGAGTAGTCAATTCGTACAGGTATAAAATAGGCTAATTTTGTGAGTCTATCAACCACAACCCATACAACATCTTTCTTGCTCAGAGACAACGGTAATCCCGTTACAAAATCCATAGTGATATTGTCCCATTTCCACTCGAGAATCATAATTGGTTGAAGCAAACCCAAAGGTACTTGGTGTTCGACCTTTACTTGTTGACAAATTAAGCATTTGGAAACAAACTCTGAAATATCTTTATTCATTCTCGGCCATCAGTATTGTTGCTTCAAGTCATTATACATCTTTCTACTACCTAGATGTATAAATAAACATCTATTATGTGCCTTATGCAAAACTCTCTAAATAAGCTCTTTTTTTCTCGACACATAAACTCTATCTTTAAACATCAAGCATCCTTCGGAATGAATCTGAAATTCTGACTCAACATCTGACTCGTACTGATCTCTCTTAGCTTGCAATTCACTATCTTCTTTTTGAGCCTCAATGATCTCTTGGAGGAATACTGGTCTAGCTCTCAACTCAGCTAAAATAGAACCATCGTCGAACAAAGTCATTTGTGAATTTAATACCCTTAATGCGAATAGAGATTTTCTACTCAAAGCATCAGCTACTACATTCGCCCTTTCGGGATGGTAGTCAATGATTAGCTCATAATCTTTTATCAGCTCTAACCATCTCTATTGCCTTAAGTTCAACTCTTTCTGCATCATCAAGTACTTCAGACTTTTGTGATCGGTGAAAATCTGACATCTTTCACTATATAGATGGTGTCTCCAAATCTTCAACACGAAGACTATGGCAGCCAACTCTAAATCATGCGTCGGATAATTTTTCTCATGAGGCTTCAACTGTCTTTAGGCATAAGTAATTACTTTGCCTTCTTGCATAAGTACACAGCCTAATCCGTTTAAGGATGCATTGCTGTATATCACGAACTCTTTCCTCGACTTGGGTTGTACTAAAACTAGAGCTTCTGTCAACAATGCCTTTGATTTCTCGAAACTTTGTTGGCATCTTTCTGACCACTCAAACTTCACATGTTTCTGTAACAATTTCGTCATCGGTGTCGCGATCATGGAAAAACCCTTGACGAATCGTTTATAATAGTCGTCTAGGCCTAGAAAACTTCTAATCTCAGAGATATTCTTCGGTGGTTTCCAGTCTATTATAGCCGAAATCTTACTTGGGTCCACTCGTACTCCATCTCCCGAGACAATATGTCCTAGAATCCTACTTCCTTGAGCCAAAATTCACTTTTACTGAACTTGGCATACAACTGATTTTCTCGTAGAATCTGTAAAACTGTCCATAGGTGCTCAGCATCCTCATGCTCATTATAGGAATAAATCAATATGTCGTCAATAAAAACGACTACAAACTTGTCGAGGTATGGCCTAAAAATGCGATTCATTAGATTCATGAATACCGCAGGGGCATTGGTCAAACCAAAGGGCATGACTAAAAATTCATAATGCCCATTCCTCGTTCGGAAAGCTGCCTTCGACACATCTGAGTCTTTTACTCTCAATTGGTAGTACCCTGATCTCAAGTGTATTTTGGAGAACACAGTGGCTCCCTTCAATTGATCGAACAAATCATCTATTCTAGGCAATGGGTACTTGTTCTTCACTGTTACTTTATTAAGCTGACGGTAATCTATGCATAATCTCATAGTGCCATCCTTCTTTTTCACAAATAAAACTGGAGCACCCCAGGGAGAATAGCTTGATCTTGCAAAGCCTTTATCTATCAACTCTTGCAACTGTAACTTCAACTATCTCAACTCCGTTGGAGCTATTCTATAAGGAGTAATAGATATTGGTACAGTACTGGGAGCTAGCTCAATACTGAACTCCACCTCTCTAACTGGTGGTAGTCCTGGTAATTCCTCAGGAAAAACATCCAAGTACTCACATATTATTGGAACTGACTCAATCTTTAACTCTGTTTCTCTATCAATCATCACAAAAGCCAGATATGCCTCATACCCTTTTCTTATGTACCTCTGTGCCGTCATATAAGAAATCATTACCGGTGATCTACCTTGTTCATCTGATTCTACATGAAGGGTGTCCCCATTCTCACATCTTATCTTAATGTATTTCTTCCCATAATTTACTATTACCTCATGGGTCAGCCAATCCATACCAAGAATGATGTCAAACTCATCAAATGGTAACAACATAAGGTTTGCTTTAAAATAATGACCTCTAATCATCAATGGGCAATCATCACATACTTCATCAACTAAAACACTTTTGCCTAAAGGATTAGACACCTTAATCACAAATTATGTAGACTCTATAGGCATAATCATAATGGATACTAGTTTCATGCAAATATAAGAGTGTGTGGAACCGGGATCTATTAAAGTAATAACTTCAATAGCATGAAGAGAAAAGGTACCCGTAATAACATCAGGAGAAGATGCCTCTTCGCGAGCGCGAATGGCATAAGTCCTCGTAGATGCCCTACCCTCGGGTCTCGCAGCCTGTTCTCTAGGGTTGCCTCTACCACTTGCCCCACTTCCAGGGTTCTTCTGTGGTCTGCCTCTGACCATACCCCCAGATCTAGGGTTCTGAGTTCTCTCTTCTTTCATCATCTCGAGACAATCTTTTATAAAGCGATCCTGGGAACCACATCTGAAACAAGTATTTTCATGCGCTCGACATTCACCGAGATGATGTCTACCACACTATGGGCATTCAAGTCTATCAGATCAAATATTCTCCACGCTAGCGATCGAAGTAGTTTGTGTCTTATTTCCCGAATACTGCTTCTCTTATCCTTCCTTGAAAACCCAGTGGAAGTAGTCGATTAGGTGGAGAAATCTCTTGACTTCTTGAAAGAGGGTTGGAATGACTTATTCCACTATCTCTTTTTTGAGTCACAAGACTCCATTTCAGATTTTCTCTTCTCTTTTAGTAACTCTTCGGCTTTACAAGCCCTCTCCACTAACACTACAAATTTTTTAATTCTAGTACAGCAACAAACAACTTGATGTCATCATTTAGTCCATCTTCGAATCTCTTGCTCATGATGGCCTCGGTGGATACACACTCTTGAGCGTATTTGCTAAGTCGTACAAACTCGTGCTCATAATCAGTCCAGACATCTTGCCTTGCTTCAGTTCTCAGAATTCCTTTCTTTTCTGATCCACAAACCTTTGGCTGATATACTTTTTCTTAAACTCTTCTTGGAAGAATTTCCATGTGATCTTTTCTCTTAATACAACCGACACCAAGGTGTTCCACCATTGATAGGCAGAATCTCTTAAAAGAAAAACTACACACTTCAAGCATCCTCAGATGTGCATGACAACTTATTAAATACCCTGATGGTATTTTCTAACCAGAACTCGGCCTTTTCTGGATCATCATCTCTTTTAGCCCAGAATTCTTCTGCCCCATGTTTCCTGATCCTATCAACTAGAGGTTTGTCTCCTCTTACCACCTCTACTACTTGAGGGGTTACTGGGATAGGTTGAGGAATAGGCGGAGGGTGGAGGGGGTTGTGCATTCGAGTTCGTACGAACAAACTCCGTATACCATGTGTTTATCATATGGAGGAAGGCTTTTTAGCCTCTTCTCTTCCTCGCTAACTCACTGTAGTGGGTCTATTCTTATCCTCATCAAGCACCGTCCCTTCAGTGGGAGCCGACGTATTGCTTTCTACATCATTCGCCAGTGCTCTTTTTGGATCCATTTACTATATGTATAGACATAATTTAAGTCGTCAGGAGTCATCACACTATCATTATAAAAACATTCTTACGTATGTCATGTATAGCTAGACTCTTGCTTATGCTACGTTAGTCCTAGAACCGACTAAACTGTAGCTCTGATACCACTAAATATAACACCCCATACCCGAATTGAGGCAAAAATCGAATACGAGACATTACTATGCTTGAACCTTCTTAAACATGTGCTTACAGGCTATAAAATTTCGTTCAAATTAAAAACTTCTCTTTCTTAGTCAATTCATACATTTCATGGGCCTATGAGGCCTTAAACTTACGTCCAGAAACTTTCTGAACTCAACTAGAAACTTTTCTCTCAAAACAGGGGTCACACGCCCATGTACCCATAAGACATGCCCATGTCTTCCACCCGTAATGGATACTGATAGTTTACACACGATCTTGACACGCCCGTGGCCTTAGACCGTGCGTCAAACCTTGACATACTGACTTATTCACACGTCCTGGGGCACACGCCCAAGTGCTGACCGTGTCTCACACACGGCCTATACAAACGGCTGTGGGGTTAGCCCGTGGTCTGTTCTGACCTAAGAAACTAACATGCAGGGAACACACGGCCCAAACACACGCCGGTGTGTCTATCCGTGTGGGCACTTAGAGGCTATTTACCAAGCCAATTACTACCCTGAAATCAAGACCAATCTCAAGCCAAAACCAATAGTTCAAGCACTTCATCTAACATTAATAAAAAAAATTCATACTCCATTAATAATAATTTACGCACATACTTAGTCAAGCTTGGCCAATCTCATTAGCCATACACCAAAAGAATAATGAACTTAATAGCCAATACTTTGGATTTTCTTAATACATAATTCAAAATAAAATGATTCCCGATACATGCCATACTTAAACAAAACAACTTGACTATACCAAAATAATGATTGATAGTGTGTTTCGAGCTCCGACGTTAATGATCCACAATTTAGCTTGGCAGAACTACATGAAAGGAAAGAATTAAAGATGTAAGCATTTAGCTTAATAAGTTTGCATGGAGTGCATATAGCAATATAATTGCTTAACATAACCATTCATCATAAATAATGTCATCATAAATCTCAAATACTTAAGCTTACTTACTCTTACTGATTCTTACATTCCTCATGGTACTTACTAGTCTCATGCTTGAAAGTAAACAAAATATCTATATCACTTGATCACATAAATCAACATACCTTACTATGACAAGCATAATCTCAACTTTATCATTCATAACATGAATAATATTCTTAGTTAACTTTAGCTAACATAACTTGGTAATACCTGTACTTACTAACTTTCTTGCTTTCTCATTCAATCTTTACTCTTTTACCCGATGAATTACTATGAATAACAGAGGATACTGAATCTCATTCCACATGTATCTTGATGCCAATGCTACATCCTTGATATAGTCTTACATTGGATTTCTTAACTTGATATCGACGCCATGTCTTGACATGGACTTACACGAATTCTTCCTTGTGGGTTCCCTTGGAAACTTACCATTGCCATGTCTTGACATGGTCTTACTTGGTAACTTTTCTTTGTCAATGCCAAGCCTTGGCTTGGGCTTACATGAAATCTTCCTTATTACTCACCAATGTTATGCCTTGGCTTGGACTTACATGGGATCTTTATCTCATGATAACTTCTCAATGCCAAGACTTGTCTTGGGCTTACATGACATCTTTGCTTGGAAACTCACTAATGCCATGCCTTGGCTTGGACTTACATGGGTCTTCATTTCATGATAATTCATCAATGCCAAGACTTGTTTTTGTCTTACATAACATCTTTGCTTGATTGCCGATGCCATGCCTTGGCTTGGTCTTATACAGACTTTCTTATCTCATGTGGTAGATTGAGCATCCTAGGTAATTCAACTTCAATCGAGACTTTCACATACTTAATCTCGTTAATTTCTTTGTTTAATATACCATTAAACATTTTCATGAAAGTAATGTATATTTAACAACATAACAAGCATTACAATGAAAATATTCATGAAGTTTGAAAGCCATACAAACTTACCTCAATGTACAAAATGTATGTAGATAATGCAATTTAGTCCTCGACTTTGTTCTTGCCTCGGTTTCGGTCCGGGCTTTGTTTTTCTTGATCTATAATAACAATTTAACTCATTTAATACTCACATTGACTAAATTGACTCTTAACTCATACCTTGGAAAAAATTACCAATCTACCCCTAAACTTTCTTATAATTACACTTTTGCCCCTAGGCTCGTAAAATAATTTTCATTAAAAATATTCATGCTTAGCTGATTCATTTTGTCAACTATAGCAATATCAAATTCTTACTATTTACAAAAGTATGACCAATTTCATATCTATTACAAGTTAGTCCTTACTAACATTTTTCATGAAATTCACTTAGGAAAAGATGTTTATCTAACACCAAACCCTCATAATCTTCCATAAAACACAAGTAAGTCACACATGGATAATTTTATGGACATGCATTCTAGCTCAACTTATAGCCAAAAATAGCTAATTCATAGTACGAGGACTCCAAAAATACGAAGAATATTAAAAATGGGGCTAAGATGCACTTACTAGCAAGCTTCAAAAATTGAAGAACCCTAGTTATGGAGTCTCCCAAATTTTTGGTAAAAGGAGGCAGAAGATGAATAAGATTTTTGTCATCTTTTTCCTTTTTAATCATTTAATTGATAAATGACCAAAATGCTCTTCTCACTAAATTTTCACAATTTACTAACTCATATCCATTTTTGTCCAAATTTTATAAATCGGAAAATTACTATTTAAGGACTTCTAATTAATACTCCAAATCTATTTCGTACTAAAAGCTTCTAGAATCTCATATTGCAACCTTTGCAATTTAGTCCTAATGGACCATTCAAAAATAATTTCATAAAATTTCTTCATGAAATTGTCATACAATTATGCAAACATCTATTAAACCTTAAAACTCATTTCACTAACTCAGATTCGTGGTCTCGCACCACTATTCTAACTAGGCTCTAAATCGGGCTGTTACAATCTAGACCAAGAAACAACTTGAAAAAACACAAATAACAGAAAAGTCAAAGTAGCTGAATAGTAGTCGGTTCGTGTTAGAAGTCATTTACGAGTTCAGGTAAGTTCGTAACTTGGTTAATTTAAATAATTACTACTTCGATAAATTATTTTCTATTTGTGTATATATGTGAATCAAATTTTTTAGCTTGAAGGAAGCAAATATGACCATGGTTGAAAGACACTATGGCAACACGATGTAAAAATGTACAAGACCATGGTTGGACTATGGCAATGTTTACTTAAGACCATAGCGAGGTTATGAAAGTTATTCAGACGTAAGACCATGGTTGAACCATGGCGGTATATATATGTGTAAGACAATAGCTGGGCTATGGCATTCTAGTTATAAGATCATAACCCAGTTATGGCATTATGAACGTAAGACCATTGCAAGGACAAGGCAATGCACTTGTAAGACCATAGTTGGACTATTGCACAATATGAAATGTGTACTAGGGTTTCAATCATCTTTACAATGTTCATCGAATGGAAACAAATGAGAATCTAAATGTGATGTGTAAAACGATAAGCGGTTCGTAATAGTATATATGAGTAAAAGAGGTAAATTTGTATTATCATAATATGTTAAGAAAATGATGCATTATGATAGTAAGAAATGTAAATTTTATGAAATGCGAAGGATTTGATGAGAATAAGAAAAGGATTAATACTCACCATGTGGGATTTGTGATATATTTTGATAGATGAATGTTTAAACTAGTATAGTTTGAAATGAATATTATGTCTTGGTTTGATTATATATTTCATTTGTCTATAAATATGTTAACTAATGATGTTTGTGGTGTTTAAAGAATTAAATTGTTATATGAGTATTTTTCAAGTATTTGATGTTATTTCATTTGATTCAAAGGACAATATAAGTTTTAATGAATGGATGCATATGCAAAAGAACAGTGTTATGGAAACATGGAATGAAAAATGATGGTATATGAATTTGAAATGAAAAGGGAACAAATTGAGTAAAAGATTGAGGAATTATGTATTGAACTTATATTGATATGTGTCATGTTTAATTGATTGGATATGCTTTCTAATACACCTACTAACCTTGTGATGTGTTGTGAATTGGAAGGAAAAGTATGCATAAATTTAAATGAGCAATGTTCTAATGTTTAATCATTTATGTTTGGTAAGTATAAGTTCCAAATATGAGCTTACTAAGCACTAGTTGCTTACGTAGTTGTTTTCTATGTTTTGTAGGTCATTGGAAAACTCAATCGGTTGGAATTGCGTCGAAGCACGATCACACTATCCCTCAATCCTTTTGGTAGTCTTTGGTTAAATTAGTAATGGTTATAAATGGCATGTAATAGGTTAAAAGTTAATCAAGTGATTTGGCTTGTTTTGAGTGGTGCCAAGCTTGTTGTGGTTAATGATGATATATGATGACATGTTTTGGAAGGGTTATTTGGTATGGTTGGCATAGGTTCAAATTAGGACTTTGATACGGTGAATGGGACTAAGTTGGTGTGTGAAATATGGTGCCTTTGAATGACATATTGGTTAGACTTAGTATGGATGAATGTCTGTCATGTTGTTTGTGTTTTGACTGTGATTTTAAGCATGTGAAAGTAGCTATAGATGGTATGGATTGAAAGTTAAGAAATGGTGTTCGAAGTGGCTTGTTTTAGGGGCAAATTGTGCTACACACGGCCGTGTGTCTTTTAAATTTGTAGTGTAGATTGAACCATACGTCATCAGAGACTTACACGACTTAGAGACATGATCGTGTGACCCAACTTTGAATAGGCATACGGGCCAACACACGGTCTGCGACACGACCGTGTGGCCCTATTTTGAATGCACACATGGGCGGTCACACAGGATGGGACATAGCTGTGTGTCCCTACTTCGAATATCCACACGGTCTTGGCTGTGTCACAAGGCCTGGCCACATGGCTATGTGACCTTGTTTCACCACTTTTCATGTTTTACTTGAACTTTTTGATTTGTTTTGATTTGGTCACTAATTTTTTTAGGGCTTCGAAAGCCCAATTTAAGGCCCAAATATGTATGTTTGCTATGATTGAATTAAAATATTGGAGTTTATGCTTAAGTTGAATTATTTGTTTTGTTTTGAATTCAAAGGTTCTGTTTTATGCAGTAACACTCCGTAACCTTATTCTAGCTACGGAGTCGAGTTTAGGGTGTTACAAATATGCAAATTCTTGATATTCTTTAGGCTTAGTTTTTATTCCTTAGCTGCGTTGAAGTCCTATTATCATGAATTCTTGTAGGAACACATTCAATTTAGCTCTAATTTTCTTATACTTCGTTCTCATAATTTGACCTTTAAGAAAACTAAGTCCATCATTTAAACAAGCTGGTATATGGGGATTGGCGCATGCATCACATATGGATCACATGTTACAAGTACTAGTGGGTTAATATGGTTGTTTCCACCACCAAATGGCACCAAATAGTCACGGATTACTGTATTTGGTGGATTCTATAACACCATACACTTATATCAAAAGATGACTGGATGCATGATGTCATATTGGTTATCAAAATAATCTCAAACAAGACAATACTCGAACTTGCTTGCATAAAATGCATTTAAATCAAACTTATAAAAGGTATAATGTCTTATTAATAATAATTAAATATATTTTCAGCAAAAACGAGTTTTAAAACAACATTTGGGCCCAAAACACCAAAAACAAAGGACAAGTACTAATACTTAGTCCTAATGTTCCAATACTTGGACCGAAAATTCAAACAATTTGACCCTAGGGGATCCAAGTTCTGATACATAAAAGGCTATGTACTGATACATATAGGCATGTATTGATACCTTGGATCATGTTCCGAAACAAGTCCAATTTTCCTAAGGCTACTGTCTTAAAAGATCGGATACATTATGGCCTAGGTATCAATACCTCACACAAAGTATTGGTACTTAGGTTTGAGGTTCCGATACCTTTCCTAAACTAGAAAAATCTACAAAAAAAAAAAAAAATAGTTTGGGCCATTCTAACCACTTCTAAAACATACCAAAACATAACATAACATGCTTAAAACCCATGCAACCACATTTGACGTATCAAATGAATTTCAAAACATTAAATTTCATTCTTACAAACACATTAGATTAAAATTTCCATAGGCAAGTAAATTGGAAACATAACAACATGTATAAATCATGCAAAATTATTCCTCAAATCGAAAATAAAACTCAACAAAAGCTCCCAAATGATATCATAACATGCCAAATAATGTTAAGAAGATCAAAGAACTAAAAGTCACCATTTAAGGACAGTAAAGTCACTTAGAGACCTAGGTACATGCCTGAAACTAAAAAGTATAACAAGAGACCTTACGAAGATCAAATACTAGTTGAAATTTGAGACATTGGATGTTTTGGATAGTTCAAACCGACTTATACACACTCTGAAACCTATGGTAGAATAGACAATTCGTACTATAACACCCCTAACCCCTCTCTGTCATCGGATTAGTGTAACAACCCTCACCCGTATTCAACGTCGAAATAGGGTTACAGAGCATTATCAAACTTACAACACATTTAAACATACTTTTCTCATACATTTAATCAATACAAGCAATCATCATTCAATCTCAATCAATATGTCCCTATTACGAGCCTATGAGGCCCTAAACATGCTTAAAGAATGGTTCAGGACTAAACCAATAACTTAAAAGAAACTTTCACGAACTTTGAAAGTTTTTCTCAAAATAGGGGACACACGCCTGTGTGAACATTTGAAATGGAAGCACATGGCCATGTCCCAGCCCATGTCCTACTCCGTGTCCAAACAAGTGAGCTTACTGACTTGGGTCACACGACCAACCCACACACCCATGTGGCTAGCCCATGTGCCCTAAAAATGGCCATACACACCCGTGTGCTAAGCCATGCCAAAACTATAGGGTATACTGACTTATACAACACGGCCAAGTCACAGGCCCGTGTGCTAGGCTGTATGCAAATTATGGGGTATACTGACTTATGCCACACAACCGATCACACGCCTGTGTGTAAGACCGTGTGGAGCATATTGACTTCATTTCAATTTCAACATCAAGGGACACATGGCCGTGTACTTAACCGTGTGTCACACACAGATGAGATACACGCCTGTGTGGACAAAAATAGGCTATTTACCAAGCCATTTTGCCACCCTTTTTTGTGCACACTTACACCACTCATATGGAACAAAGCACATAGCATATCTAATAATCTAAACCAGCCAATTCAAACATAAAATATACACATTCCATACTTCCATTTTTACATATATACAAATCACCAAAACATACTATACCAATTGTACCAAACTTCATTTCTTTAAACATCAAAATGGCTAAACTCAAGTATGCATTGTTTAGCCTAATTTCAGAAGCATACCATTATCCATGACCAAACTATTTGACATTCATAATATCTATAACAATCAAGCATCACACAACTAACCTCAATTTACATAATAATAACTATAAGCACATACACATATACACAAGTAAATTAACTCAAATTAAGCCAACTCTCATGCCTATTAGATACCAACCAAGACAAATTGTAACGCCCCAAATTTAGGCCTAGAAGAAAGGGGCGTTGAGTGTGGGATTAGCTAGGAGACTGCACATAAATATTTATGTGTACAAGAAAATGACACAAGTTGCTTGTTTGCTTTGATGGCTAAGTGATTTGGGTGTGTTTGGGAGTGTTTAAGAAGCCTGGGTTCAAGTCTTGGCTTTTGCAGAATTTTTAGTTTTGCTCTTAAATGAACTTAGACACTAGCACATAGGCCTTATTAATAATAGTGCTAGTTTCATGACACAAGAAGAGCTTGTGATCTAGTGGCAAGGTGGTGTGTTGTGTAACTGTGAGGTCTGAGGTTCAAGTCCTGGGTTAGACAATGGAGTGTTTATTTTGCTGCTTGAAATGTGTAGGTAGTAGAGTTGGACTGAAACACAGCTAAGGGAAAGTTTGAACTGGTCATGGAGAAATACAAGGAGGGATAAGGGGAGAGAATCAGGGAGAAAATCAAGTAGTGGAGAGAGGAGGGAGTTTGTGTCGATTTGAGACTCTGGCACTCAAAATTTGGCAAAGAGAGGTGTACTGCTCGTTAGCTATTTTTCCCTCTTTGGCCAAATGTGGTAGGTTTTCTTTTGGCATTTTTTTTGTATTTTCTGTACACTTCTCTTTTGCGTTTTTCTTCTTCTCTTTTGCCGCATACACCCTTTTTTCCCTTCTTTTGGTTCTTTCGACCCTTCCCTTTTTGTCAATAGGCCGATTTTAAGGTCAACTCTTCCTTTCTTTTCTCCATTTTCCCCTTTCTCAAACTGAACTCTCTTTTGGCCGAATATTATTTATCTTCTATTTGGTGTACCCTGTCAAGATATTCCACTTTCTACCTTCTAGGCTGGCCGAATATTGCAGTTGTTAACCCCTCTCTGCGTTAGTTTACTGCAATGGTTCTCACAATCGGTAAGTGTTCAAATCCATCATTTGTTTTATTGTTTAAAACTGAATACACCTATGCTCTTCTATTCTTTTCCAAAACTGAATAACCCTATTGACCGATTGTTATTTCATTCTTCACGTACTGTGCTCATTGCGATTCTAGGGGTTCCCCAGGAGAGCGGAGGCATTCAAGATTCTTCTTTCGTCCTTCAATTGAAGATTTGAAAGGGGTAAGTTGGCTTGTTGGTCGATTGTGCTAACGTTCTTAGTATTAGGGTCTTAATTCTTATTCTTGTAAACAATCCAGTCTTATAGGTTTCATTGCTTAAGCAGATAATTGGCGAGGTTGTGAGATCGATTCTTAATCGGTGAGGTTGTGAGATCGATTCTTAATCGGCGATCTAAGGGCATTAAGCTATTTCGTTCGTTCAAGGTGAGTAGTGAGTGACAACTTGGGTTTAAGTATTAGGAACGCTAATGATTGGAAAACTGACGGTATACCTTGGATGAATGTAGGCCTTGGCATGGTTAACTGTTCACACATTTCACAATCAGGTGTGTAATCACAATATCTCCTCTGCGAATCGGCAAAAGCCAAAAAGACGAACTTTGGCATATGAGGCCTCACGAGCGTGCGACTGCTCGTGTGGTAAATCGAGCCCACAATCATGGGCGACAAACTGTAGAGGCCACGACGAGCATTCTCGTGCTCTTGGGCCATTATGGGCCTCGTTTGGCTGAAATAGGCCATGTGGGCCCAATGGGCTTATGGGCCCCACACGAATAAAATTTAAGAAAAGTGGCAGAAACTGGATTGGGCTATGTAGTTTGCATAGCCAGGATTGAATTTGGGCCAAATGGGCCACCTTAGCATGTGGGCCCTTTGGGCCGAATATTGGGCTTTGAGCCCATTTACACTATTTTGACCAAATGGGTTATCTGTGTCGCTCGAGGCGACTGTAGGCCTTTGGAAAGGTCGTTAACTGTACCGATACCCCTAAGGGATGAAATGACCGTAATACCCCCATAGGGTAAAATGACCGTAATGCCCTGTAGGGTAAAATGACAGAATGCCCTTGTAGGGTAAAATGGCCGTAATGCCCCTATAGGGTAAAATGATCATAATACCCCATAGGGTAAAATGATCGTAATGCCCTTATAGGGTAAAATGATCGTAATGCCCCTATAGGGTAAAATGACTGTAATGCCCCTATAGGGTAAAATGACCGTAATGCCCCTGTTAAGGTAAAATGAACGTAATACCCCTGTAGGATAAAATGACCGTAATACCCCTGTAGGGTAAAATGATCGTAATACCCCTATAGGGTAAAATGACCGTGATGCCCCTATAGGTAAAATGACTGTAATACCTCTGTTAGGTGAATTGACTGATATACCCCCAAAAGGTAAAATGACTATTTTTCCCCTCGAGGGTAAATGATTGATTTGTCTGCGATGTAAATGATTGATTTGTCTGTGACGTCAATGACTGATCCGTCTGTGATATGACTGATTCTGAGCATGGCATTTTGCATACACGGCATACTGTATGGGGTTGGGATACTGTGATGGCGAAAGTACTGTACTGGTGGCTCTGCCACAATCATTGTTACTGGTGGCTTTGCCACATATATCGCTATCTTGGTAGCCTTGTCGCGATATCGCGCATTGGCGACCTTTGTCTGCGATACCATAACTGAAAGCTTTGCTGCGATGCTACTAGTGGCTGTATGCCGATCATATCACTACTACTGATGGCTTTGTGCCGATCATATTACCATTATTGATGGCTATGTGCCGATCATATTACTACTACTGATGGCTTTGTGCTGATCATATTACCATTATTGATGGCTGTGTACCGATCATGTTACTACTACTGATGGCTTTGTGCCAATCATATTACTGTAGTCATAGCGTTATAGCTATCCTGTTTACGGCTCTTAGCCATTCTGATTACTGGCAGCTTTGCTACGATACTAATTAGTTCCGCAACCGGTGTTGATATTGGTGTGTTGGCTGGGTGGGTTGATTTTATCCCCAAATAGAGTGTTGGTTGGTACGAGTGGTGTGTTGGCTGGATTGGGATGGGTTGCATGATTGCATTGTTGCATTTTTGTTACTGATACTGTCACTATATTGGGCTTAGGCCCACATGAATTCCATTTCTGATTCTGGTACTATAATGGGCTAAAGCCCACACTACACTATTACTATTTTGGGTTAAAGCCCACAGTGTCCTATTACTGAAAAGGGCTCAGACCCATACTATTACTACACATATTACTGACTGAATGATAGGGGATTACACACTGAGTTTTCATAAACTCACCCTTTCCTTTAACTATATAGGTAATCCCCAGCCTTAGGCAATTTGGAGCCGCGAGGGACTCGGAAGTGGCCACACTTTCACTGATGGTTGTTTTAGACTTATATATTTCCTTTATATTGGGCTATTGATTTTGTAATAAGGCCTTTGATGGATTTAATTTCTTTTTTATTGGGTTTTTAATTTCTTATTTTGAAATGCCAAACTGTTGCAAATAAGTTTTCAAAAATAATAACTGTTTTAAAGACAAACACGCATTTTTCAAACTGCAAGATGCTTTTAATGAGAGTAGCTTCTACGAGTTTTAACTAACTAAGAAACAAATGGTAACAAAACATGAAAATCGTTTTAATAAGTGATTTTTCAAACTTAATAACTTAATTTGCCAAAATTTTTGCAAGCAATAAAAACTAAAATGGGTTTTACTTAAAACAGTTTTCTATCAACCAGCCTTGATTTTGAAAGATACTTCGATGTGACACGCTAGATTTGACCGTAACGTCTAAGTCAGGTTTGGAGTGTTACACATATGCATTTACAAGCCAAATCAAATAGCTAAAATCCATCATTAACAAAACATGTAGGCCATCATTAGCCAAAATGACCTATACATGCCATTATCACTAAAAGTATAAAACCATGAGTACCAAAATAGCCGATAGATAGTGTAATAATATCTCTAACACCTTCCAACCCGAACGAGCTTCTGATATCTATATAAACAAAGAAATTAAAACAAAGTAAGAATAAAATGCTTTGTAAGTTCGTAATTCAAAGAAATAAAGCTTATAACATTCAATTTACAAGCAAAATCATTTAAGTCACCCAACATGCCTTGATCTTATCCCAAACAACATTAGTTTTTCGATTTTAAACATCATATAATTTAGCAAATTATTACAAAACATTATAACATAAGTTTACATTACTTATGTGCATTCCTATATCAAGCATATGTTTAAATATATTTCCATCATCCAAAAACTCTTACTTTTCCATGCATTCAATAGCAATTCTAATTGAAGAATTTGTCAAGCTTTACCTTTTTCTCATATCCGTTGAACCACAATTTAAGTGAGTAAAACATACTAAATCACAACTCAAATTGGCCCAAAAACCTAACACATAATCGTCAACCAAGTTTACCATATATTTATTCCCACACTTATCATGAACTTTCAATTTCATGGATTCAAGAATCAATTGAATTTACGTACATACCTATACCGATACATGAATATCTCTCACCATTTCATATCTTTGATATACCCTTTGAACCATTTGAAATAATATTAGATACTCGGGAATCTCGCACACTAAGTTCCAATACATAGCTGAAGCTATCTCAATCTCGCACACTAACTGCCAATACATAGCCAAAGCTATCTCGATAGTGCCAATACATAGCCGAAGCTATCTCGATCTTGCACACTAAGTGCCGATATATAGCCGAAGCTTTATCGAATATTTTCGTACAATTGTATTCATCAACAATTCAATATAAAGCATTATATCTCAATTATAATAATGCTTATTAACATATGAACTTACCTCAAACTCTTACGACGAGAAACGATCGTTTAATCGATAACTTTGTCTTTTCCTCGATCTAATTCCATACATCATTTTTCTTGATCTATATAATCAAATTTAACTCATTTAATCATCTCTCTATTCAATTTAGTCCAAAACACTCATTAAGGAAATTTTACACATTTTTCCCTAATGTTTCACAACTTTTACAATTTAGTCTTTATTCCATAAAATCACAAATTAATGAAATTCCAATTATACCTAGCCAAATTACTATAATTCCCCTAGAAGCGCATATTTTTCATTTATTTCACATTTCAATCACAAATTTTCAACATTTCTCAATTTAATCTTTATTTTGCATTTTCACTAAAAATCACTTAATAGAACTTGTATATCTATCAACAAGCATTTATAATCTATTAAGAAACTTCAAAATACACATGTATTCATCAATGGCATCATTCATAATCTTTAACAATTTTACAAATTAGTCCCTGGGCTAGATAGATTAAGCTACAATGATCTCAAAAACATAGAAATCATTAAAAATGAGACAAAAATCGTACCTAATTGAGCAAGAATAGCATGGCCGAATGTTGAAGCTAAGAAAATGGCTTCTTTCTCTTGTATATTCGGTTAGGTGAAGATGACAATGAATAAAATGAATTTTTGTTTTAATTATTCTATCATTTATTAACCATTTACCATTTTAACGTTAAAATTAATTCAAAACTTCATTTATGCCAAACCATTAACATCCATTAACATACTAATGGTATATTTACCACTTAAGGACATAAAATTTAAGGTTCTATAGCTATTTAACACCATTAGCTAATAGAACAACACTTTTTCAATTTACGCGATTTAGTCCTTTTTATCAAATTAAACACTCAAACGATAAAATTTCTAAGCGAAACTTTCACACAATCATATATTCAGGCTGTAAACCTTAAAATAATAATAAAATAAATATTTTAACCTCAAATTTATGGTCTCAAAACCACTGTTCCTATTTGACTAAAAATAGGCTGTTACAATTAGGGTCACAAGCATTACTAACAAATGAAACAATTAATTCAATCATAATCAACATATAAACTAATTAATAACATTATAATATGTAGGGGCAGGTCACGACAATATAATACTTTCATGCTAGATTCTTATACATTCAAATAATAAATTATGCTATGCATTTCTAAACTTGGTCTTCCACGGTCTACACTCTTATCACTATTTATACATTGCTAAACTTAGTCTTCCACTGTCTCCACTCTTATCACTATTTATCCCTTTTAGAATGTCAGAATTCAAATACATACAAGACTATTCAAATTATTAGCATGAGAGTATTTTTCCATACTCCGTCTACGATTTTCTTTTAAATTTATCTTCGATGATGTCAGTGGAATGCACTTAATTTAGGTTGGCTAATCCACCCCAATTCAGAGTAAAAGTTACTCTTACAACCCCTATTACGAGTCTACAGGACCCTAAAAGTATTTTAAAATAGGCAGGGACTAATTTGAACAAATTTTGGAAGTTTAGGCAATAATTACAAAATTTTGATTTCAGGGGTCACACACCGGTGTGGCTAGGCTGTGTACTTCACACGGCAGAGACACACACCCATGTGACCAGGCCATGTAACTCTCTGACTTGGGTCACACGCCCATGTGTGTTGCCCTTGTGTGACACACATCTGTGTGGCCAGGCCGTGTGCACCCAAAAATACCTTAAAACTCAAGTTTACCATTTCCTACTTACTTGGGCACTAAGAAACCCAATTACCAATCATTTAACCTATCCAAAACATGGATAAACATGCCCAAAATACACCAAATTCATCACCTACTATGCTTAACCAATGTACCATTATTGGTACAAC
The DNA here is from genome assembly GCA_025506655.1 of Gossypium rotundifolium. Classification (NCBI taxonomy): domain Eukaryota; kingdom Viridiplantae; phylum Streptophyta; class Magnoliopsida; order Malvales; family Malvaceae; genus Gossypium; species Gossypium rotundifolium. The sequence goes on from CP106725.1 coordinate 81,641,138, forward strand.
ATTTTATATGTTCAAATACATCAACAACACATCAAACATTCAAGACTTTCATTCATATCACATATACCATATTTGAACTAACTTTCAACTTCTAATGTTACCAAATATGAAGCTAAGCACACACCAAGCATTATGCTAAGCTACCAAACTTTAAACTATCACATACCAAAATATAAACTAGGCTAACATGCCAACATAGCCTTAACCACAACCATATACACATTTAACCATTATTTCACTAGCAACTAAGTTACCTACACCTTATAAACAATATCAACCGAAGACTTCCTAGGTACATGCCTTTACAAAATGAAATATCACCACACTTGAGCTCGGGATTTGTGATTTGATGCTGAGTCAGTAGTAATTCGAACAGTACTTAGCCTGCACATGGAAAACAAAAACCACACGCTGAGTAAAACTCAGTGGTATTTCTATAATCCAAATAACTTAAACTTGATATAAGTATTTAAAATTCAAAATGCAACAAGTAAGCTATGTTCATGTGTTTCACTTCAATAGTATAATTTTTGCTCATTCCTTATTCACATCTTCTAAGATTTTCAAATGTTCAAATATACAAGTATATATCAATGACATTTCATTTAACATTTAAATATATCATCTCATGTAATGGCATGATTCATATCTTTGATCAATACTTGAATTCATTCAAGTTTCACATCTCAACTCATCATTTCTTATCTCATTTCTCATCTCATAATCATTTCTCATATTTGCCATTTCAATATTTTCTCATCTCATATTCATTTCTCATATTTGCCATTTCAATAACAATCACATAAATTATCATTTTACTTTCCCTTATTAACACAACACAGACTCGGACAGATACACGAATCTAACCAACACACCAGTTTGGCACCCAGTGTCTCATCGGATAAATCTGAAGTAATAATTGTGCCTAGCGCTATATAAATTGACACCCAGTGTCTCATCGATTAAACTAAAGAAAATTGGCACCTAATGCCTCATCGACTCAAGGTCGAAGTAATACCTGAACTTTTCCTATCCTATGGCATGCCATCTATATCTGACTTAGCCCGATACAGTTAATAGGGATTCATTTCACTTTTCAATACAACCAATGTCTCAATTTCATGAATATATATCATCACATATAAGCATATATTCAATTTGATAATAATCACATGTTTCTCAATACACATATATTCATAATCAATATATTTCATAATATACAAAATCATTCCATTTTATTTCAATTATGAATTTAATTCAATTCCCATATACCAAAGTACTCACCCCAAAAGCTTACCATATGTAAACAATTATATATGCAATAATCTACTATTTAATTAAGATTATAGAAACACAAACCGTGATTTTCAAGCTATTTGATGTCGATTTTATCCTTCCCCTTTTTACTAGAGGATTCCAATACGATGTTAGCTACGAAATAAAACAATTAAATCACATTAATATTACACATTTCAGCTTCACATTAAATTTCAATTTTTACACTATATTTTGCTTATTCTTCAATTTAGTCCCTAAATCGAGACTAATTTTAACTTTCACAATTAACTTCATATTTTTATACTAATTTCACTCTAAACCATATTTAGCTTCCTCTTTTCCAATTTGACCCCTTAATTTCAAATTTTTCACAATTTAGTCCTTATTGTTCCAAATCAACAATTAATTCCACAATTTAGTCCTTTTCTATTTCTAACTTAAAAATCTATCAATTTAATCTCTAATACTTAAACCATTCAACAATGTCAACATCTAAAATCTTGAACAATACTAAAAATTACAATATGGGTTGGGCAGCCCTAAGTACCAAGATTCCAAAAACGTAAAAATTACAAGTATAGGGACTAAATTACACAAACCAATTTAGATTTGAACTTCAACCCCCTTACACCGTGCGTCCTTGCTATTTCTTCTTTCTTTCCTTTCTTTTTGTTTTCTTAATGTTTGCATGTAGTAGTAATGAAAGAAGAAAATTTTTTGTTGTTTTAATGCACTATTATTATTATTATTTCTTATATTCATTAAGTTAACATAATATAATATATATTATATATACATATCATAAATATTATTTCATTATGGCCGCCCACTTCAATTGAAACAAAAGTATAATTGCTTCCTTAGTCCCTTTAATTTATTTCAATCTATAATTCAACTTTTAACTTTTATGCAATTTAGTCCATATACCTTAATAACTCATAATTTCACAAAATTCACTAATCCAAAAATTAATTAGCTACCCAACTAACTTTGTAAATATTTAATTAAATATTTACGAGTCTGGTTTACAAAAATCGAGTCCCAAAAAATACATTTTTCGACACCCCCGACTATCGGGTTCTTACACAGACACTGAGAATTGAAAAACTCAATGGCGATAACAACAAATCAACTTCATAACATAAAGCCATTAAGCATTCTATTACATCAATTAACCATGCTTCTATAACATGCTTCTATAACATATTCTAGCCACAAATTAGCCACATTGTTACATTCTCAATAATGGAAATCAAGGCACATAGTGTATAAATATCATACTTGGCATTATCTCACATTGAATATTACTGTAGCGCCCCACATTTGGGCCTAGAAGTATTGGGCCTATTGGGCTTGGGGCTTTGGGTCTCAGAAAATTTTTAAGTGAGCAAGAAAATGACAAATTGCATGTTTGCTTTAATGGTTAAGGAATTTGGAGATGTCCTGGGATCAAGTAAGGGTATAGGAAAAAAATTAGTTTTAGCCCTAGGGAACAGTGACTTTAGTTAGTAGGTCTTTTAAATAAATGTAGAAGGAAAACGGCACAAGAGGAGCTTGTGGTGTAGTGGCAAAGTGACGCCACTTAGGGAGCAGGGAGGTGGCGTATTAGCAGGTGAAGAGGTCGAAGTTTCGAGGCTTGAGAATGGTAAATTGGAGGTTTTACTTTTGCCTTCTAGATGGTTAGTAGTGGCGTTGGAGTGGACTCTGGAAGGGAGTGTTTAGGAGAGAAAATCAAGCTAAAGATAAGAGAGAAAAGATAAGGGATTGAGGTGTGGATATGTTGGTGCTGAATGGGACTCTAGGGGGAAGGGAGTTTCGGCTTTTGGCTATAAAAGGGGGTGTCGAATTCTTTTGGAAAGGTTCCACTACTTCTCTTTTCTCCCCCTCAACCGAATTCTTCAATTTACTGAAAAAAAGAAACCATCATTCCTTGCTGAAATTTCATTTTTCACCTATAGCAGAATTCTTCATTGCCAAAATTACCATAATATTTTCTTGCCGAAATCCCTTTTTGGTGCCGATTCCTTGTTGTTTTTCTCCATCACAAATCGATTGGTATCTACTCATAGTCAAGGTTAAAAGCCGAATCTTGTCCAGTAGCTATCTAGGCCGCAAGATCAAAGGAGGGCTTCAGTAAGTGTTCTGTCAACTTCTTTAGTACATCTTATTAATAGTCGAAGGGCTATCTAACCTCTCCTTATCATTAACCTTGTATTAACAAGGGTAAAATTCAAGGATCGTAAGCGTGGTAAGGATCGTTAGCAAAGAGGTAAGTGCACTCGACTCGATTGTGGTCTAGTAAATGGTCGAATGTAGTATGGCTTATAGGGGTGACTTATGTGGAATATGGGTCACTTGATTTTGATGGTGTATGTGTGAGTACAGATCTAGGGGATACTCCTGATTAGTAGCTAAGAAAGGGCTATTAGAACCCGGTGGCACACGGTAAGGTTACGGTAAGGTTTTGACTTTTGGTAAATGTTTTAATTTAGTAATTGATTGAAGGTTGGTTGGTTGTAGGTTCAAGGCTAAGGATAGTATAGCACGTCGCAGTAACCAGGTGTGTACAAACACTACACACACACACGATATCGGCAATGTCGGAAAGCTGAAAAGTCGAAAGTGGCTAAATGGGCCCGATGGGCCCTGAGGCTAAGTTTGATGAAATTGATTGATTTGGTTATATGAATGGAGCTAGACATGCATGCTACATAATCTGGAATTATTTTGGGCCTAATGGGCCATCTGAATGCGATTAGGGCCTAATGGGTCATAAGAATGTGATTTGGGCATAAGGGGCTTTATGAATGTGAAATAGGCTTGATGGGCTTTATGGGAACATAGACGTGTATGCTAGGGTTTAATGGACTTTAGGCCTAGTTCTGAACAACTCTTAAATCGCATAAGACTTAATCTAATAATTAAACATGTCCGTGAACAAGTCGCTGGGTTGGAGTGTGGCAACGGACATATGCATGTCTAGGATTGGATCTCGGGAGAGCTTGGTACTTAAGCGGTCCTAGTGGCCCACCTCCTCTTATCTGGAATCCTACCTGGTGTATAGTGTCTGTTCACTCTAGCCGTAAGGACTTTTTAATGGGCCAAAGTTCATAACTAAAACCCAAGAGGGACCAAAACACCCCTGATTTGTAAAATTACCAAAACACCTCTGATTTGTAAATTACCAAAATACCTTTAGTTTGAAAATTACCAAAATATCCTTAGATTTGTAAAATTACCAAAACACTCCTGATTTGTAAATTACCAAATTACCCTTAGTTTGAAAATTACCAAAATATCCTTAGATTTATAAAATTATCAGAATACCCCTAATTTGTAGAATTACCAAAATATCACTAATTTACAAAATTTCCTAAGTACCCCTGTTTTGCAAAATTACCTAAAAGGGTAGAATTAAGAAAATACCCCTATAGGGTAGAATTACGATAATACCCCTATAAGGTAGAATTACGAAAATACCCTTGATTGTGAAATGACTAAAATACCCCTATGTGATGAATATGAATTTTATGGATGTTACTCATGTGCATGCTGCATTCATATGATATTCTGTTTAGGATGCATATGGGTGAAAATTATGGTACGAAGGAAGAATTTGAGGATCGGATAGTCGTTTGACGACCGTGGATCCACAGGTGGCTTTAAGCCCATTATATGAATAGCAGCTTTGCTGCAACGTTAAGTAGTGCCACTGTTGGTGCTACCTTTGGAGTGTAGCAGATGGGTGGGTCGATTTAGAAATCCCCACATGTGTGTAGGGTTGGAAGGGAAATGGTGTGTAGCAGATGGACTTTTGGGGAGGGTTTTGCAGAACCTTGCTTTCATGTTATATGATATGATATGATATGAGGCCATTATGGGCTAAGACCCAAGACTATCGATTTTGATAGGGCTTAAGCCCAATGTAATATTTGCATGTTGATTTGATTGCCAAGAGTCGTACACATTGAGTTTCGAAACTCACACCCTTTTTATTAAATGTTTCATGTGATCCTCAGTAAATGGCTCGACGTGGGAGAGGACTCGGAGATGGCCACAGTACAAGATGTTTAGAAGTTTTAATTATTTGCTTCAAAAGACATGATTTTAATTGCTTTATTTTCATTGGATGTAGTAAGGCCTTGTACTCCATTTTGACTTTAGGTTTTGAGTTTTGTTGTTTCAACCGTTTGCTTAATTATTAAACCTGAGTAATTTCTTATGTTTAAACTTGGTTTTCGGAATACTTAAAATAATTAAATGGGCTTTTATCATTACTTAACAAGATTTAAGGATTTTAGGCTTGTAGGCCTTTGACTTTAATTTAGCAAAATTATTTTGAATTGTGCCTTTGATGTGACATTCCCAGATTCAACCATAACATCTAGGCCGGGTTTGGGGTGTTACATTTAGTGGTATCACAGCCCAGTTGCAAAGCTCGGGCTGTGAAATGGGCCTTCAATTTTGGGTTTTTTAAAACAAGTAGATTAAATAGTTTTGCAGGATCTTGTAATGTGGTTCACCGAGCCCTTGACATCGAGCCAAGTAAGTGTTTCTGTTATTTTACTTGTTTAAATTATTGATTGTAATTAGATATTGGGCTACTTTAAAATAGGTTTTTAGAGACTAAAGGCTGTAAGAAACTTACGTCTGTAGTGGATTTACGACTGCAAAACAACTTTTAAATTGTTACTTGCATAAGACATGTGCTTTAAACAGTGGAACTATGAACAAATTTCATAAAATTCCTAATTCTGATAATACGAGAATCAGCGATGAGCGCTAGAAGAAGTGCAAGGGGTCACGGCAGAGGCTGTGGAAGTGTTGAGGTTGATGTGCTGACTCAGCTAGTTAGGGAGCTACTGGAGGAGGTTAAAGAAATTGATGAAACACTTTGGGTTAGGTGCGTGGACTGTGAGGAAAAAAGAGATCGCAGTTCTCTAGGGCCGCGGTCTCATTCTATGAAGCATGTTAAGGTGCGTCCAAACTTTTCGGCTTGAGAATATTGAAGAAGGCATCATCCGGGTGAATGTTGGAGGAAGTCAGGTGCGTGTTTTAGATGCGGGTCTGAGGAGCATCAGGCTCGGGATTGTTCAATCACCATTAAGTCAGGTATATCTTGTGTGGATGCGATATTTTGGGTATAGAAACTGTATGCATGCAATGGTTATCTGCTCAACTGGGTAGGTTTTTTTTTGGTACGTGTAAAGGTTTCAATTAGAGTTAAAGTGTGTTAGTGTTATTAAAATCAGAGTGTGCAGCGAAAGCATAGTGGTGTGACTTGAGTGGTGCAATTAATAGTAGTGGCAAAGTAACGCCACTTAGGGAGCAGGGAGGTGGCATCATTAGCAGGTGAAGAGGTCCATGTTCCGAGGCTTGAGAGTGGTAAATTGAAGGTTTTATTTTTGCCTTCTAGATGGTTAGTAGTGGCGTTGGAGTATGCTCTGGAAGGGAGTGTTCAAGAGAGAAAATTAAGGTAAAGATAGGAAAGAAAAGATAGGGGATTGAGATGTGGATATATTGGTGCCGAATGGGCTCTAGGGGGAAGGGAGTTTCAGATTTTATCTATAAAAGGGGGTGTCGAATTCTTTTGGAAAGGTTCCATTACTTTTCTTTTCTCTCCCTTAGCCGAATTCTTCTATTTACCGAAAAAAGAAACCTTCATTCCTTGCGAAAATTTCATTTTTCACTTATAGCCAAATTCTTCATTGCCAAAATTACCATCATCTTTTCTTGTCGAAATCACTTTTTGGTGCCGATTCTTTGTTATTTTTCTCCATCACAAATTGATTGGTATCTACTCTCAGTCAAGGTTAAAAGTCGGATCTTGTCCAGTAGCTATCTAGGCCGCAGGATCAAAGGATGGTTTCGGTAAGTGTTCTATCAACTTCTTTAGTGCGTTTTATTAATAGTCGAAGGGCTATCTAACCTCTCCTTATTGTCAACCTTGTATTAACAAGGGTAGAATTCAAGGATTACAAGCGTGGTAAAGATCATTAGCAAAGAGGTAAGTGCACTCGACTCGATTGTGGTTTAGTAAATGGCCGAATGTAGTATGGCTTATAAGGGTGACTTATGTGGAATATGGGCTACTTGATTTTGATGGTGTATGTGTGAGTGCAGATCTAGGGGATACTCCTGATTAGTAGCTAAGAAAGGGCTATTAGAACCCGGTGGCACACGGTAAGGTTACAGTAAGGTTTCAGCTTTTCGTAAATGTTTTGATTTAGTGATTGATTGAAGGTTGGTTGGTTGTAGGTTCAAGGCTAAGAATAGTATAGCATGTCACAGTAACCAGGTGTGTACAAACACTACACACACACATGATATCGAGAATGCTGGAAAGCCGAAAAGCCGAAAGTGGCTAAATGGGCCCAGTAGGCCCTGAGACTAAGTTTGATGAAATTGATTGATTTGGTTATATGAATTGAGCTAGACAGGCATGTTACATGATCTGGAATTGTTTTGGGCCTAATGGGCCATATGAATGAGATCAGGGCCTAATAGGCCATAAGAATGTGATTTGGGCATAAGGGGCTTTATGAACGTGAAATAGGCTTGATGGGATTTATGGGAATGTAGACGTGTATGCTAGGGTTTAATGGACTTTAGGCCTAGTTTTGAACAACTCTTAAACTGCATAAGACTTAATCTAATAATTAAACATGTCCGTGAACAAGTCGCTGGGTTAGAGTGTGGCAACGGACATATGCATGTCTAGGATTGGATCTAGGGAGAGTTGGTACTTAAGCGGTCCTAGTGGCCCACCTCATCTTCTCTAGAATCCTACCTGGTGCATAGTGTCTGTTCACTCTAGCCGTAAGGAATTGTTAATGGGCCAAAGTTCATAACTAAAACCTGAGAGGGACCAAAACACCCTTGATTTGTAAAATTACCAAAATACCCTTAGTTTGAAAATTACCAAAATATCCTTAAATTTGTAAAATTACCAAAACACCCCTGATTTATAAATTACCAAAATACCCTTAGTTTGAAGATTACCAAAATATCCTTAGATTTGTAAAATTATCAGAATACCCCTAATTTGTAGAATTACCAAAATGTCCCTGATTTATAAAATTCCTAATTACCCCTGTTTTGAAAAATTACCTAAATACCCCTGTAGGGTAGAATTATGAAAATACCCCTATAGGGTAGAATTATGATAATACCCCTATAAGGTAGAATTATGAAAATACCCTTGATTGTGAAATGACTAAAATACCCCTATGTGATGAATATGAATTTTATGGATGTTACTCATGTGCATGATGCATTCATATGATATTCTGTTTAGGATGCATATGGGTGGGAATTATGGTACGGAGGAAGAATTCGAGGATCTCATAGTCGCTTGACGATCGTGGATCCACCGGTGGCTTTAAGCCCATTATATGAATAGTAACTTTTCTGCAATGTTGAGTAGTGCCGCTGTTGGTGCTACCTTTGGAGTGTAGTGGATGGGTGGGTCGATTTAGAAATCCCCACATGTGTGTAGGGTTGGAAGGGAAATGGTGTGTAGCGGATGGGCTTTTGGGGAGGGTTTTGCAGAACCTTGTTTTCATGTGATATGATATGATATGATATGATATGAGGTCATTGTGGGCTAAGGCCCAAGGCCACCGATTTTGATAGGGCTTAGGCCCAATGTAATATTTGCATGTTGATTTGATTTCCAAGGGTCGTACACATTGAGTTTCGAAACTCACACCCTTTTTATTCAATGTTTCAAGTGATCCTCAGTAAACGGCTCGAAGTGGGAGAGGACTCAGAGATGGCCACACTACAAGATATTTAGAAGTTTTAATTATTTTCTTCAAAAGACATGATTTTAATTGCTTTATTTTCATTGGATGAATAAAACCTTGTACTCTGTTTTGACTTTGGGTTTTGAGTTTCGTTGTTTCAACCGTTTGCTTAATTATTAAACCTGAGTAATTTCTTATGTTTAAACTTGGTTTTTAGAATACTTAAAATAATTAAATGGGCTTTTATCATTACTTAACAAGATTCAAGGATTTCAGGATTTTAGGCCTTTAACTTTAATTTAACACAATTGTTTTGAATTGTGCCTTTGATGTGACATTCCCAGATTCGGCCATAATGTTTGGGCCAGTTTGGGGTGTTACAATAACATTTTTATAGATCATGTTCATCATCAATTGCATTTCATCTTTATCATTTTCATGTTGAATTAATATTGAAATATAGGCACCTTTTAACCAATTATGGACCAAGAATGGATACATGGATTAATCCTTTAAGCCTCCACATAAATTAGCACAAGCACCAAATAGGAAAAATGCATCAATGCATATATGAACATGACTTCCCCTAATAGTCCAGTAATACACCCAAGTGCCAAGTACAAATGCACACCAGCACCAATAGAATACGTATAAATGCTAAACCTTCCTCCTCCACAAACAAACCCCATGGCATGCCAACTATACCACAAGCATTTCCAACATTGTTTAATACGATGTTTGCTATTAAAACATATAATAGAAACATTAAACATCATAAATTGTTATCACATATCATCAATTTTCAGTCAATAAACCATTGCATCAATACCAATCCAAAGCAATCTCATGCATTACCATAAATTCATATCAATGCACACTAAACATAAAATTGACATAGCATTGGTCATACATAAACATCAACACATATAACCACCAACATATCATCATCAATAAGTGTAACAGCCCATTTTAGGGGAGATCGGAACAGTGGTTTCGTGACCACAAATCCGAGCCCAGAAATAAAAATTTATTTTATTTTATTTTATGATTGGTATTATGATAGGAAGGTCACTTGAAAATTTTGATACGAAAATTTTATCGATTGTGTGGTTAATTAGGTAAAGGACTAAATTGCATAAAATGTAAAATTTGGATTCTAGTAGCTATAGGTATTAAATAGCTATGGAATTCAAAACTTAAGGTCCTTATATGGCAATTAGACCATTAAGAAAAGTATGAAGATTTTTCTTGGTGACTCATCCATGAAAAATTAGAAATGACTACGGACTAAATTGGAAATCAACAAAATTAAAAGATGATAGAAAAATAAAAAGAAATTGTCATCTTTTCTATTCATCTTATTACCCAATTTTTCTATGGAAACCCTAAGAGAGAGGAAGAGAACTTTTCAAGCTTAGAAAGGTATGAAATCAAGTCCCGTTTTTAATGATTTTTATATTTTTAGAATCAGGATAGCCTAATCTCTCTATTTATGGGATTTATTTGAAAAGAAAACAAAGTGTAGAAACTTTGCCATGGATGTAAATGATGGAAATTAGAAATTTATGGTAGAAAATGAAAGATAGTTGATAGATAAATAACTTTTACAAAGTAAATTTTCATGGAAACTTGATTTAGGGACTAAAATGAAAATTGGTAAAACCTATGGAAAATTTTGAAATTTGTGAAATGTGTGTGCTGTAAAAATTGTTATTAAATCTTGGTTAGGCTTGGAAAGAGGACTAGATTGCATGAATTTCATTTTCTGAGCCTAGGGACCGAATTGGAATTTTTGAAAAGAGTAGGGGCAAAATAGTAATTTTGCCTAGGATGTAGTAGAATGAAAATGTATGTAAAATGTGATGAGTTAATAATTAAATTTGCTTATGTAGACCTGGAAAGACCAACTACAGAATTAGATCGAGGGGAAAAAAGTTTTAGATTAGTTGGAATTCAAACCCGAACAACTGTCAAGGTAAGTTCATGTAACTCAATTTGGTACGGTAATATGTTTGAATTGAATTGCGTGATTGTGATAATATGTATGTGGTGATATACATAATGAAATAATTACAAGTTGGAAATATTGATAAAATATCATGTCCCAATTGAATATTGAAATTCAATGGATTTTGGTGATTTCTTGAAAAGGGTATAATATGGCAAAGGTTACAAATAGGATTTAGCTTGGAAGGGTAATCCTGAATTTAAGCCTCTCGATCATATGTTATAGATTAGGTTTAGCCCGAATGAGTAACCCTAATTAAGCTCTTTAGAGTACAGGTCACTAATAGGATTTAGCCTAGACTGGCAATCCTAAATGACTCTTGTGAACGTTGGTTGAAAATTGGGATTTAGCCTAGAATGGTAATCCTGTTGTAAAATATGTGGCTCGAGAGTGTGCTCTTCGTACTTATGTCCAATAGGTAATAATGAATAAGAATTTACGGATAATTCATATGTATACCTTATGTACATTACTCGAATATCCATCGAAATTTCATTAGTTTAATGGGAAAGACTCTCGAAATATGGAAAGATGGAATTAATGGAAGTTTGTGTATAATGAGCTCATTTATGTTTACTTGATATTTATATGATGTTAGGTGACTAACTTGTTTTATTAAATGTATATGTTTAGGTGAACTACCTATAATAGATTAAATGTATGTTTATGTATGCTAGTTTGAATAGATATAACTGGTAAGTTTATTTCCCGTTATACAAACTTACTAAGCATGAAAATGCTTACCCCGTGTAATTTTCCCTTGTTTTATAGTGCTCATAGGCTTGCAAAGGTTAGAGGATCAGTTAGAGTATAATCACACTATCCACTATCTCCATTTTGGTATATTTAGAAATCTCCTTTTGGTATAATGGCATGTATAGGCTTAGTTGGTCAAATGATGACTTGTAAGTGATGTTTTGTAATCTAGCCATTGGAATTGCTAGTAAAGATTTATTTGGGATGTTTGTAAGTTACCTCATGTTCAATGTTTATGTGTTAAGTGTGGATGAATAGAGTATGTTTATCTTGAATATGCACTAAAAGTATGATTATAAACATGAATGCCATGTGATATTATGCCATGATAGATGTTAGTTGAGGCTTGGTTTTAATGCTTGATCTGGCTGGTATATTCATGCAAGTATTGGTGTAGGTTGTTGGCAAAATTGGGTGAGAAAATGAAGTTAAGAAATGGCTTCATTTTTCCTACACGGGTAGACACATGGTCGAGTACATGAGCGTGTAGCCAGGCCATGTGTCCCTTACACCTTAAATTCAAGAAAATAGAATGCTCTGAATTGAGCACATGGTCAGAGACACGAGCATGTGTCTCAGCCGTGTGGGAGACACGGCCTAGAACACGGGCATGTGTCTTGGACGTGTGAAACCTGCACCTAATTCAAATTAAATTAATTATCCACACGGCCTATCACATAGGTGTGTGGCATGGCCGTGTGGCGCAAGTCAAAGAGCACCCTAAATCAGACACGACCTGTAGCACAGGCGTGTCCCAGGGTCACACGGGCATGTGGGCCCTGCACCTTAGAAAAAAATTATAATTTTGCGAAAAATTCTTAGAGGTTCCGATTAAGTCCCAATTTGATTCTAATACTCGTTTTGGGCCTCGAGGGCCCATTTAAGGGACAATAAGGAAAAAATTTGAGTATGAATGGTATTTTAATCCAAATTTCTTGCAAATGTTTTGTGAACCCTGGTAGTACTCCATGACCCTATTCTAGCGATGGATACGGGTTAGTGGTGTTACAATAAATCCTAATTTAGATTACTTAATCGATTTTATATCACAAAATTGAATTAAGCTAACACAAACCAAAACCATCATGCTTTCGTAACCTTCTCCTTCCCCTTAGCCTTCGTTTACTCGGTCACTTCTTTTGTTACAAACCATAGTGAAAACAATGAAACAAAGTTAGAAAAACATAATTCAACATTAACCTCACTGAAAACTATCAACGAGATGCAATTCAATATAGAAAAACTCTTTCTCATTTTTCTTAAAAACTCAAGATAAATCTAATCTAATTCATTTGAAACCAAACTATAATCTCACAACAAAGTTTAAGAACTCCTAATCATTCAAGAACCACCCGCAATTCTAGCTCATACACACACACTCTCTCTAAAACTCTTCAAGCTCTTAATAATGATAACTTAATAGATCAAGCTCCAAACTCTAATCTACCTTGAAACCTAACCTTCCTATATAATTATAAACTTAAATCTAACATGAATCCAGGCAAAAACATCAAGAAACCCTCGAATTAAAGCCTTATCACTCTACCATGAAAATGGCTCAAAATAGAAGAAAATGCAATAAAAAATAGTTTTCAAGGCTTAAAAATCATAGATAAAGGTTGGAAATCATTTTTCCTTGCTAGAAAAACTCAAAGATTGATCAAATAAATAAATAAATAACTCAAGTTTATCTTGTTGCTTCCCACGTCTAATGTGAAAAACAAATAAAAAGGAAAAATAAAAATGTTGAGGTTGTAGTTCACAAATCTTCTTTAATGAAAGATTTACTAAGAAACATATTTACAAATTGCTTTGAATTAAGCAAAATAAAAGTTAGATGTTGAAAATGTAAGAAAATTTTGAGAGAATTTTAGTGTTCTTGATAACCATTCCCTCCAACTATCATCTCAAATTGGGAAATTTGCTATTATGGGCTTGGGTAAGTTATCAAATAAGGACCACTCATCCATCTTATCCTAATTTTTGGTTTTCTCACATTAACCCCAACAATTCTAATTCCTCAATTCTAACTTGCAACGGCCCAATTTTCATTGGAGTCGAAAAAAGTCAATTCTGGGACCAAATTTATTAAATTGAACCATCTAAAACTTTTAATCGGGCAATTATGAAGCGAGTACGAAATTAGAAAAATAGGAATATTTGTAACACCCCAAACCCGGCCCACACACTACAACCGGATCTGGTATGTCACTAAGGAGATTTTATTAAACTTGTGGCACTTTGGAAAACAATTATCAGGTTTAAACATTTATACCGAAAACTTAATAATTTATTAATTCATATATGATATGAAGTTATAAAATGCCTTGGTGATTTTTAAGTAAAACTGAAATTTACCACATGTCTCAGCTTAATTTAAACATAAAATTTAAATGCCTAATAATAAAAACCCAACATAAAACCCCAAAATAAATATAAGTCTAGTGGCCCATGGCCTTATTAAAACAAAATATAAAACCCATTAATTAAAAATATTAAAAATAAATAAACTAGATGAAGTCCTCTTGCTGTAGCATAGAATCTCTCGCATGGCCACCTTGCGCCCCTCTCTAGCCCTGTCCATTGCACTAGGTGCTACCTGAAATTGTTAAATGATAGGTTGAGTCGTGAGACTCAGTGTGCAACCCTTACGCACCATTAGATTTGGGCCTTAGCCCCACAGAACATGTAACACCCTAAAATTCGAGTATCGATTTTTATTGCATGTTTTTGATGCTTAGATTATGAAGGAAAATTTTCTTACTTCTTTTTTGTGTTTATTATAGTCCGAAGAAGAGTATAGAATTATTAGGGAATGGAATAATTTTAGTTTTGAGAATTTAATGAAGTGGATTAAGTGACATTGATACTTAAGTTAATTTAAGTGTCAAAGTGTAGCATAAGATGAGTAAATGGTAAGGTGGTGTTGGCGCATGAGTTGTGGCATGAGGGAGTGGTTCGAATCCCTTGGTTAGCATCTAGATAATTTTATTTTTGCACAAGTATAGCAAGTGTCGCCAAGCAATAAATATGGTAAGGTTGGACTTTTCATTTTTGGTAAGTAGACTAAAGGAATAAGGTAATTGTTAACTTATGGTAGGGAATCAAGAAATTTTGGAAAGATAATGGGACATAAGTCATGTATCAAGGAAAAGGTTTTGGAAATTATTTCATGGTCATTTGACCAATGAATTTGGACGGCATTGTGGCTAGGGGAGGTTGGCGAATATGTTAGTAGCTTGGCTAGGATTAGGAATTAGTTTTGGTCATTCTTAGCTTTTTGTGCAAGTTTTGCAACTCTTTCTCAACCTTTCTCTCTTGGCCGAATTTGAGCTTTTGGTAAGCCTTAATCTTTTGACCATTTGGTCATTTTTGCCTATCCCTTTAGTATTCTTTGTATGCCTTTTCTCATAATGCCGAAATTATCAATACCAAAAAGCCATTCCTTTTCTTTCTTCTCCCCATTGCCGGATATACATTGCTCCTAAACTCATTTTTTTGTCTTTCTCTTTTCTTCTCTTTGAAAACCAAATCCTCATCATCATCTTTTTCTTCCATCTTTTATTTCTTTCTTTTATTTCTTTTCAATCAATACTTTCTCCAATAATTTCTCTCATGGCCGAATGTTAGTGTGCCCATAGTGAACCATTTTCTTTTCTTTGGTTATACATAGCGAATTCTCCATCATATCTAGACATCCTTCTCAATCCTTTCTTTTCAATCGTGGACAATAGGTAAGAGTTCTTTTTAGTTTATGTTAGTTAATAGTTGTTTTGGCCGAATCTTGATGGTGGTAAGAAGGATCTCTTGGATCGAAATAATCATTTTTTTCTATTAACTTTTCTTTGTTATATTTTAATGCGATAGTAGAAGATCGGAACTCAAGTGTTCGTGAGTATCATAGAATGTTGAAATCGATTTAAGGTGTTAAGGAACGTTTTGGTCGATTCTCATATTGTGGAGCAAGGATCTTTGTGGTAAGGAAATCTCGCCTTAAAACCTTTAGTATTATTTTGATATATTATTAGGTTGGATTAATGATCTTTTGTCATTGAAGACATTCAAAATAGGGAAGAAAAGGCGGTGTATAGTGTTCGGAAGAAGGAGGTTCGTTAATCCCCTAAGTATAAGCAAAGGGCTATTTAGAATCCGAGATTTTCCACCGGGTTGGACGCCATCCGAGGAGAATCAATTGTTTGAAGTTGTTTGTACTCCCGAACCTTTGTTTGTTCGTGGACTTTTATCGATTAGTGAACCATCAATCGAGGAGAAACCACAAGTAGAAGTAGTACGAAATTTCGAGGGTAAAAGTTTAGATCTTATTCTAAGATTGGTTTTGTTAGTAAATTATAGCGTTTTAATTTATCGTGATGCGTATAGGTATCGACGAGCGAGAAAGTCTAGTTCCCACTATAACCAGGTGTGTAACTTCACACTCATTCTCGGGTTAGATATCACTCCGTAAGTATTGTGATAAAATCGTAAAAATAGCAAAATCAAAAAAATACGTAGTAATTCATACTCTTGCGTAAATGCATGAAAACATTTAAAACTGAGAAATCTGCGAAAAACTACTAGATCGATAAATTGGGCCGAAAGATTGCTAGTTTGTTAAATTGGGCTGAAAAAAACTGTTAGATTGTTAAAATAGGCCAAAAATATTCTAGTTCGTTATATGGGCCAAAAATATTCTAGTTCGATATATGTACCAAAGTTCGCTAAATTGCTAAATGGGCAAAGTACTAATTTTTTTTATGGGCCCAAATGAAATGCTTAATTATAGACCCATTTATATTATGGATTATTTGATAAATTATTATATGGCTATATTTTGTTATGCACACATGATTGCATGGGGGGTATTTGATGAAGAGACGAATGGCTGTTGCCAAAAATCTAGTTCTATTGGCTCGCCACAAATTATTTTGGCTTAATGCCTCTAGTTCGGTGGTTTCGCCACAAATTATTTTGGCTTAATGCTCTAGTTCGGTGACTATGTCACAATCTAGTTCGATGTAGTGCACTACAAAATTATTTTAAAGGCTTAATGCCTACGATTGGTGTGTTTGGCGGGTGGGTTGACTTGATCTCCACAGTGTGTTGGTTGGTACGGGGTGTGTAGCGGATGGATATTAGGCTTGGTTGGGAAATTCATTTTCATGCATTTCTATTTATTTTACTTTATATTGTTAAAATGAAATTGGGCTCAAGCCCAAGTTAATGTCTCAATGATCTCGCCCAATAATGGTGGTAAGTGAGTTGCACATCGAGTTCTTAGTAACTCACCCTATTTTATTATCCATCTCGTGTAATGTCAATTGATGTGGACTTGGGGTGGGATGACTTGGTGGAGGCCATACTACGAGCATGGGTTTATAAACTATGAACTTTATTTAAATTACTTATTTTAATTACTATTTTGGGTTTGATTTAATAAGGCCTCTAATTATGTTTTTATGGATTTTATGTGTGGATGGATTTAATTACATTTTAAGACTTTTGCTTTGGGCTTTTGTTTAATCTATAAAGTTTTCTTAAAAATATTGAGTTTTATAACAATTTGGTCACCTTAATTATTTCTTTTAAATTTCTTTCGAATTCTTTTTAAATTACTTTAAGGTTTTTGATAAATATATTCTAAATGATAAGATTTCAAATAAAGTATTTTCTTAATCTACAAATTTTTAAATCTTTGGTCTTAGTTTTTATTAAACTTTATTTCCAAAAGGGTTAAAGTATTATTTTACTTTAAACATTAAAAATTAAATGGATGTTCGATCGGTGTGACAAACCAAATCTCGTCTTAACGCATAGACCTGGTTTGGGGTGTTACATTTAATGGTATCAGAGCCAGTTTCAAAACTCGACTGTGGTTTGGGTTCAACAACGATATTTGTTTGAGAAACAATTCAAATTTCTAGACTTTTGATTTAAAGGTAGTATGGCACCATGAGCATCCCGCACCAAGTCAAGTATGTATCTGTATATTGATTGTTTATTATTATTGTGATATGATCATAGAAACACTCTAGAACTTCTAGTTTTAGGTGTTAAAAAAACCGTAGAGATTGAGACAATAAGGATATGATTGCGAAAACAACTCTATCTCTTTCATATCATAAAATATCATTAATAAACACTGAAATAGTATTCTGATTCATAAAACTCTTAATCAGATTAAATTGAATTAGTCATTATGAGCACTAGAGGACGTGGTCGTGGACGCGGTAGACGTGGCCGTGGTAGAGGCCGAGGTGCTGCGACTGAAGCACCAAATCATATGCCGGAAATGGATGCACCTGCATCACTTGTAAGTGAGACGGGATCACAGGATCATATTGAAGAAGACAATGCCTTGACACAAGCAATGCTGCGAGTCCTAGAAAGGGTCGCCGGAACTAGAATTGGGCCAACAACTCGTGGGTCAATTTCGGAACGACTCAAGTCAAATAATGCAGAAGTTTTTAGAGGAGTTTCCGGTGTAGCTCCGAATGTGGCTGAATATTGGCTCGAAGCTGTGGAGCGGATTATGGATGATATGGAATGCACTGTTGAGCAGAAACTGAAAGGAGCTGTGTCCTTGCTTAGAGACGAGGCGTATCAATGGTGGCTTCTTCGCTCGAGAAGGCACCGGCTACACCGATTACTTGGGAATTTCGTAAAGCTGCCTTCCAAGGGAAATATGTTGGAACGAGTTATGTAGACGCCCGAAGGAAGGAATTTCTGAATCTTGTCCAAGGGAGTAAGACAGTGGCAGCGTATGAAGCTGAGTTTTTACGTTTGAGTCGCTATGCTCGGACAATAGTATCAACAGATCATGAACGTTGTGTGCATTTCGAGGATGGGCTTAATGATGAGTTGAGGGTTCTGATTGCCCCACAACAAGTTAGAACTTTTTCCACGCTTGTAGAGAAGGCCAAGATAGCCGAAAAGGCTAAGAACTCAGAACGTTAGAATCGGGAAAGATTTAGAAACAAGAGAGAGACACATCAATCGGGTTCTTCAAAGAGATTTCAGAAGAGGCTTCGGAATGATGAATCAGTTCAAGGTAGAGCACTGGTAACTAATAATCAAGTTCGGGATTGTGCTGAATGTGGAAAAAGGTATTTTGGTGAATGCTGGAGGAAAACTGGCGCTTGTTACAAATGCGGTTCAATGGATCACTAGTATAGAAATTACCCTCGACGTATGGATACAACTCAAGAAGTTCGTAATACTGATGCACAACCGGTCAGAGGTACTCAGCAGCCGCCAAGAGGTCGTGGACCAGGTCGTGGTGGTAATGGGGCTGGACGTGGTCAAGGTGCAGCGGGTCGAGGCAATGGTCCTAGAGGTAACACGGATGCAAGACAGTCAGGGTTGGTATATGCAGTCAGACGCCGTGAGGATGGCAATGCACCTGATGTGATAACTGGTACGTTCTTCATCTTTGATGTACCTGTTATTGCCTTGATAGATATTGGTTCTACCCACTCGTATGTTGCTAGCACCATATCTGGAAACTTGAATTTAGAATCTGAAAATTTCGATAGTGAGATGAAGGTAATTAGTCCTTTAGGACAGTCAGTGTTGGTAAATAAACTATTTAGAGACGTGCCCTTAGAAATTCAAGGAGAAATATTTTTGGCGAATTTGATGGAATTTCCTTTCGGTGAGTTCGATATCATTTTGGGCATGGATTGGTTGGTCAAGCATCGAGCGCAATTGGATTGTGCTGAAAAGCGGATGTCAATAAGAACTGTGGAGGATAAGGAGATAGTTATGATAGGTGAGCGAAGAAATTACTTGGCAAACGTGGTATCTGCGTTAAAGGTGAAAAAGTTGGTGCGAAAAGGGTATGGAGCATTTCTAGCTTTTATTAGTGCTTTAAATGCCAAAGAGTTATTGGTAGAAGATATGAGAACTGTAAAGGAATTTTCAGATGTATTTCCCGAAGAATTTCCTGGTATACCTCCAGATCAGGAAGTGGAATTTGGTATTATGCTTTTGCCCGGAACGGCTCTAGTGTCTATTGCTCCTTATAGAATGGCACCGAAGGAGTTGACGGAGCTTAAAGCTCAAATTCAAGAATTGTTGGATCGGGGTTTTATTCGACCGAGTGTGTCTCCGTGGGGAGCACTGGTTTTGTTTGTTAAGAAGAAAGATGGGTCAATGCGTATGTGCATTGATTACAGGCAATTGAATAATCCGACGATCAAAAATAGGTATCATCTGCCAAGAATTGATGACCTGTTTGATCAATTGAAGGGAGCTTCAGTATTCTCCAAAATTGATTTGAGGTCGGGTTATCACCAGCTTAAGGTGAAAGAAGTGGATATTCACAAAACGGCATGTCGAACTCGTTATGGACACTATGAGTTTTTGGTGATGCCATTTGGGTTGACCAATGCACCAGCTGCATTTATGGATATGATGAACCGGGTCTTTCAACCATTTTTAGACCGGTTTGTAGTAGTATTCATAGATGACATTTGGTATATTCAAGGAGTGAAGAAGAGCATGACTCGATTTATGAATTGTATTACGATTGCTTGAGATAATCAACTGTATGCCAAATTCAGTAAATGTGAATTCTGGTTAAGGGAGGTGACTTTCTTGGGTTATGTGGTATCAGTCGAAGGAATAAGGGTGGATCCTTGGATGATTGAGGCGGTATTGGATTGGAAACCACCAAAGTCAGTAGCTGAGATTCAGAGTTTCTTGGGTTTGGCTGGTTACTATAGACGCTTTGTTGAGGGGTTTTCGTTGATTGCTGCACCCCTAACTAAGCTTTTGCGAAAGGGAGTACCGTTTATATGGACTGATAAGCAACAAGAAAGTTTCGAGAAATTGAAGAAGATTTTGACAGAAGCTCCAATACTGATTCAACCTGAGGCTGGAAAGGAGTTTACAATTTACTGTGATGCGTCACATACGGGTTTAGGCTGTGTATTGATGCAAAATGGGAAAGTGGTGGCTTATGCTTCTCGTCAGCTGAGACCACACGAAGTAAACTACCCTACTCATGATTTGGGGTTAGTAGCGGTAGTGTTTGCTTTAAAGATTTGGAGGCATTATCTTTATGGTGAAAAGTCTATCATCTATACGGATCACAAGAGTCTTAAGTATCTTCTTACTCAGAAGGAATTAAACTTGAGACAACGAAGATGGGTGGAGCTGTTAAAGGACTATGATTTCTCAATCGAGTATCATCCGGGAAAGGCTAATGTGGTAGCAGACGCGTTAAGTCTTAAGGTGGTAACTGAATTGAGAGCAATGTTTGCCCATTTGAGTTTGTATGAGGATGGTAGTCTGTTAGCGAAACTTCAGGTGAAGCCTCTGTGGTTAGAACAAATCAAGGAAAAGCAAATATTAGACAAAAAGTTGGGACCTTTACTTCAGCAAGTTGAAAATGGTGAAATAGAGGATTTTGGAATAAACATGAAAGGTGTGTTGTGCTTTTGTGGAAGAGTTTGTATGCCTAAGGACTCAGATCTGAGGGAAATGATTCTACGGGAGGCGCATAGTAGCCCTTATGCTGTGCACCCCGGAGGAAATAAGATGCATCGGGATCTTCGTGAACAGTATTGGTGGCCAGAGTTGAAGTCTAAAATTTCAGAGTTTGTGGGAAAATGTTTAACTTGTCAGCAAGTGAAGGCGGAGCATCAATTGCCATTAGGTTTATTACAGTCGGTAAAGATTCCTCTTTGGAAATGGGAGCGGATAACAATGGATTTTGTTAGTGGGTTACCTTTAACACCTACTAAGAAAAATTTTGTTTGGGTAATTGTTGATCGTTTGACGAAGACTGCTCATTTCCTACCAGTTCATACAGATTACTCGTTACAGAAGTTGGCGAAGCTGTATGTATCTGAAATTGTGAGGTTGCATGGGGTACACGTATCTATTATATCAGATAGGGATCCTAGGTTTACATCACGATTTTGGAAAGCTTTGCATGAAGCTCTGGGAACAAAGCTAAACTTTAGTACGATTTTTCATCCTCAGTCAGATGGTTAGTCGGAGAGAGTGATTCAGATTCTAGAAGACATGTTAAGGGGTTGTGTGATTGACTTCAAACGTAGTTGGGAGGATTTTCTACCGTTGGCAGAATTTGCGTATAACAACAGCTATCAGTCTAGCATTCAGATAGAACCTTACGAGGCATTATATAGTCGTAGGTGTCGTCCTCCTATTTGTTGGGTGAAAGGCGAACGGCGGATGTTAGGTCTGAGATGATTTCAAACGAAGAGAAAGTAAAGGTTATTCGAGCACGGTTAAAGAAAGCTTGGATAGACAAAAGTCGATGCAGATCCGAGCGTAGGGATATCGAGTATGCTGTGGGGGATCAAGTTTTCTTGAAGGTCTCACCTTGGAAAAAGATTTTCAGGTTTGGAAAGAAGGGCAAGTTAAGTCCTAGGTACATTGGACCATATCGTGTGATGAAGCGTGTTGGTCTAGTGGCTTATCAGATTGAGTTACCTCCGAAATTGAGTCAAATTCATAATGTCTTTCACGTTTCCATGTTGAGGCATTATAGATCGGATCCTTCGCACATAGTACCGGTAGAAGAATTGGAGTTTAATTCAGACTTGTCTTTTGAGGAGGAACCAGTGGAAATCTTAGACCGAGATGTTAAGGTGCTAAGAAAGAAAACCGTGCCGTTGGTCAAAGTTTTATGGCGTAATCACGGAGCGGAGGAAGCTACGTGGGAGCCTGAGGATGCAATTCAGCAACAATACCCTCACCTCTTTCAACCAGGTAAATTTCGAGGGTGAAATTTTCATTAAGGAGGGTAGAGTTGTAACACCCTAAAATTCGAGTATCAATTTTTATTGCATGTTTTTTATGCTTAGATTATGAAGGAAAATTTTCTTACTTCTTTTTCGTGTTTATTATAGTCCTGAAGAAGAGTATAGAATTATTCGGGAATGGAATAATTTTTAGTTTTGAGAATTTAATGAAGTGGATTAAGTGACATTGATACTTAAGTTAATTTAAGTGTCAAAGTGTAGCATAAGATGAGTAAATGGTAAGGTGGTGTTGGCGCATGAGTTGTGGCATGAGGGAGTGGTTCGAATCCCTTGGTTAGCATCTAGATAATTTTATTTTGCACAAGTATAGCAAGTGTCGGCCAAGCAATATATATGGTAAGGTTGGACTTTTCATTTCGTAAGTAGACTAAAGGAATAAGGTAATTGTTAACTTATGGTAGGGAATCAAGAAATTTTGGAAAGATAAGGGACATAAGGCATGTATCAAGGAAAAGGTTTTGAAATTATTTCATGGTCATTTGACCAATGAATTTGGACTGACATTGTGGCTAGGGGAGGTTGGTCGAATATGTTAGTAGCTTGGCTAGGATTAGGAATTAGTTTTTGGTCATTCTTAGCTTTTTGTACAAGTTTTGCAACTCTTTCTCAACCTTTCTCTCTTGGCCGAATTTGAGCTTTTGGTAAGCCTTAATCTTTTGACCATTTGGTCATTTTGCCTATCACTTTAGTATTCTTTGTATGCCTTTTCTCATAGTGCGAAATTACCAATACCAAAAAGCCATTCCTTTTCTTTCTTCTCCCATTCTTCGAATATACATTGCTCCTAAACTCATTTTTTGTCTTTTCTTTTCTTCTCTTTGAAAACCAAATCCTCATCATCATCTTTTTCTTCCATCTTTTATTTCTTTCTTTTATTTCTTTTCAATCAATACTTTCTCCAATAATTTCTCTCATGGCGAATGTTAGTGTGCCCATAGCCGAACCATTTTATCTTTTCTTTGGTTATACATAGCAATTCTCCATCATATCTAGACATCCTTCTCAATCCTTTCTTTTCAATCGTGGACAATAGGTAAGAGTTCTTTTAGTTTATGTTAGTTAATAGTTGTTTTGGCGAATCTTGATGGTGGTAAGAAGGATCTCTTGGATCGAAATAATCATTTTTTCTATTAACTTTTCTTTGTTATATTTTAATGCGATAGTAGAAGATCGAGCTCAAGTGTTCGTGAGTATCATAGAATGTTGAAATCGATTTAAGGTGTTAAGGAACGCTTTTGGTCGATTCTCATATTGTGGAGCAAGGATCTTTGTGGTAAGGAAATCTCACCCTTAAAACCTTTAGTATTATTTTCGATATATTATTAGGTTGGATTAATGATCTTTTGTCATTGAAGACATTCAAAATAGGGAAGAAAAGGGCGGTGTATAGTGTTCGGAAGAAGGGAGGTTTCGTTAATCCCCCTAAGTATAAGCAAAGGGCTATTTCGGGAATCCGAGATTTTCCACCGGGTTGCGGACGCTCATCCGAGGAGAATCAATTGTTTGAAGTTGTTCGTACTCCCGAACCTTTATTTGTTCATGGACTTTCATCGGTTCGCGAACCATCAATCGGGGAGAAACCGCAAGTAGAAGTAGTACGAAATTTCGAGGGTAAAAGTTTAGATCTTATTCTAAGATTGGTTTTGTTAGTAAATTATAGCGTTTTAATTTATCGTGATGCGTATAGGTATCGACGAGCGGAAAGTCTAGTTCTCACTATAACCGGTGTGTAACTTCACACTCATTCTAGGTTAGATATCACTCGTAAGTATTGTGATAAAATCGTAAAAATAGCAAAATCGGAAAAATACGTAGTAATTCATACTCTTAACGTAAATGCATGAAAACAGTTAAAACCGAGAAATCTGAAAAACTGCTAGATCGATAAATTAATGAAAGATTGCTAGTTTATTAAATTAATGAAAAAACTGTTAGATTGTTAAAATGGGCCAAAAATTTTCTAGTTCGTTATATGGGCCAAAAATATTCTAGTTCGATATATGGGCCAAAAATATTCTAGTTCGATATATGTACCAAAGTTCGCTAAATTGCTAAATGGGCAAAGTACTAATTTTTTTTTATGGGCCCAAATGAAATGCTTAATTATAGACCCATTTATATTATGGATTATTTGATAAATTATTATATGGCTATATTTTGTTATGCACACATGATTGCATGGGGTAAGGGTATTTGATGAAGAGAAGAATGGCTGTTGCCAAAATCTAGTTCGGTGGCTCTGCCACAAATTATTTTGGCTTAATGCCTCTAGTTCGGTGACTATGTCACAATCTAGTTCGGTAGTGCACTACAAAATTATTTTAAAGGCTTAATGCCTACGATTGGTGTGTTTGGCGGGGTGGGTTGACTTGATCCCCACGTGTGTGTTGGTTGGTATGGGGGTGTGTAGCGGATGGATATTAGGCTTGGTTGGGAAATTCATTTTTCATGCATTTCTATTTATTTTACTTTATATTGTTAAAATGAAATTGGGCTCAAGCCCAAGTTAATGTCTCGATGATCCGCCCAATAATGGTGGTAAGTGAGTTGCACATCGAGTTCTTAGTAACTCACCCTATTTTATTATCCATATCGTAATGGCAATTGATGTGGACTTGGTAGGGATGACTTGGTGGAGGCCATACTACGAGCATGGGTTTATAAACTATGAACTTTATTTAAATTACTTATTTTAATTACTATTTTGGGTTTGATGTAATAAGGCCTCTAATTATGTTTTTATGGATTTTTATGTGTGGATGGATTTAATTGCATTTTAAGACTTTTGCTTTGGGATTTTGTTTAATCTATAAAGTTTTCTTAAAAATATTGAGTTTTATAACAATTTGGTCACCTTAATTATTTCTTTTAAATTTCTTTCAATTCTTTTTAAATTACTTTAAGGTTTTTGATAAATATATTCTAAATGATAAGATTTCAAATAAAGCATTTTCTTAATCTACAAATTTTTAAGTCTTTGGTCTTAGTTTTTATTAAAATTTATTTCCAAAAGGGGTTGAAGTATTATTT
Organism: Gossypium rotundifolium; assembly: GCA_025506655.1. Lineage (NCBI taxonomy): Eukaryota > Viridiplantae > Streptophyta > Magnoliopsida > Malvales > Malvaceae > Gossypium > Gossypium rotundifolium. The sequence goes on from CP106725.1 coordinate 81,666,751, forward strand.
TACTTTAAACATTAGAAAATTAAATGGATGTTCGATCGGTGTGACAAACCAAATCTCGTCTTAACGCATAGACCTAGTTTGGGGTGTTACAGAACAGAATAATAGATTAATATATATAACAAAAATTATGCAAGCACAACCCAAATCCTAGGTTTCCATCCGCTACACACCAACCGTACCAGCCATTCACACCATTGGGGATTTCTACAATCAACCCACACCGCTACACGCCATCGATGGCAGTCGTGCTGCTCATCGTCAGATCATGGCCGTAGCCACTACAACAGGTCATGGCAAAAGCCACTACAATAGGTCACGGCAAAAAACCGCTACAACAGGTCACGGCAAAAACTGCTACAACAGGTCACTTCCCCTTTCATCAAACCCAACCCCATGCAATCACAGAAAATCGACATACTCATATCATTTAATCAGAACATTCACTTAGAATGACAGGGATCACTAACCTGGTGATTTGCTTATACCCTCTGTGGGTTTCAATCGTTATGCCAGGATTTCGGCATTAACCAGAATATAACAGATTAATAAACATACTTTAACAGGCCATCTAATTGGTGTGGAAGTGTTACACACCTGATATCGCGTAGCTTTACACCCTTTGTCAATATCCTTACTATCTGGATCTACAACCCTTAGTCTAAAACCTTGCTCAAATGCCAGAAGAACACGAAGATTAGGGCTCCCCTACATTCGGCCAATGGTTAATAAATACTCGAATTTACACGTTAAAACTAATAGATCTTCTTACCTTGAAATCCCGAAAGTAACACGATTCAAGTGTTACTAAACTCTGACTTAGAGGTCTACGTGATTGACTTCTCTTCAAATCCGAGAATGCCGAAAATAAAAGAAAAACTCAATGTCAGTTCCCTTATAGCCATTCGGCTAGAGTCCCTAAAAAGCCAGAAAGGATTGAAGCCTTAAGAATCGATACTTACCTTCAGTTTCCTTCGAGATTCAGTACAAGTAGATACCACCGAGAGGACTCGACTTCTAGGGATGAAGATTCGGCTAAGATGAGACTTCAGGAATAGAGACTGAACTCTTGGAGATTTTGGCTATAGAAGGGAATAGAGGTGTAGTTTCGGCTTTTAGAAAATAGGTGAAGAATAACAATGGGGTCAGAGAATTCGGCTAACTGAAGAAAAAGAAAAGAGAGGGAGAATGGAGTGGGGTTTTTCGACAGAGAAAAGAAAAGATGATAGGAACTTTAGCAGCAAATTTTGGCACCCACCTCTACCTATAGGAAATTGATTCCTCCCCTCTGCAGAGTTCAATTTTTGGCCAACACTTACACTGGGAGATCACCTCTATCCTTCTATCCCTTATCCCTATTAGGATACTCATCCATAAGAGGCCACATTTGCACCAACTCTCTCCCTTTATTTATCATAATATCCTCATAATTTAAATAAAAATAAAAATAAAAGAAACAGTCCTAAATAATAGCCTTGTGCCGTCCCCTCCTAGTCCCCTTTTAAGTGCCAAAATTTTGCCCTATAATTTGGGCTTCAAGCAACCACAATTTGGGCCCTCCTCAAGCACTAGTGACGCCACTTATATCCCCCCTTATTGCGCCACTTACTTTTGGGCCACAATCCCAATTTGTCATTTAAAACACAGATAACTACCTTTTACAGTGCTAGAGTGTCTTCGCAGATATTTAGTCAAGGCCTCAGCCCATTCTTGAGCCCAACTGAACCTCAAATTCTCAATTTAACATTTTAAAGCATACATTACACAAAATACACAGACCCAATTATTCGGGATGTTACAATGTTAGTAATTAAATGAGAAATAAAATTATTTAGTAAATAATTAAATAGAACATTAATTTATATATTTATGTATCAAGTATGAAATTATAATGTTGATTTAATAAGTAATCAAATCAGGAAAGTTGTTAAATTATATTACAAGGATTAAATTGCAAAATAGTTGCACTAATGAGATTTAATTAAATAATTGCTTAAAGCTATAATTAGCAATAAAGCTAAGGACCAAAAAGCAATTTAACCATGAACTAAGTGTGATTATGGCCTTGATTGATCTTAGTCGTCCATCTCCACTAGCTATTTTAATGTTTTAATGGTATCCTTTGGATTTTAATTTATTTGTTTAATTTTATGATAAGTAAATAAATGTTTATATATAAGTGATAGTAGGAAAGATGAATGAAGAAAAAAATGCTTCTTTTTTTCATCATCTTCTTGCCGTTCGTTCTTAAGAAAAGAAGAAAGAAAATTTGGTTCATTCATCCATGATCGTTCATCATTAAGGAAAAAGGGTAAGCCTTTCAAGTAAAATTTTAGTTAGATTATTAATGTAGGAAGTTAGTTTTACATCACCCATGAAATACATTTTTCAATTATGGAAATGAGTCAACTTCTCATTGTTAAAGCTTAAAAGCATTTAGGTTTTGAAAGTTTGCACTCATGCATGTTTGGTGCTAAATTGAACTATGTTAAAATCATGTTATAATTGTTGTAGAAAGTGTTGAATCAAATTTGATTTAAATTGATACAAATTGCCAATATTAAATATGTTGGGAAAAAAATTAGTTAAGAAAATGGTTTTATAGTTATAGTGGAAGATTTAAAAATTTTCAAAACCAAGCTCTTTTGATATTTATAGTAATAAACCCTAACTGAATAGTATTTATACTTTTTGTGAGACAGATTTAGTTGATTCTGACTTTTAACTGAACAACCTTCTGGCTTTTAGTTGATTCAATAGAAAAGTAAATTCTCTATATAAAAACCAGTGAATATGGTAATTCCCAGAAAATAGAATTTATTCTAAGTAAATAAATTATCACTAGTTTCTGGCAAAATAACTATAACTCTAATATTTATGAATTGTGTTTTTAGGTCAACCGATGCTTTCTATTTATAGAGTAAAGTACAAGTATCCTGTTTGAACAAGCCCTTAATAAATAATAATATTTAAACAGAAAATACACTCTCAATCTTACTGAAAGAGAATGGGGCACACTCTAGTTAATTTTACTAAGGTTGTTACCCCTCACATGTTGTATGAAGGGAAACTAGGCCTCTCATGTATTGGGTCCATATATATGTGCTTCTTGGACATTGACCTAGTATTTTATAATTTAATTCAACACAATACTTATTTTCTATTTCCCAAAATAAATATTATTTATTCAATTAATTTAATTAATTAAGTTAATTTCTCAATTAAATAATTTTCTACTCAATTCTAATTTCGTTAAAATCATAACAACTTTATTGTAAAAGAGTTTATGAGGAAATATATTAATTTCCTTATTCAAAATATTCATAATGAATTTTAATTTTATTTTATTTTCATCAATTATTTAATTAAAATTAATTAATAATAATTTGAAAAGCCTTAAATTAATTCTCAAGTCATTTATGTACTTAAGAGAGAAAATGCATTCATTGTGAATACAATCCATTTATCTTACTTCATAGTTTCCATTCATCTGTATTCATTTGATTCTACATGCAATTCATTTCTGGTTTCAAAAAGTTAGCGTAGTGACTTGATTGGACATATATAATTATGGCTTAAATAATTTATAATTAAGTTCTAGCTTTTCGCGTATAATTTACAAACTTACTTAGTCATGAAGTCATTGTACTAAAGCATCATGATTGAGCTCTCCCTAATTATATATCACTACAAAAGATACTTAACAAGTGCTCGTCCAATGACATTGTCATAAGTGTGTTACCCTCAAAGAATATCCTTAATCTCTTTGGGATAATCCATTCTCCTAATATGATCCTATTTTATCTCATGGTAACCATTACATCTTCCTTCATGAAAAGTCAATTACTATCAAATAGTAATCAAGTCATTTATTAGAAAGACAAATGATTCGTGATCATGTTTACTTTTCATCTTTCACATAATGCCAATGAGGGGATATCATTTACCCTTTAGCTGGGCAATTAATTCCACTATTGTGGAATGATGCTACATACTATAGAAGTCATATACCCAACGCAGTAGCTTTCGGTTCCTTATATATTTAAACTTAGGATTTTACTTACTATCGCTTGTGTGAAAATTATGCAAGTATACACGTCGAACAAGTAATAAAGTGATAAGTGAGATCGTCTTCATAGGGATTAGGTAGGTAGAATTTGGTTGAGTTATTAGAATTAAGCTTGATTAATGCTAAAGCCTAATAACAGTGAGAATGTAATGGCAAAATGAGAGAATGATAATGTATAAAATGTGTAAAACAAAACAAGTAAATGAAACAAGAATGTCATGATAAAGTAAATACACGAAAGAAGTTTAAGGAACTGTAATGTTATTAGGACAACTGGGATTACTGATGCATCTACCTTCTCTAACTATTAATGCCACAGAAGTCTTGAATATTCTACTGCTCGATAGGTTTCTACAGCAGTCTGCTTCTTTCGAGAGCAAAACATTGAGTTACCTCCCCTACAATACTATATATCTATAGACTTGAGTTTGCCACCACTAATATTTTCTACCTTCTTTCATATGAGGCAAGCTCTATGTTTTGAGGTTGCTGAGAAAAAATAATTTATCATTCACTCATATTATCCAATTTCAACCCAGTTAACCTAACCCTGTCAGGATTAAGTTGTCTTTAATAACCTGTAACACCCTAAATTTTAGGGGTTAGAAGTTCTATTGTTAGTGGTTAGGGTCTGAGGGAAAGGTGTGCTTTTGTGGTAAGTCTTGCGTGTAAGTGACAGAATGGGCCAGCTGGTCTGGTGGTTGTGTGTGTGTTAGTTTGTCTCTGGGTTTCGGGTTCGAGTCTCTGTGTCTGCATTTGAGGTAACATTTTATTTTGGTTTTATTTTAAGTAAAATATTTAACTATTTATTTTTATTTTTATTTTTACTTTTCATTTTTCATTTTTTATTTTTATTGTTTTGGATGTTCTCCTCTTCTATGGTGTTTTTTTATTTTTTTTATTTTTTTTCTCCTCTTCCCTTTGGTAAACGATGGTGGTATTGAAGAGCTTCGATTTACTGGTCATCGAATCGATACCCGAATGTTTTTTATCACGAATCAGGTGTGGGATTCGAATCTTGACTACTTTTATTTTCGTGAATTGTTGTTTAGAAAATTCTTAATGGTGCTCTAAACTGTCGATTTTGGTTGTTAATTGCTGGAAAAGGTTTGGGAAATGCAACATATCCCAACCTCCTTCTATCATTTCAAAGGTTGGGGCTATTACGATGGTTGAAACGGCATTTTGGCTTTTTCTGAAGTGGTGTCGTGGCCACTAGGGTTTCCACACGGGCGTATACCAGTTCACACGGCCGTGTGCTTTTGAGAATTATGGTTTTTGGGTTGATTTGGGTACCACACTGCCTAGCCACATATGCATGTGGCCGATGTGGGGATTTTATTGCTTCTCACACGGCCGTGTCTCTCAGGCACATGGGCGTGTGATTTTAGGGATTAGGGTTTGAGTGATTCGATACCACATGGTCGTGTGACTAATTTGGGGATTAGGAATCCCACATGGGCATGTATGTTTTGGACACACGACTATCTCTGGTGGGCACACGGACATGTGAGACCCTCACACGGCCTTGTCAGCCCTGTAAGTGCGAATGGACAGAGAGTTACACGGCCTATTCCCATAGCCGTGTCTCTAGTCCACACGGGCGTGTGCTTCAGGCACACGGTCGTGTGCCTCTCTCTTCACAAGGGCGTGTGCCTCTATCACAGGGCCATGTGCCCCTCTTTACGTGAGCTTTTGATCTCCCACATAGCCTAGGCATTGCCACATGGCTAGAGAACATGGACTTGTGGTTTTAAGACACTTATATTAGTTCTGTGTGCATTTCTAACCTGAATATGTTTGTGTGTGTGCTCTGACTCTTAGCTAAGTTTAGTGAGGGTGTTCAAGACTCGATATCTGTGATGATTGCATGTGACGTATGATTTTGAATTTGGACTGTGGAGTGTGCTACATAACTATTATGGATGACTGTCTGTTAAAGTGTCTATGTTATGTGAGCTTGAATGCAATCATGCATTTGCATAAGGTATTTTAGGTTGGGTTGTGAAGAGAAGGAAGATTGTATCTGTTCTGATCTGGCAGTTTAACTGCAAATTTATGCGTACAGTAATTTATTGCACTGTACCGCTCATGCGCCAGCTTTGTTTCGGACTACTATCTGATCTGGTAGTTTAACTGCAACATGTCAGTACAGCGGATTACCACATTGCATTGTACCATACGTACGTCAGCTCTGCTGCATACCGTTATATGATCTGAAAGTTTAAACTGCAACTCGCCTGTACAGCGGTCTATTGCATTGCACAGTATAGCATCTACGCTAGCTCTGTTGCGTATTATTATCCGAGTGGATTAGTCCACATATGTGGTGTGTAGGGTTGGATGGGCCTTCCGAGGTCCTAATTGATGTGATTGGTTGGATGAGCTTTAACAGCTCTTATGAGGTGTGATCAGGGGACGGAGAGGTGTGTTGGCTGGATGGGTGGGTTATATTTTTTGACTGCATTTCATATGCATATTTTTGTGTGTACTGGGTGTAATAATATCTATCTATGTTCTGTTTGCCTGAGCAACCTGTGTATAAGTGTTCTGTGTACTTGGTGTGCTCTGTTTCAATTGTGTGCGGGGGTGTTAGGCTCTTGTTTGGTATATGTTTTTGCTCATGTCTGCAAGTTTGTTACACCACTGATTTAAGTTATGTGATTCTACTTTTAGTCTTGATTTGGACTCACACTAAGCTCGAGTAGCTCAACCCCTCTTAGTCTTTCCTTTGCAAGTACATTTTAGAATTTTGACACCGAACTCGGTATGCGGAGGTCTCAGACAGTCTTGAAGTAGAATAAATTTTCAGTTTGTATTTTCAGTTTCTAATTGATATTTTAGTTTTAAATTGTAAGATTTTATAAAATGTGGTACAAATCTCGTTTCAAGCTTTTAGTTTTACTCCGCTGATTTATAATATCTCAATTGTATTTTTTCTGTTTGTATTTTAAAAGACTAAATGTTTTGGTTTGACATGACAGTTGGTTTTGTAAAAATTACCTACAATACAGTTGGTTTTGTAAAAATTACCTACAATCACTTCGGTGATCAATGTGACATTCAGTATTCGGTCTAAACTTCTAGGCCGGGTCTGGGGGTGTTACATAACCTACTGCATATTCGTCAATACACAGTCTATATAAAGCATGAAATACCATTGAATAAAACATCAGAATAATTCCAACTTAAATTCTAAACATTAATAGAAATTAAAGGGTTTAGCAAAGTAATCCCAAGCCTTAATAGCTGGGTAAATCAAGTTCAAGTTTAATGCAATAACTAACATCATCTTTAACTACAGGAAATTAAAAGCAACATGTAATAGCACTTAAGCCCACTCCAAGCTCTTTAATGCAATGCTTTAAAATATCAATGCAATATCCTAAAATGCAACTAAAATCAATTAAGTACAAGCAATTAACTAAGCCTAAGGGCATGAAATATAACTCTTTTCAAGAGTTGTCACACCCCCAAACTTGAGTTATTGCTTGCCCTCAAGCAAAGTATTCATGAATGAGTGAATGCAAGAATTGCCATGGCCACATAACCACTTTTGTATTGCCAAACCATATAGAGAGCATTTTGTACTTTAGTTCTCAACAATCTTCTATGTCTAAAAAATTTTGTTCAAGTTTCATAAGTTTATTTAGCAAAGGCAGTGCAGAAAATATTGCCTTAAGAAGAAATATCCTACATACTCCTGTATTCAATTTGACTACAGCAAATATCTCCTAATTTACCTAGTTCATCTTTCATCTAAACTCATTTTGTCCCCCCTTTTAGAATAAAGGGTTCAGCTCGTCACACAGTTCTTTGACTCGACAATTATAATAGAGCATACACTGAATTGTTGGGTACTTAATCATGTCACGATTTGAATAGAACTCACTCATTAAGCTAAAGCTTTTGACATAGAAAATGGATGGAGTAGACAACTACCTCAATAGCTACTCAGCCTCTTACTACATTAAGTGCCCCTAAACTTGTTTTTCTTTATTACACACTCTTGCCTAAACTTTCCTTTTATAATCAACAACACAATGGAGCAAACAAAATGTTGCCGACCTATTTGGCAATTCTAAGCATTGGAATGTTTGATGGCATTTCTTTGATTTTTCTTAAAATTCATCGTTTTATTCATTATTGAGTATTACCATTGTAACACACCAAACCCGGTCAACACAACACGACCGAATCTGGCATGCTACGGAGTAAAGACCTTTTTAAACCAAAAGTTTGTCAGATAATTTTCTTTAAAAAAACTCTTTTATAGTATAAAAAGTTTAGAAATCCTTGTTTAAGATGATTTTGAAATCGTGTGATGGCTGCTTTAAAACTCATGCTTGAAAATCTACTTATTGTTGCAAGTTTTAGAAAACATACGATACTTGTTGAAAACCAAGTACGATGAGTATAATTGAGTTAAAACCGTTTGCTTTTGAAGTTGTTTGGAAATTTAAGCTTGAAAACATTCAAGTTACCTTTGTTATCATCTTATAAGTGGTGTTACCCGATGGCAATGTTTAAAAACCCGAAGGAGTTATAGTTTTGAAAACATTGCTTTTTACCGGTTAATTTAACAAGTTCATATATCCAACATATGTATAATATAATCAAACTAAAAGCAAATAATAAAAACCAAAATAATACTTAGCAAATTTTATTACAAAACCCAAAACCAAATTTAAAGAAAATTAATAAAATCGAGATAGTAGTTTAAAGTCAAAACCAAACTAAGATGCATGGCCACCTCGAGTCCTCCTCGGATCCATATCCGTGATCTTTGCCTCATCCGCAAAATATAAGGGAGGGGTGAGTCACCGAGACTCAAAGTATAAATCCCCAACCCGATAGTTCAAGCACTTACACGATCAACAAAGAAACATGCAAATCATGCAACCCATAACCTAACCATCCAGCCTCCTTTATCTACCCGTGTGGTCAAAACCACCGTGGTCAAAACCACCGTGACCAAGTCAAAATATATCGCTGTGGTCAAAACCATCGTGACCGTAGTCACAAATCAAGTGATGGGGCCAACCCATCGTGTGGTCAAAACCACCGATGACAATCCGTAATAATCATGTGGGGCCAACCCATCGTGGTACCAAACCACCGGACGAGTCATAATATCCATTTGCGGTCAAAACCATCGATGACCGTAGTCACAAATATCATAAGTGTGGTCAAAACCATCGGTGGTCAAAACCATCGACTAGTCACAAATAATAATAGTGTGGTCAAAACCACCGTGACGACCAAATAAATCATTCCCTCCTCTCATCAATCCCATCATTATGTCCACATCATACGTGTCATAATATCATGTAACAACGCATAGCATAGCATATAACAATATCATGATGATGTATATCAAAAATCACATAACAGTGGACTTACCCGAAATCCAAGCTCATACCCACAAGGCATAATCACCGATTTCATTGGCTATAACAGTAACATAATAGGCATATTATGCTAATAAAGTGTGTAAGCGTTACACATCTGGCTATTTGTAAATCTAAGCGAATCCTGAAACTATGCAAACTAACGAGATCCCGAACGTTGCTCCCTCCTACACTCGGCCAACATTAGTTAGTAACCCAAAAGCCCATTCGGCTCTATTAGAAATCCCGAAGGATGTGTCGCCCAAATATAGCACTCACCTTAAAGCCAATTTGGTTTCCAACCAAATCCCGAAACTACACAATGAACCCCCTTGAAATCGGCCACACATTGATGCACATAAACGATTAGCCTTCGACTTTTGAACGATTAAGAGATGGATCTTGAAATGTTAAAACCTTACCTAGATCGACCATCAAATCCCGGAGATTCACTGTATTCGACTATACTCCTCCCTGCAATCAATTTTAACACAACACTTAGAATCCATAGGCCATTCGGCCATAACATAAATCCCAAAACCACATGATTTAGTCGCCCCCTTACCTTAATGACTGATTCGGCTTCTATACACCAAAGGTCGGCACCCTTTATTGGTGTTAGGGGTTTCGGCTACTACATGGAACAAGAATAAATTAAGGTTTTGATTACTAACGATTGAAGGAGTATAAAAAGGAAGGCAAAAGAGATTTGACATTACCCAAATCGATCAAGAAGAAAAGATGAAGAAATCACTCACCAGAGATTCAAAGAAAGAGAACCAAAGAAGAGATGAATGCTCAGACTTGAGATGATGAAAAGAAAACGCAAGAAGAGAGAGGTTTATGAGCAAAGTATTCGGCCAAGAGGAGAACAACAAGGTTTCGGCTTAAGTGATGGTTTGATTCGGGAAAGATGGTGAAGAGAAGAAAAGTGGAAGGAGATAGATTCGGCAATGGGTTTGAGAGAAGAGAAAGAACGGAATAGAAAGAAAAATGGAAGAGAAGATGTGAGGGTAGGTTTCGGCTTTAAACAAAATAGGAAAAGAGAAGACCCTCTCCTCACTAGCCGAAATACCCCCTTAACCCACCATAGACATTTGGCCACCACCTAAAGGCTCCCCAAACCGACTACACTTCCTCCCCCCTAGAGTTCAAATTCGGCCAACCTCTCCAAAGCTCTCCCATCCACTCATTCAAATAAATTTGAATGAGTCAACCACCAAAATTTTCTCTCTTCCATCCATTTCAAATTGGTTGACTCAATCCTCATCTATCCATGAGAGTCCATCTGAGCACACCTCTGCTTGCCTGTGGCATCAAAAATAAATGAGCAGAAAAGGATTTCTGCAGCTCGAACCAAGGTCCTCCTTGCTCCTTGTGGCATTACCTTCCTTGTGACTTAAGTGGCGCCTTCTTGCCACTTTACCAAGGCACTTATTGTGTCTAAAACCTCAAATTAATTCTTTTAACCGCTATTTCCCCTAGCTCCTTTCTCTTAAGTGCTAAATAAAAATTTTGGCCTTGACCCAGGACTAACCCGAGGTCATGCCTAGACCTCAAAACATGTCAAACAAACACAGCTGACACAACATCACATGCAAACACACTCAAAATACAGAGACCCCGTTTTAAGGATGTTACAGTTCTACCCCCCTTAAAAATAATTTTGACCTCAAAACTACCTGGTCAGAAGAGTTGATGGTATTGCTGCCGTATCACATCCTCTGGTTCCCACGTGGCCTCCCCCGTACCATGGTTCCGCCATAGCAATTTCACCCAGGGAACTAACTTCCTACGCAAGACCTTGACATCCCGATCCAAAATCTGTACTGGTTCCTCTTCGAAAGACAAGTTTGAGCTCACCTCAATCTCTGCAACTGACACAATGTGTGACGGATCTGATCGATAGCGCCTAAGCATCGAAACATGAAAGACGTCGTGAATCTGACTTAACTCTGCTGGCAACTCGAGTTGATAAGCTACCGGTCCTACTCGCCTCAACACCGTGTGTGGCCGGATAAACCTAGGGCTTAGCTTCCCTTTTCGCCCAAATCTTAGCACTTTCTTCCATGGCGATACCTTCAAAAAAACCTTATCACCCACTGCATACTCTATGTCCCTGCGCTTAAGATCGGCATAAGACTTCTGCCTGTCCGACTCTTCCTTAAGACGAGCCCGAATCACCTTAACCTTATCCTCGGTTTCTGCCACCAACTCCAAACCCAATATCTGTCGTTCACCCAATTCTGTCCAGCACGTTGGAGTACGACATTTCCATCCGTACAGTGCCTCATATGGTGCCATCTGAATACTTGCTTGATAACTATTGTTATAAGTGAACTCTGCCAATGGTAGATACTCCCCCCAACTACCACTGAAATCCAGAACACAGCCCCTTAGCATATCCTCTAAAATCTGAATTACTCTTTCAGACTGTCCAATAGATTGCGGGTGAAAAGCTGTGCTGAAATCCAACCTCGTTCCTAAAACCCGATGCAAAGCTCTCCAGAACCTCCACGTGAACTCGGATCCCTATCCGAGATAATTGACACTGGCACACCATGCAACCTTACTATCTCGGCCACATACAACTTAGCTAACTTCTGAAGTGGATAATCAACCCTCACTGGTATGAAATGAGCTGATTTAGTCAAAAGGTCCACAATCACCCAGACTGAGTCCTTCTTGCTAGGCGTAAGGGGTAGCCCACTGACAAAGTCCATGGTAATCCTTTCCCACTTCCACTGAGGAATCTTCACCTATCAAGTAAACTCGACGGCAAATTGATGTTCAGCTTTGACCTGCTGACACGTCAGACACTTAACCACAAACTCAGTCACTTCTCGTTTCAGCCCTGGCCACTAGAACTACTCTTGTAAATCCTGGTACATCTTGCTACCTCCAGGATGCATAACATATGGGCTGCTATGTGCATCCTGAAGAATCCTTTGCCTCAACTCGACCTCCTTCGGCATACAAGCTCTCCCTTGAAAACATAACACTCCATCGTGAGTCAAGCTGTAACCTTCCAACCCATTACTCTGTACTTGCAACCTCCGAGCATTCAAACCCTCATCCACTAACTGTTTCTCTTTAATCTGCTCTACCCAAGTCGGCTTTACTTGCAATTTTGCCAACAAGCTCCCATTGTCATACAGACTAAGGTGAGCAAACATCGCTCGCAAGTCTGCTACCACCTTACGGCTCAACGCATCAGCCACTACGTTAGCCTTACCCGGATGGTACTCAATCGAGCAGTCGTAGTCCTTTAACAACTCGATCCACCTTTGCTATCTCAAATTTAAATCCTTCTACGTCATAAGATACTTCAGACTCTTGTGGTTCGTATAGACTATCGACTTCTCTCCGTATAAATAGTGTCTCTATATTTTCAGGGCGAACACCACTGCAGCCAACTCCAGATCATGTGTCAGATAGTTAACCTCATGCGGTCTCAATTGTCGAGACGCATACGCCACCACTTTCCCTTTCTGCATCAGCACACATCCCAAGCCAGTATGTGATGCATCACAGTAGACCGTGAATACCTTTCCTACCTCAGGCTGTACCAGAACCGGAGCTTCCGTCAGAATCTTCCTCAACTTGTCAAAACTTTCCTGTTGTTTCTCCAACCACACAAATGAAACTCCTTTCCTTAATAACTTGGTCAATGGCGCCGCGATCAAAGAAAATCCTTCCACAAATCTCCAGTAATACCCTGCCAGACCTAGAAAACTCTGAATTTCTACAACTGACCTAGGCGGTTTCCAGTCCAACACTGCCTCAATCTTGCGAGGGTCCACTCTAATTCCTTCAGCGGACACTACGTGACCTAAGAAAGTCACTTCTAAGTTTTAATCAGACTTCATCAATTTGGCAAATAACTGCTTCTCCCTCAGAATTTGCAAAACTACCCGCAAGTGCGTGTCATGGTCCTCTTCAGTCCTTGAGTATACCAATATGCCGTCTATAAATACTACGACAAATTGGTCCAAGTACTGCTGAAATACCCGATTTATCAAGTCCATGAATGCTGTCGGTGTATTGGTTAACCAGAACGGCATCACCAGAGACTCGTAATGCCCATACCGAGTATGGAATGCCGTCTTATGAACATCAGCCCCCTTCATTTTGAGTTAATGGTATCTATCTTCGAGAAAACTGATGCACCCTTAAGTTGATCAAACAAGTCGTCAATCCTGGGCAACAGATACTTGTTTTTGATCGTCAACTTATTCAGCTGGCGGTAGTCTATACACATCCGCATTGTGCCGTCTTTTTTCTTAACAAATAGCACAGGTGCTCCCTAAGGAGATATACTTGGTTGAATGAAACCTCGGTCCAACAACTCCTGGATTTGGGCCTTTAACTCCACCAATTCCTTTGGCGCCATTCGATACGGGGCTATAGACACTGGCGCAGTTTTGGGTAATAGGTCTATACTGAATTCTACTTCCCGATCCAGAGGTAGACCCGGAAGTTCTTCTGAGAATACATCCACAAATTCCCCTACAATTCGGACACTCTACACAGCTGCATCCTTGGCTCCCAAAGCACAAACATGCACCATGAATGCCTTACAACCCTTTCTTACCATTTTTTTCGCCTTCAGTGCAGACACCACATTAGATAAGTAATCCCTTCTATTACCTATCATCACCACCTCCCTACCTTCCATCGTCCTCAATACCATGCGCTTGGCCGCGTAATCCAAACTGGCCTGGTACTTCACCAGCAATCCATCCCGAGAATCAGATCGAACTCTCTAAACGACAGTTCCATCAAATCAGCCAGAAACACGACCCTTTGAAGTTCTAGCGGTACATCCCTATATAGTTTACTTACTTCTACAGAGTGACCTAAAGGGCTTATCACAGTCATCTTCCTAGAAGTAATCTCAAAGTTTAAGTTCATAGCTTCCACTATGCTACTGGCTACATATGAGTGCGTCAAACCCACATCTATCAAAGATTATAAGGTAGTCCAAAGATTAAGAACGTATCGGTTATGACGCCCAGTGCGCCACCTCCTCTCGACGCCTCATTGCAGAGACTAATCCAGTTGCCTCGCCTGCATGCACCACCTACACCTCTGCCTGGTGCTCCATTGCCTCTACCAAAGCCATTACCTCCCTAGCAGCACCACGACCCCTCTGTGGCTGCTGACCATCCCTCCTGTTCTGATACGATTCTGATCCCCAGACTGCAACCTAGCTGACCTCTGTGGACAATCCCTCACTCGGTGCCCCATCGATCCACACTCAAAGCATCCCCTATTTCTAGTCCAACATTCTCTCGTGTGAGACTTTCCACATCGAGCACATCGTGGTGGCCACTGAGTATCAGCAGTAGTAGGCCTAGCAGCTTGATTCGGCCCACTATATCTACCCCATTTCTACTGATTCTCGGTAGACCCAGATGATCTGAAATTCCTCTTATTCCAGCCCTTGTCCTGATTCTATCTTACTGACTGTTTCACTTTCTCCGCAATTTTGGCTTTTTCCACTAAGATCGTAAACTCTCTCTCCTGCTGTGGAGCAATCAGCAACCTCAGATCATCCCTTAATCCGTCCTCGAATCTAACACATTGCTCATGCTCCACAGCTATGATGCCCCGAGCATATCGGCTCAACCTTAAAAATTTTGCCTCGTACTCCGATACGGACTTACTCCCTTGAACCAGCCTCAGAAACGCCTTCCTCTGCGCATCAATATAAATGGTCCCAACATACTTCTTCTGATAAGCTACCTTGAAATAATCCCAAGTGAGATCATCCACTGCAGCACCATCCTGAACCATGAGCCACCACTGGTATGACTCATCTCGGAGAAGCGACACTACTCCCTTTAGTTTCTCCTCACCGCCGATCCAAATCGCCTATGATTCGCTCACACCTCCAACCAATACTCACCAGATTGGGTGCCACACCAGATACACCTCGTAATACCTCACTTATTGGTTCGGAGTCGCCACCACGGATTTCGAGCTCCGCACCTCCACCTACTCCAACACTCTCTCCAAAGACTCGCAACATCGTCATGAGCATCGCATCTTCTCCCGCTTGATCTTGATACTCTACACCAGCAACTGGTGGTGGTGGTATCTCATTCTCGGGCCCTTGACCAAACCTAACGGGTTCCGATACAGTCATTCCACCTCTACTACGTCCTCGTACATTACAACCACGTCCCCTAGTACTCATGTCTATAATCGCGATTTATCTGCTTAAAGAAATTTTTATGAATTAGCTTTTGTTCCACTGATTACCCACAAGTAAGTTTTATGTAAAGAAATTTGGTAGTGGTTCTTTCGATCATCACAAAGTTTTCATTTCAATTTCCTACCCTAATACAGTGAATCACATTTACTCATCAACAACCTCCTCCACCCATACTCCACATGTAGGGGTATTCTCATCATTTCACTACTCGATGGTATTTTTGTAATTTAACCTATCGAGGTATTTTAGTAATAAATCAGGGTTAATTTAGAAACCTTTACAAATCGTAGGTATTTCAAAAATTCCAAAAATCGGGGCTATTTTTGTAATTTCATAAACCAGGGGTGTTTTTGTAATTTTCCCCAAAATATGGTTCCAGGTGATTCTACAAAATAAGGGTATTTTGAAAATTTTCAATTTGGGGGTACTTCGGTAATTTCCATACTGAGGGTATTTTGGTAATTTTACAAGTCAGGGGTAATCTGGTCATTTTTCAAATTAGGGGTATTTTGGTCATTTCCAAATTAAGGGTATTGTGGTCATTTTCAAATCAAGGGTATTTTGGTTATTTTCAAATCAAGGTTTAATTTTAGGGTTGTACAAAACAAGGTGACTGATCCCTTTCGGGTTTTAATTATTAAATTTAGCCTGTGATTAAGTCCTCTTTGTTAGGGTGAACCGTCACTACGCACCAGGTAGGATTCGAGTGAGGAGGAGGTGAGTCACTAGGACTGCTTAAATACCAAGCTCCCCCTGAATCCAATCCTAGACATGCGCACAACGGTTGCCACACCCTTAACTTAGCAACGTACTCACAGGTTTGTTTAGTGGATCTTTAAGTCTTATGTAATTTGTGTCGGAGTGAGCTATTCCTAGGGCTCAATAACTCCTAATCTACTAATCTACGGTCCCGAAATACCCATTTCCCCCACATATAATTCACACAATGGTTAGGGATACTTACCTGGGCGGATTGGTGCTGGAGACTCGGTGCCATGCTGTTCAAACCATGTACCTTTTCCACAAAACTTTTCAAAACCCTACTTTAAGCATTTTGGGCCTCGAGCCCACAGTCGAGCCTTTGAACCTGACTCTGATACCAAAATTGTAACACCCTAAACCCGGTCAACACACCACGATCGAATCTGGCATGCTACGAAGTAAAGACCTTTTTAAACCAAAAGTTTGTCGGATAATTTTCTTTAAAAAACTTTTTGATAGTATGAAAAGTTTAGAAATCCTTGTTTAAGATGATTTTGAAATCGTGTGATGGCTGCTTTAAAACTCATGCTTGAAAATCTATTTATTGTTGCAAGTTTTAGAAAACATACGATACTTGTTGAAAACCGAGTACGATGAGTATAATCGAGTTAAAACCGTTTTCTTTTGAAGTTGTTTGGAAATTTAAGCTTGAAAACATTCAAGTTACCTTTGTTATCATCTTATAAGTGGTGTTACCCCATGGCAACGTTTAAAAACCCGAAGGAGTTATAGTTTTGAAAACATTGCTTTTTACCGATTAATTTAACAAGTTCATATATCCAACATATGTATAATATAATCAAACTAAAAGCAAATAATAAAAACCCAAAATAATACTTAGTGGCCTTATTACAAAAGCCAAAACCAAATTTAAAGAAAATTAATAAAATTGAGATAGTAGTTTAAAGTTAAAACCAAACTAAGATGCATGGCCACCTCGAGTCCTCCTCGGCTCCATATCTGCGATCTTTGCCTCATCTACAAAATATAAGGGAAGGGGTGAGTCACCGAGACTCAGTGTATAAATCCCCAACTCGATAGTTCAAGCACTTACACAGATCAATAGTAAACATGCAAATCAGGCAACCCATAACCTAACCATCCAGTCTCCTTTATCTACCCCGTGTGGTCAAAACCACTGGTGACCGAAGTCACAAATATATCGGTGTGGTCAAAACCACTGGTGACCGTAGTCACAAATCAAGTGATGGGGCCAACCCATCGTGTGGTCAAAACCACTGATGACAATCCCGTAATAATCATGTGGGGCCAACCCACTGTGGTACCAAACCACTGGGATGAGTCACAATATCCATTTGTGGTCAAAACCACAGATGACCGTAGTCACAAATATCATAAGTGTGGTCAAAACCACTGGTGGTCAAAACCACTGGGACTAGTCACAAATAATAATAATAGTGTGGTCAAAACCACTGGTGACAGTCCAAATAAATCATTCCCTCTCCTCTCATCAATCCCATCATCATGTCCATATCGTACGTGTCATAATATCATGTAACAACGCATAGCATAACATATAACAATATCATGATGATGTATATCAAAAATCACATAACAGAGGACTTACCCGGAATCCAAGCTCATACCCACAAGGCATAATCACCGATTTCATTGGCTATAACAGTAACATAATAGGCATATTATGCTAATAAAGTGTGTAAGCGTTACACACCTGGCTATTTGTAAATCTAAGCGAATCTTGAAACTACGCAAACTAGCGAGATCCCAAACGTTGCTCCCTCCTACAATCGGCCAACATTAGTTGGTAACCCAAAAGCCCATTCGGATCTATTAGAAATCCCGAAGGATGTGTCGCCCAAATATAGCACTCACCTTAAAGCCGATTTGGTTTCCAACCAAATCTCGAAACTACACAATGAACCCCCCTTGCAATCGGCCACACACTAATGCAAATAAACAATTAGCCTTCAGCTTTTGAATGATTAAGAGACAGATCTTGAAATGTTAAAACCTTACCTAGATAAACCACCAAATCTCGGAGATTCACTGTATTCGGCTATGCTCCTCCCTGCAATTGGTTTTAACACAACACTTAGAATCCATAGGCCATTCGACCATAACATAAATCCCAAAACCACATAAGTTAGTTGCCCCCTTACCTTAATGACTGATTCGGCTTCTATACACCAAAGGTCGGCACCCTTTATTGGTGTTAAGGGTTTCGGCTACCACATAGAACAAGAATAAATTAAGGTTTTGATTACTAGCGATTTAAGTAGTATAAAAAGGAAGGCAAAAGAGATTCGACATTACCCAAATCGATCAAGAAGAAAAGATGAATAAATCACTCATCAGGAGATTCGGCAAAGAGAACCAAAGAAGAGATGAATGTCGGCACTTGAGATGATGAAAAGAAAATGCAAGAAGAGAGAGGTTTATGAGCAAAGTATTCAGCCAAGAGGAGAACAACAAGGTTTCGGGTTAAGTGATGGTTTGATTCAGGAAAGATGGTAAAGAGAAGAAAAGTGGAAGGAGATAGATTCGGTAATGGGTTTGAGAGAAGAGAAAGAATAGAATAGAAAGAAAAATGGAGGAGAAGATGTGAGGGTAGGTTTCGACTTTGAACAAAATAGGAAAAGAGAAGACCCTCTCCTCACTAGCCGAAATACCCTCCCTTAACCCACCATAGACATTCGGCCACCACCTAAAGGCTCCCCATACCGACTACACTTCCTCCCCCTAGAGTTCAAATTCGGCCAACCTCTCCAAAGCTCTCCCATCCACTCATTCAAATAAATTTGAATGAGTCAACCACCAAATTTTTCTCCCTTCCATCCATTTCAAATTGGTTGACTCAATCCTCATCTATCCATGAGAGTCCCATCTGAGCACACCTCTACTTGCCTGTGGCATCAAAAATAAATGAGCAGAAAGGGATTTCTGCAGCTCGAACCAAGGTCCTCCTTGCTCCTTGTGGCGTTACCTCCCTTGTGACTTAAGTGGCGCCTCCTTGCCACTTTACCAAGGCACTTATTGTATCTAAAACCTCAAATTAATTCTTTTAACCCCTATTTCCCCTACCTCCTTTCTCTTAAGTGCTAAACAAAAATTTTGGCCATGACCCAGGACTAACCCGAGGTCATGCCTAGACCCCAAAACATGCCAAACAAACATAGCTAACACCACATCACATGCAAACACACTCAAAATGCAGAGACCCCGTTTTAAGGATGTTACAGCCATTTTACTGAGCTTATCTACAAAAATCTCTAAGTTTATTAAAAGAACTTACTATAGACCAATTGTAATTGAAGTTAGGACATTTCATCTTTAAGGATCAATTCTTAGGCAAACTATCCTAAGCTAAATTCACCTAATCCACTGTCATATTTTTCTAAATTTATTGAAGAATTAATCACCTTATCGAACATCATGAAAAAATTACACTCATAATAGTCTAAAAAATCATTGGCAATTACGTGTCATGGCAAAATGAACATGCTCAACTAAATATCTAATGCATCTTAAATGCTCAACACATCCCCACACCTAAAGGATGCGTTGTCCTCAATGTATGCACAGGCATGAATCATGAATGCAAGAATATATTTACACCTAGAATGTCATTGGAAAAATATGGATGTTTTGATGCAATAAAATAAAGGGGAAAAGAACTCCTCTGGCTTGGAGTTGAATTATCATTGCTTCAATTTCGACAAGTGGACTTACGTGACGAATGCTTATAACGCATTTCTATTTTTAGTGATTCAAATGGCATGTCCTCCTTTTCATTGTCGAACTTAGTGATCTCATCAATGAGACGATTGATTTCACGGTGTTGTTTAGTTATTGGTTCAGTAGATGTAGTTAGGACAACTATAGTACTATCCTTTTGTGGTGCCAGTATAGGGTTTGCTTATTGAGTCCCGTCGTCATCGGTCTCTGTGTGGACTAATTCAGTCTTTTTTGTGTCTTCGTCAGGGGATTTGGTTTCTTTCTCTTCAGCAGTAGGGTTCGTGGTTCCAAGCTCTACGTCCGGCATCCCTTCTTCAAAAGATGCTTGCAGCTCCTTAGTAAATTCAAGGAATACATGCATAGGCTTGGTGAAGTTCTTTTGAAGGGACCTCTTCATGGTAGCATCTCTCTTCTTCACATAGGCCCAGAAAATGACCATTCGTTCTTGTGCCTTTTCTAAGTCTGCATCAATTTGAAGTTACTAAGTCTCGAAAAGCTTGAGCTTCTTCTACAACCTCTCAAATGAGTTGACCACTTGCTACTCAAATAGGCAGGTAGAAGTAGAAATGGTTGCAATGGAAAACATTGGTGTAGAGGATGTAGAAGCTGAGCCAAGTGGTTGTTGTTGCAGCAAGGCCTCTCTAAAAATCTTGGCTACTATAATCTTTATGATTGCCCATTTATTTGGGGTAATATCCTTGTTGGGCTGGACTTGGACATTGATGTGCTGGCAAAATATAGTGATTAGGGATGGAAAGTTGAGACTCCCTGCATTTTTTTTGCTCACATCAGTGGACTTCATTGAAGATGATTTTTCCCACATTAATCCTTTCTACTCATCATGATAGAGTGGGGCAACAACATCTACTCCTTTAAGACAGTAGAGTTATGAGTAGAAGGGATTAACTGTGTCTTTAAGAAATGATACAAAACTTTGTAACTAGGCTTTAATGATACCCTTACAAATGTGTAACAGTCTTACCTAGATACTGTCCATTGAGTTCCTTCAACACATAGGTCTTGAAGACCTGATTCAACCCATCAGAAGTGACGATTGTAGTGAATTGAGAATCCTCGTCTTATACATCTGAGAGCCCATATTAAGCGTTGATACTATCCACATCAAACAACACTAACGCTCCTCGAACATATATGAAAGTGTTATTGGGTAAAGTGATGTGAGTGTAAAACTCACGAGCAAGCTTAGTCAAAACATCTTTAGGATACAAGCAAAAGATTTACCAACCATGTTTTTCGACCACAAAAGAGATGGAAGCGTCATACCCCATAAAAGGTTCATCTTTGAAAAGAAAACCTTTTTCAAGGTAAAATGGCCTATTGGATATATTGCTTTTATATTTCTCTTATGTCGCAGCATGAAGAACGTTCTTGGCGGCATAGCAACTGTCTGGGTTTAAATCATCTAGCTATCATTAAGGTGTAGGGAAAACGTAGATTTAGAAGAGAAAAAGGAAAAAAAAAATTAGTTGCTGCAGAGGCATAAGTATCTTTGAGAGATAAAAGAGTTAGGGTAACTGTGAGGAAAAAAAATGAGGGGATTAGGGCAAAGGTAGAGGTAACGACAGCAATGTAAGTGGTAATTGAGGGTGTGACGTAGGTGATTAGATGGGCGGTAATTATGGCCTAACATGGGTAATTGGATATTTGGAATTGAAGGGAAATAGAAAATTTGATGCTACATGGGTGGGAAAATTTTTTGTTGGGCCAAATTGTTGCATTTGGGGCCCAACCTCTCAACTGCCGTCAATGAAATAGAAATACATGCACTACAAAATAAACAAAAATTATTAAACAAGTTAAATGAAAAAACTAGGAGAAACTTAAAAATAGCAAAAACAAATTGAAAATTTTATCAAGATGCTTAGGTTAAATATCACGGAGGTCAATGGATTGTTTGTCTCGATCCACATAAACACCCCAGTAGCACTTTAAACGTTAATCATTAACCTTAAAAATTATCTCGGTCTTACTATCTTTGACATAAACAGCTCAATGAGGAAATACTTGTGCTACTTCAAAGGGACCTAACCAACGAGATTTTAATTTGCTAGGGAACAATTTGAGCTTAGAGTTGAGCAACAACACCTGTTGTACTGGTTCAAATTGTCGTGGCATAATCCTCTTATCATGCCAGCGCTTGGTCTTCTTCTTGTACAATTTATCATTTTCATATGATTGTGCCCAAAATTCCTCCATGTTGTTCAGCTCTAACAACCTTTTATGTAAAGTAGCAATCCAATCCATATTCAGCTTTTTAGTGGCCAAAAATGCCTTGTGCTCCAATTCAACAGGTAGTTGACATGGCTTTCCATAGACAAGCTTAAAAGGTGGCATCCCCAATGGTGTTTTAAATGCAGTACAATAAGCCCACAAAGTTTCATCCGGTCTAGAGGACTAGTCCTTTCGAGTTGGGTTCACCACTTTTTCTAGAATCTGTTTAATTTCTTTGTTAGAAATCTTAGCTTTTCCATTTGTTTGGGGGTGATATGTCGTGGCAATCTTATGTTTCACCCAATATTTGTGCAAGGTATTAGCCACTAGCTTGCAATCAAAATGAGATCCTTCATCACTGATAATGGCTCATGGTGTTCCAAACCTTGTGAAGATGTTCTTGTACAAGAACTTTATCACTAACTTTGCATCATTAGTAGGGAGAGTAACAACTTCGACCCACTTAGAGACAAAATCCACTGCCACGAGTATGTATAGGTTGCCCAGTGAGGGTGGAAATGGACCTATAAAGTCTATTCCCAGACATCAAACAACTCAATCTCTAAGATATTTTGCAGTAACATTTCATATCTCCTAGATAGATTGCCTGCCATCTAAAAAGGATCACATGACTTATAAAATTCATGGGTATCCTTGAATAGATTTGGCCAATAGAAACTAGATTGGAGTAGCTTGGTAGCAGTTCTCATTCCTCCAAAGTGTCCTCCGCAAGGAGATGAATAACAATGTTGCAGTATGTTATATATTTTTTCATCAGGGACACACTTCCTAATTATCTAATTAGAAAAATGCTTGAATAGAAAGGGTTCATCCTATTAATAATGCCTAGCATCATGAAGGAATTTTCATCTTCTTTGGCTGTTGATATCAGATGGCACCAAACCAATTACTAGGAAGTTCACTATATCGACATACCAAGGTAATGCCATGGCAGCTAACAGTTGCTCATCTGGGAAGTCTTCCTTAATAATTTTGACATTGTCATCTTCATTTCCAGCTTCTAACCTTAACAAGAGATCAGCCACTTGATTTTCAATCCCTTTTGTATCTCAATTTTCTAAATAAAACTCCTGAAGCAAGATTATCCACCGAATCAATCACTGCTTGGCATCTTTCTTGGTTACAAAATACTTAATAGCAGAGTGGTCTATGTAGACAATGACCTTGGTACCAACTAAATAAGATCAAAATTTGTCGAATGCGAATACTACAGCCAATAACTCCTTTTTAGTGGTGGTGTAGTTAAGTTGTGTATACGTCAGGGTCTTGCTTACTTAATACATTGCATGAAATAACTTTTCTTTCCTTTGCCCTAACACTGCTCCCACAGCATAATCACTGGCATCACATATGAGTTCGAAAGGTAATGTCCATTCCGGAGCTATTATAATTGGTGCTGCTACCAGTCGTTTCTTCAATTCCTCAAAATCTATCAAACAAGGTTCATTAAAATTTAAAGGTTTATTTTTCTCCAGCAAGGTGCACAAGGGTTTAGATATCTTCGAAAAATCCTTAATGAATCTTCTATAAAAACCCACATGGCCTAAGAAACTCTTAATACCCTTGACACTAGTAGGAGGCAACAACTTTTCTATGACATCAATTTTTGATTTGTCAACTTCAATCTCTTAGTGCAATACTTTATGCTCCAGAACAATGCCTTTACGAACCATGAATGTCATTTTTACCAATTCAAGACAAGATTTGTTTCTTCACAGTGACAAAGAACTAATTTTTGAATTTTCAAACAACCCTAAATGTTATTGCCAAAGATAGAGAAATCATCCATAAAGACTTCGAGAAAGTTTTCCACCACGTCAAAGAATATTGCCATCATACAACTCTGAAATGTTTTCGAGGCATTACATAACCCGAATGACATTCATCTAAATGTAAAAGTACCATATGGACAAGTGAAAGTTGTCTTCTCTTGGTCACTAGGAGCTATAGCAATCTGATTATACCCTGAATATTCATCCAAGAAATAGTAAAATGCTTTTCCAGCTAATTTGTCTGACATTTGATCAATAAACGGTAAGGGAAAGTGGTCCTTCCTAGTTGCCTTATTGAGCTTGTGATAATCCATGCACACTGTCCATCTCGTGACTGTGACACTTACTTTCTTAGGCACACATTGTACAGGGCTCACCCAAGAACTGTTAAAGATATGATAGGAAATACAAGCATTGAGCCACTTAATAGTCTTCTTCTTAAAAACTTCCTTCACTATGGGATTCAACCTTCTCTATTGTTCAATAGAGTTGCCATGGAAATCTTCCAATAAAATATTATGCATGCATAAAGCAGGTGTGATTTCCCTAATGTTGACAATTGTCCATCCTACTGCCTTCTTAGATCGTCAGAGAACTTCCAACAACCTGGCCTCTTGATGGGGTGTCAACTTGTAGAAATAACTACTGACAAGGTGTTGTTGTCTCCCAAGTAAGCATATTGTAAATGCAATGACAAAGGTTTCAATTCTAGTGTAAGAGGTTCCTCTAAAGATGGTTTAAGAGGACTGAAAGTGCGAGCCGATAAATCCAAGGACTCAAACTTTCTCTCTGGTCTATCCACTATCAACTTTGCCTCCATGAGTTCGCTGAATTCTTCAAAAGTCTCTATTTCATTTAGCTCAGGTGAATCTGTATCACTATCAAAATTGTTGTGGCAAAATTTTGCAAACTCTTCTTCCACTACTATTTCTATCAAACTAATGGTGTGGCACTCTTCATTCCCATAAGCACATTTCAGGGTTATCGAATACATTGAAGGTGATATGTTCATCATTCATCCTCATGGCCAGTTCACCTTTTTACACTTCAACCAAAGTTCTGCTTGTAGCATAATCAGCACATCTTTATCAGCTTCACATTCTAAAATAATGAAATTGATAAGAAAAATAAACTTATCTACTCTTATCAGCATGTCTTCAATTTTACCTTTCGTATGTGCCTAGGATTGAATAGCTAGCTGCAACGTGACCGTAGTTGGTCTTGCTTTTCCTATTCCCAACTTCGTAAGGATAGACATAGGCATTAAATTGACACTCGCTCCTAAATCACAAAATGTCTTACCAACATAATGATTTCCAATTGAATATGGGATAGTAAAACTCTTTGGATCCTTCAACTTTGGAGGCAATTTATTCTTCAACATCGTCGTGCACCCCTCAGTGAACGCAATAGTTTCATATTCTCTCAATCTTCTCTTCTTTGACCGTATATCTTTCATGAATTTCACATAATTGGGCATTTACTCTAAATATTCTACCAATAGTATGTTGATGTGGAGTTGTTTCAGGACATTTAGAAATCTTTTGATCTGGACATCTTGTTTATAGTTATGAAATCATTGAAGAAAAGGTGGAGGTGACCATCCTTCAAGTTACTGATATTTTTTTTGTTGTAACATTTTTATTGGCAACACGATATGATTCTACTGCAACAGTCTTCTGTTTAGCCTTTTCAGTTGTAGTGTGTCATTTAGATTGTTCTAAATTCTTTTTATAGATGAGACTTAATTTGTCCTCTTTTGTAGTTGTATCTTTAAAAATTTCATTCAACTAAGTCCCACTTCTGAGAGTGATTGCCTTACAATGCTCTTTCGATTGTGATATCGAATTCTTAGTATCACTTGCCAAAGTTCCTTGTCGTCTTGAATTTAAAGCATTTGCGATCTGCCCCACTTGATTCTCAAGAGCTCGAAGGGATGTAGCTTGACTCTATATCACGACATCATTCTTGGCCATATATTCTTTCAGCAAGGATTCAATATATGATGATGAAGCTGATGCCTGACCATGTTAGACATTTTGCTGCAGCATGGGTTGATTATAACCAAGCGATGCCTTTTTAGCATTCTGTCTAACAGTATTGTTTGAATTCCCAGCACCTTGATTATTCCAACAAAATTTTGGATGTTGCTTTCACCCTGGATTCTAGGTGTTAGAATATGGATTTTTATTTCTGTTGAAATTAATCATGTAGTACATAGATGCTGGTTTTGATGGGCATTCATCAAACACATGGTCTTCACAACAATAAACACAAGATAGCTCGGCTGATTTAATCTCCTAGATTGTAGTTGGTCTCTTCATTGTCTTGATCATATTAGCTAAAAAGGATACATGGGCTATCAATGAAGTGATTGCATCAAGCTTAATGGTGCCAGCAGCTCTCTTGCCAGTCCCAGCTCGCGTGGTAGGATATTGATAACTATTGTTAGCAATCTGCTCCAAAATCTCATATGCTTCATTATAGGATTTATCCAAAAAATTACCATTGGAAGAGGCATCGACTACCATCCTTGTATGCTCATTCAGCCCATTATAAAACATCTCCATCTGAGTCAAGTGCTGGAAACCAAGCATGGGACATTTTCTAAGTAATTCCTTAAATCTTTCCCAGGCTTCGCAAGCCGAAAAGATGTGATGTTATTTCTAAGCTTAGCATTCATGTTTGGTAGATTATATAGTACTAAAAACCTCTAGCACAAGTCATTCTATGATGCCACTGTTCCCGACGAAAAAGCATTAAGCCATGTTCTTGCACAATCTCTCAAGGAGTACGTGAACAATTTAAGCCATAGAGTATCATCAGGAACACACTTTTTCTAAACGAGTCACAGAACTCTAGAAAAAGTTGTAAATGTAGTCCTGGATCTTTAGTGGGCAACCCCCCCAAATTGTCCAACTGTTTGCAACATTTGAAACATTACCGGTTTCAACTCAAAATGCTGTGCTTGTATGTGTGGTCTTACTAGCCCAGGATTCAGGTCATCTAAAACTGGAGCTACATCCTCTAGAATTAGTCTGTCTCAATCATCTACAACATGATGAATAAGAAGATAAACGTCCTGACCATATGGAATGAATGGATCATTCAGACCAGGATCATTTCCCATATTACGTTATTCTCTTCTCCTCCTTCGCAAAGTTCTTTCGATCTCTAGGTCAAAAGAATATCTTCATTAACATGAATGCTTCTACTCATTCACTGATGAAAAACCTGTAAAAATTAAATATAGGTAAGTTAGCTAAAACGAATGAAATAGCAGATAATAACAAAACCAAATTTCACCAATTGTCAATCCCCGGAAACGGCGCCAAAAAGTTGTCGCTTGTGAATGTGATGTGCAAATTGTGAAAGTATACACATTGAACAAGAAAAAAAGTGATGAGTGAGATCATCTCTATGGGGATTAGATAGGTAGAATTTGGTTGAGTTATAAGAGATAGGCTTGATTAATGCTAAAGCAAAATAATAGTGAGAATGTAATGGCAAAATGAGAGAATGATGATGTATAAAATGTGAAAAAACAAAAAAAGTAAACGAAGCAAGAATGTCACGATAAAGTAAATACATAAACGATGATTAAATAACTACAATACTGATTAGGATGGTTGTGATTACTGATGCATATATCTTCTCTAACTATTAATGCCACAACAAAGTCTTGATAATTCTACTGCTCAATAGGTTTCTATAGCAGTCTGCTTCTTTCGAGAGCAAAACCTTGGGTTACCTCCCCTAAAGTACTATATATATAGACTTGAGTTCGGCTACCACTAATATTTTCTACCTTCTTGCATATGAGGAAAAACTTTATGTTTAGAGGTTACTGCAGATAAATAATTTATCATTCACTCATATTATCCAATGTCTATCGAGTTAACCTAACCCTGTTGAGATTAAGTTATCTTAATAACCTGTAGCATATTCATCAATACACAGTCTGTATAAAGTATGAAATACCATTGAATAAAACATCAAAATAATTCCAACTTAAATTCTGAACATTAATAGAAATTAAAGTGTTTAGAAAAGTAATCCCAAGCCTTAATAGTTGGGTAAATCGAGTTTGAATTTAATGTAGTAACCAACATCATCTATAAAAATTAAGTTCTAAAGGAAATGCGATAAGAATTAAAGGTGAAAATTTAAGATGATGGCTTTCACCTATTCAACTCTCAACACCAGCAGCGCAATGTCTTGTAGCTGCCAAAGATGATGCAGTTGTTTTCTCCTTCTTCAGTCACTTTCCTTATTGGTCCTTCCCCTATTTTCTTTCAAAAGCTGCTCCTTTTTTTTATCCAAAAACTGCCCAATATACTAAGGTTCCCCCTATGGCTTTTATAGGTTTAACCTTCTAGGATAGGTCCATCAACCCATAATCCTTTCTCCCTTTTTTAGGTGGATTTTTTTTGGTACAAGTTCAGCTGGGACTGAGAACGGTACGCATTAAGTGCTGAATAGGAATCTTCCAGGTATTGCCATGGCATTTGTGTTGCCAAACTACCCAAAACTTGTCATGGCAGACCTTTAATCCTTTACTCATTTTCCTACACTTTGCACCTACCAATCAATCACCAAGAAGTCCTTGTCATAGGCAATTAAAAGCAACATGTAATAGCACTTAAGCCCAATCCAAGCTCTTTAATGCAATACTCTAAAAATATCAATGCAATATTCTAAAATGCAACTAAAATCACTTAAGTATAGGTAATTAACTAAGTCTAAGGGAATGAAATTTAACTCTTTTCAAGAGTTATCACTTATATCAAAGTATACAAGTAACACATGCATAGTCCATCATCCACTCAGGATTAAGAATGTCACAAGTAAATAAATTCATTAACGGATCTAGGATCTATTCTACTTGGGTAAACATTAAATATCTAATTAGTACTTTAAATTAGTTATAGTACGAAAACATAAAATAAAGGATTTTTTTGCATTTTTATAATAATAAAAATAAAATAACATAAAAAGGTAAACATTCAAGAGATAGAGAAGTAGAATAAATCAAATCTTATTATGGGTGATTAGTTCGCTTCGGTAATCCCTATTAACTGTCTTTTCGGGTTCCTCGTCAATCAACTAGTCGCTACCCTAGCAGGAGCTTCCGATCTTCAACTAAGATAATGAGTCAACAAGGACTACTTATCTTTTAACCTCACAGTCTAGATTGGTTTGGGGTGAAGGTCTTCACAGATGCGCCATACCAATTTTGGGTTAATTCACACCTTGATGACTTCTCAGGGTTGTTAGGCCTAGGGTTTGTTTCACGTTCTTCTTTTCCCAAACAGCATACAAAATAGTTAACAAATCATACCTCCACTCGCTAATCCCCCATAGAAGGATTAGTTCCTCATGGCTTCCTTATGGCTTCCATAGACAATATAAAATTGACATAAATAGATAGCATATCAAATAAATTAACAATATAGAGCTTACGAAAGAGCTTCATCATATTAAGATTAAACGTGATTCCACAAAAGTTGATTGTCTTCACAATTCAGGTCTCTTTAAAGAAAACAAAAAACAAAATAAAACTAAAACCTAAGAAAAGATAAAATTAAAACTAAATTTAAAGGGAGAATTCTAGCCTAAGTGAATGGTGTCTTTTACATGTGACAAAGGAGCCTATTTATAGATTCTAAATGGTCATTTTCCTTAACCCTAGGTTAGCTGACATTTTCGAGCTTTAAGTTTGATTATGTAGACCAAAACATCCATGTTTTTTTTTATTAAATTTCCATTCTAGATTCGATGTCGTGACATACTAAGACCTGTGTCGCGACATGGCAGTCAGTATACTCCACTTGAGCTATCTTTAGGGGTATGTCGTGACACCTTCAAGCTGTGTCATGACATAAAAGGCAATCTTGAGATTTATCCATTCTGCTTCCTATGTTGCGACATCGAACATCTCGTGTTGCGATGTAGTGACCAGCATCAGTTTAGTATTCCTTCTAAAGGTCTCCTACACACTCACAAAGTGCATTAACTCACCCTTAGGCCTCATTTAGCCCCTAAGGTCAATAAAAGCCTCAGTTTGCACATTTTATTCACTTATTAAAAACTTAAGAAAACATAATTCAAACATACTAAAAATGTTTGTTTTCAAGCTCCTAAAGTGCGATAATTAGTTTAATCTACTACACCAAATTACGATAGATCAATTAATTTATATAACTGGGATATGTTTGAAATTTAAGTATATATGATTACATGGTGATATTGTAATGCAAGCTATATTGAAAATGATTTAATACATGATCAATGTATACATACGTTCAGATGTTGATATCATAATGTCATCTATGTTTTAATATGATGGAATAGTGATTAATAAAGAATAATGTCCTATTAACAGTGTTAGATAGAGTTATGGGTATAGTTGGCATGTCATGGGGTCTATTTCGATAGGTTGGAGATCTAGCGCTAAGTGTGTATTATATTATGATAATTCTATAATACCTTAGGGGTCGAGAACGTATCACTAGCTCAAATTCCCTAAGGGTGCAAGTGTATTCTAAAGTGGTTGGTGGGACCAATGCCTTTATGTTTGATTAACACTTTGGTGTGTTACGTAGTGGTGTCGCGACATCGAGGACAAGTTCTAGAATCAAAATTTTGTTCTTTGACGTGACATTCTGGAGTGATGTCATGACATGACGACCAAATTTCTCATTGTTTCATAAAATCAATACGTGGGTCACCTTCTTCATTATCATTCTTCATGTTTGTTGGTTTCCCATTGATTCCTTGGAAATTTCAAGGAGCACTACACTACAAGGTGTGTTCATCCACTACAATATTAATAGTTCCTCCAAAATAATATTTTACTCTTTGGCCATTGACAAAAAAGGTTGACCCCCTTTTTCGATTCATTCTATTGTCCCATGAGGAGTTACCTAATGTATTGTATATGGACCTGTCCATCTTGATTTAAGCTTTCCAGGGAATAATTTTAACCTTGAGTTGAAGAGCAGCACTTTGTTTCCTAGCACAAATTCATGCTTTCAAATATTTTCATCATGTTGAATTCTACTCCTCTCCTTATACATTTTAGTATTTTTGTAAGCCATAAATCGAAATTCTTTCAATTCTTGGAGTTAGAATAGTCTTTCTTTATTAGCTAATTCTAAATCCAGATTTAACTCTTTGATCACCCAGTATGCCTTCCTCTCCAATTTGATTGGTAAGTGATAGTTCTTACCATAAACTAACTTATATGGGGACATGCCTAAGGGAGTCTTATATGTTTTTCTGTATGCCCACAATGCATTTTCTAGCTTGACTGCCCAATCTTTTCAACTTGGGTTTACTGTTTTCTCCAAAGTCTTCTTCATTTCTCGATTAGATACTTTTGCTTGCCCATTAGCCAATGGGTGATATGTCGTTGTCATCCTATGTCTTATGATGTACTTAGCCAATGCTGCTTCGAACTACTTGCTATAGAAATGAGATCATTCGTCACTGACCAGCGCTCGTGGTATACCAAACCTGGTGAATATGTTTTTCCTTAGGAATCTCACAATTGATTTTGTATCATTAGTAGGTAGTACAACAGCTTCGACCCATTTTGGAACATAATCTATAGCCAGGAGGATATACTGATTCCTAAAAGAACTTAGAAAAGGTCCCATGAAATCAATACCCCAAACATCAAACACTTCAACCTCGATTATCCCTGTTTGCGACATTTCATCCCTCTTAGATATATTCTCAATTCTCTGACACCTATTGCATCTTTATACGAATTCATAAGCGTCTCTATTCATTGTTGGCCAATAAAACCCCGATTGTAGTACTTTTTAAGCTGTCCTTTTTCCACCAAAATGCCCTCAATAAAGAGATATGTGACACCTTAAAAAATATCTTGTATCTCTTCCTCTGCTACACATCATCAGACTAATTGATCTGCACATTGTCAAAACAAATATGGTTCCTCCCAAACGTAATTTTTTTTATTCATGGGCTATTTGCTTTTTCTGTTGCCAAGATGCTTGTGCTGGGAAGATCCCCCTTGCGATGTTATTAACATAACCTGCAAACCATGGTGTTAGATGCTTACCTAGTCTTGATTGATTAGTGTCTAGTCTGAATCATTTTTCATTTGCAAAGGTCTCCTTAATTTCTTCAATATCCTCCTCTTGTAAATTTTTTTCAATTCTTGATAAATGATCTGCAATTTGATTCTCAGTCTCCTTCTTGTCCATTATCCATAAATCAAATTCCTGAAGTAATAAAACCCATCTCATTAGTTTACCTTTTGTTTCTTTTTTCCTCATAACGTATTTTAGTGCAAAGTGATCAATATACACATATACTCGATTCGCCACTAAGTAAGGCCAAAATTTTTCACAAGCGAACACTACTGCCAACATCTTTTTCTCAATTGTAGTGTACTTGCATTGTGTTGAATTTAGTGTTTTGCTAGCATAATAAATAGCCCCAAATAGATTATTCTGCTTTTGTCCCAGAACTACACCTACTGCATATCACTAATATCACACATAATAATAAAAGGTTCCGACCAATTTGGGGTGATGATTACCTCAAAGGCTTTAACACAACTTTGGTCAAATATGAAAGGTGTCTCTTTTTAGAGAAGTTGATTCAGAGGTTTAAAAATATGAAAAAAAATCTTTTATAAATTTTTGATAAAATCTGTAACACCCCTTACCCATATTCAACGCCGGAACAGGGCTCGAGGCATTACTGGACTTATAACACAAGCATTCACACAATTCCAAGTCATAAATTTGCGTGCAACTTAAAACCATTCATATTCAATCATAAATTCCCTTATATGAGCCTACGAGGCCCAAACCATGCTTTAGAAGTGGTTCGAGACTAAACTGAGAACTTTACAAAATTTTACAAAACTTAGAAAAAATTTCATGTTACAGGGATCACACGCCCGTGTGGCTCAAGGGACACACCCGTGTGACCCTGAGACCCGCTCGTGCTAGAGGCCGTGTTCAAATTAGGGTGCTCTCTAACTTGTGTCACACCGTGTGGTCAATTTAATTTTCATAATTTTTCATAAAATAGGTGTAGACTTTACACAGCCAGGGCACATGCTCATGTTCAAGGTTGTGTAGCACACACGTCCGAGACACACGCCCATGT
This sequence comes from Gossypium rotundifolium, assembly GCA_025506655.1. Classification (NCBI taxonomy): domain Eukaryota; kingdom Viridiplantae; phylum Streptophyta; class Magnoliopsida; order Malvales; family Malvaceae; genus Gossypium; species Gossypium rotundifolium. Next base: position 81,700,081 of record CP106725.1, read on the forward strand.
CTCTGCTTGTATGCTCAATTCTGAACATTTTATTTTGCAACAATTAAGGTGCAGGGGACACACAGCTGAACTACATGCCCGTGGGGTAGACCTTGTGCCACACACGGCCTAGACACATGCCCGTGTGTCTGCTCGTGTGGACAAAATAAGGCTATTTACCAAGCCATTTTCCACCCTTTTAATGCACACACCTACATAACATAACATAGAACCAATTCAAGCTTATACATACAATCAAATCATCCATAACCAAGACATCAACACATCATTCACATGCTAACATCTAACATACATAAAAACCACTTAACTTATCAACTCAAATCATGCAAGTTTCCTCATTCATGGAAGGCATCATCATATGATTATACTTGTACCAATATTAGCCAATTTCAAATGGCCTTATACAAAATGAACTTCTAACCAACATAAGCCAACATATTTGGACAAATCAATTATGATTCATAAAAAAATGTCCAAGTCCCCTATACATGCCATAATTCAAAATGTTGAATTCATTGATACCAAAATAATGGTTGATAGTGTGAATGGATCTCCGATGGTCTCCAATCCCGAGCTAGCTTGGTGACACTATAAGATAAGGGAAAGAAAGGGGAGTAAGTTATACAGGTTAGTAAGTTCATATGCAAATAATAAACAACATTAATTATACATTTATCATATGCATAACATAACATGAATCAACATAAATATCATTAAAACTTCATGAACATAACATACTCAATAGTATTCTTACCAATAGATCATCATATACTGAATCTATTCCCATTGAGTTTTTCATACATACCTGCACCAACTCATATCGTAATCACATTCTTTCTCATCTTTGACATACCCGTTGAGCCACTTGGAATACTATCGGATACATGAAAATCTTTGCACATAAGTGCCACTTATGTAGCCAATGCTACCATAAATCTCATAGCACATACAAGCTCGCTCTCAAGCTATCCTCGGGCCTGCTCACACAAGTTTTCAGTCGAGACATAGCTATGCGGTGCTACTCACACAAGCTGTCAGGTATCGACAACATATGCCAGTTTACCCAGCCACCAGTATGACGTACAAGACCAGCACCCGGGACACATAAATTACATAATTACATGTGTAACACCCCTCACCCGTATTCAATGCCAGAATAAAGTTATGGAGCATTACCAAACTTATAACACATATAACCGTAATTTTCTCATGCATTCAATCATTTCATACAATCATCATTCAATTTGTCCCTTACAATAGCCAACAATGCCTTAAACATACTTTAAGAGCAGTTCGGGACTAAACCAATAACTTATAAAACTTCCACAAAACTTTGTAAAATTTTTCAATACAGAGAACACACGCCCGTGTAGCCAGGCCGTGTGTCTCACACGGCCACTAGACACGCCCGTGTCACCGGTCGTGTGAAAATAGGGGGTACATACTGACTTGGGTTACACAGCCAACCAAACGCCTGTGTGCCCTTTGAAGTGGCCACACACGCCCGTGTGCCAAGCTGTGTGCTAGGCTATGCCAATCCTGTAGGGTATACTGACTTATGCAACACGACCAATTCACACGCCTGTATGCTAGGTCGTGTGCCAATCAGGGGGTATACTAACTTGTACCACACGGCCAGTCACACACCCATGTGTGAGACCGTGTGGAGCATACTGACTTAGTTTTAATTTCAACACCAGGGGACACATGGCCATGTAACATGACAGTGTGTCGCACACGGTCGAGACACACACTCATGTCTCTGCCCATGTGGACAAAAATAGGCTATTTGCAAAGCCATTTTGTCACCCTATTTATACATGCATGCACAAGCATAAATTGTAACATTTTATAACCCAATAGGCAGCCAATCCACAACATTTCATATACATTTTATACCAATTCAACATAGTATTCAAATACCTAATTAATATCATGCATTTTCCATTCATATGCCTATTACATATAAAGATAATATTTGCATATTACCATATGATCGTGTCAAACAGTCGAGTTTTAATATTTATAAAAGAATGATCGAACCTGTAGACTAACTATGACAACGATAGGGGCAAGTGCACCTATCGAACAGTAGTATAGTTTAGGCAAGAATATCTTATCGAACCCAAAGGAACCTAAAAGTACTACTACTCACTTTCTTTCTATTATTTAGCCTAAAATATGGAGTGATTGGTTTATGAAACTAATGAAAAAAACTAAACTAGATGCAAAGACAAAAGAATGAATTGGAGAAAGACTTTAGGAAAACTCAATTGATGAAGATGATACCCTCAGGAAGAATCCACCTATGACTTCACTTATTATTTATCCCTAAACCATATGATTTCTTTATTTAGCTTGATTCGTGAGACTCCCTAACCTATATTAAACCCTCTCTCAAGGTGAATAACGTCTAACCTTAGGTTAATTAGTGAAACTCTCGTTCTCTTATAATAACCCCCTCTAAGGAAGTAGTAAATCAATCAATGGATTCCAATATTAGGTTTCACCCTAATTCGGCAAAATCTCGTAACCCTATCTCTAGGTGCCTGATCAGCTCCGCTCAATTGTGCTAGATCTACTCTCAGGCAGGGTCTATTCCTCCTCCACCTAAGCACATCAGATTAAATTAAGCAACATAATTAAGAACAAACTAAGTACTTATCATATAATTTAGAAATCAAATAACAAAATCCATCATAGGTTTCATCCCCTTCAGGTATCTGAAGGGTTTAGTTCATAACTAAATAAGAAAACATCTCAAGAGAAAAGATAAAACAAAACATAAGAAATCCCTAAAACTCCCTAAAAGAATTGAAGGAGAGATCCTCCGTCTTGAATAGAGTTTCGACTTCTTGATATGGATCAACTGGCTATCTTCAAGTGATTCCGTAAAAGATGAAAGCTTCGGCAAAAGCCTCTGCCAAAAACCATCCTCTTCAATGTCTGCCTTGGGTTGTTTATATAGGCTTTTGAGATGTTTTACTTGGCTCCTAAGTACCTCTTTCAAGTAGAATTACTATTAGGGTGTTTAAATAGACTTAGGAATATGTTTCTTTGGCTTCAAGCATCCAATTCCGAGTGAAATTGCTCATTCTCGCGGCAGGAGCACGCCTATGGCACACGCCCGTGTCAATCGGGGTTAGGCCGTGCCTTGATTCTGCCGTTTTGGGCACGACCATCGCACGACCGTGTAAGTCAGGATTCAGGTCGTGCTTCAAGTTTGTCGATTAGGACACGGCCATGTAGATCGCTTGACACGCCCGTGTGTGGTAATGAGATGATGCGCGGTCGTGCAACTCGTGGGTTAGGCCGTACTCTAGGTAATCGGTGAGACACAATCGTGTCGGCTTTGTGCCCAGCCGTGTTGATTTCTTACTAAGTCCCAATTGCTCCATTTTAAGCCCGTTTTGTGTTCTTTTTATCCTCGGGTTCTTTTCTGAGTATATGACATGAAAAGAAAGGATTACAAGCACCTTTTATATAAATCAAAGGCTAAATCATCAAAAAGTATCCTAAATGTGGGATTAAAATATGTTACTTTTACGGTTTATCAAATACCCCCACACTTAAGCTTTTGCTTGTCCTCAAGCAAAATTCTCAACTTATAATTAAAACAAACTTTCCACAATTCATAATTCCTATCGATAACGTCTCATCATAATTCATAGATAATTTATACATGGATAATTTAACTCGAAGAGTCCTAAAGATTCAATTACGATAAGTCATACCTTTATAGCATGAAAACATAAGTGTCTCCCCTTATCTGAATAATTACCTTTAATTCAAAACCGACAAGGATTGACATCCTCACTAAAGGTTCACTCAAATCACTCAAAGTGTTTAAGGTTCAAGAATAAGCACTCATAAGTCGAACCTGAAAAGTTAATCCCATAGGCTTGCCTGAAAATAAAATCTCCACCACTATATATGAGATGATACACAGATCAAAAGGTCTTTATCAGGGTTGTAACGGGGCTAAGGTTAAGGGTGTGGATACAGGCTGAATTAGAAGGTTAGAATCAAGATCGAATTGACTAATTACCTAATCTAAAAACAATGAACTGAATATGAATAATTACATCGAATGAAAACTAATAATACCACTATTGATAATTACTATATAATAAAGAATATTTTCATCACTTAAAATTTGATAATACTTTAATACGAGCTTTTTCTTCAACAATTGGAGTTTAAATGCTCTAAGCTCTTTTATATACTACTAATATTGAATAAACTTGGATTTTTTTAAGAACAAACTAAAATATTACATCATAAATAATAAATGTAACTACTGAACTAATATAATTTGGTAATTTAATCAAATCAAACCTCGATTAAAGGGTAGTCAAAAGAATGGTGATAATAAATTCAAAGGGATTTTGGGTTAATATTAGCGGGTGAGTCAATAAAAAGGTTGTTAGGATTCAACGGGGTTCACTAGGGGTTAATTTGTATGGGTAGGCTTTTTAGTGGAGTGAACGGGTTAAAACCTAGGTGCCTTTATCCTCTCAGTATATCAAATCATTAATGTGGCCTCGACATGTATAAACGAGGCAAGTTCTAGAATAATAGTTCAAAGTTGACACACTCATAATTAATAGAGTGAGCACAAAAAAGAATATATGCTCTATAAGGCTCAAAATCTCACAAAAATTATGGGTGTTTTGACATCAATCCTTATAAATTTCAAACTTCAAGGTGACATTCAAATTGAGTTCAACAACCTAGTAATTTTAATTTTTAGAAAGTAGACTTATCATGCTCGATTCTCTAGTATCCTTCAAATTTAATCATCAATGCACAATTAACTATGACTTAATAAAAACATTTCAATAAAAATCATAAATCATTAGAAATTTCATCCCAATTAGTAGTATGAAAAAAAATACTTTCGAACAAGACTAAATTCAGGATTTGAAAATAATGCAAAAAGTTGGACACTTTTACCCCCTCACTTAAGATGTACATTGTCCTCAATGTACAAAGATAGATAATGATAATTATGGGATAAATCAAAAGAGAAGGGGTAGAGTGACACTTCCTGAATTTTGGATGATTCCTGGCGTCTTTGGTGGCGGTGATGGTGTTTTCTATGGGCCTGGTGGTGTGGCTACCGAAAAGTAATTTGCTAGATAAAGAAATTGGGTAGCCTGCGAAGATATAACCAAGAGATCTAGAGAAATAATAATATATTAATAATATAATTAAAGTTTAAGAAAATAAAGAGAAGGAGACTAAGAAGAAAACTAAAACTTAAAGAAAAGACTAATGGACTAGGTAGTCCTTATTAGCAGATGGTTCTTGAGGTGGGTATGATTTATAAGGATGTGAAGTGTTGGTGATGGTGAAAGTGGCGTGATTCCCTAGCAGCCTTTTGAGCCTAAAACCAAGAAACTAATATGAAATAAATTAAATTAAGCAGAAAAGAAGTATAGATAAGGAAAATAAAAGGAGAAGAGAAAATAAAAATAGAACCGAAAAGGTTTCGGAGACCCTTGGCATGTCAATTAGCTGATGCTGTCGGCATGAACTCATGTTGAGGTCTCCTCTGAGGAGACGATGCTTACCTTCTTACGTTTCTTCGGCTTGATTTTTGTGTTGCTCAAGAGTCTTGGACCTTTTCTATGAACATAGAGAAAAATTTGAAAGAAAGAGAAGGAAGAAAGAAGATGGGAAAAAGGGGAAGGGCTGTGGGGATTTAAAAAAGATTTCAAATCTGGCACGTTCTCACGCTCGTGTACCAAGGGTGTGTCGATTCACATGGCGGCATCGCACGGCCATATTGTGGAGTGTGTTGTTCTTCTACGCCCGTTTGTTGATTAGCACGCCCGTTCCTAAAAGGCCAGCATGTGAGCACAGATGGAATGCACGGGCATGGTTTGCCCGTGCTCAATAAGTCAGTATCTTAGCACGGTCGTGAGGCATGACCGTGCTATGTTATCGGTGCCAGTGGTGTGGGTGGTTGGATCCGTGACGTTGGGGGGTGGGTAGACTGACTTGCACGGCTCTGCTCGGTCAATGTGGTGGTTCTGGTGGTCCACAGGGCCACGGGCACGGCCGTGTGTAAGGCTGTGTGGCATGGAAATATATATTTTTATGTTAGTTTAAATGTTGAGAGAAGAAATAATGAAAGAAAAGAAAATAAATTTGAAAGTAAATAGTGTTAGTGCTCGGGTTGCCTCCCGAGAAGCGCTCGTTTATAGTCTTAATCTAGACTGTCCTTAACTTTGAAAATTTTAGGGAGGTTTAAAGGTTTAAATATTTTCCCTCTTGCTGACAGTTTTATTTTCGTGACAAAGTTTAGGTCGAGAAGCGTTTACCTTGAAATTGTCAAATATTAGATTGCTTACCTCGACTATTTCGTGTGGGAAAATATCGTGTACCTGAAGGACTATTTCTTCCTTTTTCTTCAGGTCTGTTGAAGTGATGTGAAATCAACTTTATCTAATAGCACCTAGTCTCCTATTTTAAAGTGATTTGATGTCCCTATGAGCTCTTCTGGTGGTTCCTTTGGTTTTACTTTGTGTGGATCTGGCTTTTCTTTGGTGTGTATCTTCTGCTCTTCTAAATTGTCGATCTTACGGTTTTGTTTCTAGTGTTATTCTTCTGTGATGACTTGGGGGCTATGAGTTGGCTCAGGTTTGATGCATTGTGATGTTTCCTGCGATGAAGGTTGAACAATTTGGTTATCTATTGAAATGACTTTCTTACCTTCATTTTCTGTTGTTTTGGCTGAGTCGAGAGCTTGAAGACTGACCGATTCTTCTCCTATACGAAGTATGAGTTCTCCTGTGGCAAGATTAATTTTAGTCTTGCCAGTTGCAAGAAAAGGTCTTCCTAAAATTAAAGGATTGAATTTTCCTCATCCATGTCTAAAACAACAAAAGCTCTTGGGAAAAAAATTTATTGATTTTTACTAAAACGCCTTCAATAATGCCCCTAGAATTCTAACAGTTTTATCACTAGTTGAATACTCATCCTAGTTTGTTTGGGCTTCCCTAGACCTAGTCGCTTAAACAAAGGCATAAGGCATGACATTTATACTTGCCCTAAATCGCCTAACGCATTATCAATAGTTAAACTACCAATTAAACATGGAACCGTAAAACTCCCTGGATCTTTTAGTTTCTATAATATCCGGGAATTAGGGCTTGTACATTATTGCTTGATTGTATGTAATGGCATGCCTAGGTCTGTTTGAATGTGTTATATGAACTTTTGAGAACTTCAAAGTGTAGGTAAATGCCTTAGAAAATATTGGATTCTAAGTTTTAAAGGGGGAGCTAAGCTTGTTAGGTCTTAAGAGAAATTGTGAGGGAATTTAGACACAAGTAAAGTCTTGGTTAGGTGGCAAGGGACGCCACCTAAGGTGCAAGGAAGGTTGCGTCAAAGGGGGCTTCAGGAGGGAGGAGGTTCGAGTCATGATGGCAGCATAATGGGTGGCTACTATTTTGCATTTTTGCGTTAAGGGAGAGGGGGAGTGATGGACGGCATATGGACTTTGGAAGGATGAGATAAGGCTTGTTTTATCTTTTTAAAATTCGGCTAGAAGAGTTGGATAAATATGGATTTATTTTATTTATTTTGAATGAGTGTTAAAGAGATAAAATAGGAGTTTAATAAGGGATATGATATGAAGAGATGAAGTGGCCAGCCAAGGGACTCTTTGGTTGGGAAAATTCAGTCATATGGAGGGGGGATAAGTGCCAAAATTTGTTAGCCTCATCTTTAGTGTTGCTTGCCAAAATTTCTAGTCAAGCAAATTCATTCTTTTTTTTTTCCCTCTTCTTATTCTTTTTCTCTCTACTTTGTTTCTCCATCTTTTTATTGTATGACCCAATACGCCATCACCCTTTTTAAAGGCTTAGCCGAATCTTGTGGACAGCATTAAAGCCAAAACTTTAATCACTTTGAATATATTTGCTTCTTGTCTGAACCTACTTCTTTCTCTCAAGCTTCTTTTATTTTGTGTTAGCCGAATATTCCATCTTTATTTGAGAGCCTCATTCTCTTTATTTTTCTGTGTTCACTTGAATTATCATCTTCCCGAAGACTATTCTTTTTCTCATTGTTTCTAGAAGCCGAAATACTCTTGAGATAGCCGAATGCTTCATCACCTTTTGATACCACACCCGAATCCTTATTTAAGGTGCTGTTGACTGCTTGCTAGTGATCTCTCTCTCATCAAACGTGTAAGTGTTCTTTCCTTATCAACCGGTTTTAGGTTCTTTATTGGGGTGCCGAAATCATGTGAGTAGGCCTTGGCTAAGGTTGGCCGAATGTTCTTTAAGCCGTATTATGTGTCTCTATTGAAGGTAGCCGACGCTAAGGAGTATTAAGAGAGATCTCTCGGGTTTTGAACATCAAGGTAAGAGATATGTAGTTTCGGCCAAAGGCCATCCTCATGGATTTATTGTGTATAGCCGTTTCTAACAATGGTTAAGTAGGGATCTTGACAATTTTAGGAAGCAAGTGCAGTTTCGGGATTTGTTAAGCAAGGTAAGGAAGTGTTGACATTCGGCCATAGGCCATATTTGGTATTTAAGTGTTAACCGATTGTGACTTTGGCTTTTAGGAGAAAGTCGACAGAAGTAAGCTGAGGTTTTTAGAATTTAAGATTCATAATTGTTGGCCGATTGCAAGGAATATCACAAAATTTTGGGATTTGATTAGTAATCAAATCGGCAAGCAAGGTAAGATTTCGATTACGTTTCCTTCGGGATTTGGTTATATAACCGAATAGGCTTAGGCTGAAATACTAAGTGTTGGCCGAATGTAGGAACTTGAGATCTAGAGGATTAGATCGGATTTTTGGGATTTTAGTGAGTTCATTAAGTAAATCAAGTGTGTACCCCCACACTAGCTCTTAAAAGATTTATGGCATCAATTTTATATGTATGTGTTTATAATAATGTAACACATGGCTAACCATGCAATGGTACAAAATACTGTGTATCGTTTACCCACTCCTACTATGAGTATGATAAGATTTGTTACTGATATATGTGAAATTATAAGAATGTGAATAAGGAATATGACATGGTTAATGCATAATTGTATGACATGGGGCATATGGGTGAGATGAAAGGGAAGTGATTTGGTGGTTTTATACCACAATATCTGAATGTGGTGACTTATGTCACGAAATCTGAATGTGGTGACTTATGTCACGAAAACCTGAAAGTGGTGACTTATGTCACGAATTATTATCTGGTGGCTATGCCACGACTTTTATAAGGGCGATGAGCACGTCGACTGCAGATGATTGCCTTCGATGGTGTGTAGCGGATGGAGGGTCGACTTAGTAGTCCCCACGGTGTGATGGTTGGTACGGGTGATGTGTAGCGGATGGTTATCTAGGTTTGGGTTCGGGTTTGCATCATGATTTATATCGATATTATGTATGATTTGACATGCCTGAATTAATTGAGACTTGTGTTGGTTGTACACATTGAGTCTGTTTGACTCACCCCTTCGTGGGATTATTTTTCAGGTGACACTCAGTAATCGACCGGGTCGGCAGGAGCTCAAGTGGTGGCCATGCTCAGCTCTGAAATTTCTTTATTTTATTTTGGGCTTTCTCTTTTTAAGTGTTTTGGATTTAATTTATGTTTTGATTTGATGTAATAAGGCCATGGTATGAACTATTTACTTATGCATTTTAATTGTTTTATTATGGTACGGTTCTTATCAATTTAAAGTTCAAATAATTTTTCTAAAAAAATAAAGATTAAATGTTTTAGCACCGTTTTTAATTTTGAACCCAACCCAAATCAATGGTTCTTCAAAGACGCACAAAATTTGACAAACATCAAATAAGATTCGAATGGTTTTTCCCTAGGAGCATGCCAGATCCGGTCAGGGCTTATGGACTGAGTTTGGGGTGTTTCAGCTTGGTATCAGAGCCCCGGTTCAAAACTCAGCCTTGAGGGCTTTTAGGGCCTAAAATGTTTTTTTTTTCTTTTGAAAATGGGTTTTACTAAGAAACGAGCAAGTTTCTCTGGCATGGCACCTAAGTCTCCGGCCCGAAGTCCACCAGGTAAGTACTCCTAACTCTTCTGTGAATTGTATGCGGGAATATATAGGGACGTAGATTTGTGGACTAGGAACTAAACCCTAGGACTAGTTTACCCCAACATGAGAATTACATAAAACTTTAATGCCCAATTAAACAAACTCGTGTCTAAGTCACCGAGTTAGGGTGTGGCAACCATTGTGCGCATGTCTAGGATTGGTTTGGGTGGGAGCTTGGTATTTAAGCAGTCCTAGTGACTCACCTCCTCTCCACTCGAATCCTACCTGGTGCGTAGTGACGGTTCACACTAACCAAGAAGACTCAAACACAGGCTAAATCCAATAACTAAAACCCGAAAGGGACTAGCCAAATTATTATAAAAACCCTAGTCTTAAAATCACCAAATTATCCCTTTGATGTGTAGGAAAACTATTTTGAAAAATTTTCCAAAATATTCTCGATTTACTAAAATGACCTAAATACCCCTGGTTGAAAAAAATTACTAAAATGCCCTTGGTTCATAAAATTTCCATACTACCCACAGTTTTTATCAAGATTCTCTTTCCTTATAAATATCCAAAAATCCTATTTTTACAAAATATTAAGATACCCTGATTTGGAAAAATTACGAAAATTTCCCCTGATTTACAAAATGACCAAATTACCCCTAACCTGTACAAATGACCAAAATACCCTCAGAGAGGACAATTACCGAAGTACCCTCAAATTAGAAAATTTTAAAAATACCCTTGTTTTGAAAAGTCACCAGGAACCATATTTTGCGAAAAATTACCGAAATGACCTCGGCTTGTAAAATTACAAAATACCCCAGTGTATAAAATTACCATTTTACCCTTAAAATTTTCCCAAAGAAGTATTTTAATTTTGTAAAAATATCATCAATCTCTATTTTGCAACATTTTCAAATACCCTAATTTAAAAAATTACCGAAATACCCCTATAGGACAAAATCATGGAAATACCCTTGGGTAGTGGAAAACAACAAACAACGACAACTACAACATTTCTCTGTAATAAACGAAAGTTCATGTATGTAATTGAATGGATGAGTTGAGACTGTATGTGAATGAATTCGAAAGAACTACTCCTTAGAACTAATGAACATAAAACTGTTCGCGATAAATCAGTGGAACAAAACTAATTCATAAAATTCTTTAATCAAATAAATGCGTTCGAAAGCATGAACTTTAGGGGACATGGTCGTAACGTGCAAGGCCGTGGTAGAGGCCGAATGACTGTGTCGGAGCCCGTTAGGTCCGGACAAGGGTCTGAAAATGAAATGCCACCACCACCAGCCGCTGATGCGAAATATCAGGATCAGACGTGGGATGACGAGTGTCACAGGCGATGCTGCGGGTTTTGGAAAGGGTGGCTAGAGCGGGTGGAGGCATGGGAGCTCGAAAGTCAGTACCTGAGCGACTCCGAGCCAACAGAGCTGAGGTGTTCCGTGGTGTATCTGGTGTGGCACCTAGTACCGCTAAGTATTGGTTGGAAGCGACTGAGCGGATTATGGATGAGCTCGATTTAACTACCGAGGAAAAGCTAAAAGGGTTGGTGTCGCTTCTCCACGATGAGTCATGTCAATGGTGGCTCACGGTTAGGGATGGTGCTACAGTTGAGGAACTCACTTGGGATTATGCTAAGGCGGCATACCAGAAGAAGTATGTCGATATTCATTACATTGACGCGCAGAGGAAGGCATTTCTGGGGCTGGTTCAAGGGAACAAGTCCGTAGCGGATTACGAGGCTAAATTTCTAAGGTTAAGCTGATATGCTCGAGGGATAGTGGCTACAGAGCATGAACGATATGTCCGATTTGAGGACGAATTGAAGGATGACTTGAGACTGTTGATAGCTCTACAACAAGAGCGGGAGTTTGCTGTGTTGGTGGAGAAGGCTAAAGTAGCTGAGGGTATCAAGGATTCTGTAAGGCAGAACACCGATCGGAATAGGCAGAAAAGAGGATTTGGATCATCAGGGCCATCTGAGAATGTTCAAAAGAGGCCTAGAGTTGATGGGCCACGAGGTAAGCGGGCTGTGACAGGAGGGCAATACCGTACTTGTCCTCAATGTGGGAAGATGCACTTAGGAGAGTGTTAGAAGAAAACGGGAGGATGTTTTAAGTGTGGGTCCAAGGACCACATGATTAAGGATTATCCTATGAGAATCGAAGGGAGTCGACCGGTAAGCCAAGGTCCTAACCAGGCTGGAAGAGGAGGACAGCAGCCACCGCGAGGTCGTGGTTCGGCTGGCAGAGGTAATGGTTCTTGTAGAGGACGGGGAACACCAGGCCGAGGTGTTGGTAACACGGAGGCCAGGCAGTCGAGTTTGGTTTATGCGATTCGTCAGAGGGAGGACGGAGATGCACCGGACGTCATAATAGGTACGTTCTTTATCTTTGGCAAGCTTTATGTTGCTTTGATTGATGTGGGCTCGACCCATTCCTATGTTGCATGTAGAGTAGTTGAAACTCTAGGAATAGCCTCTGAACTATCTAATAGGGAGATGACTGTAGTAAGCCCATTAGGCCAAACTATAGTGGTGAATAAGATGTTTCGGAGTGTACCTTTGGAGCTTCAGGGAGTGGTATTTCCTGCCGACTTAATGGAATTACCCTTCGGAGAATTTGATCTTATACTTGGCATGGACTGGCTAGTGGAGCAATGGGCTGTATTGGATTGTGCAGCTAAACGAATGGAGTTACGGACCCGAGAGGATGAGGCGGTAATTATGATAGGAGAAAGAAGGAACTACTTGTCTAACGTAGTTTTGCTTTGAAGGCTGATAGGATGCTACGGAAAGGGTGCAAGGCATTTTTGGCCTTCGTTAGTGCGTTGGATGTAAAAGAAGGGGGAATTAGTGGAGTTAGAACCGTAAGGGAGTTTGTGGATGTCTTTCTGGAGGAATTACCTAGAATACCCCCAAATAGGAAAGTGGAGTTCAGAATTGACTTGCTGCCGAGAACAGCTCCTGTGTCAATCGCCCCGTACAGGATAGCACCAAAGGAGTTGGTTGAGCTCAAGGCTCAAATTCAAGAGTTGCTAGACTGTGGGTTTATTCGACCCAGTGTGTCTCCATGGGGAGCACCGATCTTGTTTGTGAAGAAGAAGGACGGAACTTGCGTATGTGCATAGATTATCGTCAGTTGAATAAGCTGACCATCAAGAACAAGTATCCATTGCCAAGAATAGATGACTTGTTCGATCAACTTAAGGGGGCCGCGGTATTCTCGAAGATAGATCTAAGGTCTGGATATCATCAGCTTAAGGTGAAGGAGGCAAATATCCATAAGATGACTTTTCAGACAAGATATGGGCATTTTGAGTTCGTAGTAATGCCGTTAGGATTGACAAACGCCCCAATCGCGTTTATGGACATGATGAACCGGGTTTTCCACCCCTATATGGACCGATTCGTTGTTGTGTTCATAGATGATATATTGGTGTATTCGAAGTCTGAGGAAGAACATGATGAGCACCTCTGAGTTGTGTTGCAAGTGTTAAGGGAAAAGAAGCTCTACGCCAAATTTAGCAAGTGTGAATTTTGGCTTAAGGAGGTTACGTTTCTAGGACATGTGGTGTCTACTGAAGGGATAAGGGTGGATCCTCGAAAGATTGAGGCAGTTTTGGATTGGAAACCCCCTAAGTCTGTGGTGAAAATTCAGAGTTTCTTGGGATTGGCAGGCTATTATAGAAGGTTCGTGGAAGGGTTCTCATCGATAGCCGCACCCTTGACAAAGCTATTAAGGAAGGAGGTACCTTTCATATGGACTGATAAGCAACAGGAGAGCTTTGAGAAGCTTAAGAGAGTCTTGACCGAAGCTCCAGTTTTGATTTAGCCAGAGGCAGGGAAGGATTTTGTGGTGTATTGTGATGCTTCCCATACAGGATTGGGAGGTGTCCTTATGCAAGACGGAAAGGTAGTTGCTTATGCGTCTCGACAACTAAGGCCACACAAGGTTAACTACCCGACGCATGACTTGGAATTGGCGACAGTGGTCTTTGCCCTTAAGGTATAGAGGCACTATCTTTATAGAGAAAAGTCAGTGATCTACACAGACCACAAGAGCCTTAAGTATCTGCTGACTCAAAAAGAGCTAAACCTGAGACAGCGAAGGTGGGTGGAATTGTTGAAGAACTACGACTATTCTATAGAGTATCACCCGGGCAAGGCAAATGTGGTAGCAGATGCCCTAATTCAAAAAGTTGTGTCAGATCTGAGGGCAATGTTTGCACATCTGAGCTTGTATGACGATGGAAGTCTGCTGGCAGAATTGCAAGTCAAATCGACATGGTTGAATGAGGTGAAGGAAAGTCAGTTAATGGATGAGGATCAAAGTGCTAAGTTACGGCAAGTGAAGAATAGAGAGCTAGAGGGTTATGGTATTAATGACGAGTGAGTATTGTGCTTCAAGGGTAAGGTCTGTATGCCAGAGAATGAAGAACTTAGGCAGAGAATTCTTCGAGAATCGCATAGTAGCCCTTATGCTATGCATCCTGGAGGCAGTAAGTTGTACAGAGACCTCAGGGAACAGTTTTGGTGGCCTAGTCTTAAGCGGGAAGTTATCAAATATGTTGGCAAATGCTTGATGTGTCAGCAAGTTAAGGCTGAACACCAAGTTCCATCGGGATTGCTTCAGCCAATACAAATTTCGTAGTGGAAGTGGAAGAGAATTACCATGGACTTCGTTAGTGGGCTTCCCCTTACGCCTACTAAGAAGGACTCGGTATGGGCGATAGTGGATCGGCTGACAAAGTCCGCTCATTTTATTCCCGTGCGGGTTGACTATTCTTTGCAGAAGCTGGCAAAGTTATATGTGGCAGAAATTGTGAGGTTGCATGGAGTGCCGGTGTCGATTATCTCGGATAGGGATCCGAGGTTCACGTCTCAGTTTTGGAAAGCTTTACATCAGGCTTTAGGCACTAGATAGGATTTCAGTACGGCTTTTCATCCACAGTCAGACGGCCAGTCTAAACAAGTGATCCAAGTGTTAGAGGATATGTTAAGAGGCTGTGTGATTGACTTCAGAGGAAGTTGGGAAGAATATTTGCCTCTAGCGGAATTTGCTTACAATAACAGCTATCAAGCAAGTATTCGGATGGCACCATACGAAGCACTGTATGGTCAGAAGTGTCGCACTCCTATATGTTGGACGGAACTAGGGGAACGTCAGATTTTGGGTCCAGAAATTGTGACAGAATCAGAAGAAAAGGTTAAGGTGATTCAGACACGGTTGAAGGAGGCATCTGACAGGCAAAATTCGTATGCTGATCTTAAGCGGAAGGAAATAGAATTCGATGTGGAGATCAAGTGTTTCTCAAAGTTTCACCTTGGAAGAAGGTGATGAGATTTGGTCACAAAGGGAAGCTAAGTCCAAGGTTTATAGGACCTTATTGGGTGGTGAAGCGAGTTGGACCAGTGGCATACCAGTTAGAGTTGCCACCAGTGTTGAAACAGATGCACGACGTATTTCATGTTTCCATGCTACGTCGATACCGATCGAATCCATCTCATGTAGTTCTGGTTGAAGAAGTAGAGCTGAGACCAGATTTGTCTTATGAGGAAGAGCCGATTCAGATTCTAGAACGAGATGTGAAGGTGCTTCGGAAGAAGTTGGTCCCTCTGGTCAAAGTGTTGTGGCGTAACCATGGATCAGAGGAAGCTTTTTGGGAGCCGGAGGAAGCAATGCGACAGCAATACCCCCACCTATTCTAGCCAAGTAATTTCGAGGTCAAAATTATTTTAAGGGGGGTAGAACTGTAATATCCAGGAATTAGGGCTTGTGCATTATTGTATAAATTGTATGTAATGGCATGCCTAGGTCTGTTTGAATGTGTTATATGAACTTTTGAGAACTTCAAAGTGTAGGTAAATGCCTTAGAAAATATTGGATTCTAAGTTTTAAAGGGGGAGCTAAGCTTGTTAGGTCTTAAGAGAAATTGTGAGGGAATTTAGACACAAGTAAAGTCTTGGTTAGGTGGCAAGGGACGCCACCTAAGGTGCAAGGAAGGTTGCGTCAAAGGGGCTTCGTGGAGGGAGGAGGTTCGAGTCATGATGGCAGATAATGGGTGGCTACTATTTTGCATTTTGCATTAAGGGAGAGGGGGAGTGATGGACGGCATATGGACTTTGGAAGGATGAGATAAGGCTTGTTTTATCTTTTTAAAATTCGGCTAGAAAAGTTGGATAAATATGGATTTATTTTATTTATTTTGAATGAGTGTTAAAGAGATAAAATAGGAGTTTAATAAGGGATATGATATGAAGAGATGAAGTGGCCGGCCAAGGGACTCTTTGGTTGGGAAAATTCGGTCATATGAAGGGGGGATAAGTGCCGAAAATTGTTAGCCTCATCTTTTGTGTTGCTTACCGAAATTTCTAGTCAAGCAAATTCATTCTTTTTTTTCTCTCTTCTTATTCTTTTTCTCTCTACTTTGTTTCTCTATCTTTTTATTGTATGACCGAATACACCATCACCCTTTTTAAAGGCTTAGCCGAATCTTGTGGAGAGCATTAAAGTTGAAACTTTGATCACTTTGAATCTATTTGCTTCTTGGCCGAACCTACTTCTTTCTCTCAAGCTTCTTTTATTTTGTGTTAGCCGAATATTCCATCTTTATTTGAGAGCCTCATTCTCTTTATTTTTCTGTGTTCACTTGAATTATCATCTTCCCGAAGACTATTCTTTTTCTCATTGTCTCTAAAAGCCAAAATACTCTTGAGATAGTCAATGCTTCATCACCTTTTGATACCATAGTCAATCCTTATTTAAGGTGTTTGATCGCTTGCTAGTGATCTCTCTCTCATCAAACGTGTAAGTGTTCTTTCCTTATCAATCGATTTTAGGCTCTTTATTGGGGTGCCGAAATCATGTGAGTAGGCCTTGGCTAAGGCTGGCCGAATGTTCTTTAAGCCATATTATGTGTCTCTGTTGAAGGTAGCCGACGCTAAGGAGTATTAAGGGAGATCTCTTGGGTTTTGAACATCAAGGTAAGAGATATGTAGTTTCGGCCAAAGGCCATCCTCATGGATTTATTGTGTATAGCCGTTTCTAACAATGGTTAAGAAGGGATCTCGACAATTTCAGAAGGCAAGTGCAGTTTCGGGATTTGGTTATCAGGGTAAGGAAGTGTTGACATTTGGCCATAGGCCATATTTGGTATTTAAGTGTTAACCGATTGTGACTTTGGCTTTTACGAGAAAGTCGACAAAAGTAAGCTGAGGTTTCTGGAATTTAAGATTCATAAGTGTTGGCCGATTACAAGGAATATCACGAAATTTCGAGATTTGATTAGTAATCAAATTGGCAAGCAAGGTAAGATTTCGATTACGTTTCCTTCAGGATTTGGTTATATAACCGAATAGGCTTAGGGTAAAATAATAAGTGTTGGCCGAATGTAGAAACTTGAGATCTAAAGGATTAGATTGGATTTTCAGAATTTCAGTGAGTTCATTAAGTAAATCAGGTGTGTACCCCCACACTAGCTCTTAAAAGATTTATGGCATCAATTTTATATGTATGTGTTTATAATAATGTAACACATGGCTAACCATGCAATGGTACAAAATACTCAGGTACGTTTACCCACTCCTACTATGAATATGATAAGATTTGTTATGGCATATATGTGAAATTATAAGAATGTGAATGAGGAATATGACATGGTTAATGCATAATTGTATGACATGGGGCATATGGGTGAGATGAAAGAGGAAGTGATTTGGTGGTTTTATACCACAATATCTGATTGTGGTGACTTATGTCACGAAATCTGAATGTGGTGACTTATGTCACGAAAACCTGAAAATGGTGACTTATGTCACGAATTATTATCTGGTGGCTATGCCACGACTTTTATAAGGGCGATGAGCACATCGACTGCAACGATTGCCTTCGATGGTGTGTAGCGGATGGAGGGTTGACTTAGTAGTCCCCACGATGTGATGGTTGGTACAGGTGATGTGTAGCGAATAGTTATCTAAGTTTGGGTTCGGGTTTGCATCATGATTTATATACGTATATTATGTATGATTTGACATGTCTGAATTAATTGAGACTTATGTTGGTTGTACACATTGAGTCTGTTTGACTCACCCCTTTGTGGGATTATTTTTCAGGTGACACTCAGTAATGAACAGGGTCGGCAGGAGCTCAAGTGGTGGCCATGCTCAGATCTGAAATTTCTTTATTTTATTTTGGGCTTTCTCTTTTTAAGTATTTTGGATTTAATTTGGGTTTTGATTTGATGTAATAAGGCCATGGTATGAACTATTTACTTATGCATTTTAATTGTTTTATTATGGTACGGTTCTTATCAATTTAAAGTTCAAATAATTTTTCTAAAAAAATAAAGATTAAATGTTTTAGCACCGTTTTTAATTTTGAACCCAACCCAAATCAATGGTTCTTCAAAGACGCACAAAATTTTGACAAACATCAAATGAGATTCGAATGGTTTTTCCCTAGGAGCATGCCAGATCCAGTCAGGGCTTATGGGCCGGGTTTGGGGTGTTTCAGTTTCTGTGGTAGTCTGTTCTATAGCATTGCTGAGCATGTTGCATTGAGTTCCACATGGTGCTCTTCATCTATTTTGCGTTTGTTCGTCAAGAGCTGTCTTAAAAATCTCCTTGAGTCAGGCATTTAAAAAAGAGCTTCAAGAAGAGATAAGTTAGTATGTAATCTCTTTAAAAGTTTTAGAAACTTACCGAATTGTTCCTCAGAATCATCTTTTTTCAATGCTTCGGGATAAGGTATGTGAGGCTGATACTCTTTGATTATCGGTGTTTCTTGTGCTACCTCTATTTTACCTTTTTCTTCCTTGGTTTCTTGTGCTGATGTGGGCTTGTCTACATTTGTACCCTATTGAGATGTGATGGCTTGGATCTGTTCTTTTGGGTTTATTTCTGTGTTGCTTGGTAGACATCCTTGTTGACGTTCAAAAATCAGCTTTGTAAGATGTCCCACTGACCTAGTAAGTTCTCCAACTTGATTCTCGATCCCTTTGATCGATTTTTGTTGTTCATCAAGTGTTGCTTCAGTCTTTTAGAGACGAGAATCTGTAGCTGCCATGAATTTTGTCAGCATCTCTTCAAGATTTGATTTCTTTTCCTGTGGATAGGGCTGATTTTGGTAATTTGGAGGAGGTTGCTGCCTTTGATTTCCTTGATTTCCTTGTCCTCACCACCAAAAATTTGGGTGGTTCCTCCAACCTGCGTTATAAGTGTTACTATAAGGATTATTTTTAGATCTGAAATTGTTACCTATATAGTTTGTCTGCTCGTTGTCTGCGCCCGGTTGGTACGGTGGGTACTCAGAATTCATCACATTTCCACTCGCTTCGTATTGCACGACTGGGTGTACCTGCGAAGAACATAAGTTATCAAGCTTTTTATTCATCATCTCCACCTGTGTTGACAGTATTGTTACTGCGTCTATGTTGAAAACTCCGGCTGATTTTGTCGGTTTGGCTCTTGTAATTTGCCATTGTTAGGTATTCAATGACATCTCTTCAATAAAATCGTAAGCTGCTTCAGGAGTTTTGTTGTTCAAAGTTCCACCGGTTGATAAATCAATCATTTGCCGCGTTGAAGAAATCACACCGTTGTAAAAAGTTTGGACTTGAAGCCACAAAGGTAACCCATGGTGTGGACATCTTCTCAGGAGGTCCTTGTATCTGTCCCATGCATTATATAATGTTTCGCCATTCGCACAAAAGAAGATATGTCATTCCTAAATTTAGCCGCTTTTGGTGGTGGAAAATATTTTAAAAGAAATTTTTGGTCATTTGATCCCATGTGGTGATTGACCCTCGTAACGAAGTTCAACCAACGCTTTGCTTTATTCCTTAATGAAAAGGGAATAACCAAAGACGTATGGAATCGTCAGAAACGCCATTTATTTTGAAGGTATCACAGAACTCTAAGAAATTAGCTATATGAGTATTTGGATCTTCGTCCTGCAAACCATCAAATTGAACAAACTGTTGAATCATTTGTATTGTGTTAGGCTTTAATTCAAAATTATTAATAGCTATAGCAAGCCTGACAATACTAGATTCTGCCCCTGTCAAACTAGGTTTAGCATAATCATACATAGTATGCGGAGCATTCTGTTCTTGCACATTTGGCGGTGGATTGCTTTCGTCCATCCCTTCAGTAGGATTGGATCTTTCTTATTGTTCTTCTCTTTGGTAGTCTAGAGCTCGTCTAGTTTCTCTGCGATTCCTGCGAGCGGTAGCTTCAATGTCACTTTCATATTCTAGAGGTCCTATTAGGTTTCTTCTAGTCATAAACTAGAGGTTCCTACTAGGAAAAGAAAGAAAGAAATTTAGAAAAACAAAGATATATGTAGAAAAATAAGAAAAAAAATAATGGCTAAAGTAATAGAAATAGAGCTTTCTTAATATTTTAGAGTTCCCCCGCAACGGCGCCAAAAACTTGATCGTGTCAAACAGTCGAGTTTTAATATTTATAAAAGAATGATCGAACCTGTAGACTAACTATAACAATGATAGAGGCAAGTGCACCTATCGAACAGTAGTATAGTTTAGGCAATAATATCTTATCGAACCCAAAGGAACCTAAAAGTACTACTACTCACTTTCTTTCTATTATTTAGCCTAAAATATGCAGGATTGGTTTGTGAAACTAATGAAAAAACTAAACTAGATGCAAAGACAAAAGAATGAATTGGAGAAAGACTTTAGGAAAACTCGGTTGATGAAGACGATACCTGGAAGAATCCACCCATGACTTCACTTATTATTTATCCCTAAACCATATGATTTCTTTACTTAGCTTGATCCGTGAGACTCCTAACCTATATTAAACCCTCTCGAGGCGAATAACGCCTAACCTTAGGTTAATTAGTGGGACTCTCATTCTCTTATAATAACCCCTAAGGAAGCAAAGAATCGATCAATTGATTCCCATATTAGGTTTCACCCTAACTGTAAAATCTCGTAACCCTATCTCTAGACGCTCGATCAACTCCGCTCAATTATGCTAGATCTACTCTTAGGTGGTCTATTCCTCCTCCACCTAAGCACATCGATTAAATTAAGCAACATAATTAAGAACAAACTAAGTACTTATCATATAATTTAGAAATCAAATAACAAAATTCATCATAGGTTTCATCCCCTTCAGGTATCTGAAGGGTTTAGTTCATAACTAAATAAGAAAACATCTCAAGAGAAAAGATAAAACAAAACATAAGAAATCCCTAAAACTCCTTGAAGGAATTGAAGGAGAGATCCTCTGTCATGAATAGAGTTTTGGCTTCTTGAGATGGATCAACTAGCTATCTTCAAGTGATTCCCTAAAAGATGAAAGCTTCGGCAAAAGCCTCTGCCAAAAACCGTCCTCTTTAATGTCTGCCTTGGGTTGTTTATATAGGCTTTCGAGATGCTTTACTTGGCTCCTAAGTACCTCTTTCAAGTAGAATTACTATTAGGGTGTTTAAGTAGACTTAGGAATATGTTTCTTCGCCTTCAAGCATCCAATTTCGAGTGAAATTTCTCATTCCCACGGCAGGGGCACGCCCATGGCACACGCCCGTGTCAATCGGGGTTGGGCCGTGCCTTGATTCTGTCATTTTGGGCACGGCCGTGTAAGTCAGGATTCAGGTCATGCTTCAGGTCTGTCGATTGGGACATGGCCATGTAGATTGCTTGACACCCCCGTGTGTGGTAATGAGATGATGCGCGGCCATGCAACTCGTGGGTTAGGCCGTGCTCTAGGTAGCCGTGTTGATTTCTTGCTAAGGCCCAATTACTCCGTTTTAAGCCCGTTTTGTGTTCTTTTTATCGTCGGGTGCTTTCCTGAGTATATGACATTGAAAGAAAGGATTACAAGCACCTTTTATATAAATCAAGGGCTAAATCATCAAAAAGCATGCTAAATGTGGGATTAAAATATGTTACTTTTACGGTTTATCACCATTCCATTTACTACTTGCCAAAACATACCATATTTGAACACTTATTCACAACTAAAACATTACACCAAGTTAAGCCAAATCACATGGCTTTAACATATTCCACAACATGTAACAAAATCACTATCTGAAGTAACCATAACTATCATCTTTATAACTAGCCTATACATGTCATATTTACATAAATCCATAAGTTCAAAGGAACCAATCGACAACTGGATAGTGTGATGCGTAACTCCGACTTATTCGAATCGAGTGAGCTATCGAACCTCTATAGAACATGGAAAAGAAACAGAGTAAGCTTTATAGCTTAGTAAGCCCGTATAATTCAGAATTTAAATTACCATTTATACGTAATCAAACAATTAAACAAAATATATCAAATTCACTTGCCAAATGCCTATACACAAGTATTCATCAATATGTTAGTCTCATAAGTACATATAATCAACCTTTATCTCAATTTCAATACTCAATACATTGTATCATATCACATTTATATATAGTGTACATCATTGGTAATATTTCACTCACAATATTATAAACAATAATTCATTCGATAACTGTAACTTATCCGTATAAACAGTACTTCATCCATATAAACAGTAATTCATCTGTTTAAACAGTACTTCATCCATATAAACCATCTATTTAAATAGTACTTCATCCATATAAACAGTAATTCCTCCATATAAACACATAGCTTTATCACATAACAAATAACAAAATTTATGCACGTTGAACCTATTAGAATATCGAGGGATACTCGGGTGATATACATAACATATAAATCAGTAACCCGTCAATTCATTATCATTTCTGCTCTTTCTAGCTATGATCAGTAAGCTCCTCCTAAGCTGATGGACAGTAAGCTCTATTAAGCTGAAATGGTAAGCTCTGACGAACTGAGAATAGTAAGCTCTTAGAGCTGATACATTGTTAAGCTCATACGAGCTGAGGTGAGTCCGCAACACATGCAGGATCTCAACCTAAACGGTAACCCTAGTGACATGTCACTCGTATCCTACGAATTCCTACAGTTCAAATGGGGCTCGGTAACCATTAGACTATATCAATAAAGCATTTTAATTTCAAGTAGATCATTTACTCATTTACAGACATTCATTTCAAATATTTACAAATATATAAAAGTTTGATTCTAATTATACGAACTTACCTCGTTCGCTGTAACGACGAATTAGGTCGACTAAACCAATACTTTGTTTTCCCCCTTTTAAGATCCAAATCTTGTTTATCTCAATCTATATAATATCAAAATTTACTTATTTAATCATCATTTCATTCAATTTAGCACAATTTACACATTTTGGCAAAATTACATTTTTACCCCTATTATTTCACATTTTTACAATTTAGTCATTATCACATAAAATCACAATTCATTCAATTTAATACAAATTCATGCTGACCGAATATTATACATGTTACTAGCAGCCCATATTTTCAATTTATTCACACTTTTAACCACAAAATTTTACATTTTCACAAATTAACCCCTTTTTGACATTTTTGTCAAAAATCACTTTACAAAACTAGTTTAACTATCAACAATTATTCAAAATCCATTATCAACCATCAAATTACTCAAGCATTCAACAATGGCAACATGATAAATCTTTAATAATTTCAGAATCTAGGGTATGGGCTAGCTAGAATACGAAGCAACGATCTCAAAAACGTAAAAATTATTAAAAACCGAACAAAATTTACTCACCAATTAAAGCTTGAAATGGCCAAACCCTAGCTCATTCCCATAGCTTCTTCTTCCATTTAATTTTCGATGGATGAATTCTTAGAAAAAAAAGATGACCACTTTGTGGTTTTGTTATTTTACTTATTTAATTAACCAAATTACTAATTTAACCTATAATATAAATCATTTAAAACACCTAAAATGTGTCCATATATGTCCACTAATGCTTCAAATGGTTTAATTACCATTTAATGCCGTCATATTTAAAATCCAAAGCTATTTGACTCTTTAACTAATTGATTAACACTTTTGCATTTTACGTGATTTAGTCTTTTTTATCAAATTAACCATTCAAACAGTAAAATTTCTTTACGAAACTTTCAAAAAATAATTCTATCATGCTGTAAACTTTAATAAAAAAATAAAATAAATATTTTGACTTCGGATTTGTGGTTCTAAAACAACTGTTTCAATTTAACTAATGTGTTCCTAGTGACATGTCACTTGTATCCTAATATATTCCTAATGTTCAACCGAGATTTCTCTCTTGCCTGAACTTCGTCGAATATGCTCATAGAATCAATCATACAATCCATGCAATATCAAACACTAAGATACAAATATAACATTGCATTATTAACATACGAACTTACCCCGGTATAAAAATAGTGAAAATGGAACTAATCGTCAAACACTTTATTTTTCACCAGATCTAGGTATGAACCTCGTTTTTCTTGATATATAATAGCAATTTTAACTCATTTAATACTCTCATTATTCAATTCAGTCAAAAATCACATTATGGCAAAATTACATTTTTGCCCTTAACTTTTCAACTCTTTACATTTTAGTCCCTAGGCTCGTAAAATGATTTTCATTCGATTCATTCATTACCCAAACCTAGCCGAATCTTTTTCATGCTCATAGAAACCCACATTTTTCATTTATTCACATTTTTACTACATATTTTACAACTGTTAAAAATAGGTCCTTTTAGGCATTTTCATAAAAAATCACTTAGTAAAAGTTGTTTATCTAACATCAAACATACATAATGTAACACCTCTAACCCGTAACCATTGTCAAAATAGGGTTAAGAGGCGTTACCAAACATTCAGAACATTTATAAACATTTCACATCTTAACTTAACAATTTATAATCAAAGAGTCCCTTAAATAGGTCTACGAGACCTTAAACATACATTAGAAAGGGGTTAGGACTAAACTGTGCTCATACAAAATTTTATGAAAATTAAACATTTTTCAAAGTTACAGAGGTCACATGCCCGTGTGGGCAGGCCGTGTGCCTCACACGGCCTCAAACACACCCGTGTGTCCAAGCTGTGTCAAAATAGGGCATACATATTGACTTGTCCACACGGCCAGAGGACACACCCGTGTGCTTCACCCGTGGTCGACACTGACTTATTTCACATGGCCAGTCACACGCCCGTGTGTCTAGCCCGTGTGTGAATCTGACTTGTTTCGATTTGCAAACTTAAGAGACATGGTTGAGCCACACGCTCGTGTGCTCAACTGTGTGGGCAAACATAGGCCATTTGCAAGGCTAATTTGCCACCCACTCTTTGGGTCACACCTACAAACATCAAACCATTCCAAAATCATACTTTCAATGCATTCAAGACACACCAAAACATGCATATTTTACCTCTTAACAACATCATTCACTCCATATACAAAACCTAACTCAATCATACTAATTCAAAAACACCAACTTCACCATAAAGACATATTAATCAATCATCATTTTAATCCAATTCAATTCATAGCAATTACTCATCATTTGCATATCCAAAATCAACCATGAACTCCAATATATATGTACCATTCATTTAGCTACTTTTGAGCACACTAAAACTTACCAACTTATGCATCAACTAGCATGAACAAAACTCATTCATATACATATCCATTAACTAGCCATATCACATGGCTATTTTTACACATCACAAACCATATCATAATTCCTCTAGACTATACATGTCATACTTTAATATATACATTCTCAAAAGGTACCAAAATGTAGTTCGATAGTGTGGTGATTATCCTCGACGATCCTCGAGCTTCTCGTAGCTTTAAAAATCTATAAAGCAATCAAACAAACACACACAAAGTAAGCTTTCATAGCTTAGTAGTCATAAGAAAATAAAGAACAATTAAACATTTGTATTTTAATCAACTAAACAAAATTACATATACATTAACCAATTACACCATTAATATGTTTACATCTCAAATACTATCACATTTACAATATCCATATAACATCAACTTTCAAACTCACATATACTCATAAGCACATATAAATTTATCTTTTACCATTTCCAATTCATGTGTCCATCATAATCATATACTTACCTTATTCTCATATATATTTTACAAAGCACATATGATAAACTGTAAAAGTAACATATTTTAATCCCACATATATCATACTTTTGGATGATTTATCCCTTAATTTATGTAAAAAGGTGCTCTTAATCCTTTCTTTTCATGTTTTATACTTACGAAAGCACCGGAGGATGAAAAGAATGAGAAATGGGCTCAAAATGGACCAAATGGGCCACATCACGAAATCGGCACGGCCTGGACTTAAGCCCACACATTCATGCCTCTTAAGAGAAGTTCAAACACGGCCTGACCACGATTCACACAGCCGTACCTCATCAATAGGTTCGCACACGGCCTAGCTACGAAACACACGGACGTGTGCCCTAGGGCGTGTCCCTGTCGCAGAAAGAGCAATTCTATTCGGAATAGGGTACTTAGAGGCAAAGAAACACATTCCAAAGCCTATTCAAACACCCGAGTAGGAATTATACTTGAATTAGGATACTTAAAGGCCAAGTAAGGCATATCAAAGCCTATATAAAGACCCTAGAGGCCAACCTTTAGGGGGACGTTCGGAGTTCGATAGAAACCTTCTGCCAGAGCCAGCAGGTAGCTAGCCCAAAGAGCTGAGCTAGAAAGGTCAGATTTGTGGGAATCACTCGAAGGAAGCCAGTTGATCCATCTCAAGAAGTCGAAATTCTACTCAAGATGGCAGACCTCTCCTTCAATTCTTTCAGGGAGTTTTAGGGATTTCTTATGTTTTGTTTTATCTTTTCTTCTGAGATGTTTTCTTTTATTGTTATGATAAATACTTGATTTCTTCTTAATTATGTGTGCTTAATTCTTGTGTTAATATTTTCGGGATATTGATTCAAGTCGAATGTGCTTAGGTGGTGGAGCAAAAGTCTCTGCCTAAGAGTAGATCTAGCATAATTAAGCGAAGTTGATTGCGCGCCTAGAGATAGGGTGACGAGATTTTGTCAATTAGGGGGAAACCTAATATGAGAGTCCATAGATCAAGTTAAAGTGATTATAGGGGTTTTAATTATAAAGAGATTTCAATTAATCAACCTAGGGTTAAACGTTATTCGCCTCGAGAGAGGGTAAAAATATAAATTAGGGAATCCTACGGGTCAAGTCAAGTGAATAAATCGTCTGGTTCAGTGTTAGATAACAAGTGAAGTCTAGGTGGATTCTTCCTAATGGTATCATCTTAATCAACTGAGTTTTCCCTACAGTATTTCCCCATTCATCCTTTTTGTCTTAGCGTCTTTAGCTTAGTAATTAGATTAAAGAATCAATCCCTTAATATTTAGGCTAAATAATAAAAAGAAAGTTAGTATTAGTACTTTTAGTTCCATTGGGTTGACAATCTGGTCTTGCCTAAGCTATACTACTATTCGATAGGTGCACTTGCCTTAAGTCGTTGTCAGAGTTAGTTTCCAGGTTCGATCATTCTCTTTATAAATTTTAAAACTCGACAAAATAACAATCAAGTTTTTGGCGCCGTTGTTGGGGAATGAAAATATTAAGAAAGCCCTTTTTTTTATTACTTTAGTCATTATTTTTATTTTTTAGCAATTTATTTTTATTTTACTTTTTACTTTGCTAAATTTTCTTTCTTTTCCAACACAGGTACCTCTAGTTTATAACTAGAAGGAACCCGATAGGACCTCTAGTATACGACAGTGATATTGAAGCTACCGCTCGTAGGAATCGTAGAGAAATTAGGCAAAAAATTACACAGAAGAAGAGCGAGAAGGCAGATCCAATCCTACTGAAGGAATGGACGAGAATAATCCACCACCACAAGATGTGGCAGAGAACAATGCTCTACATACTATGTATGATTATGCTAAACCTCATTTAACAGGAGTAGAATCTAGTACTGTTAGGCCTGCTATAGGTGCCAATAATTTTGAATTAAAGCCTAACACTATACAAATGATTCAACAATTTGTTCAATTTGATGGTTTGTAGGACGAAGACCCAAATACTCATATAGCTAATTTTTTAGAGATCTGTGATACCTTCAAAATAAATGGCGTTTCTGATGATGCCATACGTCTTCGGGGATTTCCCTTTTCATTAAGGAATAAAGCCAAACAGTGGTTGAACTCTCTACCACGAGGGTCAATCACCACATGGGATCAAATGACCAAAAATTTTTATTAAAATATTTCCCACCGGCCAAAATGGCCAAATTATGGAATGATATCTCTTCTTTTGTGCAGATGGATTTAGAGACATTATACGAAGCATAGGAGAGATACAAAGAACTCTTGAGAAGGTGTGCGCACCATGGTTTACCCTTGTGGCTCCAAGTCCAAACTTTCTATAACGGTGTAAACCCCTCAACGAGGCAACTAATTGATCAAGCCACCGGTGGAACCCTGAACAACAGAACTCCTGAAGTAGCCTACGAGTTTATTGAAGAGATGTCACTGAATAAAACTATCAGTGGCAGGTTATAAGGACAAAACCAACAAAATCGGTCGAAGTTTTTAGCCTCGATGCAGTAACCATTCTATCAACACAGGTAGAGATGATGTGAATAAAAAGCTTGATAGTCTATGTTCTTCGTAGGTACATCCATTAATGCAGTGCGACAGAAGTGGAACTATGATGAATCCTGAGTACCCACCCTACCAACCGGGCACAGAAAGCGAACAGATGAACTATATAGGTAATAATTTCAAATCTAATAATAATCCTTATAGTAATACCTATAATCTAGGTTGGAGGAACCACCCAAATTTTTCATGGGGAGGTCAAGGAAATCAAGGAAATCAAAGACAACAACCTCCTTAAAATTTCCAAAATCAGCCATATCCACAAGAAAATAAGCCGAACCTCGAAGAGATGTTGACAAAATTCATGGCAGCCACAGAAAATCATCTCCAAGACACTGAGGCAACACTGAAAACCCAACAAAAATCGATGGAAGGGATCAAGAACCAAGTTGGGGAACTTACTAAGTCAGTCGGGGAAGTTACAAAGTCAATTGGACAACTTGCAAAGTTAATGTTCGAACGACCGCAAGGTTGTCTAGCAAGCAACACCGAGATCAACCCAAAGGAGCAAATCCAAGCCATAATAGTTCAGGCAAATGTAGGGTTAGATGAACCCAATTCAGTTCAAGAAAGTGAGGTAGAAGAAGGTAAAATTGAGGTAACATAAGAAAAGCCAAAATCGGTAATCAAAGAGTACCAACCTCGCATACCTTATCCCGAAGCGTTAAAGAGAGACGATACAGAGGAACAGTTCGATAAGTTTTTTAAAATTTTAAAGAAATTACATATTAACTTACCGCTTCTTGAAGCTCTGTCACAGATGCCAGATTTGAGGAAATTTTTAAACCAACTCTTGACGAACAAACGTAAGTTAGACGAGGAGTTGCATGTGGAGCTATACATAACGTGCTCAGCAATTCTACAAAATAGACTACCACGGAAGCTAAAAGATCCAAGAAGTTTTACAATTCCATGTTTAATTGGTAGTCTAACTGTTGATAATGCCTTAGCTAATTTAGGGGCAAGTATAAATGTCATGCCTTATAAAATGTCCAAACAACTAGGTCTAGGGAAACCCAAACAAACTAGGATGAGTATACAATTAGTTGATAAAATTGTTAGAATTCCTATGGTTATTATTGAAGATGTTCTCTTAAAAATTGAGAAATTTGTTTTCCCAGTAGATTTCATTGTCTTAGACATGGATAAGGATAATTCGATTTCTTTAATTTTAGGAAGACCCTTTTTAGCAACTGCCAGGACTAAAATTGATGTTGGCACAGGAGAACTCATTCTTCGTGTAGGTGACAAATCAATCATTCTACAAGCTCTTGACTCGACCAAGACATCAATTAATGAAGGTGAGAAAGTAAAGTCCGTCGATGACCAATTTGTTCACCTTTCACCACAGGATCCATGATAAACCGTAAAAGTAACATATTTTAACCCCATATTTAGAATGCTTTTGGATGATTAGCCCTTCATTTATGTAAAAAGGTGCTCTTAATCCTTTCTTGTCATGTTTTATACTCAGAAAAGCACCCGAGGACGAAAAGAATGAGAAATGGGTTAAAATGGGCCAAAGTGGAAATCGACACGGCCTAGACTTCAAGCCGCACAACTGTGCCTCGACAATTAACTAAGACACAGCCATGCCATGATTCACACGGCCATGCCCCAATCAACAGAATTGAGACACGGCCTGAAGTCAATTTACATGGGCGTGTGCCATGGTCGTACCCCTGTCATGGAAAAGAGGAATTTCACTCGGATTTGGATACTTTGAGGCAAAGAAACACATTCCAAAGCTTATTCAAACACCCGAGTAGGAAGTATACTTGAATTAGGACACTTAGAGGCCAAGTAAAGCATCCTAAAAGTCTATATAAATACCCTAAGTGTAACTGGGTGAAAGGGCGGTGAGCTAGGCCAAGGAGCCGAGCCAGAAAGTCAGATTTGTGGGAATTACTCGAAGAAAGCCAGTTGATCCATCTCAAGGAGCCAGAATTCTACTCAAGACGGTAGATTTCTCCTTCAATTCCTTCAGGGGGTTTTAGGGATTTCTTATGTTTTGTTTCATCTTTTCTCTTGAGATGTTTTCTTTATTCATTATGAACTAAACCCTTCAAATACCTGAAGGGGATGAAACCTAGATGAATCTTGTTATTGTTTTCTAAATTATATGATAAATACTTAGTTTGTTCTTAATTATGCATGCTTAATTCAATCTGATGTGCTTAGGTGGAGGAGGAATAGACCCTGCTTAAGAGTAGATCTGGCATAATTAAGCGGAGTTGATCGCACGCCTAGAGATAGGGTGACGAGATTTTGTCGGATTAGGGTGAAACCTAATATGGGAGTCCATAGATCGATTTACTACTATTCTAGGGGGTTATTATTCGAGAAAGAGATTTTCATTATTAAACTAGGGTTCGACATTATTCACCTCGAGAGAGGGTTTAATATACTTTAAGGAGTCTTACGGATCAAACTAAGTGAATAAATCGTATGGTTCAGTGTTAAAAAACAAGTAAAGTCTAGGTGGATTCTTCCTGAGGATATCGTCGTGATCAACTGAGTTTCTCTTCAAGTTATTTCCCAATTCATTCTTTTTGTCTTTGCATCTTTAGTTCAGTAGCCGTTAATTTATATTAAAGCAACTTCACTTATTTTAGGCTAAATAATAAAAAGAAAGTGAGTATTAGTACTTTTAGTTCCTTTGGGTTCGACAATCCGGTCTTGCCTAAGCTATACTACTGTTCGATAGGTACACTTGCCTTTAATCATTGTCAGAGGTAGTTTCCAAGTTCGATCTCATTCATTATAAATTTTAAAACTCGACAAAACAACGATCAAGTTTTTGGCGCCGTTGCCAGGGAACTAAAATATTAAGAAAGCTCTATCTTTATTACTTTAGCCATTATTTTTTTATTTCGCAATTTATTTATTTTTTCTAAATTTATTTCCTTCTTTTCCTAGCAGGTACCTCTAGTTTATGACTAGAAGGAACCCGATGGACCTCTAGTATACGATAGTGATATTGAAGCTACCGCTCGCAAGAATCGCAGAGAAATTAGGCGAACCCTAAATTACATAGAAGAAGAGTGAGAAGGCAGATCCAATCCTACTGAAGGAATGGACGAGAATAATCCACCACCCCAAGATGTGGCAGAGAACAATGCTCCGCGTACTATGTATGATTATGCTAAATTTCATTTAACAGGAGCAGAATCTAGTATTGTTAGGCCAGCTATAGGTGCTAATAATTTTGAGTTAAAGCCTAACACTATACAAATGATTCAACAATTTGTTCAATTTGATGGTTTGCAGGATGAAGACCCAAATACTCATATAGCTAATTTTTTAGAGATCTGTGATACCTTCAAAATAAATGGCGTTTCTGATGATGCCATACATCTTCGGTTATTTCCCTTTTCATTAAGCAATAAAGCCAAACAGTGGTTATACTCGTTACCATGAGGGTCAATCACTACATGGGACCAAATGACCGAAAAAATTTTATTAAAATATTTCCCACCGGCCAAATTACGAATATCTCTTCTTTTGTGCAGATAGATTTAGAGACATTATACGATGCATGGGAGAGATACAAGGATCTCTTAAGAAGGTGTCCACACCATGGTTTACCCTTGTGGTTACAAGTCCATACCTTTTATAACGGTGTGAATCCCTCAACAAGGCAACTAATTGATTCAGCCGCCGGTGGAACCCTAAACAACAAAACTCCTAAAGCAGCCTACGAGTTCATTGAAGAAATGTCACTGAATAACTATCAGTGGCAAGTTACAAGGACAAAACCGACAAAATTAGCCAGAGTTTACAACCTCGATGCAGTGACCATGCTATCAACACAGGTAGAGATGATGAATAAAAAGCTTGATAGTTTGTGTTCTTCGTAGGTACATCCAGTCATGCAGTGCAACGCAAGTGGAACTGTGGCGAATCCTGAGTACCCACCCTACCAACCGGACGCAGAGAGCGAACAGATGAATTATATAGGTAATAATTTCAGATCCAATAATAATCCTTATAGTAATAACTATAATCCAGGTTGGAGGAACCACCCAAATTTTTCATGGGGAGGCCAAGGAAACCAAGGAAATTAAAGACAACAACCTCCTCAAAATTTCCAAATTCAGCCATATCCGCAAGAGAAGAAGCCAAACCTCGAAGAGATGCTGACAAAATTCATGGCAGACATAGAAAATCATTTCCAAGATACTGAGAGAACACTTAAAGATCAACAAGCGTCAGTTGAAAAACTTACTAAGTCATTCGGGGAGCTTACTAAGTCGATTGGACTACTTACTGAGATGATCTGTGAAACACGGGCAGAGACTTTTTCTAAAGAAACAGAACAGGTAATAGCAGTTACACTAAGAAGTGGAAAGGAATTAGCCAAAGAAACAAATCTCAGACGAAGATAACAAAGCAAGAGGTGAGGGAGTTGAGGATGTAAATCCAGTATGCAAAGAAAGTAAATCACCAATCCCATATCCAGCAAAGTTAAAGAAGGAACGATTAGATGCCCAATACGGTAAGTTTTTTGAACTTTTTAAACAAATACATATTAACTTACCTTTTGTTGAAGCTATTTCACAGATGCCGAAGTATGCAAAATTCTTAAAGGAATTCCTGACGAATAAAAGGAAGCTTGAAGAAGTATCGACGGTGGAACTTAATGAAGAATGCTCAGCCATCCTCCAAAACAAGTTACCAACCAAATTAAAAGACCCAGGAAGTTTTACTATTCCTTTTTTAATTGGTAGCTTAAATATTAAGAAAGCATTAGTTGATCTAGGTGCCAGTATTAATTTAATGCCTTACAAAATGTTTAAACAATTAGATGTTGGGGAACCAAAACCCATGAGGATGAGTATTCAGTTAGCCGATAGATCCATTAAAAATCCTAGAGGAGTTATCGAAGATGTATTGGTGAAAATTGATAAATTTATTTTCCCTGTTGATTTTGTTGTGTTAGACATGGATGAAGACATTAATGTTCCCTTAATTTTAGGGCGTCCTTTTTTAGCCATGGCTAGGGCTGTTATTGATGTAGGTGACGGCAAACTTGCATTAAAGATAGGCGATGAAGAAATTATTTTTCAAATTTATGATGCCGTGCAATATTCTAAAGAGCAAGATGATTCCTATTATTTTGTTGATACTACTGATCATATCATTCAAAATTCATTACAGGAAATCATACATGACGACACGATGGAATTGTGCTTGACTCAAGAATGGGGGGAAGAAGATGAAGGCGATGAGATGAATTTGAATACATCATCATTTAGACAAATGAAAGAAGAAAGCATTGAAAATGATGACAAAATAAAACAAAAATCCTCCATTGATGAGCCACCCAGTCTGGAATTGAAACAGTTGCCAAAACACTTAGAATATGCATTCCTCGGGGACAATTCTAAGCTACGGTAATTATCTCTTTAGAACTAGAACCCAAGGAAAAAGAGGAGTTGATAAAAGTACTAGGAGAACATAAAAAAGCCATACCTTGGAAAATCTTTGACATCAAGGGTATAAGCCCCTCGTTCTGCACCCACAAAATTTTAATGGAAGAAGAATACAAGTCGTGTGTGCAACCCTAGAGACGGCTAAACCCCAACATGAAAGAAGTGATCAAAGCCGAGGTAATTAAACTTCTAGATGCAAGAATAATTTATCCTATTTCTAACAGCACTTGGGTAAGTCCTGTGCAGGTAGTTTCAAAGAAAGGAGGTATGACGGTGGTGCCCAATGAAAAGAATGAATTAATCCCCACAAGAACAGTTACATGTTGGAGAGTCTGTATAGACTATAGAAAGCTCAACAATGCCACAAGAAAAGATCACTTCCCTCTACCCTTCATAGATCAAATGTTAGAAAGACTATCTGGGCATATGTACTACTGCTTCTTGGACAGACTCTCCGGCTACTTCCAAATCCCCATAGCTCCTGAAGATCAAGAGAAGACAACATTTACATGCCCATACCGTACGTTTGCTTATCGTAGAATGCCTTTTGGATTATGTAATGCTCCTACTACTTTTCAACGTTGCATGTTGGCAATCTTTGAAGAACTCGTGGAAGACATCATGGAGGTATTTATGGATGATTTCTCGGTATTCGATAATTCTTTCCATCTCTGCCTTAAAAATTTAAAACGAGTTCTAATGAGATGTGAGGAAACAAACCTTGTTTTAAATTGTGAAAAATGTCACTTTATTGTTAGAGAAGGGATTGTATTAGGACATAAGATTTCTAGTAAAGGGATTGAGGTAGATAAAGCAAAAGTTGAAACCATAGAAAAATTACCTCCCCTAGTTCAGTTAAGGCTATTAGAAGCTTTTTAGGACATGCAGGGTTCTATAGAAGATTTATTAAAGATTTTTCTAAAATAGCTAAGCCTTTGACAAAATTACTAGAAAAAGATGTTCCTTTCAATTTCAATCAGGAATGTTTAGATGCATTTTATATCCTTAAGGATAAATTAATAAATGCTCTGATTATAATTGCACCTGATTGGAACTTACCCTTTGAACTAATGTGTGATGCAAGTGATTTTGCAGTAGGTGCAGTTTTAGGACAACGAAGAGACAAGCATTTTCAACCAATTTACTACGCTAGCAGAACATTAATACCCTCACAAGAAAACTACACCACCACGGAGAAAGAATTGCTAGCTGTAGTTTTTGCTTTTGACAAATTTAGGCAGTATCTAATATTGTCTAAAGTTATCGTTTACACTGACCATTCAGCTCTTCGTTATCTCTTAAACAAGATGGATTTTACTCTTACAGGAATTTGACTTGGAAATACAAGATAAGAAGAGAGCTAAGAATCTTGCGGCAGATCACCTCTCCAGACTTGAGAATCCACATATCAAGGAGCTCGATAAAAATGAGATAAACAATTCATTTCCCAAAGAACAACTCTTTTCTATAACACATTATGAGGTACCATGGTTTGTAAATATTGCGAATTATTTAGCAACTAACATCTTGCCAAAAAGACTAACACATCACTAAAAGAAGCGATTCTTTGCTGATGTGAAAAACTATTTTTGGGAAGATCCTTTTCTTTTCCGCATATGTGCAGATCAGGTAATTCGAAGATGCGTTACAAAGGCAGAAGAAAGAAAAATCCTGGAACATTGCCATTCAGGACCCTTAGGAGGACACTATAGTGGCATTAAGATAGCACACAAAATACTCGAATCAAGTTTTTATTGGCCCACTCTATTTAAAGATGCCAACAGGTATGTTACCTCGTGTGATAAATGCCAAAGAATAGGTAATATTTCTAAACGTGATGAAATGCCTCAAACATATATGATATCATGTGAATTATTTGATGTATGGGGTATTGATTTTATGGGACCATTCCCTAGTTCATTTGGAAATAAATACATCCTAGTGGCAGTTGATTACATGTCAAAATGGGTAGAAGCGGAAGCTTTACCTACCAATGATGCTAGGGTAGTAGTTAAATTTCTCAAGAAACTATTTTCTCGATTTGGGACACCTAGAGCTATCATTAGTGATAGGGGTACTCATTTTTGTAATACTCAATTTGAAAAAGTTCTAAAGAAATATGGAGTACACCACATGATAGCTACCCCATATCACCCTCAAACCAATGGGCAAGTTAAAGTAGCAAACCGAGAACTTAAGCGCATCCTAGAAAAAATAGTTGAATAGAATAGAAAAGATTGGGCATTAAAAGTAGGTGATGCCTTATGGGCCTATAGAACAGCATTTAAAACACCTCTAGGGACATCCCCATACAAACTTGTATACGGGAAAAGCTATCATCTACCATTCGAGTTAGAACACAAGGCTTTTTAGGCCATAAAGTTTTTAAATTTTGATCTTAGAACTACAGGAAAGAAAAGAATGATGCAGATGAACGAGCTAGATGAATGGAGAGCTGAGGCCTACGAGAACTCGAAACTATACAAAGAGGCAACAAAGTGACGCCACAATTCTCGTCTAAAGAATTTGAAACAATTCAAAGTAGGGGAATTGGTCTTACTGTACAACTCAAGGCTCAAATTATTCCCTGGGAAGCTAAAATCAAGATGGTTAGGCCCATTCATGATCAAAACAATTTTTCCATATGGAACAATCGAGGTAACTCACCCCACTAAGGGCACATTCAAGGTAAATGGTCACCGACTCAAAATTTATAATGGTGCAAATTTTGGAGATATGAGAGAAGAGCTTCTGCTCCATGAACCTTCTTTTAGAACCAAAAATAAGGAAAGTCTAGCTTAAGACTATAAACAAGCACTTCTCTGGAGGCAACCCGAGCACTAACTTCCCTAACATCATACTTTTAACTATTCAGCATCTAACCAATCTAATAAAGTGCAGGTTTTAGACCACACGGCCTTATACACGTACGTGCTCGTGGCCGTGTGGAAGGCAGGAGACAAACCACGGGCGGGCCAATAGCCATGCACGACAAAGAAGAATTTATTTTCCCAACATGGCTTGCGATAAAAAAACCACGCTCGTTCTGACTACCCGTCCGAGGTTACTGACTTGTTAAGGACGGACAAGACACGCCCGTGCCTGACGACCATGTGAAGATACTGACTTGCCATACACGGGCTACACACGCCCGTGTTACCTCACCGTGCTAACATACTGACTTATTGAACACGTGCGAAACACACCCGTTCTACAGGACCATGTGAATAAAACACGGGCGTGCCATAAATACCCACGGCCGTGGCCTAATACCTGAACGCACCTAAAATTTCAAATCACGAAAAGCACAGGCACATAAAAATCAAGCACGGGCGTGGCCCCTTCCCGTGCTCTCACTCCTATTTAAGAAACTTAAACCGTTCATCCCCCCAAAATCAACCCTAAAAATTTTTTAGCCTTTGTCTCCCCCATTCTAGCCACACCCACGCCCTCAATCCCCTAAAAACTTCTTAACCTTCACTTTTCACCAAGAAAACTTTACAAAACCACACTCCACGCCCTCACCACCATTGGGCCGTAGTAGCCCACGCCCTTGCCACACCATGTGTCTCTGAAAAAATCGTGACACCACCGTGCGCCACCACTCCACGACCGTGCACTGTCCGTTCACGTCACCTAATCCCAAATTACTACTAGTCACTCTCCATTAATTCACTGCTATCATGCTCTAACCATTGTTTTATTTTCATGATTTAGTTTCTTTCTACTTTTAAATATCTAGGAATAAATTCTTGCATTTTAGAACTAATATGATTGATACATTTCTTTGTTTGAAATAATCACTGCTGTCAAAATAATTTCTGGTGATTAACATGCTTAAGTTAGTTTTAGTATTCTAACTTCTCAAAATTTTAATTTCATTTGATTTAATGTTGAGTATTCTTGCTATATTTTTTTTTGAGGTTTGATCAAAAAGAACTTGCTTTATATTTGATTACTAATTTCAAGTACAATGTCGTCATCTCGCAGAAAAAGATCAATAGCCTCGAGCTCAAAAAAGTGAAAAGGACCCGGCTCATCTTCAGCCAGTGCTTCCTCCGAAATATGACACCACTTCCACCAATTCTCTCAGGAAGCCCAGGAAGAACGATACCAAGCATTCCGAAAAAGACCTCTTGGCATTGGAAGGTGCATTGACTGGAATGCCGTCGAACAAGTCGGACTAGCGGCCGATATTTGAGCCCTCATAACAACCGAGCCGTGGGAGCAATTTTTCTCTATAATCGAGCCCACATATTTGGAACTCAGACTCGAGTTCTGCACCAATTTCATCTTTCAGACAGTGATGACCCAAAATGATGATCCAAGCACAGTCCAATTCCGTTTAGGGGGCACGGTATGTCAACTAACCGTATCGCAATTTGGCACAGCACTTGGACTCTATACGGAGGAGTTTATAGAAGAAAATCCTCTCTCTGAGTTAGACCATCAACTCCACCGCACTCCACTCAACTGCTGGCACAACTTAGCCCCCACCATGGGATTCTACGACCCCAGTCGCAATCTAAGGCGACAGCCCTTGGACCATCCCTGCGATATATCCATGCCATTTTAGCTCATACTATCACCGGTCGACATGAGAGCACCGACGTGGTAAATAAGCACGATGTCTACTACCTATTGTGCATGTCAGAAGGACACGTGTTCGACCTTGCCTACTTCATCGCCTGTGCAATTCAACACCAAATGAAACTTTATAGGAAGGGCATTTTATCGATGGGGCCATACATCACTCGGTTGGCTCAACACTTTGGCCTCCCCAACACAGAGGCTCAGATATCGTCATTGACAATGATCGGCCAGATGGTGCCTTAGGGCATCCAAACAATGCTACATGTGAGGATGATCAAATATCTTTGTGGGACTGACCCCTCTCAATACCGACTAGTTACAGATGAGGAGGTGCTCGAGGATATTACTAATGATGTCCCACCAGTCCCGATCCAGTAGCCATCCCATCCAGCAGCCTCGATGGAAGATATCTCTGCATGCCTCACCCAATTCGGGCAGTATTGTACTCAGCAGTTCACTGACACCGCTTGACGTTTTGATGGGATCGAGGCCACACTCCAGCAAATATGCCATCACTTCCATATATCATCACCAACACCACCACAAGACCCGACCGATGATGAGGACCTCTGAGTCCTTTTGATTACCTAAATTTTATTTTATCATTTTTAGTTCTATTTTATTTTTATTTTTATTTCCTTTATTTTAATTTTCTTTATTTGTCGTAATATGAAACTTTTCTTCATTGCAAACTTTTATTATGTTTATCATTGGTTATCTAATCTTCGAGTATGCCTAACATATATTTATTTAAATAGCCGAAATATCTAACTAATGACATTGTAGTTTCAATCATACACTCCACATACACGAACAAATCACTAGGAGTACTTCACTCTACATAAATCATCTTCCACCACGACCTCGCCTTACTATCTCAAGCCATCCAAAATTCGTGAAGTGTTACTTCTCCCCTTCTCTTTTGATTCTATTATTACATAATTGTTTATCTATCTTTGTACATTAAGGACAATGTACATCTTAAGTGTGGGGGGTAAAAGTACCTAACTTTTTGCATTATTCCAAAATCCTGAATTTTAGTCTTGTTCCTAAGTAAATTTCTCAAATTATTAATTAGGGTGAAATTTCTAATGATTTATGATTTTTATCGGTATATTTTTTAGTAAGTCATTGATAATTGTGCATTTATGATTAAATTTGAAGAATACTAGAGAATCAAGCATGATAAGTCTATTTTTCAAGAATCAAAAATTTTTTAGGTTGTTGAATTGAATTTGAATATTACCTT
Organism: Gossypium rotundifolium; assembly: GCA_025506655.1. Lineage (NCBI taxonomy): Eukaryota > Viridiplantae > Streptophyta > Magnoliopsida > Malvales > Malvaceae > Gossypium > Gossypium rotundifolium. Next base: position 81,739,980 of record CP106725.1, read on the forward strand.
GAAGTTTGAAATTTACAGGGATTGATGTCAAATACCCATAATTTTTGTGAGATTTTGAGCCTTATAGAGCATATATTCTTTTTCGTGCTCACTTTATTGATTATGAGTGGTCAGCACTGAATTGTTATTCTAGAACTTGCCTTGATTATACATGCCGAGACCATATTAATTGATTTGATATACTGAGATGATAAAGGCACCTAGGTTTTAACCCATTCACTCCACTAAAAAGCCTACCTTCACAAATTAACCCTTAGTGAACCTATTTGATCCTAACAACCCTTTTTATTGATTTACCCGCTAATATTAACCCAAAAACCCTTTGTATTTGTTATTATCATTCTTTTAACTACCCTTCTATCAAGAATTGATTTGATTAGTTTCCGAATTAGTTTATTTCAGTTGATAAAGTTTTCTTTATTATGTTTCTATTTGAATTAAAAAATCAAAATCAAATTATATTCAACATTAGTAGTATGAAAAGTGAGCTTGTACATTTAAATTTCAATTATCAAAGAAAAAGCTCGTAGTATTATTAGTTTCAAAGTTTCAATTGATATAATCATTTATTTTCAAGTTCATTTTTTTAGTTAGGTAATTGGTCGTCAATCTCGATTCTAAACCTTCTAATTCAACCTTTATCCACACCTTTAACCTAAGCCCCGTTACAACCCTGTCAAAGACCTTTTGATTTGTGTATCATCTCATATTACAGTGGTGGAGATTTGATTTTCAGGCAAGCCTATGGTATTAACTTTTCAGGTTCGTCTTATGTGTGCTTTTTCTTGAACCTTAAACACTTCAAGTGCTTTGAGTGAATCTTTAGTGAGGATGTCAATCCTTGTCGGTTTTGAATTAAAGGTAATTATTTAAATAAGGGGAGACGCCTATGTTTTTATGCTACAAATTTATGACTTAGAATTGTATGAGCCTTTAAGAGTCTTTGAGTTAAATTATCCATGTATGAATTATCTATGAATTATGATGAGGCATTATTGATAGGAGTTATGAATTGTGGAAAGTTCGTTTTAATTGTAAGTTGAGAATTTTTCTTGAGGACAAGCAAAAGCTTAAGTTGGGGGTATTTGATAAACCATAAAAGTAACATATTTTAACCCCATATTTAGCTTGCTTTTGGATGATTTAGCCCTTCATTTATGTAAAAAGGTGCTCTTAATCCTTTCTTTTCATGTTTTATACTCAGGAAAGCACCCGAGGATGAAAAGAACTAGAAACGAGCTTAAAACGGGCCAAAGTGGAAATCAACACGGCCTGGACTTCAAGCCACATGACCGTGCCTCGACAATTAATGAAGACACGACCATGCCCCAATCGACAGAATCGAGACACGGCCTGAAGTCGATTTACACGAGCGTGTGCCATGGTCGTGCCCTTATCGTGGAAAAGAGGAATTTCATTCGGATTTGGATACTTTGAGGCAAAGAAACACATTCCAAAGCTTATTCAAACACCTTAGTAGGAAGTATACTTGAATTAGGACATTTAGAGGCCAAGTAAAGCATTCTAAAAGTCTATATAAACACCCTAAGTGTAACCGGGTGAAAGGGCGGTGAGCTAGGCCAAGGAGCCAAGCCAGAAAGTCAGATTTGTGGGAATTACTCAAAGAAAGCCAGTTGATCCATCTCAAGGAGCCAAAATTCTACTCAGGACGACAGATTTCTCCTTCAATTCCTTCAGGGGGTTTTAGGGATTTCTTATGTTTTGTATCATCTTTTCTCTTGAAATGTTTTATTTATTCATTATGAACTAAACCCTTCAGATACTTGAAGGGGGTGAAACCTGGATGAATCTTGTTATTGTTTTCTAAATTATATGATAAATACTTAGTTTGTTCTTAATTATGCATGCTTAATTCAATCTGATGTGCTTAGGTGGAGGAGGAATAGACCCTGCTTAAGAGTAGATCTGGTATAATTAAGCGGAGTTGATCGCATGCCTAGAGATAGGGTGACGAGATTTTGTCGGATTAGGGTGAAACCTAATATGGAAGTCCATAGATCGATTTACTACTATTCTAGGGGGTTATTATTCGAGAAAGAGATTTCCGTTAATTAACCTAGGGTTAGACGTTATTCGCCTCAAGAGAGGGTTTAATATACGTTAGGGAGTCTTACGGATCAAACTAAATGAATAAATCATATGGTTCAATGTTAAATAACAAGTGAAGTCTAGGTGGATTCTTCTTGAGGGTATCTTCGTGATCAACTGAGTTTCTCTTCAAGTTATTTCCCAATTCATTCTTTTTGTCTTTGCGTCTTTAGTTTAGTAGTCGTTAATTTAGATTAAAGCAACTTCACTTATTTTAGGCTAAATAATAAAAAGAATGTGAGTATTAGTACTTTTAGTTCCTTTGGGTTTGACAATCCAGTCTTGCCTAAGCTATACTACTGTTCGATAGGTACACTTGCCTTTAATCGATGTTAGAGTTAGTTTCCAGGTTCGATCTCATTCATTATAAATTTTAAAACTCGATAAAACAATGATCAATCCACGACAAAGCCGCAGACCTCAGCCGGATCATAGACCTCGTGGAAATAAAGAAAAACTATATAAGGAACGAAGCCTTAAGGTTGATGATCCAGACGAGTGGAAAACACACTTTAAAGAACCGGAACCACGTGAAGTAAAACCGAAAGAGCCCCCAGAAGAGCTCGTAGGAAAATCAAATCACTTCAAAAATAAGAGATAAGGTATGGATGAACAAAGCAGATCCTCACATGGTAACATCAGACCTGAATACAAACGAGGAAACTCCTCTTGAGGTACACAAAATCTTCCCTTACGGATCAATCGAGATAAGCAATCCAACATTCGGCAGTTTTAAGGTAAACGCTTCTCGACTTAAACTTTATCATTAAAATAAAACTGACAACATGTGGGAAGATGTTCAAACCTTCAAACCACCATGAGTATACAAACAAAGGGAAAGTCTAGCTTAAGACTTTAAACAAGCGCTTCTCTAGAGGCAACCCGAGTATTAACCTTAAGTACTTTACATTTTTTAATTTTATTTTCTTTTCTTCTATCTGAATGCCTAGTTGTAAACTAACCAAAAGCATAGATTCCCAGATCACACGGCTTTACACACGGCCATGGCCGTGGCCGTGTGGAAGTACAGAATCTCCGTACTGACAATGGCAAAAGAGGTACAAGTCAGAGGGAATCAAATCTTCAAAGTCACGGACCCAACCACCATGTCACGACCGTGCGATGCTACCGTGGCCAACATTGAGAGCTCAGACACGGCCGTGGTAAACTAAACATGGGCATGAGAAAAATGATATACCCCATCAACGGCCGTGCAACGCAGCCGTGGTCGACACTGACTTATCACACACAGCTGATACGATCCACAACACGATCATGCGAGGTGGCCATGTGCCTCGACACGCCTATGGTACATGGGCGTGGGATGGTGTCAGGATCCAAAACTCTATTTAAACCTCCCCCATCCTCCCTATTTCACCCATTAACCTTCATCCCTACCTTCTTTCCCTTAGATTTCTCTCCTTTTCTCCTATCATTCTTACAACTCTTGAAACACCAAAGCCATGCTAAAGAAGCGTAAGAGGCCAAACACAGTCTCCTCAAGTGAGACCGATCTACATAAGTTCATGCCACCGCTTCAACCCTCCAACACGCCAAGGGTCTTCGAGACCTTTTTGGTTCTATTTTTTTTTCTCTTTTGCTTCAATTTCCTTATCTTTACTTCTCTTCTCCTTAATTTAGTTTATTTTACTTTAGTTTCTTAGTGTCAGGTTCGTCAGGCTACTTGAAAATCACGCCACCTCCACCTTCGCCAGCACCTCCGCAGCCTTAGAGGTCACACCCACCTAGCAAACCATCTATCAATAAGGACCTCTTAGTCCATTAATCTTTTCTTTTAATTTCAGTTTTCTTCTTAGTCTCCTTCTCTTTATTTTTCTTGTCTTTAACTATATTATTAGTATACTTTTAATGTTTCTTTAGATTTCCTGGCTATATCTTTGCAGGCTCCCCAATTTCTTCATCTAGTATAGAGATTGTTGGTAGCCACCCCACCAGGACCATAGAAAACACCACCACTGCCTCCTCCTCCAAATTAGGCCGGGAATAGTGATCCCCAAAAAAAATTCAAGAAGTGTCACTTCTCCCCTCCTCTTTCGATTTAGTATCACATCATTATTTATCTATCTTTGTACATTGAGGGCAATGTACATCTTAAGTGTGGGGGGTAAAAGTGCCTAACTTTTTGCATTATTCTCAAATCCCCGAATTATATCTAGTTCTTAAGTAATTTCCTCATTTTACTAATTAGGATGAAATTTCTGATGATTTATGATTTGAATTGATATGTCTTAGACTAAGTTATAGATAATTGTGCATTGATGATTTAAATTTTAAGATACTAAAGAATCAAGCATGATAAGTCTATTTTTCAGAATTAAAATTTTTTTCTAGGTTGTTGAACTGAATTTGAATATTACCTTGAAGTTTGAAATTTACAGGGATTGGTGTCAAATACCCATAATTTTTGTGAGATTTGAGCCTTTTAGAGCACATATTCTTTTCCATGCTCACTTTATTGATTATGAGTGTGTCAACACTAAATTGTTATTGTAGAACTTGCCTCGATTATACATGTCAAGACCACATTTTTGATTTGATATACTGAGATGATAAAGGCACCTAGGTTTTAACTCATTCACTCCACTAAAAACCCACATTCATAATTAAACCTTAGTGAACCCCGTTGATCCTAACAACCCTTTTTATTGATTCACCCACTAATATTAACCCAAAACCCTGCATGTATTTGTTATCGCCATTCCTTTTACTACCCTTCTATCGAGAATTGATTTGATCAGTTGCCTAATTATTTTATTTCAATTGATAAAGTTCTTTCTTATATTATGTAAATACTTGATTTTTCTTTAAAAAAACAATGAAGTATATTCATTATTAGCTCTATGTTCTAAGAGCTTACATGTTTAAATTCAACATCTTGAAGAAAAAGCTCGTATTATTAGTATTTTAAATTTTTGTGTGATATAATTATTCAGGTTATTAGTTCATTTTTTCTAAAGTTAGGTAAATTGTCAAATCAATCTCGATTTTAACCTTCCAAATTCAGCCTTTATCCACACCTTTAACCCTAGCCCCATTACAACCCTGATAAAGACCTTTTGATTTGTGTATTATCTCATATTACAGTGGTGGAGATTTGATTTTCAGGCAAGCCTATGGGATTAACTTTTCAAGTTTGACTTGAAAGAGCAATTCTATTCGGAATAGGGTACTTAGAGGCAAACAAACACATTCCAAAGCATATTCAAACACCCGAGTAGGAATTATACTTGAATTAGGATACTTAGAGGCCAAGTAAGGCATCTCAAAGCCTATGTAAAGACCCAAGAGGCCAACCCTTAGGGGGACGTTCGGAGTTTGGCAGAAACCTTCTGCCAGAGCCAGCGGGTAGCTAGGCCAAGGAGCCAAGATAGAAAGGTCAGATTTGTGGGAATCACTTGAAGGAAGACAGTTGATCCATCTTAAGAAGCCGGAATTCTACTCAAGACGGCGGATCTCTCCTTCAATTCCTTCAGGGAGTTTTAGGGATTTCTTATGTTTTATTTTATCTTTTCTTTTGAGATGTTTTCTTTTATTGTTATGAACTAAACCCTTTAGATACCTGAAAGGGATGAAACCTAGATGAATCTTGTTATTGTTTTCAGAACTATATGATAAATACTTGATTTGTTCTTAATTATGTGTGCTTAATTCTTGTGTTAATATTTCTGGGATATTGATTCAATTCGAATGTGCTTAGGTGGTCGAGCAAAAGTCCCTGCCTAAGAGTAGATCTAGCATAATTAAACAAAGTTGATAGCGCACCTAGAGATAGGGTGACGAGATTTTTCCGTTAGGGTGAAACCTAATATGGGAGTCCATAGATCGAGTTAATGCGATTCTAGGGGTTTTAATTATAAAGAGATTTCAATTAATCAACCTAGGGTTAGACGTTATTCGCCTCGAGAGAGGGTTTAATATAAATTAGGGAATCCTACGGATCAAGTCAAGTGAATAAATCGTCTGGTTTAGTGTTAGATAACAAGTGAAGATTAGGTTGATTCTTCCTAAGGGTATCGTCTTAATCAACTGAGTTTTCCCTACAGTATGTCCCTAATTCATCTTTTTTGTCTTAGCGTCTTTAGCTTAGTAATTAGATTAAACAATCAATCCCTTAATATTTAGGCTAAATAATAAAAAAGAAAGTTAGTATGAGTACTTTTACTTCCTTTGGGTTCGACAATCCAGTCTTGCCTAAGCTATACTATTGTTCCATAGGTGCACTGTCCTTAAGTCGTTGTCAGAGTTAGTTTCTAGGTTCGATCATTCTCTTTATAAATTTTAAAACTCGACAAAACAATGATCAACATACCTGAATCTTTTAGCTTGTTTTCATATCTGATCTCATCTCGATAATGCTGTTGAACCATTAGAAATTAATAAGGATACTCGGATAGACGAAAGGCTCGTACAATGCCAACGTCCCAGACGTGGCCTTACATGTAATCACATATCGATGCCATTGTCCCAGACAGGGTCTTACATGAATCAAATACGATGCCAATGTCCCATACATGGTCTTACACGTAAACACAAGTCGATGCCAACGTCCCAAATGTGGTCTTACATGAAAACACATATCAGAAATCTTATGTCATAACATATGTATCCTAACTATTCCAAAGGTTCGTACAGGGCTTTCGGACGTCGTATATTGAACATTTCAGGCTCTTAAATATTGCTCCCATGCTCAATTCATTTCAGCATATTAATTTATACAAATAAAAATTCAATTCGGCACTATTAATTTAGATACAATAGAATTTAACAACATTATTTACTTATGAACTTACCTTGGATGTTGACGGATGAAATCGACTACTCGACTACTCGACTACTTTCGACTTCCTCCGATCTAATTCTGATTTCTTTCGTTCTTGATCTTGATTGAGCTTAGTAATGACCGAACATTCAAAAGCTTTAAAACCATTTTTCTTTCTTCTACAATCGGTGGATGAACACAAATGGCCATTATTTTGTCTTTATTTTTAACTAATTTATCTTTTATTTGACAATTACCATATTAGCCTTTTTATTTTCATTTGAAATCCACTATCCTAAGGCATTTTTGTCCATCCAAAATTCCTATGGTTTAATAACAACATAAGGATTCCATATAATAAAAGCCATAACAAATAGATACCTTTACATATGGCATGCTAGTTTTGCATTTTATGCGATTTAGTCCTTTTATCAAATTAAGCACACAAACAGACAAATTAATTCACGAAGATTTCACACATATTAATTCACATACTGTAAACACAAAAAATAATATTAAAATAATTTTATGACTTTGGATTTTTGGTCCAAAAACCACTATTCTGACTAGGGTCTAAACCGGACTGTTACAATTCTCCCCCTTAGGGATTTTCATCCCCGAAAATCTTACAGGTGAAAAGGTTTGGGTAATGTTCTCTCATAGCATTTTCGGGCTCCCACGTCGCCTCTTCAACCCCGTGTCGATGTCATAAGACTTTCACTAAAGAAATTTTCTTATTTCTCAATTCTTTCACTTCAATATCTAAAATCCAAATCGGTTCTTCCTCGTATGTCATATCGGATCGTATCTCAACTCAGAAGGGAAAATTACATGCAATCGATCAGATTGATATCGTCTAAGCATCGAAACATGAAATACATTATAGATTTTTTCCAACTCAGGTGGCAACAACAGTCTATAAGCAACCGACCCGATACGCTTAACAATCTCATATGGCCCAATGAATCTCGGAATCAACTTGCCTTTACGACCGAATCGAAGTATTTTCTTCCACGGCGAGACTTTCAAAAACACTTTGTCTCCAATCTGAAATTCAATATATTCTCTTTTCAAGTCTGCATACGATTTCTAACAATCTGACGAGGCTTTCAGACTATCACTAATCACTTTCACTTTCTGTTCAGTCTCTTTAATCAAATCGACCCCGTATATCTTATTTTCACTGAGTTCAGTTCAATACAAAGGTGTTCGACATTTACGACTATTCAAAGCCTCATAAGGTGTGATTTTGATACTTGATTGAAAGCTATTATTATACGCAAATTTAATTAGTGGCAAGTATCATTCCCACGTACCTTTAAACTCAAGAATGCAACATTTCAACATATCCTCGAGTATCTGAATGATTCGTTCGGACTGACCATCTATCTTTGGATGGAAAACAGTGCTAAGGTGTAATTTCTTACCTAGTGCATCTTGCAGTTTCTTCCAAAACTGCGATGTGAACCTCGAATCTCTATCCGAAACAATAGAAATAGGCACTCCATGTAATCTCACAATCTGAGAAATATACAACTCAGCAAGTTTAACATGTGAATAATCCATGCGAACTGGAACAAAATGAGTCGATTTAGTCAATCTATCTACAATAACCCAGATTGCATCTTTCTTACTCGATGAAAAAGGAAAACCTGATGCAAAATCCATCGTGACTCTGTCCCATTTCCATTCAAGTATCATAATCGGCTGAAGTAACCTAGACGGTACATGATGCTCAGCTTTAACTTGCTAACAGATGAAACATTTCAAAACAAAGTCAAAGATATCTCGTTTTATACCATGCCACCAGTAAAACTATTTCGAATCATTATACATTTTGTGCTACCAAGATGAACAGATAACCGACTGTTATGAGCTTCTTTTAAAATCATCTGAATCAACTCTGAATTTCTCGGAACACATATTCGATCTTTGAACCTCAAACAACCTTCAGTATCAACTCGGAAGTCTGAATCAATATTCACATCACATTGTGCCCGTTTTGTTATCAATTCATTATCAACTTTCTGAGCCTCACAAATTTACTGAATAAATAATAGTTTTGCTTTCAACTCAGCTACTAGTGAACCATCATCTGATAAGGTCAACTAAGTATTCATTGCTCGTAAAGCAAACAACGATTTCTTACTCAAAGCATCAGCAACGACATTAGCCTTTCCCGGATGGTAGTCTATCACAAGCTCATAATCTTTTAACAACTCTAACCATCTTTGTTGTTGTAGATTCAGATCTTTCTGAGTCATCAAATATTTTAAACTTTTATGATCGGAATAAACATGACATTTTTCACCAAATAGATAGTGGCGCCATATTTTCAATGCAAACACAATAGCTGTCAATTCCAAATCATGTGTCGGATAGTTCTTTTCATGCAGCTTTAACTATCTTGAGGCATAAGCTATGACTTTTCCTTCCTGCATCAAAACACAACCCAGACCATTCAAAGATGCATCACTATAGATAACGAATTCTTTACCCGATTCTGGCTGAATTAACACTGAGCTTCAGTCAACAAAGCTTTCAACTGATCAAAACTTTATGGCACTTATCTGACCACTCGAACTTAACATCTTTCTGAAGTAGTCGCATCATCGGGGTTGCAATCATAGAGAAACCTTTCACAAATCGTCTGTAGTAACCAGCTAATCCCAGAAAACTTCAAACTTCTGACACATTTCTCAGAGGTTTCTAATCTAAAATTGCTGAAATCTTGCTTGGATCAACCTGAATGCCCGATGCTGATACAATATGTCCCAAAAAACTGACTTTTTGTAACCAGAACTCACATTTACTGAATTTCGCATACAACTACTTATCACGCAAAGTCTGTAGCACTAATCTCAAATGTTCAGCATGATCAGATTCATCATGAGAATAGATCAATATGTCATCTATAAACACAACTACAAATTGATCTAAATATTGTCTAAAAATTCAATTCATTAAATCCATAAAAATAGCAAGTGTATTAGTAAGTCCGAAAGGTATAACCAAAAACTCATAATGTCCATACCTCATTCAGAAAGCAGTTTTTGGCACATCAGAGTCTTTAACTCGCAACTGAGAGTAACCCGATCTCAAATCTATCTTAGAAAACACTGTAGCCCCTTTTAACTGATCAAATAAGTCGTCAATCCGTGGCAAAGGGTATTTATTCTTTATAGTCACCTTGTTGAGTTGTTTGTAGTCAATGCACATTCTCATAGATCCATCTTTCTTTTTCACAAACAAAACCGATGCACCCCAAGGAGAAAATATCGGTCATGCGAAACCTCTATCTATTAATTCTTGCAACTAAGCTTTCAATTCTTTTAATTCAATTGGTTCCATTCTATACGGAGTTATCGATATCGGAGTCGTCCCCGACACTAACTCAATACCAAACTCTATCTCTCGAAATGGTGGCAAACCTGATAATTCCTCACGAAACACATCTAGATATTCATTCACAACTGGTACTAATTCTATCTTCTTTTCTGTCACTTTAGAGTCAAATACATAAGAAAAATAAGCTCCACAACCCTTTCTCACATATTTTTGAGCTAACATCGAAGATATCACTGCTGGGAAGCCACTCAGATCATTAGACTCAATCCAAATAATCTCATTATTTTGACATCGCAAATCAATAATCTTTCGTTTGCAGTTCACAATAGCATCATGCAAAGTTAACCAGTCCATACCCGAAATTATATCAAACTCATCGAATGGCAACACAATCAAATCAGCCAGAAAACATGAATCTTGAATCATCAACGGACAATTCTTACACACTTTATCAACTAAAACACACTGGCCTAAGGGGTTCGATTCTCTAATCACAATATCAGTAGACTCTACAGATAAAGTCTTACTGGATACTAAAGTTTTACATACATAAGAGTCAGTTGATCCTGGATCAATGAATGCAATAACACTAGTATCATAGAGAGTGAAAGTACCAGTAATCACATCTAGAGACGAAGCTTCTTCGCGGGCTCGAATAGCATAAGCTCTGGCAGGTGCACGAGCTCAAATCTAACAGCTGTGTCTTTAGTTCCTCTTTGACTACCACTCATATTACCCGTATTTTTAGATGGTCTACCTCAAGCTAGCATGTTACTCGGTCTCACATTCTATACTTTATTTTATTCAGCTAACTCAAGACATTTACGGATAAAATTATCCATCAATCAAGATTTAAAACAAAACTGATCATTCAATCTACAATAGTCGGGATGTCGTTTACCACAGTATTTGCACTTCGGTTGATTTGGTCTGACATTACTAACACTTGCTACTAAGGTAGCTTTCTAACTCACAATTGGTCTATCTCGATCCAGTGTAGGATAACCTGCAGTAGCCTTTGAACGGCTAGAGTCATCTCGAAATTTCTTTGATGCCGATTGGAAAGACTTATTTGAAAATCTCTTACGTGCATTTCTAACTTCATAGTCAGCTTTTCTTTTCTCTTTCCTGAGCTCTTCAGCTTTGCAGGCTCGTTCAACAAGTACAACAAACTCTTTTATTTCTAGAATCCCAACTAAAAGCTTGATGTCTTCATTCAGTCCATCTTTGAATCTTTTACACATTATTGCTTCGGTTGATGCACATTCCCAGGCATATCTACTTAGTCTCACAAATTCCCGCTCATATTCTGTTACAGTCATACAACCCTGTTTCAACTCGAGGAATTCTTTACACTTCTGATCAATGAATCTTTGACTGATGTATTTCTTACAAAATTTAGTCTGAAATAACTCCAAGTAACCCGTTCTCTCGAAACTACAGATATCATTGTATTCTACCAACGATACACGAAATCTCAAAGCAATGATACAACACATTTGATGCACTCATCAGGTGTACAGGATAGCTCATCAAATACACGGATCATATTATCAAGCCAAAATTCAGCTCGCTTGTCATCATCATCAACAGTAGCTCTAAATTCTTTGACCCCGTGTTTCCTGATTCTATCAATCGGTGGCTTATTCATTCATACTGGACCAACAACTTATGGTATAACAGGTATTTAAGGTGGAATCAGTGGGGGAGATGGTTGTGGAACAGTCGGATTTGTTCAAATGTATTGTGTAAACCATTCGTTTATCATCTGATAAAAGGCTTGTTTAGCCTCACTTTCATGACCACTCGAAATCGGCCTAGAACCAGTCAGCACCGCCCCCTGAGCGAGAACGAGTGCATTACTTTCTACGTCATCTGCTACGGATCGATCGGGATCCATTTACTATACGAAAACACATTTTAATTTTCAGGAATCATCACACTATCGCAGTTTATAAATATAGCATGTATAGCTAGACTCACACGCGCTACGTTAGTCCTAGAATTGACTAAACCGTAGCTCTGATACCAATAAAATGTAACACCCCTAACCCGTAACCATCGTCAAAATAGGGTTAAGAGGCGTTACCAAACATTCAGAACATTTATAAACATTTCACATCTTAACTTAATAATTTATAATCAAACAGTCCCTTAAATAGGTCTACGAGGCCTTAAACATACATTACAAAGGGGTCAGGACTAAACCGAGCTTATACAATTTTTTTTGAAAATTAAACATTTTTCAAAGTTACAGAGGTCACACATCCGTGTGGGCAGGCTGTGTACCTCACACGGCCTCAAACACACCCGTGTGTCCAAGTCATGTCAAAATAGGGCATACATATTGACTTGTCCACACGACCGAGGACACACCTGTGTGCTTCACCCGCGGTCAACACTAACTTATTTCACACGGCCAGTCACACACCCGTGTGTCCAGCCTGTGTGCGAGTCTGACTTGTTTCGATTTGCAAACTTAAGAGACACAATCGAGCCACACGCCCGTGTGCTCAATCGTGTGGGCAAATATAGGCCATTTGTAAGGCTAATTTGCCTCCCACTCTTTGGGTCACACCTACAAGCATCAAACCATTCCAAAATCATACCTTCAATGCATTCAAGACACACCAAAACATGCATATTTTACCTCTTAACAACATCATTCACTCCATATACAAAACCTAACTCAATCATACTAATTCAAAAATACCAACTTCACCATAAAGACATATTAATCAATCATCATTTTAATCCAATTCAATTCATAGCAATTAATCATCATTTGCATATCCAAAATCAACCATGAACTCACATATATATATATACACCATCCATTTAGCTACTTTTGAGCACACTAAAACTTACCAACTTATGCATCAACTAGCATGAACAAAACTCATTCATATACACATCCATTAACTAGCCATATCACATGGCTATTTTTACACATCACAAACCATATCATAATTACTCTAGACTATACATGCCATACTTTAATATATACATTCTCAAAAGGTACCAAAATGTAGTTCGATAGTGTGGTGATTATCCTCGACGATCCCTGAGCTTCTCGTAGCTTTAAAAATCTATAAAGCAATCAAACAAACACACACAAAGTAAGCTTTCATAGCTTAGTAAGTCATAAGCAAATAAAGAACAATTAAACATTTTCATTTTAATCAACTAAACAAAATCACATATACATTAACCAATTACACCATTAAAATGTTTACAACTTAAACATTATCACATTTACAATATCCATATAAAATCAACTTTCAAACTCACATATACTCATAAGCACATATAAATTTATCTTTTACCATTTCCAATTCATGTATCCATCATAATCATATACTTACCTTATTCTCATATATATTTTACAAAGCATATACCTGAATCTTTTACTTCATTTTCATATCTGATATCATCTCGATAATGCCCGTTGAACCATTTGAAATTAATAAGGATACTCAGATAGTCGGAAGGCTCGTACAATGCCACTATCCTAGGTAGGGTCTTACATGAATCAAATACGATGTCAATGTCCTAGACATGGTCTTAGACGTAAACACAAGTTGATGCCAACGTCCCAGACGTGGTCTTACATGAAAACACATATCAAAAATCCTATGTCATGACATATGTATCCTAACTATTCCTAAGGTTCGTACGGGGCTTTCAGACGTCGTATCTTGAACATTTCAGGCTCGTAAATATTGCTCCCATGCTCTGTAACAACTCGATTTAGGGCTTAGTCTGAATAGTGGTGCGAGACCACAAATCCGAAGTAAAAAATATGTGTTTAAATAATTTTACAAGGCTTATAAGGTATTTTCATGATTGTGTGAAAGTCACATGAAGAAATTTTACTAATTAGTGAATAAATTATCCATTAGGACTAAATTACAAAGAATAGAATATGTGAGATTCTAGAAGGTTTAAGTATGAAATAGAATTATGAAAAATCCTAGAGGTCCTTATTTAGCAATTAGACCATTATATTTGATGATGGACAAAAATGTATATGGGAAGGAAAAATCTTAAGAAAGGTTCATTAAGGGCATTTTGGTCATTTGGTTTATTAAAGAATAAAAAAGGAAAATAAGCCAAAAATCATGTCCATTTTCTTCCCCATGGTGCCAAAATTTTCAAGGACTCCATAGCTAGGGTTTTGTTCATTTTCAAGCTTAAAGTAAGTGCATCCTTGCCCTACTTTTAATGTTTTTCGTATTTTTTAAACCCTTATAGCTCGATTTAGCTATTTCTAGCCATATGTTGAGCTAGGTTTATGTTCAAAAATTTACCCATGTATGGCATGCATGTATTTTGATGTTTTATGGAAGAATATGAAAGTTTGATGTATGATAAACATCTTTTTCTAAGTGATTTTCATGAAAGATGCATGAAAAAGATCAATTTGTAAAGTTATAGAAATGGTCATACATGAGTGAAATAGTGGGAATTTAATGTTGCTATAGTTGAGAAAATGATTTGGCTAGGCTTGAAATGCAAGAAAATTGAATGAAAATCATTTTACGAGCCTAGGGGCGAAAGTGTAATTATGTAAAAGTTTAATGGCAAAATCATAATTTTGCCAAAATATGAATTAGGAGTCGATTTAGTCAATGCATGTCTTTAACAATAGAAATTTATTAATATAGATCAAGAAACATGAAGCCCGGGTCAAAATCGAGGTAAGAACATAGTTGAAGACTAAATCGAGCACCGAGACACATCTTGAGATTTGAGGTAAGTTTGTATGAAATTAGTATTTCATAATGTTTGATATTTGAAATCGTTCATTATTATGTTTATGCATGTTATGGTGAACAAAATCGAGCAATAAAGTCTCGATGAGTAAACAATGAGAACAGAATAAATTGTAGATCCAGTTATAGTTCCGGAGCAAGTATATTACCTACGTATGCATATGAGAAAGGAAAGGTCCCGTATAAGATCATATCTGGGATATAGATTCAGCGCCAAAGAATGATCTCATGTAAGACCATATCTAGGATATGGCATCGACATCTAAGTATGATCTCGTATAAGACCATGTATGGGACATGGCATCGACATTGAGTTATGAGATCCCGTATAAAACCATATATGGGTTATGGCGTCGGCACTAAGGAATGATCCCATGTAAGACCATATCTGGGATATGGCGTTGGCATCAAATTTTATGTATGTTAAACTTGAATGATTCATGATGATCTAATTTATTCATAAGTAAAAGAATCAAGTATGTGAGTTGGCCTAGATCCAACTCTATTTATAGATGGCCTTGATTGATGTTCATGGTATGAATGATAAAGATGTGAGTTTATGGTTTTGTTAGCAAATGTGCTAAACTACATGAATCAGTGATACAGGTATCTTGAGTAAGTAAAAGTTACCAAATAATATTGACATGAGATCAGTAAGAGTAAGTAAGAATAAGTTTGAATATGTACGAGTAAATACTTTTATTCATTGGTGCTATGTCACCATTGTTTCATCATATGAATGATTATTGTTTGAGTAAATCTCATCCTAGAGTTTCATGCAAACTTACTAAGCTATATGCTTACCCCTCTCTCTTCCTTTTTCCTTGTAGTTTCGCCAAGTTAGCTCGAGGATCATTGGATGTCGGAGCTTGGAACCACACTATCGATGTCACTTTGGCATAACAATTTAGACTTATTTTGAGTATGGCATGTATAGGACATAAGTTAGTATTTTTGTTAAATTGTAATTGTTAGCCAAAGTGTTGGCTGGAAAGAAATTACCCCGTACCAACCATCACACTGTGGGATCAAGTCAACCCACCCCGCCATCACACCAATCGTAGGCATTAAGCCCTTTTATAATTGTGGCATAGCCACCGAACTAGAGGCAATAAGTCGATATTGTGGCGAAACCACCGAACTAGAGGCAATAAGCCGATATTGTGGCGAAGCCACGAACTAGAGGCAATAAGCGATATTGTGCGAGCCACCGAACTAGAGGCAATAAGCGATATATTGTGGCGAAACCACCGAACTAGAGGCAATAAGATATATTGTGGCAATGGCCATTCTTTCTTCATAAATCCCACCCATGCAATTATACATGTACTTTAAAATATAAAATTTATTATCAATACATAACATGGTGGGTTTTATCAATGACATTTCATTTGGCCCATAATTATAGCAATTTATCCATTTAGCAATTTAGTGGGCTTTGGCCCATTTACCAAACTAGAGCGTTTTGGCTAAATTTTAACGAACTAGAGTATTTATGGCCCAATTTATCGAACTAGAGTATTCGGCCCATTTTCACGAACTAGAGTATTTACGGCCCATTTTCACGAACTAGAGTATTTACGGCCCATTTTCACGAACTAGAGTATTTACGCCCATTTTCACGAACTAGAGTATTTACGGCCCATTTTCACGAACTAGAGTATTTACGGCCCATTTTCACGAAACATCAAATTTTCATAATATCAATTAATTTCTTGGGGCGTTTTGAAATTTTCACGATTTAGTCGCTTTTACGTATTTCGTCAAAATATCAATTTTGTGCTTTTACCGATCTAGTCGTTTTACGATTTTTCTACCATACCGAAATTTGACATACAACCCTAAAATAATGAGGGTGAAATTACACACCTCGATACCGTGAGTATTATCCCTTCTCGCTCCTCGGCACCTAAAATATATTTCGATTAGTTAGACAACTAATTCATAAAAATAATCTTATTTGTTAATGGATCCAAAATCTTACCCTCTTGATTTTGAATCACTTGATTTTCGGTTTTCCTTCGTTTATCGATTCACTAGCACGAGAATCCACCAACATATAACGGCTCGAGGTTCGTACTACTTCAAATAATGGACTTCTTTGGAAGATGGCCCACAACCGTGGAAAATCCTGATTTGCGAAACCGCTCTTCGTTTGAATGGGGATTTCTGATCCACCCTCTTACGATAACTAAACACCGCCCTTTTCTTCCCTATCTTGACGGTCTTCAAGATCCAAAAGAATTTAGTTAGTTCTAAAATAATATCAATAATACTAGAGATTTAAAAGTAGGATTTCCTTACCAAAATGAAACGTTTCCAACGTTTCCACGATTCTCCGATCACTTGAATTCCAATCTCGTTATTGCACTAAATAATAACGAAATAAGCGTTATTAGTATGAATGCTATATCAATCCAAAAGACTCTCAAAAATCCTATGATATTCGGCCATAATATCACTAATCAATAAATCAAAAAATGGAGAGAAACCTCACCTACTTCCCACGGACGAAAAGCAAGATTAAGAATGATGTTTAATTGATGGAAGATTAAACTATAAATGATTAAGAATGAAAAATAATTTTTGGCTTATAGGCACAATAACATTCGCCAAGAGAGTGAAGATGGAGAGAATTTTCGATTGAAAAGAAATAGTATAAAACGAAAGGATGATGGTGATGATGTTTTGATTTCAAGGAGATTAGAAGAAAAGAAAAGAAAAATAAGAACTTTAGGTCTTTGGTATATTCGGCCATGGCAAAGAAAAAGAAAAGAAATTGATTTTGGTATAGGTGATTTGGCACAAGAAGAAAGAGGCACAAGAATTGGTTATCAAGATAAGAAAAGGAATGACCAAATGGTCACAAAACTTTGGCTTAACCAAGTGCAAAAATTCGGCCAAATAGGGATATTGAAAGGAGAGGAATAAAATTTCGCACAAAGTGCAAAGGTTAACCAAAGAGAAAAGAATGAGATTTTGCCAACTAACAAAATTTTGGCTCTCCTCCCCTACCAATATTGCCGTCCAGCCTATGGTCAATTGGCCATTATTTCTTTCCAAATTTTCCCTAGATAAGTGCCTTATGTCCCCCTATCTTTCCTTAAACTTTTGATTCCATACCATATGTTAGTTGTTACCTTAATCTCTTGATACACTAACCAAAAATACATGGTCAACACCTTCCTTATATGTCCCTTGCCGACACTTCATAGCCATGAGCAGAAAATTAAAACAAAATTTTATCTAGGTGCTATACAAGGATTGAACCTCTTCCTCTTACTTGAACCCATGCCATTCTCCACCATGCCATATGCTCATTTTATGACACTTTAAGCACATAATTTAGCTTAAGTCTTAATCACCTTTGTTTCACTTCAATAAATTCCCAATAATAAATTTTATTCTTCTCCAATTTATGCTTTACCCTCTCTAGGACTTTAATAAACACTAAAATAAAAGAATAAAAAAATTTTCCTTTAACATCTAAACACCAAAATCATGCCAATTTAAATACTCGATTTTTAGGGTGTTACAACTCTACCCTCCTTAAAGAAAATTTCGTCCTCGAAATTTACAGTTGAAAAAGGTGAGGGTATTGTTGCTTGAATTGCATCCTCTGGCTCCCCGTAGCTTCTTCCACTCGTGGTTACGCCATAGAACTTTAACTAACTGCACGGTTTTCTTCCTTAGTACCTTGACATCTCGGTCTAGGATTTCCTTTGGTTCTTCTTCAAAGGACAAATCTGAATTCACTCCAATTCTTCTACCAGGTATAATGTGCAAAGGATCCGACCTATAACGCCTCAACATGGAAACATGAAAGACATTGTGAATTTGATTTAACTCCGGAGGTAACTCAATCGATATGCCATGGACCAACACGCTTCAAAGACACGATAAGGTCCAATATATCTAGGACTTAGCTTGCCCTTCCTTCCGAATCAAGATCTTTTCCAAGGAGATACCTTCAAGAAAACCCGATCTCCCACACTATACTCGATGTCCCTCCGCTTCGGATCTGCGTCGACTTACGTCATCGAGGCTTCTTTCAACCGTGCTCGAATAACTTTTACCTTATCCTCGGTCTCGAGATATCATCTCGGGACCTAACATCATCTTTTCGCCCAACTCGGTCCAACAAATAGGAGAGCGACACTTACGACCATACAATGCCTCGTAAGGTGCCATCGAATGCTAGGCGATAGGCATTGTTATATCGCAAATTCGCGGTGGTAGATAATCCTCCCAACTACCCTCAAGTCGATTACACATCCTCTTAACATATCTTCCAATATCTGGATTACTCTTTCCGATGACCATCGACCGAGGATGAAAAGCCGTCTTGAAATTCAACTTTGTTCCCAAGGCTTCATGCGAGCTTTCGAATCGTGATGTAAACCTAGGGTCCCTATCCGATATAATAGATCTGGTACCCATGTAACCTCACAATTTCGGATACGTAAAGTTTCGCCAACTTCGCAAAGAATAATCCGTCTTAAGCGGCAAGAAATGGCGGTCTTCGTCAACCGATCAACAATTACCCAAAGCGGAATTTTTCTTAGTAGGTGTTAACGGTAACCCACTAACAAAATCCATAGTTATCCTCTCCCATTTCCAAAGAGGAATCTTTATCGGTTGTAACAATCCAGACCAGTAATTGGTGTTACGCCTTCACTTGCGACAAGTCAAACATTTTCCCACAAACTCGTAATCTCACGCTTCAACCACAGCCACCAATACATTCACGGAGATCTCGATACATCTTATTTCCTCGGGATGCATAGCATAAGGGCTACTATCGCCTCCGTAGAATCGATTGCCTCAAATCTAGATCCTTAGGCATGCATACTCTCCTCGAAAGCACAACACACCTCGGTGTTTATTCCAAAATCTTCAATTTCACCATTTTCAACTTGTCAAGTAAAGGTCCCAACTTCTCATCGATGTCTGTTTTTCCTTGATTTGTTCCGACCACGGAGGCTTCACGTGTAGTTACGCTAACAAGCGCCATCCTCGTCTGCAGACTCAAATGGGCAAATAGAGCTCTTAATTGAGATACCGCCTTACGACTTAACGCGTCACTACCACGTTAGCCTTTCCAGGATGGTATTCGATGGAGAAATCATAATCTTTTAACAATTCTACCCATCTTCTTTGTCTTAAATTCAACTCCTACGGGTAAGGAGGTATTTAAGACTCTTGTGATCCGTGTAGATTATGGACTTCTCACCATAGAGATAGTGCCTCCAAATCTTTAGAGCAAAGACAACGGCACTAACTCCAAATCATGAGTAGGGTAGTTTACTTGTGTGGCCTCAATTGACGAGAAGCATAAGCCACCACCTTTCCATTTTGCATCAACACACAACCTGGACCGTGAGACGCATCACAATAAGCAGTGAATTCTTTCCGGCCTCATTTGAATCAAAAGCTGGAGCTTCGTCGGGATCTTCTTCAATTTCTCGAAACTCTCTTCTGCTTTTCGGTCAGATATACGGAACTCCTTTACGCAACAATTTAGTTAGGGTGCGACAATCAACGAAAACCCTCTACAAAGCGTCTATAGTATCCACCAAGCCTAAGAAACTCAATTTCAGCTATTGATGTTGGTGGTTTCAATCGAGAATAGCCTCAATTTTCCGAGGATCTACCCTTATTCCTTGGTGATACTACATGACCAAGAAAAGTCACCTCCTTTAGCCAAAATTCGCATTTACCAAATTTGGCATACAATTGCTTATCACGAAGTAGTTGTAATACTATCATAAATCTTGGTCATGTTCCTCCTCATTTCTCGAATAAACCAATATATCATCTATGAACACTACCACAAACCGGTCTAAATATGGTTGGAAGACTCGGTTCATCATGTCCATAAATGCATTTGGTGCATTGGTTAATCAAACGGCATCACTACAAACTCATAGTGTCCGTAGCGTGTCCGAAATGTTGTCTTATAGATGTCCGCTTCTTTCACCTTAAGTGGTGATAACCCGACCTTAAATCAATTTTGGAAAAGCTGAAGCTCCTTCAATTGATCGAGCAGTCGTCAATTCTCGGCGAGAGGATCTGGATTCTTGATCGTCAATTTATTCAATCGTCTGTAGTCAATGCACATACGCATCGATCCATCCTTCTTCTTGACGAATAAAGCCGGTGCTCCCACGGAGACACACTTGGTCGAATGAATCCCGATCCGGCAATTCTTGAATTTGAGCTTTGAGCTCGACCAACTCCTTGATTGCCATTCTATAGGGAGCAATGGACTTTGGAGCCGTCCCGAGCAAAAGCTCAATGCCAAATTCTACTTCCCGATCTGGAGGTATGCGGGAAGTTCTTGAAATACATCGGAAATTCCTTCACCGTCCTCACATCATTCACGGATAATTCCTTGGCATCCAAAGCACGATAAAGGCTAGGAATGCTCCGTACCCTTTCGCACCAACTTCTCCGCTTTTAATGCAGATACCACATTTGCGGATAGTTCTTTTCGTTCACCAATCATTATGATTTCCTTATCATCCGGTCCTTCATCATTCGTTTTTCAGCACGGTCCAATTCGCCGATGGTTAACCAACCGATCCATGCCGAGAATGAGATCGAACTCGCCGAAAGGTAGTTCCATCAAATTTGCTAAGAATACTTCCTCTTGGATTTTTAAGGTACGTCTTTAAATATTTTATTAACGATTCTTGATTGTCCTAAAGGGTGATTCTTGTCATCTCATTTCGATAATTTGATTCTAAATTGATTTCCAGATATGGCACTAGATACATATGAATGAGTAGAGCCAATATCTATTAAGGCAATAACAGTACATCAAAATGAAGAACGTGCAGTTATCACATCAGTGCATTGCCGTCCTCATGGCGTCTAACCGCATAGACCGGACAGGTGTCTTGCATCGCATTTCCTCTATTACCATTGCCTCGACCGGTGCACCTTGACCACGACCAGCCCCATTACCACCACGACTGGTCCACGACCTCTCGGTGGTGCTTGATTACCCGGCGTATTGTGCATCATTATTACGGACTTCTTGAGTCGTATCCATTCGTCGAGGACAACTTTTGTCTTGATGTTCCATTGAACCGCATTTGTAGCATGCACCGCTTTTCCTCCAAAGATTCCCCAAAATGCCTTTTCCCACACTCGGTGCAATCTCGACTTGATTATTTGCTACCGGGTTACGCCTTGAGGCGATTCATCATTTCGGGTTTCTTCGGAATCTCTTGGAAGAACCAGGTGTTGTGTCTCTCTCTTGTTTGGGATCTTTCTCGGTTCTGCGTTCGAGTTCTTAGCCTCTTGGCTATTTTGGCCTTCTCCACAAGAGTCGAAAAATTTCTAACTTGTCATGAGCAATCGTAACCCTCACTCATCATTAAGTCCATCCTCGAAACGTACACAACGTTCATGATCTGTTGCTACAATTGTCCGGCATAACGGCTCAGACGTAAAAACTTCACTTCATATCTTGCCACGGTCTTACTTCCTTGGACAAGATTGAAATTCCTTCCTTGGGCATCTACATAGCTCGTTCCGGCGTATTTTCCTTGAAGGCGCTTTAAAGAATTCCCGATTAATCGGTGCGGCGATTGCCCTCTCGAGCAGTGAGCCACCAGCGTCGCCTCATCTCTCAATAAGGATCTGACCCTCTCGGTTTTTGCTCGGCCGTGCATTCCATATCATCCATAATCCGTTCCATGACTTGAGCGATGTTCGCCACATTTGGAGCTACACGAGACTCCTCACGAAAACTTCGCATTATTCGCCTTAAGTCGCTCTGAAATTGACCCACGAGTTGTTGGCCCAATTCTAGTTCAATGACCCTTTCCAAGACTTCGTAGCATTGCTTGAGTCAATGCATGATCTTCTTCCATGTGATCGCGTGATCCGGTCTCACTTTCTATTGGCGCAGGTCGTCCACTTACAGCATATGATTTGGTGCTTGTTGGTAGCACCTCGGCCTCTACCACGGCCACGTCTACCGCGTCCACGACCACGTCCTCTTGTACTCATGATTGCTTGTTCGTTTATCTGATTACAAGTTTTATGAATCGAAATTTTGTTTCGGTGTTTATTAACGATATTTTATGAGATTTGAGATATAAAGTTGTTTTTATAGCGTGTCCTATAGTCTCAATCTCTGAGTTTTCACATCTAAAACTAGAAGTTCTAGAGTATTCCTATGATCATATCATAGTAATCATTTAAGCGAGATATACTTACTTGACTTGTTTGGGATGCTTGTGGTGCCATCTTGATCTTTAAAATACCATTGAGCATTTTCATACAAAATTATTTTTGAACCCAAACCACAGTAGAAGTTTTTGAAGCGGCTCGATACCACTAAATGTAACACCCCAAACCGGTCTATGCGTTGAGACTAGATTTGGTTTGTTACATGATTCGAACTATTCTTAAATCCTTAATGAGTTGAAAACTACAATATTGTTCTGGAGTTTAAAATTTGTAGAGTATTAGATTTTGATAAATATTTAAAATCATTAGTTGAAAATCATTGTATTATCTAAAACCGTTAGGAAATTTGTTAAAGAGTTAGCAAGAAAAAGAATTATTTATAAAAGAATTCCTTATATTTTGAAAACCCAAGTTCATTTTAGTAAAGCATCATAAATCACACCCATGATTTAAAAGCCCAAATAAAGTTTAAATTCAAACACATAAAATCCATAAGTTATTTATAGAGGCCATTTATTACAACATCCCAAAATAGTAAAATAATAATTAAAAGTTAGAATTTAAATAACCCTTATTTAGCGAATATGGCCTCCACGAAGTCATCCTCATTAAGTCCACATCGGTTTCCATTACGAGATGGAAAGAAATTAAAGGGTGAGTTACTTAGAACTCGATGTGTAACTCACTTACCACCATTATTGGGCAGATTGTCAAGATATTATGTTGGGCTTGAGCCCAATCCGAATTCAACAATATAACATGAATTTAAAATAATTAATAATGCATGAAAATGAAATTCCCAACCCAAACCTAATAACCATCCGCTAACACCCGTACCAACCATCACACTGTGGGATCAAGTCAACCCACCCCGCCATCACACCAATCGTAGGCATTAAGCCCTTTTATAATTGTGGCATAGCCATAGAACTAGAGGCAATAAGCGATATTGTGGCGAAACCACCGAACTAGAGGCAATAAGTCGATATTGTAAGAACCACCGAACTAGAGGCAATAAGCGATATTGTGGCGAAACCACGAACTAGAGCAATAAGCGATATTGTGGCGAGAGCCACCGAACTAGAGCAATAAGCGATATTGTGGCAATCGGCCATTCTTCTCTTCATAAATCCCACCCATGCAATTATACATGTACTTTAAAAATATAAAATTTATTATCAATACATAACATGGTGGGTTTTATCAATGACATTTCATTTGGCCCATAATTATAGCAATTTATCCATTTAGCAATTTAGTGGGCTTTGGCCCATTTACCAAACTAGGCGTTTTGGCTAAATTTTAACGAACTAGAGTATTTATGGCCCAATTTATCGAACTAGAGTATTTACGGCCCATTTTCACGAACTAGAGTATTTACGGCCCATTTTCACGAACTAGAGTATTTACGGCCCATTTTCACGAACTAGAGTATTTACGGCCCATTTTCACGAACTAGAGTATTTACGCCCATTTTCACGAACTAGAGTATTTACGGCCCATTTTCACGAAACATCAAATTTTCATAATATCAATTAATTTCTTGAGGCGTTTTCGAAATTTTCACGATTTAGTCGCTTTTACGTATTTCGTCAAAATATCAATTTTGTGCTTTTACCGATCTAGTCGTTTTACGATTTTTCTAC
Source organism: Gossypium rotundifolium (assembly GCA_025506655.1). Lineage (NCBI taxonomy): Eukaryota > Viridiplantae > Streptophyta > Magnoliopsida > Malvales > Malvaceae > Gossypium > Gossypium rotundifolium. The sequence continues at coordinate 81,764,843 of CP106725.1, forward strand.
CATACGAAATTTGACATACAACCCTAAAATAATGAGGGTGAAATTACACACCTCGATCCGTGAGTATTATCCCTTCTCTCCTCGGCACCTAAAATATATTTCGATTCGTTAGACAACTAATTACAAAAATAATCTTATTTGTTAATGGATCCAAAATCTTACCCTCTTGATTTTGAATCACTTCGATTTTCGGTTTTCCTTCGTTTATCGATTCACTAGCACGAGAATCCACCAACGATAACTTGACTCGAGGTTCGTACTACTTCAAATAATGGACTTCTTTGGAAGATGGCCCACAACCGAGTGGAAAATCCCGGATGCGAAACCGCTCTTCGTTTGAATGGGGATTTCTGATCCACCCTCTTCGATAACTAAACACCGCCCTTTTCTTCCCTATCTTGTGGGTCTTCAAGATCCAAAAGAATTTAGTTAGTTCTAAAATAATATCAATAATACTAGAGATTTAAAAGTAGGATTTCCTTACCAAAATGAAACGTTTCCAACGTTTCCACGATTCTCGATCACTTGAATTCCAATCTCGTTATTGCACTAAATAATAACGAAATAAGCGTTATTAGTATGAATGCTATATCAATCCAAAAGACTCTCAAAAATCCTATGATATTCGGCCATAATATCACTAATCAATAAATCAAAAAATGGAGAGAAACCCTTACCTACTTCCCAGACGAAAAGCAAGATTAAGAATGATGTTTAATTGATGGAAGATTAGGCTATAAATGATTAAGAATGAAAAATAATTTTTGGCTTATAGGCACAATAACATTGACCAAGAGAGTGAAGATGGAAGAATTTTCGATTGAAAAGAAATAGTATAAAACGAAAGGATGATGGTGATGATGTTTTGATTTCAAGGAGATTAGAAGAAAAGAAAAGAAAAATAAGAACTTTAGGTCTTTGGTATATTAAGCCATGGCAAAGAAAAAGAAAAGAAATTGATTTTGGTATAGGTGATTTCGACAAGAAGAAAGAGGCACAAGAATTGGTTATCAAGATAAGAAAAGGAATGACCAAATGGTCACAAAACTTTGGCTTAACCAAGTGCAAAATTGGCCAAATAGGGATATTGAAAGGAGAGGAATAAAATTTACGCACAAAGTGCAAAGGTTAACCAAAGAGAAAAGAATGAGATTAACTAACAAAATTTTGGCTCTCCTCCCCTACCAATATTGCCGTCCAGCCTATGGTCAATTGGCCATTATTTCTTTCAAATTTTCCCTAGATAAGTGCCTTATGTCCCCCTATCTTTCCTTAAACTTTTGATTCCATACCATATGTTAGTTGTTACCTTAATCTCTTGATACACTAACCAAAAATACATGGTCAACACCTTCCTTATATGTCCCTTGCCGACACTTCATAGCCATGAGCAGAAAATTAAAACAAAATTTTATCTAGGTGCTATACAAGGGATTCGAACCTCTTCCTCTTACTTGAACCCATCGCCATTCTCCACCATGCCATATGCTCATTTTATGACACTTTAAGCACATAATTTAGCTTAAGTCTTAATCACCTTTGTTTCACTTCAATAAATTCCCAATAATAAATTTTATTCTTCTCCAATTTATGCTTTACCCTCTCTAGGACTTTAATAAACACTAAAATAAAAGAATAAAAAAATTTTCCTTTAACATCTAAACACCAAAATCATGCCAATTTAAATACTCAGATTTTTAGGGTGTTACAATGTATGTTACTAAGGTCATTTTGTAAATGGTCTTGAGTTAGGCCAATACTTGGCACCATTTTGCTCAATGAAGGTAAATTTCATGAAGTGTATGCTCTTGTGTATTTCTCGATTTTCTTAAATTCCTAGAGATGTCAATTGGTCATCTTTTAAATTGGAATGATTTGAATTGGAGTTTGCATGTGTGCGATGTAGGGTGGAAAAATGGCTTGGTAGATAGCCTGCTAATTGTCCACATGGGTAGACACACGGGCGTGGGTCTAGACCATGTAGGAGGCACGGCTAGCACATGGGCTATGCCCAGGCCATGTGAAGTCTGCACCTTGTATTTGAAATTGAAGTCGCCACACAACTGAAGCACATGGGCGTGTGTATAGACCGTGTGGATAAGTCAGAATGACAAGGTTTGGCACACTGGCCAGGGCCACGGGCGTGTCAAGGCCGTGTGAAATTAGTCAGTGTCGTCCCCGGATGGAAGACACGGGTATGTTTTAGTGGCACACAGACGTGTCCCTAGTTCAACACGGGCATGTGACCCCTGTTTTGATTAAAAGTTTTCCAAGTTCGTAAAAGTCCTCGATTAAATCCCGAAACCTATCGGAGGTATGTTTAGGGCCACGTAGGCCAAGAATGAGCAAGAAATGGGTTTTGAACAAAATGTTATAGCCCGTTATTACAAGTTCAAGAAAGGTTAAGTACAGTAATGCCTCGCATCCGGTCCTATCATCAGACACAGGTATGGGGTGTTACATGCTCAATTCATTTCAGCATATTAATTTACACAAATAAAAATTCAATCTGGCACTATTAATTTAGATACAATAGAATTTAACAACATTATTTACTTATGAACTTACCTCGGATATTGACGAATGAAATCAACTACTCGACTACTTTCGGCTTCCCTCGATCTAATTCCGATTTCTTTCGTTCTTGATCTTGATTGAGCTTAGTAATGGCCGAACATTCAAAAGCTTTAAAAACCCTTTTTCTTTCTTCTACAATCGGTGGATGAACACAAATGGCCATTATTTTGTCTTTATTTTTAACCAATTTATCTTTTATTTGACAAGTACCACATTAGCCTTTTTATTTTCATTTGAAATCCACTATCCTAAGGCATTTTTGTCCATCCAAAATTCCTATGGTTTAATAACAACATAAGGACTCCATATAATAAAAGCCATAACAAATAGATACCTTTACATATGGCATGCTAGTTTTGCATTTTACACGATTTAGTCCTTTTATCAAATTAAGCACACAAACAGATAAATTAATTCATGGAGATTTCACACATATTAATTCACATACTGTAAACACCAAAAATAATATTAAAATAATTTTACGACTTCGAATTTGTGGTCCGGAAACCACTGTTCTTACTAGGGTCTAAATAGGACTGTTACACATAATCTACTATTAGACATCAAAATACACAAATATCTAACATGGGTAAAATTTTAGACTTTAATTTCCTTTCAAATTAGTCCTTGAAATAGCTATATTAGGTTGAAAGGATCTCAAAAACATAAAAATCATGAAAAATGAGGCAAGAACGGACTTACAATCAAGCTTGGAATATGAACAAACCTAGCTATGGATTCCTCTTGTGAATTTCGGCCAAGGGACTAATTTGATAAAGATGAACATCTTTTATTTAGTTAATTTTGTCTTTATTTACCATTTTACCAAAATACCCTTAATGCCAAACTTTGAAATTTCAACTAGCCATGTCCATTTTTGTAGTATAACGGTCTAATTACCATTTAAGGACCTCCAATTTAAAATTTCATAGCAATTAGACACCTCTAGCTTCTAGAACACACATTTTGCACCTTTTGCAATTTAGTCCTTTTAACTAAATCGGGTTGTTATAAAATCCTACATGGCAAAAAAAATTTCGAACACCTTTAACATTTCTCGAATTTGAAATATGCTTTATAACTTCTATTTTGGCTTTATCTATTTCCAAACTTTTTTCCAGATATTTGATGTCCTAAAACTAGTCCTTCTTTCACTTTAAAATTACATTTTTCCCAATTGAGCACTAGGTTAGTCTCTTTGCATCTTTTTAACACTTTTTCCAGGTTACCTTGGCATTCATGAAAAGAGTGCTAATATACGAAAAAGTGAATATCGTAGTCATGCATCTTATAAAGGTTGTTGGAGCATTGCCTAGGCCAAAAAACATTCTTTTAAAGGTTTACATACCAAATGGATAGGTGAAAGTAGTTTTTTCTTGGTCATCGGGATGAATTGGGATTTGATGATACCCTGATTATCGATCAAGGAAACAATAATAATATTTTCCTACTAACCGATCAAGCATTTGATCAATAAAGGGCAACAGGAAATTGTCTTTTTCCGTTGCATTGTTCAATTTCTAGTAATCAATGTATACTCTCCAACCTATAACTGTTCGAGTTGGAATTAACTCATTGTTCAAAAATTGCATCCAACTGTTTAGTACTTTAGTCATAGGCAATACTAATTGAAGGAATAACTATATGAGGTCGGCCCACGTTGTGATGGTGTCTAGAGGAAGTGTCGCTAGCCACATTTTTGCCTTTCCCTCTAACGCGAATGGAACCAATAATAACTTGATAGTCTCAGATGGAATTCTTACTAACAGTGCTACATATAAGGTCAAATTTCCTCAAGAATGCTATGGGATCTTCATTGACATGATTGGCGAATCTAACATTATTAAAGATCCATGTTAGTAGAGTAGGATTTAATTCAAAATGTGAACTATGGATAACAGGTTGGGAAATGCTAGACCTTAACCAATTTACATCAAATAATGTCCCCAAGACCTGCATAATATTAGTAACTTATGTGTGAATCATATCTATAACTTAAAAAATTTCTTAATTATTCTAATTTAAAAGCAAAGATTAAAATTAAACTAGTGACGTTGCCTCCCGGGGAATGGCGCCAACAACTTGACCACCTTTGAACGTACTAATGTCCAAAGTGTGAATACTGTAATAAAATATAGAAAGACAAGGCAGTATCCACAAGTATATGGGTCGAGTTGTAATATAGTTTTACAATAAAGTAGGCGAGTGCTCCGAGGATCGTACCCAAGGGAAGCGAGTTCCAAACGAATTCTAACCTAAACACTAAAAGATCTAATTAATAATTTTACATCAGTTATAGTACGAAAAATATGAAATAAAGGTTTTTTGGGGGTTTTATAATAATAGTAATAAAAAAAAGAGAAAATTCAAGAGATTAAAGAGGGAGAATAAATCAAATCTGATTATGGTGATTGGCTTGTGTCGGTAATATCCATCAACGTTCACTTCGAGTTCCTTGTCAATCAACTAGTCGCTACCCTAGCAGGATCTTTCGATCTTCCACTAACATAATGAGTCAGCAAGAACTACTTATCTTCTGACCTCACAGTTCAGACTGGTTTGGGGTTAAGGTGCTTACAAATGGGCAATACTAATTTTGGGTTAATCCCCACCTTGATGACTTCCCGGGGTTGTTAGGCTTAGGGTTTGTTTTACATTCTTCCTTTCCCAAACAGTTGATCCGTTGAGTAACCCCACAAAATAGTTAACAAATCATACCTTCACTCTCTAATCCCCCATATAGGGATTAGTTCCTTATGGCTTCCTTTGACAATATATAATCGATGTAAAGAGAAAGCATGCTAATTAAATCAATAAGATATAGTAAATGAAAGACTGATTGTATTGAAATTAAGCACGAATCCACAGAGTTTGAATGCTTCCGCAACTTAGATCTCTTGAAATCAACAAGAACAATTGAAGTAAATCTAAAACCCTAAGAAAGAAAGAAAAATAAACTAAATTTACAAGAGAGAATCTAGGCTTAAAGAATGATGTCCTTAATCCTAGGTTAGCTGACGATCCCGAGCTTAAAGTTTAATGGTACAAACTGAAATGCCCCCACTTCGTGTGTTGTTTCCATCACAGAGTTGACTTCGTGGCACACCAGGACCTATGTTGCGACACAGCAATCAGTATACTCCTCTACAGCTATCTCCAGGGGTATGTTGTGACACCCTAATTCTATGTCACGACATCGAAGGTCATCTTGAGTTTTCTCCATTCTGCTCCCTATATTGTGACATCGAGTCATTCGTGTTGCAACATAGCGACCAGTATTAATTTAGTGCAGCTTCTAATGGTCCCCTTCACACTCACAAAGTGCGTTAGCTCACCTTTAGGCCTCATTCGGACCCTAAGGTCAATAAAAGACTCAATTTGAATATTTTATTGAATGTAAATAAAACTATGAAAACATAACTAAAACATAAAGAAAATGCTTGTATTCAAGCTCCTTAAATGTGAAAACTAGTTTAATTTGCTACACCAAATTACGATAGATCACGTATCTATCCTCAAATCCAAGTCAGTTAATATACGTCGTAATAGTAAACGAATATGATTTATAAATGATAAATGATTATGTTATAAACATGAATTTTAAGATCGATTATGTTATAAGAAACAAGATGCTAATTCCTTGAAGGTGCATTAATATTTTTTATAGTCAAAAGTATAAACGTATAACCTGAGTGTGTTATAAGAGTTGGATATCATAACATCTTATGTGACTTATAATTATTATTATTAAGTTTATTAATATGTGATTCAATGATTGCCATATAAGTTGATGAATTTAATTTAAACTTAATTGTCTATTGATTTCAAATTATATTAGCACCACTAAGTATTCGATACTCGGTATACCATTATGTTTGTTTCCGTGTATATGTCTTGGGTAGGGTTTTTTATAGATCAAAGTTGTAAAGCATCCAAGGTCAGTAACTCAACTTAGCTCAAGTCAAGTTTGTATTGTTCTATCTAAAAATAGTTAACGACATGTACCTCTATTTTTTTGTGGTTAAATATTATTTTGGTCAAGGGTATGAGTAACACCCTCGCTCAATCCGTTCGTCGAATCCAAGCACGAGCATCACAATCAAACTGATTTATCAATCAAACTAAAGTCTCACTAAGTTTAAAACAATTTATATTACCTAATAAAATAACTTACAACAACATCTAAATTCAAAATAAGATTTACGATCCTAACTACGAACTCAGAGTACTTAAAACAAATACAACATATTCGCCCCGTTTAGCATAGTTCTCAAAGGTGAACCCTATCTTATGTACATGACTCTAAACAGAAGTAAGTCCCTAGTTCTACTTGATCTAGCTTTGTCCTTCCTGCAAGTCCTTCATTCCGCTTTTCCTATAACAAACATGCCAAAATTTGATAAGTTTGAAAGAACTTAGTGAGTTTCTTCATAATTTAATACATACCCCCACCTAGCTAGGGTTCGAACCCTAAACCCTACTAAAGAATATTGGAGGTTATTTTTAAACCTATTTAGTCCACGACAAACTTATTAATTTCCCTTCTATTTAGGTGACTAAAAGGAACCCTTGCCTCTTTTGCGGACTATGTCCTTTAAGTGTAACACGTCTATCTACTATGGTCCACTATGACCTTTAGTACTCAGCCAACTTTCACTAAGTGGCCAATCTAGGTTCATGGTTTCTCAACTTGACAAACAATTCTATCATCCAGTGTATCCTTAATCATTAATGGGTTCTGACTAACCATCACTTCCTTAGGGACTAACCTGCGAACCTATGATATGCCCATAGACTATGTGTTTTCTCTGAGTGCTTTCGACGTTCTTTAATGACAAATCCTTATCCACGACCCTTAGTTAAACCTTCGTTCCTTTCTTTGTTCCCCAATCATTAATGGTACTTCATTTCCTGTATTTTTTTTCTAGTTAAGTTACCACCCCTTTTTGCCCCCCAAGCTTCTATACCTACTATCCTGCCAAGGTACTTCCACCTTTGTTTCTCTTTCTATTCAATTTCGAATTCCCTAGACCTGCTTCTTACTGGTTGCTTGTTCACAATTCCATTTCCCTTTCAAACATTGTCCCATTAGTAGGTTATTTTGATCTCTGTTCAAGATTCCCTCCATGTTTAATGTCCCATCAGACTTTCCCTTTTTCTCTTTCCATACTGCCATAGTCGAGCTACGGTCTTCATAAATACCCCATGTTTAATGACCTGGCAGACTCCATTAGTTATCATGGTCTGAACTATGGTCTTACCTCCCTAATCCTCGTGTTTACTATCTTGACAAAATACCCTAAATTTAACGTCCCGTTGAAGTATCCCGTGTTTAATGTCCCGTCAAACTATCTCATGTTTAACATCTAGTCAGACTATCTCGTGTTTAACGTCCCGTTGGACTTTTTTTATGTCATAGCATCTTTTAGCTATGGTCTTACTCTCTCTATCGTCAATTCATCTTTTGTTTCCATAGCATCTTTCAGCCATAGTCTTACACAATATCACTCATGTTTATCGTCCAGGTGAACTGATTGTGATGCCATGGTACCTTTCAACCATGGTCTTACTCATTATTATCGTTAACTCATCACTTGATGCTATAATGTCTTTCAAAAATGGCCTTACTCAATGCAGCCCCGTGTTTACCATCTCGGTTTACTAACTTTGATACCATGGTCTTACTCATCTATATCATTACGCCATAGCATCTTTCAATTATGGTCTTACACATCAGTAGTTGTGATGCCATGGCGTCTTTCAACCATGGTCTTACTCATCTTTAGGTGTATAGCCTTCGATCGGTTCCGTGGCTTAGCCATGATCTTTCCTATTCACTCATCCCATTTAATTCCATCTACTCCTCCATTTCACTATCACATACCTTGATAATCGAATACCGCAGTGTTCCCTCCATAAGGCCTAGAGATTCGCTTATCACAGTTTGCACTCAGTAAGACTATATGGTAGTATCTAATAGAGTCATCCCATGTTCCCATTCCTAACTTCTTCTATTCCTTTTCAAGATTTCCCCTAGTCATACATATTAAACTAAAATGGTGGACACTCATAAACTTATGAAACATGTATCATACTTTTGCAGTTCTGGGTTTGACAATAGAAACTCACCTAATACCCCGTCGCCTTGTCTGCTTAGCTCCTCTGAACACCAGAGCTTCCATCTTCCTGCAGCAATTTATTGGTTTTCCTACTTTTCCAAATTAAACCTCCCGGACGTCACTCCATACAAAGCTTTCCATGACCACCGCTTCCTCAAAGCAACCATGGAGGTTGAAGAAGAGGAGAAATTAAACAAACTGAGAGGAAATTGTCTGAGGATTCATTTCTAAACTATTTATAACCCTTCATACACGGTCTCCAACTACATATCAACCATTCATTCGTTACCATTTTGTCTCCCATTAAGAGACCGATTGGTTTTAATCCAATCGGACCAGACTTGGTTCAATCATACTCCATTCTGTCTCTAGCTTTTCCTGGTTTTTCAGTACTGACTGCTAACTTATAGTTTCTTTCAACTTAACCCCTAATTGTTTAAAATTTTTGGGTTAAAAGGATTTCAAATGTGGCAATATGCTTTGTTAGCTATGGATCTATAAGGTTTCTTTTGTTGAGTTTTAATTCTTGGGTAATGAATGAGTATGTGTAGCTATAAGTATTAAGTCATTTATTTAACTACATTAGGTTGAGATGAATTGATTGCTAAGTTGTTTGGATGTTTGGTTAAATATTTGTTTGTTAAGTTAAGGCATATGAAATTGGTATTAAGTTTGCTTAAGTTAGGTATGAATTGGATGGTGTTTGAATGCATTTAAATGTTCATTTTAGGCCATATTACATTAATGTCTTGAGACCCCAAGAACAAAAATAACCAAATTGTGCATTTCTGGGTATAGGTCTCAATACTTACCAAGCAAGTGTCCAAACATCGTGGTCCAAGTCTCGAGACACTATGGCTTGCATCTCAAGGCAACACAACACTGAAACCATATTAATTTTGTCTTGTTTTAAGTCTCGAGACAAGAACCCTTTTGTCTCGAGACACATAAACATTGAAACTAGATATCTGAATCAAGGGAATTGTGTCACCCAAGTTTTGGTATGTAACACCACAAACCTGGCCCAAACGTTACGACCAGATCTGGCATGCTACGGGTTGTTTGTTTAAGATTAAATCCTTTGATCTCTTTGGAGAAAGCATAGTTTTGAAAAACTTTCAAGTAGCACGTGGTGTTGAAACCTTTGCTTGTTGATTTTGGAAATCTCAGTTTGTTTAACCGGTTAATCATTAAATGTGAAATTTTTGAAATAAACCTTAGCTTTTGTGTTGACCGTTTTTGAAAAGCCCATTTTTAATTCACTTTATAATTAAATCTTTGAAAACATAAGTCTATAATCCTTGAACATGGATAACATTAAACCAAAAATTATAAGAAAAGAGGCCTTATTACATGCTAACAAAAATAACCCAAAATTTAAAACTAAAGGGAAACTCGAAAATCGGTTCACATAATAAAAGTATTTATGGCCCCTCGAGTCCGCCTCGGCTCCCGTGTCCACGATCTACTGCTCATCTAAAAAGTTGGGAAAAATAAAAGGGTGAGTCACCAAGACTCAGTGTGTAAATCCCGGAATCACATAAACGGCTAAGGCCCAAAATCACATTCTGGCCTTGGCCCACACAAAACAGCAACAAAACAGATACATGCTGAATGTCCCAACCCAACCTAAAGTTCCATCCTCTACACGCCAACCCTTACCAGCCATCACACCGTGGGGATTTCTACAATCAACCCTCTATCTACTACACGCCATTTCGATAGCTGTGCTGCCTGTCATAAAGACCGATCACTATGTGACCTTATAATCAGATGTGGCAGAGCCACCGATCGCCATGCGACCTTAATAATATATTGTGGTTTAACCACCGATCACTATGTAACCTATTAATCAAATGTGGCAGAGCCACAGATCGCCATGCGACCTTAATAATATATTGTGGTTTAACCACCGATCACTAAGTGTCCTATTAACATGCTCTTCCCCTTCATCATATCAATCCCATCCCATGCATATGCACATGCAAAAGCAAAAACAACATGCCATCTACAGGTTAACAGGTTATCACATATATCGATACACATAGAGAATTTACTATGTTCACGTACCTGGCATCCTTAGCCTAACTCCTACGGGTTAATCGACTGTCCATGACCTTTTCCGACTTTTCACCCATAATGGTATAATACAAAAAACTTATGTGATAAAGATCTACACACCAGATTACAGACAAGACGATACTTTCTATGTCAACATTGTCAGTAGCCGATACGACTGCTATCTGCCTATGGTTTTGTTCTAAAGCTGGTCCACAACTCGGTGGCCAATCTCTGACGGCAGACACCGCACGCTTCTTAAACTTAAGGGTTGGTTTTACGGATCCAATTCCCTCCTTCGCCTGATCGACATTTGATTCCATCAAAAGACCTTATAAGTTGCTACCACCACAACATATGGTTGTCAATCCTTAACATAGGATTTAGATCACAAATATACTAAACAAAACCTGATGAAAATCTAAAGAAACCCTTACCTCAAAATCCTGAAAAGAGATCTAGTTCAGAGACTAGCGATTTCTGACTTTTGGAATCTAGATGATTCGATGTATTTCGATTCCCGAGATGTCATCCCCAAAAGAAAACGCAAGAAGAAAAGAAGTATTAGACCAATCGACAACCTTAACAACCCAAGTAGCCATTCGGCTTTGGCCCCCAAAATCGAAAGAGAAAAGATTAAAAGAAATCGGCACTTACCAATAGATTGACTTCTCCTAATGATTTGACACGAGAAGATCAAAAGAAAGACAGTGCAACAGGATCTATTAAGATTCGGCTATGAAGAAATCGGCAAAGAGAGAATAAAGGAAAGAACAATGATCATTCGGTTATAGGAAAAGAATGGAGAAGAGATGAGTTATGAGTTTCGACTTTTGAAAAAAAAAAGATGATTGAGAGAAGAGAAGTAGGATGAAAGGAAAAGTAGCAATGGAGACGGTAAAGAAAAGAGAATTTCAGCAGACTAGAGGTAGGTTTGACTTTAGCAGAATTTTGAGAAAAGTGAGTGGGAGAATGAAGACTCAAATGCCGAAAATGAAGAGATATTCCCCTTACTTAATGCAAAATTTCAGCACCCCTTAAACAAATGCCGAAAATGCCCATTCCGAATCTCAAAAACTCATCCTATTAACAGGGTAATTTTGGCACCCCTAAAGCCCACTCTAAACCGATCCCTCCTCTCTCTTAGAGTCAGAATTTCGGCCACCACCTAGCCTTCCAGATAATTCTTAAATTTTCTCCTTATCCTCATCTGATCACTCATCTGTAGTGTCATTGATAACACCACCTCTTCCTCTCTTTATCAACACATTATCAACCTTATTATCACATTAAATAATTCCTAATTTCAAGCATCCAAGCCGAACTCCACTACTGCTATTTGCTATTGCCAAAATTAATTAAAATAAAAAGGTATCATGCGACTCGAACCTTGGACCTCATTAACTGCTTGACACGCCACTCCTAGTCCCTGCATATCACCACTGACCACTGGGCCACAAGCCCATTTTTGTGTCTTAATTCACAGATAATATCTTTTTAAGCCCTATCCTACCTGACTCTCTACTAGAGTGCCCAAACAGAAAATTTTTGCTAAGGCCTCGGCCCAACTTTGAGCCCATTCTAGACCCCTAAACACTCTAACAAGCATAACAAGCACAACAACACATCACAGCACGTCAAATGCAAAGCCCCATAAATTCGGGATGTGACAGTTCTACCCCCTTAAAGAAATTTCGACCTCAAAATTACCTGGTCAAAAATAGATGCGGGTATTACTGCCGCATTGCTTCCTCTGGTTCCCAAGTAGCCTCCTCAGAGTCGTGATTCTGCCACAGAACCTTAACTAGCGGAACTGTTTTCCTTCGCAATACCTTGACATCATGATCCAGGATTTCTACTGGTTCCTCTTTAAAGGATAGGTCAGGTCTCACTTCGATTTCTCCCAAAGGCACCACATGAGATGGATCTAAACGATAGCATCTTAACATAGAGACATGAAACAGATTGTGAATCTGGCTTAACTCTGAAGGTAGCTCAAGCTGATAGGCTACCGGCCCCACTCGTTTCAACACCCGATAAGGTCCGATGAATCTGGGACTTAATTTACCTTTTTGTCCAAACCTTAGCACTTTTTTCCATGGTGACACCTTTAAGAACACCTTGTCACCCACTGCAAACTCTATGTCCTTACGCTTCAAATCAGTATAGGACTTCTGTCTATCCAACACTTCTTTTAGTCGAGCTCAAATTAACTCAACCTTCTTTTCTGTCTCGGTAGCCAATTCTGGCCCCAAAATCTTACGTTCCCCTAACTCCGTCCAACAGGTAGGAGTACGACACTTTCGCCGTATAATACTTCATAGGGAGCCATTTGAATACTGGACTAATAGCTGTTGTTGTAAGCAAACTCTGCCAAAGGTAAAAACTCCTCCCAACTACCCCTAAAATCAATGACACAACCTCTCAACATGTCTTCTAAGATCTGATTACCCTTCGGTGTCCATCGACCGAGGATGGCTGTTATCTTGAAATCCAACTTCGTACACAATGCTTGATGCAAGGCCTTCCAGAATCGCAACGTGAACCTAGGGTTCCTGTCTGATATGATCGATACTGGTACTCCATGCAACCTCACTATCTCGCTATATATAACCTAGGCAATTTCTGCAGAGTAATTGACACGTCTGGTATGAAATGGCAGACTTCGTCAGCGGTCAACAATCACCCAAACTGAATCTTTCTTAGTAGGCGTGAGAGGTAGCCCACTTACAAAGTCCATTGTGATTCGTTCCCATTTCCACTGTGAAATCTTTATCGGCTACAACAACCCTGATGGTAACTGATGCTCCACCTTTACCTACTGACAGGTCAAACACTTACTCACAAATTTGGTCACCTCTTACTTCAGACTCGGCCACCAGAACTGTTCTCGCAAATCTCGATACATCTTACTCCCTCCAGGGTGCATAGCATATGGACTACCATGTACTTCTAACAAAATCCTATGCCTTAACTCAGGACCTTTCGGTATACAAATTCTTCCTTGAAAACATAATAGCCCTTCCTCATTCATACCGAATTCTGTTGACCCATCACTGGATCCTACCTGAAACTTCTCCTTTAGCAACTCATCGGTCTGTTGCTTCTCCTTAACCTGACTGACTCAAGAGGGTTTCACTTGAAGTTCAGCTAATAAACACCCATCATCGTACAAACTAAGGTGAGCAAACATTGCTCTCAAGTCAGAAATTACTTTACGACTCAAAGCATCCGCCACCACGTTAGCTTTACCCGGATGATACTCGATCGAGCAGTCATAATCCTTTAACAACTCGATCCACCTCCTTTGCCTTAGGTTCAACTCCTTCTGAGTCAAAAGGTATTTTAAGCTCTTATGATCGGTATAAATGATGGACTTTTCCCCATACAGATAATGCCTCCAGATCTTCAAGGCTAAAACCACTACTGCCAATTCCAAATCATGGGTGGCATAATTTGATTCGTGTGGTCTTAACTGCCGAGATGCATACGCAACAACCTTCCCATCTTGCATTAATACGCATCCTAGCCCCGTGTGTGAAGCATCACAGTAAATCACGAATTCCTCTCCAGCCTCCAGCTGAATCAACACCAGAGCCTCCGTCAATATCCTTTTCAACCTTTCGAAACTTTCTTGCTGCTTATCAAACCAAACAAACAGAACTCCTTTCCGCAGTAACTTAGTCAACGGTGCCGCAATCAATGAAAATCCTTCAACAAACCTTCTGTAATACCCAGCCAGACCAAGAAAACTCCATATTTTTGCTACGGACTTAGGCGGCTTCCAACCCAACACTGCTTCAATTTTTTGAAGGTCAACGCTAATCCCCTCTATCGACACAACATGGCCTAGAAAAGTAACTTCCCTTAGCCAAAATTCACACTTACTGAATTTGGCATACAACTGCTTCTCCCTCAGAATCTACAAAACCACTCGAAGGTTGAATCATGCTCCTCCTCCTATCTTGAATAAACAAGGATGTCATCTATAAATACCACAACAAACCGATCCAAGTAGGGTTGGAATACTCGGTTCATCATGTCCATAAATGCTGCTGACGCATTGGTCAACTCAAATGGCATTACCATGAACTCGTAATAACCATAGCGAGTCCTAAAAGTCGTCTTATGAATATCTGCCTCCTTGACCTTAAGCTGATGATACCCTGACCTCAAATCTATCTTTGAAAAGACTGAAGCCCCCTTCAACTGATTGAACAAGTCATTGATCCTCGGCAGAGGGTATTTGTTCTTGATTGTCAACTTATTTAACTGGCGATAGTCAATGCACATACGCATTGATCCATCCTTCTTCTTAACGAATAATACCGGCGCTCCCCAAGGCGACACACTTGGTCAAATAAACCCTCTATCCAACAACTCCTGTATCTGCGCCTTTAACTCCACCAACTCCTTCGGTGCCATCCTATATGGGGCGATAGATACCGGCGCTGTTCCCAAAAAAAGGTCAATACAAAACTCCATTTCACGGTTCAGAGGTAATCTTAGAAGCTCTTCTAGGAAAACATCAGGAAATTCCTTCACCATCCTAACATCCCTGACAGATAGTTCCTTGGCTTCCAGAGCCCGAACAAACATTAGTATTGCCTCGCATCCTTTCCTCACCATTCTTTCTGCTCTTAGAGCAGTCACCACATTCGACAAACAGTTACCCCTTTCACCCATTACCAACATTTCGCCACCCTCGGGGGTTTTTAGCACCATACGCTTGGCTGCACAATCTACATTAGCTTGATACCTCACCAGCCAGTCCATGCCTAAAATTAAATCAAACTCCCCGAACGGTAATTCCATCAGATTAGTCAGGAAAACTATTCCCTGAACTTCTAAAGGTACCTCCCGATAAAGCTTATTTATCACCACAGAGTGTCGTAACGGGCTAATAACAGTCATCTCCCTAGAGGAAATCTCAGAATCTATGCCTAAGGTTCCAAACACCCTACTAGCAACATATGAATGCGTCGACCCAATATCAACCAATGCAGTGTAAGGCAATCCAAGAATTAAAAACGTACCGATTATGACATCCGATGCGTCGGCCTCCTCTCGACATCTGGCAACATAGACTAACCCCGGCTGTCTCGCCTCAGTGTTTCCTGCCCCTCACCTCGTGCTCCACGGCCCCGATCGAAATCGTTACCACCTCTGTTGGACCACGACCTCTCTGCGGCTGCTGACCTCTTCTACCAGGCTAAGCATTTCCTTACCCTGAGGGCCCTGCATTGCCCCGTGGCTGTGGACAGTCTCTAATCTGATGATCCATAGATCCACACCTGAAACACTTCCCATTGTTCGACCAACACTCACTTGAATGGAATTTTCCACAGCGAACACACCTCCGTGTCTGGCTAGCAGTAGCAGGTCTCTCAACCCAGTTCAGCCCATCTGACCTAGGTCTTTTCTGAGTACGCCCAACTGCCCCTGACGATCCAAAATTTCTCTTACTTCCACCCCTATCTCTATCCTAGTTCAGTTTTTCTGTCTGCTTTACCTCCTCAGCTATCTTAGCTTTTTCCACAAGCACAACAAATTCCCTCTCCCGCTATGGAGCTATCAATACACACAGATCATCCCTCAGGCCATCCTCGAATCGAACACAACGCTCATGTTCTATGGCCACTATCCCTCGAGCGTAACGACTCAAACGCAAGAATTCTGCTTTATACGCAGGCACCGACCTACTTCACTGAACCAAATTTAGAAATTCTCTACGCTGCGCATCCACATATCTCGAATCGATGTACTTATTTTGAAACGCTGTCCTGAAGTAACCCTGGTGATACGATTGACCATCGCAATGCCATAAGTAAGCCACCATTGATACGCTTCATCCCAGAGAAGAGACACCACTCCCTTCAGCTTTTCTTCTTCTGTGAAGTCGAGATCATCCATTATACATTCCACTGCTTCCAGCCAATACTCAGTTGTACTAGGAGCTACACGAAAATTCCCATAAACACATCTGCCCTGTAACACCCCAAACCCGGCCCAACACCCCGATTGGATCTGACATGTCATTAAGAAGTTTTTGTAAAACATGTCGCATTTTTTTAGTTTATTTTTTTTAAAAGCATAGTTTAAACATTTATACGGGAAAAACTTAATAATTTGATAATTTGTAAAAGAAATAAATTTTAATTAATGCCTTAATGAATAAAAACTGATATTTTGCCTCTGAGTTTTATTATTTAAACCCATGCCTTAGTTCCAATTAATTATATAATCTAACCGTATGAAAGCCCGAAAACCGAAAACATAAAACCAATACATAATAGCCAGTGGCCTTATTATAATAAAATATAAAACCAAACAAATTGAAAGTATTAAGGGAAAATAATTAAAACAACGTCCTTTATCAAGTCAAAATAAATCCATGCATGGCCACCTTGCGCTCCTTTCCAGCCCGGTCCGATGCACTAAGTGCTACCTGAAAAATGTTAAACAACGGGGTGAGTCACAAGACTCAGTGTTCAATCCCTCTTGCACCATCAGACTGGGCCTTAGCCCCACAGAACAAAATAACAGAATATCACATACCAGAATTAAGCAAAGCCCATCCCAATCCTAGATCCATCCGCTACACACCACCCTTACCTGCCAATCACACCAATGAGGATTTCTACAATCAACCTCACCGCTACACACCACCAATGGCAGACATGCTGTAGTTAGCTGCTCATCGTCAGATTTGTGACATAGTCACCAGAACAGATCATGGCAGAACCACTACAATAGAACACTTCCCCTTTCATATACATCAATCTCCCAACCCCGAGCAAACATAGAAAACGGCATACATGTATATCATATCAACTCAACAGAATCATTTTACTTCAAGAAAATCACAGAAATCACTAACCTGATGAGTTGCCCTTTACCCTCCACGGGTTTTTAATAGTCATGCTGGGATTTCAGCATTTAACAGAATATAAAAAGATTTATATATATACTAACAGACAACAGAGATGGTGTAAGAAATTACACACTTGATTATGCTCAACGCTATACTACCGAGGTCGACGCTCTCTCTAGCCGAAATCGCGACTATCAGACCACAATTTTCCCAATCAAAACTCACTACAAGAGATTGATTTGAATAACTACCCGACAGGGTTAGATGTCAGATTGGAGATAAACTGGTTTAATAAAACGACGAAGATAAATCTCCTTACCTAAATCGATTAAATCCCAGAAGTAGTATGATTCAAGTGCTATCGATTTTGAAACCTAGGCGATTAGATCTTCTCTACAGATGGTTTCGGCTACCCCCTTGCAGGAAGAGTCGACAATCACAGAAGAAGATTGAAGCGTAGAAGATTAGAGATCTAGGAATTTTCGGCTTCAACCAGGAGATGATGATTCGGCTATGGAGGTTACTTCGGGAAAAGAGAACGAATGGAGTGATTTATAGATTTCGGCTAAAGTATTTGAAAGAGAAGAGAAAGCAATTAACAGAAGTTCAGTAATTAATAAGACTTCAGAGGGTTTCTACTAGAAGGAAAAAGAAAAGAAAGTGGAGAGGGAGAATGGAGTGGTGATTTCGGTAGAAAAGAAAAAGATGACAAGAACTTAGTAAACAAATTTTCGGCACACCCCTTGCCTATACTAAACCGATTCTCCCCCCTCTCCTGTGTTTGATTTTCAGCCAACACCAGCCTCCTTGATAGATCCTCATCCTATCCCTTATCTTTATCAAAACACCTATCCAAAAGTGTCCTACATCACACCACTTCCTCCTCCTTTATCATAATACTATCACATATTTTAAAAAATTAAAAACCCCTATTCTCTAGCCTTGATGTCATCCCCCCTTGCTATCTTTTAAGTGCCAAAATTAGCCCAAAAGCTTGGGCTCCAAGCGGCCAACCTTGGGCCCTCCCCAAACTTTGGGCCACAAGCCTACTTTGCTACTTTTAAACACAGATACCTACCTTTAAACCATATATTGCCCCAACAGAAAATTAACCAAGGCCTTAGCCCAAACCTGAGCCCAATTCGCACCTCTAATTCTCAAACTAACACTTTAAACCTACAACACACAAAATGCACAGGCCCACTAATTCAGGATGTTACATGCCCCATTGGTTCTAAGTCGCTCTGGCACAGATTTCTGAGCTCCTGTACCCATGCCTGCTCCCGCAACTCTCTCCAACACTCGGAGCATCGCTTGAGACACCACCATCGTCTCCGCCACAGGCCCACTAATTCAGGATGTTACAGTTCTACCCCCTTAAAGAAATTTTAGCCACGAAATTGACCTGATTAGAAGAGATAGGGATATTGTTGTATCATAACATCTTCTGGCTCCCATGTCGCTTCCTCTGCGCCGTGGTTTCGGCACAAAACCTTGACCAAAGGAACAGACTTCCTTCTCAACACCTTTACATCTCGATCCAAGATTTGTACTGGCTCCTCCTCAAAGGACAAGTCGGGCCTTACTTCAATCTCTTCCACTAGCACAATGTGCGATGGATTAGAACGGTAACGTCTTAGCATCGAGACATGAAACACATCATGTATCTACTCCAACCCTGGAGGCAACTCCAATCGATACGCCACTGGCCCCACACGTTCTAGTACCCGATAAGGTCTAATAAATCGGGGACTTAGCTTTCCCTTCCGATCAAACCTCATTACCTTCTTCCACGGTGACACTTTCAAAAAGAATTGATCACCCACTGCAAATTCCAACTGCTTACGCTTTAGATCTGCATAAGATTTATGCCGATCAGATGCTTCCTTCAATCGAGCCCAAATTAACCTAACTTTTTCTTCCGTCTCTGAAACTAGTTCTGGACCCAACACCTGACGCTCACCCAACTCTATCCAACAAGTAGGGGTATGACATCTCCGTCCGTATAACGCTTCATAAGGCGTCATCTGAATACTAGATTGGTAGCTGTTATTGTACGCGAATTCTGCTAGAGTAAATACTCTTCCCAACTACCCCTGAAATCAATGATGCAACCTCTTAACATATCCTCCAAGATCTAGATTACCCTCTCAGACTGACCATTAGTCTGCGGATGGAAGGCGGTACTGAAGTCTAGCCTTGTTCCCATTGCCTGATGTAGAACCTTCCAGAATCGTGACGTGAACCTAGGGTCTCTATCTGATATGATCGACACAGGTACACCATGTAGTCTCACAACCTCAGCCACGTACAGCTTAGCCAACCTTTGTAGAGAATAATCAACATGAACCGGTATGAAGTGAGCAGACTTCGTCAGTCGATCCACAATCACCCAAATCGAATCCTTCTTAGTGGGCGTAAGAGGTAACCCACTAACAAAATCCATTGTGATTCTTTCCTATTTCCACTGCGAAATCTTCACCGTACAGAACAACCTCAAGGCAAGCGGTGTTACGCCTTCACTGCCGACACGTCAAACATTTACCCACGAATTCTGTTACCTCTCACTTTAAACCTGGCCACCAGAATTGCTCTCGTAAATCTCGATACATCTTAACCCCTCCAGGATGCATAGTGAATGGGCTACTATACTCCTCCCGCAGAATCATCTGCCTTAACTCAATATCCTTTGGCATACAAATTCTCTTACGGAAACACAAAACCCCATCACCATTCAAACTATAGTCCTCTCCTTCACCATTTTGTACTTGCCGGAGTCGAGCACTCAAGACCTCGTCTAGAAGCTACTCTCTTTGATCTAACTTGTCCATACTGGTCTCACTTGGAGTTCAGCTACCAAACTGCCATCTTCATACAGGCCGAGACAAGTGAACATCGCCCTCAAATCTACTATCACCTTCCGACTCAGCGCATCAGCCACCACGTTAGCCTTACTCGGATGATATTCGATCGAGCAGTCATAGTCCTTCAAAAGTTCAATCCACCTATGTTGTCTTAGATTCAACTCCTTCTGGGTAAGGAGGTACTTCAGACTTTTATGATCGGTGTAAATAACAGACTTCTTCCCATATAGGTAGTCTCTAGATCTTCAGAGCGAACACTACTGCAGCCAATTCTAAATCATGCGTAGGGTAATTCAATTCAAGCGGTCTTAACTGTCGGGACTCATATGCAACAACCTTCCTATCTTGCATCAGCACACATCCTAAACCCGTGTGTGACACATCATAGTAGACGGTAAACTCTTTTCTAACCTCTGGCTAAATTAACACCGGCGCTTCTGTCAAAATTTTCTTCAGTTTCTCAAAGCTTTCCTGCTGTTTGTCGGTCCAACCAAACGGTACTCCCTTCCTAAACAACTTAGTTAGAGGTGCCACAATTAATGAGAACCCTTCAACAAACCTTCTGTAGTACCCTGCCAATCCCAAGAAACTTCGAATCTCTACCACAGACTTTGGCAGTTTCCAATCCAATACAGCTTCTATCTTCCGAGGGTCAACCCTAACTCCCTCTGCAGAAACCACATGCCCTAAGAAAGTTACTTCCCTTAGCCAGAAGTCACACTTACTGAACTTAGCGAACAGCTGCTTCTCCCTCAGAACTTGCAACACCATACGAAGATATGCATCATGCTCCTCCTCGGACTTGGAATAAACCAGGATATCGTCAATGAACACCACAACAAACTGATCAAGGTATGGTTGGAACACCCGATTCATCATATCCATAAATGCCGCTGGCGCGTTCGTTAACCCGAACGGCATCACCAAAAACACATAATGACCGTAGCGAGTTCGAAACGCCGTCTTATAAATGTCCCCTTCCTTTACCTTTAACTGATGATAACCCGACCTTAAATCAATCTTAGAGAAAACTAAAGCTCCTTTGAGCTGATCGAATAGATCGTCGATTCTCGGCAGCGGGTACTTGTTCTTAATTGTTAACTTATTCAGTTGACAATAGTCCACACACATACGCATGGATCCGTCCTTCTTCTTCACAAATAGGACCGGCGCTCCCCACGGAGACACACTCGGTCGAATAAAACCTTAATCCAACAGTTCCTAGATCTGAGCTTTGAGCTCCACCAGCTCCTTCGGCGCCATTCTGTAAGAAGCAATAGACATCAGAGCCGTACCCGGGTATAGCTCAATCCCAAACTCCACTTCGCAATCCGGAGGTAATCCTGGCAACTCCTCAGGAAAGACATCTACGAAATCCTTTACTATTCTTACCTCACCGACAGTCACCTCCTTAGCGTCCAAAGCACTGATAAAAGCTAGAAATGCATTGCATCCTTTCCGAATCATCTTAACAGCCTTCAATGCAGATACTACGTTGGACAAATAATTCCTTCTTTCCCCTAGCACAACCACCTTCCCGCCTTTCGGGGTACTCAACACCATGCGCTTAGTCTCACAATCCATTTTAGCACGATGTTTAGACAACCAATCCATTCCCAGGATAAGGTCAAACTCCTCAAAAGGTAATTCCATTAGGTCTGCCGAAAACACTACTCCTTGAGTCTCTAACGGTACACTCCTAAATAGTTTGTCCACTATCTTAGATTGTCCTAACGGACTAACCACAGTCATCTTCCTAGCAGTTATTTCAGATTCTAAACTTAAATTCTCAAATTCCTAGCATGCAACGTAAGAGTGGGTTGATTCAATATCAATCAAAGCAAGAAATGGATTATCAGCAATAAGAAACGTACCGATTATGACATCTGGTACGTCACCATTCTCCCGTCGACAGCTACATAAACTAGACCTGGCTATCTCGCATCTACATTACCAGCAACCCTACCAGGTGCTTCACGACCCCGATCGAACACATTTCTTCCTTTGACTAAGCCACGACCCCTCAATAATGGCTGACCACCCCTTCTAACCTGATTAGAACCTCGTCCAGCTGGTTGTACCTGATCCACCTGTGGACAGTCTTTCACCATATGGTCTATAGACCCACACCTAAAGCATCCACCAGTTCTCCTTATGCACTCCCCGAAATGTACTTTCCCGCACAAGTTACATGATCGATTCTGACTCCCAATAGTAGATGTCAGAGCACGAGCTGGCCCATCAAACTTAGGCCTTTTCTGAAAACTCCCAGATGATCCCGACGGCCCAAAATTTCTCTTACTCCTATTTCGATCCTTATCCCTTTTTACTTCTCAGTCCAATTCACCTCCTCAGATATTTTAGCTTTCTCGACCAGAACGGCAAAGTCCCTTTCTCGCTGCGATGCTACCAACACTCTCAACTCATCCCGTAATCCATCTTTGAATCGTACACAGTGCTCATAGTCAGTCGCTACAATTCCTTGAGCGTAACGGCTCAAACGCAGAAATTTCGCCTCATACTTGGACACAGATTTACTTCCCTGCACCAAATTCAAAAATGCCTTCCTTTGTGCATCCATATAGCTGGCCCCAATGTACTTTCCTTGAAATGACTCCTTAAAGAAATCCCAGTCAATTCGGTCTGCGGCAGTACCCTCCTTTACTGTGAGCCACCACTGACAGGCCTCGTCTCAAAGAAGAGATACGACCCCTTTCAACTTCTCATCCACCGTGAAGTCTAGGTCATCCATTACGTGCTCACTCGCTTCTAACCAATACTCAGCTGTGTTAGGGGCTATGCCAGAAACTTCCCTAAACATCTCTACTCCGTTGGCTCAGAGTCATTCAGACACAGATTTTCAAGCTCCCGAACCCGTGCCTGCCCCAACAACTCTCTCTAGAACCCGCAACATTGCCTGAGACACTGTATCGTCTCCACCTGTTTGGTCCTGAAATTCTCTCTCCATAGCTGGCAGATTCGGCATCTCATTTCTTGACCCGTGGCCAAACCTTACTGGCTCTGACACGATCATCCTACCTCTACCACGACCACGCGGAGGACGTCCTCGACCCCTTGTACTCATTCTTCCGATTGGCATTTATCTGATTAGAAATTTTATGAATTATTAATTCTTTCCACTGATTATCCACGAATGAAAAGTCATTTCGATTGTGGTTCTTTCGAATTCAGATTTATGTCTACAGGTTCCAATCTCAAGTCTACTCCTCTTAGTTCTGGGAACTACATACATTCAACAATCAACATACAGACAACATCCATGAACCAACATTCAACACATAGGGGTATTTTCGTCATTTCACTACCCAGGGTATTTTCGTAATTTTATCCTATAGGGGTATTTTCGTAATTTTCCAAAATAGGGTATCTTGGTGATTTTTTTCTCAAAATAAGGGTATTTTGGTAATTTCGCAAATTGGGAGTATTTCAGTAATTTTACAAATTTTAATAATTTCCAAATCAAGGGCATTTTGGTAATTTTTCAAATCAATGGCGTTTTGGTAGTTTTTCAAACCAAGGGCATTTTGGTAGTTTTTTTCAAAATTAGGGGCACTTTAGTAATTTTGTGAAAATAAGGTGGCTGGTCCCTTTCGGGTTTTAGTTAGAAACTTTGGCCCGTCAACAAGACTTCGTGGCTAAGGTGAGCAGTCACTACACACCAGGTAGGATTCTAGCGAAGAGGAGGTGAGTCGCTAGGACCGCTTAAATACCAAGCTCTCTCTGGATCCAATCCTCGACATGCATATGCCTGTTGCCACACCCTAACCTTGTGACTTGTTCACGGACAGGTTTAATTAGATTAAGTCTTATGAGGTTTAAGAAGTTGTTTAAGCTAAGCCTAAATTCCATCAAGTCTTAATTAAGATAATCTACATCCCATAAAGCCCATCAAGCCCACATACCTATATAGCACACAGTGAGTTCAGAACGCTTACCTGACGGACTTGGGCCGGAGACGAAAGTGCCATTCCGAGAAAACCATCCTGTATTATTTATAAACATGCACGTTTCCAAAACCCATCTTTAGAAAACATTTTGAGCCAAAAACCCCAAAGCCGAGTTTTGAACCAGGGTCTGATACCAAAATTGTAACTCCCCAAACCCGGTCCAACACCCCGACTGGATCTGGCATGTCGCTAAGAAGTTTTTGTAAAACATGTCGCATATTTTTTTTTTTGAAAAGCATAGTTTAAACATTTATACGGGAAAAACTTAATAATTTGATAATTTGTAAAAAAATAAATTTTAATTAATGCCTTAATGAATAAAAACCGAAATTTTGCCTCTGAGTTTTATTATTTAAACACATGCCTTAGTTCCAATTAATCATAAAATCTAAGCGTATGAAAACCCGAAAACTGAAAACATAAAACCAATACATAATAGCCAGTGGCATTATTACAATAAAATATAAAACCAAACAAATTGAAAGTATTAAGGGAAAATAATTAAAACAATGTTCTTTATTAAGTCAAAATAAATCCATGCATGGCCACCTTGCGCTCCTTTCCAGCCTGGTCTGATGCACTAAGTGCTACCTGAAAAATGTTAAACAATGGGGTGAGTCACAAGACTTAGTGTTCAATCCCTCTTGCACCATCAGACTGGGCCTTAGTCCCACAGAACAAAATAACAGAATATCACATATTAGAATTAAGTAAAGCCCATCCCACTCCTAGATCCATCCGCTACACACCACCCTTACCTGCCAATCACACCAATGGGGATTTCTACAATCACCCTCACCGCTACACGCCACCGATGGCAATCATGCTGCAGTTAGCTGCTCATCGAAAGATTTGTGACATAGTCACTAGAACAGATCGTGGTAGAGCCACTACAACAGAACACTTCCCCTTTCATATACATCAATCGGCCAACTCCGAGCAAACATAGAAAACGGTATGCATGTATATCATATCAACTCAACAGAATCATTTTACTTAAAGAAAATCACAGAAATCACTAACCTGATGAGTCACCCTTTACCCTCCACGGGTTTTCAACAGTTATGCCAGGATTTCAGCATTTAACAGAATATAAATAGATTTATATATATACTAACAGACAACAGAGATGGTGTGAGAAATTACACACCTGATTATGCTCAACATTATACTACCGAGGTTGACGCTCTCTCTAGCCAGAATCGTGACTATCAGACCACTATTTTGCCGATCAAAACTCACTACGAGAGATTGATTTGAATAACTACCCGACAGGGTTAGATGTCAGATTGGAGATAAACCAGTTTAATAAAACGATGAAGATAAATCTCCTTACCTAAATCGATTAAATCCCGAAAGTAGTATGATTCAAGTGCTACCAATTTTGAAATCTAGGCGATTAGATCTCCTCTACAGATGGTTTCAGCTAGCCCCTTGCAGGAAGATTCGGCAATCACAGAAAAAGATTGAAGCGTAGAAAATTAGAGATCTAGGAATTTTCGGCTTCAACCAGGAGATGATGATTCGGTTATGGAGGTCACTTCGGGAAAAGAGAACGAATGAAGTGATTTAGAGATTTTGGCTAAAATATTTGAAAGAGAAGAGAAAGCAATTAGCAGAGGTTCGGCAATTAATAAGACTTCAGAGGGTTTTGGCTAGAAGGAAAAAGAAAAGAAAGTGGAGAGGGAGAATGGAGTGGTGATTTCGGCAGAAAAGAAAAAGATGACAAGAACTCAGTAAACAAATTTTTGACACACCCCTTGCCTATACTAAACCGATTCTCCCCCCTCTCCTGTGTTTGATTTTTGGCCAACACCAGCCTCCTTGATAGATCCTCATCCTATCCCTTATCTTTATCAAAACACCCATCCAAAAGTGTCCTACATCACACCACTTCCTCCCTCCTTTATCAGAATACTATCACATATTTTAAAACATTAAAAACCCCTATTCTTTAGCCTTGATATCGTCCCCTCTTGCTCCCTTTTAAGTGCCAAAATTGGCCCAAAAGCTTGGGCTCCAAGCGGCCAACCTTGGGCCCTCTCTATCCACTAGTAACGCCACCCTCTACTCTTTTGTAGTTCCACCTAACTTTGGGCCAAAAGCCTACTTTGCTACTTTTAAACACAGATACCTACCTTTAAACCCTATATTGCCCCAACAGAAAATTAACCAAGGCCTCAGCCTAAACCTGAGCCCAATTCACACCTCTAATTCTCAAACTAACACCTTAAACCTACAACACACAAAATGCACAGGCCCACTAATTCAAGATGTTACATGCCCCATTGGTTCTAAGTCGCTCCGACACAGATTTTCGAGCTCCTGTACCCATGTCTGCTCCCGCAACTCTCTCCAACACTCAGAGCATCGCCTGAGACACCGCATCTTCTCCGCCCATTTGGTCCTCATATTCTGGCTCCACAGCTGGTGGCACTGGTATCTCATTCCCTAACTCGTGACCAGACCCTACCGGTTCCGACACAGCAATCCTGCCTCTACCTCGGCCACGCACACCACACCCCCTAGTGCTCATATCTAACGTTCGCAATTTATCTGATTAGAAGTTTTATGGATTAATAATTTTTTCCACTGATTAATAACGAACAATCTTATGGAAAGTAGTTTTAATAATAGTTCTTTCGAATTCGAAACTATATCTACAAGGTTCAGTTCTCAAGTCTGTATTTCCTTGCTCTAGAAACCACATTCAATCAACATCCATTTGCATTCCAAGCAGAGCATCACATACATGCATCAAACACACAAGTAACATCCATAAACTCACCTTCGTCACACAAGGGTATTTTCTTCATTTCACTACCCAGGGGTATTTTCGTAATTCTCCCTACAGGGGTATTTTTGTAATTTTTCAAAATAGGGTATCTTGGTAATTTTATAAAATAGGGGTATTTTGGTATTTTCACAAACCAGAGGTATTTCGGTACTTTTACAAACCAAGGGTATTCCGGTAATTTTCATAACCTAGGGTATTTTAGTAATTTTTACAAATCGAGGGTATTTTAGTAACTCTGCAAAGATAGGGTATTGATTCCTTTCGGGTTTTAGTTATGATCTTTGGCCCATTAACAAGCCCTCGCGGCTAAGTGAACAGACACTGTGCACCAGGTAGGATTCTAGCGAAGAGGAGGTGGGCCACTAGGGCCGCTTAAATACCAAGCTCTCCCTATATCCAATCCTAGACATGCGCACGCCTGTTGCCACACTCCAGCCCGGTGACTTGTTCATGGACATGTTTAACTAGAGAAATTAAGTCTTATGGATTTCAAGAGTTGTTTGACTAAGCCTAAAGTCCATAAACTCTAGCATACTTGCCTACATCCCCATAAAGCCCATCAAACCCAACATGCATATCTTATCAAGGGTTAGAATACTTACCTGTGTGGATCTGGTGCTAGTAGACTCGAAGGCCCAAAACATTTTTCCTACCCTTATATCAATCTATAAAACACTACTGGACCCATTTCACAGCACGAGTTTTTTAACTGGGCTCTGATACTAAAATGTAATACCCCAAACTTGACCCAAATGTTACGACCAGATCTGGCATGCTACGGGTGGTAAATGTAACACTCCAAACCTGGCCCAAACGTTACGACCAAATCTAGCATGCTACGGGTTGTTTGTTTAATATCAAATCCTTTGATTGCTTTGGAGAAAGCATAGTTTTGAAAAACTTTTAAGTAGCACGTGGTGTTGAAACCTTTGCTTGTTGATTTTGGAAATCCCAGTTTGTTTAATCGGTTAATCATTAAATGTGAAATTTTTGAAATAAACCTTAGCTTTTGTGTTAACCGTGTTTGAAAAGCCCATTTTTAATTCACTTTATAATTAAATCTTTAAAAACATAAGTCTATAATCCTTGAACATGGATAACAGTAAACCGAAAATTTTAAGCAAAGAGGCCTTATTACATGCTAACAAAAATAACCCAAAATTTAAAACTAAAGGGAAACCCGAAAATTGGTTCACATAATAAAAGTATTTATGGCGCCTCGAGTCGCCTCGGCTCCCGTGTCCACGATCTACTGCTCATCTGAAAAGTTAGAAAAAATAAAAGGGTGAGTCACCAAGACTCAGTGTGTAAATCCCGAAATCACATAAATGGCTAAGGCCTAAAAACACATCCTGGCCTTGGCCCACACAAAACAACAACAAAACAGATACATGCTGAATGTCCCAACCCAACCTAAAGTTCCATCCTCTACACGCCAACCCTTACTAGCCAACACACCGTGCGGATTTCTACAATCAACCCTCCATCCGCTACATACCATTTTGACAGCGGTGCTACCTGTCATAAAGACCGACCACTATGTGACCTTATAATTAGATATGGCAGAGCCACCGATCACCATGCGACCTTAATAATATATTGTGGTCTAACCACCTATCACTATGTGACCTATTAATCAAATGTAGCAGAGCCACCGATCGCCATACGATCTTAATAATATATTGTGGTTTAACCACCGATCACTAAGTGACCTATTAACATGCTCTTCGCCTTCATCATATCAATCCCATCCCATGCATATGCACATGCAAAAGAAAAAACAACATGCCATCTACAGGTTAACAGGTTATCACACACATCGATACACATAGAGAATTTACTATGTTCATATACTTGGCATCCTTAGCCTAACCCCTAAGGGTTAATCGACTATCCGCACAGCTTTTTCTGACTTTTTAGCCCATAATAGGTACAATACAGAAAACTTATGTGATAAAGATCTACACACCTGATTACAGACAAGACGATACTTTCTATGTCAACAACATCGAGAGTCGACACGATCGCTATCGCCTATGGTTTTGTTCCAAAGCTGGTCCACAACCTGGTGGCCAATTTCTGACGACAGACACCGTACGTTTCTTAAACTTAGGGGTTGGTTTTACAGATCCAATTCCCTCCTTCGCCTGATCAACATTTGATTCCATCAAAAGACCTTATTAATTGCTACCACCACAACATATGGTTGTCAATCCTTAACATAGGATTTAGATCACGAATACACTAAAAAAAACCCGATGAAAATATAAAGAAACCCTTACCTCGAAATCCAGAAAAGAGATCTAGTTCAGAGACTAGCGATTTTCAGCTTTTGGAATCTAGATGATCCGATCTATTTCAATTCCCGAGATGTCATCCCCAAAAGAAAACACAAGAAGAAAAGAAGTATACCAATTGACAACCTCAACAACCCAAGTAGCCATTCGGCTTTGGCCCCCAAAACCGAAAGAGAAAAGATCAAAAGAAATCGGCACTTACCAATAGATTTGGCTTCTGCTAACAGATTTTGGCTTCTGAGAAGATTAAAAGAGAGACAGTGCAACAGGATCTATGAAGATTCGGCTATGAAGAAATCGGCAAAGAGAGAGTAAAGGAAAAAACAATGATCATTCTGTTATAGGAAAAGAATGGAGAAGAGATGAGTTATTTCGACTTTTGAAAAAAAAATGATTGAGAGAAGACAAGTAGGATGAAAGGAAAAGTAGAAATAGAGACGGTAAAGAAAAGAGAATTTCGGCAGACTAGAGGTAGGTTCGGCTGTAGCAGAATTTTGAGAAAAGTGAGTGGGAGAATGAAGACTCAAATGCCGAAAATGAAGAGATATTCCCCTTACTTAATGCAAAATTTTGACACCCATTAAACAAATGTCGAAAATGCCCATTCCGAATCTCAAAAACTCATCCTATTAACAGGGTAATTTCGGCACCCCTAAAGCCTACTCTAAACCGATCCCTCCTCCCTCTTAGAGTTAGAATTTCAGCCACCACCTAGCCTTCCAGATAATTCCTAAATTTTCTCATTATCCTCATCTGATCACTCATCCACAGTGTCATTGATAACACCACCTCTTTCTTCCTTTATCAGCACATTATCAACCTTATTATCCACATTAAATAATTCCTAATTTCAAGCATCCAAGTCGAACTCCACTACTTCTCTTTGCTATTGCCGAAATTAATTAAAATAAAAAGGTATCATACGACTCGAACCTTGGACCTCCTTAATTGCTTGACACGCCACTCCTAGTCCCTGCATATCGCCATGGACCACTGGGCCCCAAGCCCATTTTTGTGTCTTAATTCATAGATAATATCTTTTAAGCCCTATCCTACCTGACTCTCCACTAGAGTGCCCAAACAGAAAATTTTTGCTAAGGCCTCGGCCCAACTTCGAGCCCATTCTGGACCCCTAAAACATTCTAACAAGCATAATAAGCACAACAACACATCACAGCACGTAAAATGCAAAGCCCCATAAATTCAGGATGTGACACGGTACATGTATCCTTAAGTCTAAAGACACTTTAACACCAAATAAAAAAAATTAAATTCATCATGTCTCGAGACATGAAGGCCACAGTAGAATTTGTATAAATGAGTTTGGATTCAAATCCCAACTTCGTATTTGACCCCGTAGAACTCCTAAATACTTTAAATTAGATCAATTGACATTCATTGAACATATTTACATGAATTAATTGGAATTATACGTGATTTATTTTTTTGGATGCATGTTACTTAGTAAAATTATATCAACTTAATTTGAGTTACTTTGGCAACATAATTTTACGTCACGTCTTTGGATTCGACGACCAAAAACAGATGTGAAGTGTCACATAACTAATCAAAACCTCTAATTAATGAACATAAGATAATTAATGACCCACTAATCACCACCGTGCTCATTTTTCCTTTTAGGTTTTTTTTCCTCCTTAACATAGAGATAAACTTTACAATTATTTTTTATTATTAATTTCATCAAATAGTAAAAAGTGATAAAATCATAGATTCTCGCTACTTTTGAAATACTAGCAATTTGTATAACAAAACTAATAAATAAATGGAACCAATTTTTAAAGCTAACCAAAGCAATTTTCAACAAATATATTTTAACTATAATTTACTCCAAATATAATTTACTATAATTCCCATCTTGGTAAAATAGTTTAATTTTTGTTCCTAAAGCAGAATTTTCTTTTTAAGGGGTTAACAAGGTTTGTTTAAACAAATAAATTAATAATACAAAAAATAAAGCAATTTTCTTGAAAATCTATTTTAATAATAAATCTGGGAAGAATTATAACAATATGCTAAAAAAATATTTGAGAAACTAGGCTATTTTTTTTAAAACAAAAATTTACCAATCTACACTATTTTTGAAAAGAGAAAGGAAAACGCACCCTGTAGGTTGGGTTTTTAGGAGAGAGAATAAAAATGTGTCCTACAGGGCACGTTTTCACTTTGCTAAAATTTATTTTTTTCTTTTTTTTCTTATGGTTGGAAATTAGAAGTTTGTAGATTTATTTTTATCCGTATTTGAGATACACATGGTTATACTTTTAAAGACTGTTTGAATTTACAGTGGTGAGTAGAGATGGGCGACTTACAAATTTCATCTACCATGTGAGTATGGAGCCATCACCCGAAAAGCCAAATCGCGTTGCAACTCAAGGTCCTAGTATAAAGTATCGGGTTGAATTGTAACTAGGGCTTCAAGTTTACAAAGGCTATGCTGTTAAAGGATGAGCATAAATCGGGTCGTAGTTGACAGTGGTTATGCGTGTACGAAAATAAGTTCTTTTCATCAGAAGATGATGCTTTATAAAACTCATACACAAGTCTGAGGAAGAAAAACGTAGTGGCGTTTCAGTATAATCAAGTAATGCATCTTATTCATCACCACCTAAGGCGATGACCCCGTTATTAAAACCTGTGATAGAATTGGGGTGAAATAGGTTATACTAACAAGGTCATCACCTTCAGTGGAGATGGACAACACGAATTACTTGATTATACTAGAAAGCCCCTTACGTTTTCCTTCCTCGCACTTGTGTATGGGTTTTATGAAGCATGCTCCTCTAACGAGGAGAAACTCGTGGCCATGCCCGCATTAGCATCGTCAACTACAACCTCGGATATGCTCCATCCTTTGATAGCATAACATTTGTAAACTTGAAGCCTTAATTACACTTCAACCTAGGACGGTATAATCATTGTCAACTTAGACCTCGAGTTACAAAACAATCTCGGCTTCTCAGGTGATGACTCTATACTTACACGGCGGGTGAAATTTGTAGGTTTTCGAACTCCACAACATCACCATGAACCTAAACACAACTTAAAACTATGACTATGTCTCACTCAAAGCGAGAGAGAAATAAATCCTTAAACCCAAAAATTTTAACACGCAAAGGAAACAAAAAAACCAATTTAAAGGAGATTGAGATATGGGTGAGTAAGGGATGTGAGCGGGGTAAAAAGGGATTTTTTTTTTTCTTTTTATCCCAGGAATCCTAAGTTGCAGGTGTTTAAAAGTAATAAAGTTAGCCTTTTTGTTGAAATGGCAAGAGAGAAAATACTCCCTGCAAGGTCCATTTTCATTTGGTATGGCAGTGAAAACGCTTCCTATAGAACGTGTTTTCCACTGACATGTCAAACATGTGGCTAGAAAACACGTCCTACAAGAAGCGTTTTCACTATCATGTCAGATGAAAACCCCCTGTAGGGGGCATTTTCTCTTTAGGCATTTCAACCACCAAACTTGATTGCTTCTGAACCCTTGCAACTTGGAACCTTCTGAGCAATTTTTTGCTTTTTCAAAATATTGTACTTAAAAAATGGATAAAGAAAAACTTAAATGAAAAAGAAACAGAAATAATTGTAAATTTTAAATTCACAATATTATATGGCACAAAGTAAACCAATTTAATAAATTTGTTTCATATATTGTAAATAAGTGTACATTTGGGATGTAAAACAAAGTATACAATTTGGGAATATTACAAATAACATAATCATCGGCATTCCGAATGTGGGCGTCGTGTATGCCCAGGGTTCCATCGTACTATTTGGGTTGGCGGCTCCTCATTGACTTTGTCTTCATCTTCACGTGCACGTCAGGGTTGATTGCCACAATCACCTCTTTCCTCCGTGGTTGACTACAACCACGTCCTAGACGCCCATCGTACATCCCCCTGTTTGAATGAACAGTTGCGAGAATGACCCACCTCGATAGAACAATGATGCTGGGGGTGTTTACGACACTATCGACAGATGACTATATGGTGTAGCATGGGTCAGTTGCTGATAAAAGGTGGGAATTACTGGCGATACTGGATGCGAAGTGCTGGTGGTGGGATTGGCGTGTAATATGACACGGTAGGTAACGGTCATGCAAAAAATACCCTTGGAGAAGGTGTTGATGCAAGGAATGATTGTGTGTGTTGTGGTGCTTGTGTAAAATAAACTGGTGCTAAATGTGTTAATGCAGGGAATGATTGTGCATGCTGCAGTGCTAGTGTAAAATAAATTGGAGCTGAAGGTTTTGATCCAAGGAATGATTGTGTGTGTTGTGATGCTTGTGTCAAATAAATTGGGTTAAAACCAAAAATAAATGAACCATACTAACCGAGAGGTTGCACTGCAATCAAATCCTCCTATGGAGATAAAGTAAATGTTGATCCCCCCGCGGTATCTTCTCCCGACATAGGATTGATGGACCCTCGTCTTGGCCTCCAACGGTGATGTTGCCTACTCCTTTCTAAACTCGGTAGTAGATATAGCTTGTCGTTATGCCTTTTCCAATCAGTGTAATCTCGGAGATGTCGCTAAATCTGGTGTGAGAAATAGTTCACTCATTAGCAAAAAGTCGTACCTACACTACCAAACCTCGATATACTTCTTGTGGAATTTTGGCCATTCTTCTCGAGTCTTCCCAACATGTTGATATTGTGCAAGTCATCGAGCTCCTGGTATGGTGGCAGAAGACATTGCGTACACTTGAACTATCGCATCAATCGGTCAAATTTGTGCATCTCGATTCTTGCAAAAATAATCAATGGCATCTTGACGTGCCAGATGTTGCGATTGGCCAAAAATTTGGCCGGACTCATTCTTGAATCCTCGGGTCCGCCTATGGCATCTATACAAACTATAGTATGAAATTATA
This sequence comes from Gossypium rotundifolium, assembly GCA_025506655.1. NCBI lineage: Eukaryota > Viridiplantae > Streptophyta > Magnoliopsida > Malvales > Malvaceae > Gossypium > Gossypium rotundifolium. The sequence continues at coordinate 81,799,288 of CP106725.1, forward strand.
AATTTTAGCATGTGCATAATATTTAATTTCAAATGTTAGAATAAAAAATAAAAAACTTTGAAATTTATAAACTAACCTCCTCTTCGATTTGTTGATTTAAAGCTAGTCAGATATCCTCGAGCTTGGTCGGTATACTATTGTATCTCGCAGAGTTGTTCCACCTATTCAAATATTATGTTATTTCGAAATTACAACAATTAAAAATAAAAATGATAATAATGTTATCAATTGAATTTTACCATATTACGAGTGAGAATTCATAAGAGAGTTCCACTCAATGGTGTAAAAATGGTAGTCAATACCATACCCACGATTGAAAAAGAAGCATGCAACCGCTGGTTTTAACTTTTTCTGGTATCGTCGTTCAACACATTTCTGGGTACAATGTCATCAGCACCACTAATCCCCAACTAACTTATCTCGTTTCTTTCAAGTTGGCTAGTAGTAGTAACCACTTTAATGTACTAGATTCCGAGATATATCTGCATTAGCAAACCCCCGATCAACCTCAAGAAGAATGTGCACGCGAATTTTTCTTTTTCAACATCACTCGCAGATGCCTCGATAGTTTGGAAGTTGTCCTTTAACCATCTCATCTCGATTTGGCTACCTCTAAACTTGTTCGACACCTTCCTTAGTAGTAGGTTGCATGTTGCACTCCAATAGGTACTAATCACTGGCCCCGCAGTGACTTCCCTATCGACCAGTAGACCGAGTTGTAAACTAACTTCCTTAAGTGTAACTGTACACTCATTGTAGGGAAGATGGAATGTATGTGTATCTAGTCTCCATCTTTCAACCAAAGCATTGATAAGTGGGGAATCCAATTTAGTCCCCCCGAGCATGAGAGCCATGCCCAACACCCCAAAATTGGCGGATTCGAGAGAAAAGTGAATAGGTGTGAAAATTACATGTTTTGGTACACTATTGTAGTATAGTCCGCCACTTTTCAGAATTTTGATAAGTTAAATTCTGGCATATAATGTATCCGCCCGTGTAGAATTTGAGGCTATTTTACTAAAATGACCCCAAAAAATTAAATATTTATAAGAATAACCCAGATTCAAAAAAATTAACAAAAATAACCTGGAAGAAATAGTGCAAGATAGTGCCAGCAACCCCATGGCTGACACCCATGTCAGAAAGGATTAAAAAAATATTTTTTTGGTGTCGGCAATGCAATGGTCAGCACCCATGTGGATTTTTTTCGCTCGTATTTTGTACAATACATTTTGTACTTGGTTTTAAAAAATTTTAATTTTTCTGGTGCCATGTAGCAAGTGGTTGTCACCCATTTTCAAAATTTTTGAATTTTTTTTGGTGTCGGTATTAAGGTGACTGACAAGCATTTTCAGTAAAAAATACTTTTTTTCTTGATCCCGTGAACCCATTGGCCGGCAACAATACATATGGGTATTCCATGATCAGAAAACCAAAAGACAAAATATGCAAACTCATCTTCTGCAACTGGTTCTCCTTCACTATTTCTTCCCAAACTCCTTCATTCTTTTTCATCATCTCATGTTTCAGAAAACTAAAAAGAAAAAAAACTTATGATAGTTTATCTATTTCAAAAAATGAAAAGCCAAAAACACTTGAGAAAATTAAAAAAAAAAATTGAGAATAAGGGAGGAAGAGAAAAGAAATAAATTGGGATATGAAAAATGAAAGTGAAGGGAACGGTTTGTTTGATTAGGGAGGAGTAAAGAGTGAAAATTAAAAATTAAAAATGGTATACATGCTTGAAATTAGAAAAACAAGAAAAAAAAAAGTTGAAAGGAAAGAGGTGGATTTGATTGGGGAGTTGGAGAGGTGAATGGAAAAAAATTAGAATTATGAGAAATTTAGGTTGTAATGGCCGGATATTGGGGCTAGTCGAAATAGTAGTTTTGGAACCACTAATTCGAGGTCAGATAAAATTATTTTAATATTATTTTATGTGTTATAGCATGATTATGTGAGTGCATGAAAATTTTGGTGCGATTTAGCGATTGCATGCTTAATTTTGAAAAATGACTAAATCGCATAAAGTGCGAAAGTTTTGTTCTATTAGCTAAAGGTGTTAATAGATATAGAATATTAAATTGGAGGTCCTTAATGTGCAATTAGGCCCTTAGGAGTATGTTGGCCAGCCATAGGGGACAAAGAAATAGAAATTGGTCAAAGTTGGTGGAAATTACGTGACTTAATTGACTTGTTATAATAAAATAAAGAGAGAAAGCTTCATCTTTTCATCTTCTCCACATTACCACCGAAAATATCAAAAAATTAGGGTTTTTAGAAGCTTGAAATTTTCAGCAACTTACAACCTTTGCAAGTAAGTGATTTTGATGGTTATTCATGATAATTTTTGTACTTTTGAGACCCTTGTAACATGATCTAGCTAATGAGGGGACTATTTTGCACTATGGTTGAAAGTCTAGAGTTTTTCCATGTGAGTATTCATGTTGATTTCTAAAGTTTTATGGAAGAAAATGAATCTTAGTTGTTAAGTGAACAACTTTTTTGAAAGGAGTTTTCATGAAAACACCTAAATGGACCTTTTTGCAAAGGTTATGAAATAGGTGGTAAATGTGTGAAATAATTGGATTTGTGAGTTGCTACAAGCTTAAAATAGATTCGGCTAGGCTTGGTTAATGATAAAATTTGATGAAAATCGATTTATGAGCCTAGGGGAAAAATCGTAATTATGTAAAAGTCTAGGGGCAAAATAGTAATTTTCCAAGGTAGAAAATTTGAAATGTCTTAATTTATGTGATGATTAAATGAGTGGATTTTATCATTATAGATCAAGAAAAATGGGATTCGGACTTGGACCGGGGAAAGACCAAAATAGTAGATTAAATCGAACTAGCCGCTCATATTTTGCATACCGAGGTAAGTTGTATGTAAATAATATAATGATATTGAATTTATGCATTAAATAATTGATATTGCATGAATTGTTTGAGTATTGTTATGATTATGCATAATTAGAATTGATGTGATATACTTACGGTTGGACCTTAGGAATAGATTGGATACCCAAGCCATGACAATTGAGTGATATGTGTGCTAGTGTAAGACCATGTCTAGGACATGGCATCAACCACATTATGGAAGCCAGTGTAAGACAATGTCTGGGACATGGCATCGGCATTGATATGTGCGCTAGTGTAAGACCATGTTTGGGACATGGCATCGGCATTGATATGTGAGCTAGTGTAAGGCCATGTTATCAGCATTGATGTGTTTGCTAGTGTAAGACTATGTCTGGGACATGGCGTCGGCCACAATTGAAGAGCCACTGTAAGACCATGTCTGGGACATGGCATCGGCATTTTCATCCTCTTGTGTGAGGCTTGTCGAGTATCCTTTGGTATTCTAATTGGTTCAACGGGTAAGTTAAAAGTTTGTGTCAAAAGTGAGGAAGGTTATGATGATGTTGTGAGTGATAAAGGTACCTAAATGAAATTCATGAGAATGAGTTCGAACTATGATGTACGATTAGTAAGGGTGAAAATGAGTAAGTTATGCCTTTATCAATTCAAGAATCATGTGCAAGTTTATAAAGTGCTATGAGCATGATAATTCATGGTAGTTGTTATAGTGCCGCCAAGCTAGCTCAGGGATCACAGGACGTAGGAGGATCGATCACACTATCAATCAGAACTTTTGGTATAGTTAGATTTCTCATTTTGAGTATGGCATGTATAGAGACTTAGTATTTGTCAAGTGTCATAGTTTTTTGGCCAAATGTGTTGGCTTGATTAGAAGATGAATTCTTTTTGTATAAGGCCATAACTGGTGGCTAATATTTATTGTTGATATATAAAAATGATGGTGTTTATCACGAATGTGTAAATTGCATGGTTGAGTAATTAGTATAGATATGCATGATTTAATAGGCTGCTCAATATGGCTTATGTTGGTGCAAGTAGGGGTGGCAGAAAGGGCTTGGTAAATAGCCTTCATGGGTAGACACACGGGTGTGTGTCTAGGTCGTGTGTGACACATGGCCTACCCCATGGGTGTGTGGTTTGGTCGTATGTCCCCCTGCATCCTGAGTTAGCAAAACAGAATGCCCAATAGTAACCACATGTGCTGAGGTACGATCGTGTGTCTCGAACGTATAGAGGACACGGCCATAGGACATCGGCATGTGCCCAGGCCGTGTGAAGTCTACACCTGAATTTAGGATTTTAATTCGCCACACGGTCTAAGGACACAGGCGTGTGCCTTGGACGTGTGACCTTATTAGGTTGATGATGTCAGAAACAGAATGTCATGGTTTTTGCACATGGGCTAAGACACGAGTGTGTCATGGCTGTGTGAGGGACACGGGCCATGGACACGGGCATGTGTTAGGCCGTGCGAAAACCCCTATATGTTCGAATTGAGAAATAAATCTACACGAATGTGTCCCTATATGCTTAGGCCATGTGAATCACACACGGTCTGTCAACATGGCCATGTTATCGAGCCACACGGGCATCACCCTTCCACATGGGCGTGTGACCCTGTTTTAATGACAATTACTTTTTAAGATTTTCCAAAGAACCTGATTTGATCTCGAAATGTTCTTAAGATGTGTTTTGGGCCTCATAGGCCCATATTAAAGATATTACGAGGAAGTTTGAAAAGTTTTAATTTTGAACAGACTTATATGATTCGTTATTGATAGTATGCATGTGTTTCAGTTAGGTAACGCCTCATACCCTGTCCCGGCATTGGATACGGGTAAGGGGTGTTGCATAGGTTTCCTTTTAGAAAGATTTAATTCCCTTACAAAAAGATTTAATTCCAAATTAATTAAAGTTGTTCTGTAAAAAATGGTAAATTTCTTAACATATGGGCCCTAATAAATGCTTTGCTTTATATTTGAAATGGAAATCAAAATCAACAACTGTATATATATATATATATTTGAAAATATATGTTTTGATTTTATTAATGGGATAATGGCCAAATACAAGCACAAACACCAACAGAACATTGAAAACCTACAGACAAGTAAATAAATAAGTAAATAAATAAAACTAAAACCAAAAGGAAAAAATGAGTTGTATACCCTATTGAAAACCCAATGTTCCATTCACTTTCATTTTTCATATCTCAATTTATTTATTTTCTCTTCCTCCCTTCTTCTCAATTTTTTTTTATTTTCTAAAATGTTTGTGGCTTTTCATTTTCTGAAACATATAAACTATCATAACTTTTTTCTTTTTTTTTTTGTTTTCTGAAACAAGAGATGATGAAAAGAATTGAAGGAGATTGGGAAGAAATATTCAAGAGAACTAGTTGTAGAAGATGAGTTTGCATATTTTTTTCTTTTTGTTTTTTTATCATGGAATACCCATATGTACTGATGTCGGCCAATGGGTTCATAGGATCAAGAAAAAAATATTGGTTACTAAAAATGGGTGTCGGCCACCTGCTACACGGCACCCAAAAAAATTTATTTTTTTAAGAAGAGTACACTAACCGAAGAGCACACCTTATGAGGGTTACCACCAAATGTATGGCATGTTTGGTTTGCTCGAACACTGTGTAAGGTAGGTTCTGTAATGTGATTGGTTAGGAGTCAATTGAATGGACTGACTAGTCAAACTGCATCTGCATTGGATTCTCTTTTATATTTTTCCTGGGTTTTGTAGGGCATTTAAGGGATAATTTTTGTAGGCATTCAACAATTGTCAAGATCCACTAACAGGAACTAAGTATATATATATGGTAAGAAGGGAACAATCATATAGTTATTCTTCCTCCCGTTCTACGCTTTGGTTCTCCTTAAGACTAAATATTTTCTTCTTCGTTAAACAGAAAGCCAAGGTCTTTAGATTAGTCAATGGATAGTTCATCCTCCTAGTAAGTCTGATAGCTCTGCAAGTTATGATATAAATAGTAGGTTGTGAATAAGAGGCCTTGCGTGGGGGTCATCTGTAATTGAGATGTTAGTAAACTGTCTATAAATGGGATTTTAATAGAAGTTGCATAATCTTTTAAGCAGTTGTTGCTGCTAGTTCAGGTAAAATCATGGGACTAGGAACTTTGAGTTGAAGTGACGGTGAGCTCTCAGGTGAGTCCCTAGTCTTGACTCCTACAAGTCATTTTCAAAAGTCTCATCTTATGGTTGATGTCCCAATAATGATGCATGAGTCCTTGAGTGACTATTAAACGTATGTTTGATCCTCGTATAGTATCTGCATGGGGTTTGTAACATCCTAGAATTAAGGGTTCTGCATTTTGTGCTGTTCAATGTGATTAGCTCGGTTAGCTTGTTATTTTGGTGTGTTTGGGGGTCTTGGGGAGGCTCGAGTTCGAGCCAAAGCTTGGTAGAAATTTCACTTTTAGGGCACTATAGGGGGAGAGCTAGTGAAAGCAGGCTTTAAGGATATTTATTTGTGTTTGATGACACAAAGTGAGCATGAAGAGGAGTGGTTGTGGCTTCAATGGTAGAGCAGGGGGAAGAAGTTCGAATCCCCTCTGCTGCATTGTGGAACTTTATTTTTGTGTTCAAGGTGGTGAAGTGTTGGTATTCGGCTGGGACTCTATCAGGTGAGGATTTGAATTGGTCAACAAACTCAAATGGATGGAGGAGAGGTGCTTGGGGAGTTTGAATGGGTCAACCAATTCAAATGGTAGATGGAGAGGACTTGCTGGAGCAAATCTAAGAGCAAATCAAGGGATGTGGTGGAGGGATAAAGTTGGCCGAAAGTGGGAGACTTGTGAGGGGGAAAATTCGGTCAAAGTGTAAGGGAGTGTAGAGGATTTTGAGTAGCATTTTCAGAAGTGGAAGAGTAGTGTGCCATTTAAGTCAAGAGTGGCTAGGTGAGTTTTGTTTCTTTTAGCATTTTCGGTTATAGCATTTTTGGGACAACATTTCTCTTTCTTTTACCGAAACTTGGAGTGTCTATTCTCTTGGTTTTCATTTCTTTTCTTTTCCCTTTCAAGCTTTGTAGCCGAAACTTCAACTTTCCCACCCTCCTCTTCTTTCTCTTTCCTTCCTACTTTTTCTTCTTCACCACAAGCCGAATTCTCTTGAAGCCACTCTTTGTCGAATCGCCCTCTTACCATTCTATTCGATTATCACTATAGCCGAACCTTCATTCTTCTCCATTATTTCTCTACCTTCTCCATTAAATTGAAACCTCTACTCCCTCGTTCTTGTTAGTCTTTCTCCAAAGCCGAATCATATTCTCTTTCTATACGTCTTCTTTTTCTTTGTTTTATTAAACACATTCATTTTCCCGTGCTAGCCGAATCCCCTCTTGCGCCAAACTAAATCTATTCTTTCACCCCTTTTTCTATTAGCCGTGCATCAGGAAGCAAGGTATTAGGTACTTTTTGTCTACCGAAAGTCTCCCTCTTCAATCGGTTAGGTTGTGCAAGGTAAGGTTCTTCTTTTTCGTTCACATTTCCTTTCAATTTTTCCCTCGGCTTGGCTAGGCCGAGCCTTAACCTTTTGTGGTGATCTAAACTCTTTTGTTCCCTTTATGGGAATGGCCGAATATCTCTTCAGCCGACTTTAGGGATTTCTTTGGGTTGATCCATAGCCGAATCTGGTGTTGTGCAACTTCTCGTTAATTAAGGTAAGGAGTTCTCGTTAATTAAGGTAAGGAGTTTTTCTCTAGTCCTATACGATTAGTCTTTTTTTTTCGTGTTACTCTGTCATAACCCAATCTCTTTGTTAGAAAATCATCGATCTCTCTGAAAGTACTGTACTGATTAAAGATTCTCTTCATGGATGTGAGTGTTAGCCAATCTAAGGAGGGGAGTGGACTCGTAGTCTCTGCTCCCAAGTTCAAGCGACATGCTGTGTCAGCGGTTCGAGACTTTTCGCTGGGTTGTGGTAGAGAGCCGACATCCGTTTGGAATAGGTAGATAGTGGTTATTCCTGCTAGTGAGAATAGCAACGATCAGGATAGTTTGGTCCTTCGCGTAATCAGGTGTGTAATTCTCACACCTTCATTTGGTTGATTAGTAATAAATATGTGTGTTGTTTAAAAGCCGAGATATCGGTAACGGCTGTTGAGTTACCCTTGGGGATAAGATTGGAGATACCAGGTTAGTTACTTTCATGACTATGTCAGTTATATAACTTGGCATGAATATATGTATGCTCCAATTATTTGATGTACATTGCTATATGTTGCATTCATTACATTATAATTAAATATTGCATGGGATTGGGTTATGATATTGATGCAAAGGGGCAGTGTTTATCGGTGACTCTGTCACATTATTTTGATGGCTCGGTGCCATATATATCGGTGACTCTGTCACATTATTACAGTGGCTAAGCCACATACATCAGTGACTTTGTCACATTATATCGGCTTTGAGCAGCATGACTGTCAGCATGACTGCCAATGAGGAGTGTAGCGGATGGAGGGTTGATTGTAGAAATCCTCACAGGTGTGTTGAGGTTGGACATATGGAGCGGTGTGTAGCGGATGGAATACTAGGTTTGGCTGGGTTGCATTGCATTCACTATCTGATATGCCATGTTGTTAGGGCTACGGCCCAATTCGATACGTATGGGCTCCAGCTAATTTGCTTCTATGGGCTTAGGCCCAGATTTCGTTCGTAAGGGGAATTACACACTGAGTTCTCGTAACTCACCCCTCTGCTTAATTTTGCAGGTAATTCTTAGCTTTGTAGATTTGGAACCGAGGAGGACTCTGTGGTGGGCATGCATCATTTCTGTAGTAAACTTCATTTTACATACCCTTAAACTTATTTTTATTTTGGATTATGTTCTGTAATAAGGCCACTAGGATTTTAATTTGGTTTTGTGTTTAACACATTTATTATCTGTTATGAGTTGATCAATATGGGGCTTTTCTAAAAATGAAAATAACTATTTTCCCAAATATTAATGAACGGTTCACAAACTATTGATAATTTTAACTCGGGATTTTTCTTAAAACTTTAAAATAACTATATCAAATCGGTGCATTTTTTTGAAAACCACTGAAATTGATTTTGTATTATAAAACAAAGTTTTCGGTATTGGTAATACTAATAACATTTTACAAAGAAAACCAAAAACCGAATCTGATTTTCAAAATGGAGACAAAACTCAAAATTTTCAACAATTGCAAAATTTCTTAAACAACCTTTCCATGAGACATGCCAGATTCGGTCGTAACGTCTAGGCCGAGTTTAGGGTGTTATATTTTATGGTATCAGAGCTAGGTTACAAAACTCGATTGTGAAATGGGTTCAAAAACTCTTTTTTAAGATTGGTTTGAAAGGTGGTTTAGAAAAATATGTTTTTCTGCAAGTATGGCACACTGAGTCTCCGGCCCAAATCCGTACTGTAAGTCTTCTAATTCTGTTTGATTTTATGAAAGGATTTTAATTGTGTTATGATCGTTAGTTATAGGAGATAAAATTTTAGAGATCGAGACCTTTAGAAATACAATCTGAAAACTACTTTTAAATCTGTATTCATAAGATATTCGTTAATAAACAGTGGAATAATTTACTAATTCATAAAATTTTATAATCAGATTAAGTCGATTCAGTAAACATGAGCGCTAGAGGACGTGGACGTGGTAGACGTGGCCGAAGTAGAGGCTGAGATGCTGGGGCTGGATCTGAGGCATCGGGACACATACCTGATATAGAAGCACCTGCATCACCGATAACCGAGACAGGGTCCCATGATCGAACTAGAGGGGATGATGTTTTGTCCCAAGCTATGATGTGAGTGTTGGAACGGGTTACTGGGGCAAGCACTGGATCGGTAGCCTGAAAATCTATTCCTTAGAGACTTCGGGCAAATGGGGCTGCGATATTTAAGGGTATTTCTGGCGTGGCCCCTAATGTAGCTGAATACTGGTTAGAAGCGGTTGAACGAATCATGGACAATCTAAATTGTACCGCAGAGGAAAAGTTGAAGGGAGCAGTGTCTCTCCTGCGTGATGAGGTGTACCAGTGATGGCTCACAGTGAGGGAAGGTACTTCAGTAGATCGTATCACCTGGGACTTCTTTAAGATAGCGTTCTAGGGAAAATATGTTAGGGCAAGCTATGTGGATGCCTAGAGGAAAGCATTTATGAATCTGGTTCAAGGGGGTAAATCTGTGGCTGAATACGAGGCGGAGTTTCTGTGCTTGAGCCGTTACGCTTGAGGTATAGTTGCGACTGACTATAAACATTGTGTTCAGTTCGAGGATGGTCTATAGGACTAGCCGCGGGTACTGATAGCTCCACAGCGGAAGGGATTTTGCCATTCTGGTTGAGAAAGCAAAAATAGCTGAAGAAGTGAAGCAATCTAAGAGGCAGAATCGAGATAAGGATAGGGGTAAGAATAAGAGGAGTTTTGGGCCGTCAAGATCTGCTGGGGGTTTTCAAAAGAGGCCTAGGTTTGAGGGGCCGGGTCGAGGTGCGATGCCTGTTGCTGTTGGTCAGTCTCGACCGTGTGCTCGATGTGGGAAATTACATTTGGGGGAGGTTAGGTAAGAAATAGAGGATGTTTCAAGTGTGGATATATGGACCATCTGATAAGGGACTGTCCACAAGAGTTGGCTAGGGCACGATCGGTGAGTCAAGGTTATGCACAGCCGGGAAGAGGTGGGCAACGGCCACAGAGAGGTCGTGGTCCGGTCAGAAGAGGAAACTGAGTTGGTCGAGGCGTGGAGCACCTGGCGGAGGTGCTAGCAATACAGATACAAGACAGCATGGATTGGTTTATGCAGCTAGACGGTGAGAGGATGGCGCTGCACCGATATCATAATCGGTACGTTTCTTGTGTTTGATACACCCTTTACAGCTTTGATAGATGTTGGGTCTACACACTCATATGTTTCCTGTACTGTATTCTGGACTTTACGCATTAAATATGAGCTTGCTGCTAGAGAAATATCTATGATTAGCCCTTTAGGACAATCTGTAGTGAGGAGCAAACTATTAAAAAAGTGTGCCTTTGGAAGTACAAGGGGTTGTTTTCCCGGAAGACTTGATGGAATTGCCGTTCAACGAGTTCGATTTGATTTTAGGTATGGACTGGTTAGTTAAGCATCGAGAAAACTTGGATTGTGCTGCTAAGTGCATGATATTGAAGATTTTCGAGGATGAGGAGGTGCTGGTGATAGGTGAGAGAAAGAATTACCTGTCCAATGTGGTGTTTGCACTAAAGGCTGAAAGGATGGTGCGAAAATAGTGTGAGGCATTCTTAGCTTTCATCAGTGCTTTGGAGACCAAAGAATTGTCTGTAAGGGATGTTAGAATGGTGAAAGAGTTCTCGAACGTCTTTGCAGAAGAGCTTCTAGGGTTACCTTCGAATCGCGAGGTAGAGTTCAGCATTGATTTACTTCCGTGAATAGCTCCGGTGTCCATCGCCCCATATAAGATGGCGTCGAAAGAGCTGGTAGAACTTAAAGCTCAGATCCAGGAACTGTTAGATCATGGATTTATTCGACCAAGTGTGTCCCCGTGGGAAACGCTGGTGTTGTTCGTTAAGAAAAAGGACGGGTCGATGTGTATGTGCATTGCTATCGTCAGTTGAACAAGTTGACGATTAAGAACAAATACCCACTGCCAAGGATTGACAACTTGTTCGATCAACTACGAGGAGCCTCAGTTTTCTTGAAGATAGACTGAGATTTGGGTATCATCAGTTAAAGGTTAAGGAGGCGGATATTCGTAAAACTGCATTCCGAACACGGTATGGGCATTACGAGTTTCTAGTGATGTCATTCGGGTTAACAAATGTACCAGTCAATTTTATAGACATGATGAACTGAGTCTTCCAACCTTATTTAGACCGATTCATAGTGGTTTTCATAGATGATATTTTGGTGTATTCAAGAATGGAGGAGGAGCATGATTCTCATCTTCGAGTTGTTCTGCAGATGTTGAGAGAGAAGCAACTGTATGCCAAATTTAGCAAGTGTGAATTTTGGCTAAAGGAAGTTACCTTTTTGGGGCATGTTGTTTCTGCCGAGGGAATTAGGGTTGATCCCCGAAAGATCAAAGCTATTCTGGACTGGAAGCCGCCGAAGTCTGTAGTAAAAATTCGAAGTTTTCTTGGGTTAGCTGGGTACTACAGAAGGTTCGTTGAGGGATTCTCGTTGATTGCTACACCATTAACCAAGTTGTTACAGAAAGGGGTACCGTTTGTTTGGGCTGATAAGCAGCAGGAAAGCTTTGAGAAGCTAAACAGGATTTTCACTGAGGCACTAGTGTTGATTCAGCCTGAGGCTGGGAAGGAGTTTATCATCTATTGTAATGCATCACACACAGGGTTAGGATGTGTGCTAATGCAAGAAGGAAAAAAGTCGCGTATGCGTCTCGGCAATTAAGACCACATGAGGTAAATTATCCCACTCATGATTTGGGGCTAGCTACGGTATTGTTCGCCCTGAAGATTTGGAGACACTACTTGTATGGAGAAAAGTCAATCATATACACCGACCATAAGAGTCTGAAATATCTTTTTACCTAGAAGGAGTTGAATCTAAGGCAGCGGAGGTGGATTGAGTTATTGAAGGACTACGACTGCTCGATCGAGTATCACCCGAGTAAAGCTAACGTGGTGGAAGATGCATTGAGTCGTAAAGTGATAATGGATTTGAGGGCAATGTTTGCTCATCTTACTCTATTAGCTAAACTTCAGATAAAGCCAACATGGATAGATCAGATTAAGGAGAAGAAATTGTTGGATGATTTGTTAATTTCTCGACTTCAGCAAGTGAAAGGTGGTGAGACAGAAGATTTTGGTCTGAACAGTGAAGGGGTATTTTGTTTTTGTTGAAAGGATTGTATGCCGAAGGACTCAGAGTTGAGGCAGATGATTCTACGGGAGGTGCATAATAGCCCATACGCTATGCATCCCGGTGGAAGTAAGATGTATTGAGACCTACGTGAACAGTATTGGTGGCCTGGTCTAAAACAAAAAGTTACCGACTTTGTGAGTAAGAGTTTGACATGTCAGCAAGTGAAGGCGAAACACTAGTTGCCTTCGGGGTTACTACAACCAATGAAGATTCCACTTTGGAAGTGGGAGAGGATAACGATGGATTTTGTTAGTGGGCTACCTCTGACGCCTAGTAAGAAAGATTCAGTGTGGGTGATTGTCGATCGGTTGACGAAGTCGCACACTTCATACCGGTTCATATTGACTTTTTGTTACAGAAGTTAGCCAAGCTATATGTGGCAGAGATTGTGAGGCTGCATAGGGTACCCGTATCTATCATATCAGACAGGGATCCTAGGTTTACATCACGATTCTAGAAGGCGTTGCATGAAGCTTTGCGTACAAGGTTAGATTTCAGCACAGCGTTTCACCCGCAAACTGATGGTTAGTCGGAAAGGGTAATTCAGATTCTGGAAGACTTGTTGAGGGGCTGTCTAATCGCCTTCAGAGGTAGTTGGGAGGATTTTCTACCATTGGCAGAGTTTGCATACAACAACAGCTATCAATCCAGCATTCAGATGGCACCCTATGAGGAGCTATATGGTCGTAGGTGTCGTACCCCTACTTGCTGGACAGAGTTGGGTGAGCGACAGTTACTGGGTCTAAAATTGATCTTAGAGACTGAGAAAAAGGTTAAGTTGATTCGGGCTCGGTTGAAGGAAGCTTCCGACAGGTAAAAATCGTATGCAAATCTGAGACGTAGAGAAATAGAATTCTCTATAGGTGATCGGGTTTTTCTGAAAGTCTCACCTTGGAAGAAGGTTCTAAGATTTGGATGGAAAGGCAAGTTGATCCCCAGATTCATCGAGCCTTATCGAGTGTTGAAACGTGTGGGACCAGTAGCGTATCAGCTTGAGTTACCTCTGGAGTTGAGTCAGATCCATAATGTATTCCATGTTTCGATGTTAAGGCACTATCGTTTGGACCCATCTCACGTAGTATCAGTGGAAGAAATTGAAGTAAAACCCGGCCTGTCTTTTGAAGAAGAACTAATGTAGATTTTGGATCGGGATTTTAAGGTGTTGAGAAGGAAGCCTGTTTCGTTGGTCAAAGTGTTATGGCATAATCACGGTTCAAAGGAAGCCACGTAGGAGCCGAAAGAGACAATTCGACAGCAATACCCTCGCCTCTTTTACAAGGTAAATTTTGAGGCCGAAATTTATTTAAGGGGGTAGAACTGTAAAATCCTAGAATTAGGGGTTCTGCATTTTGTGCTGTTTAATGTGATTGGTTCGATTAGCTTGTTATTTTGGTGTGTTTGGGGGTCTTGGGGAGGCTCGGGTTCGAGCCAGAGCTTGGGAGAAATTTCACTTTTAGGGCACTTTAGGGGAGAGCTAGTGAAAGCAGGCTTTAAGGATATTTATTTGTGTTTGATGACACAAAGTGAGCATGAGGAGGAGTGGTTGTGGCGTCACTGGCAGAGCAGAGGGGGAAGGAGTTTGAATCCCCCTGTTGCACTGTGGAACTTTATTTTTTTGCTCAAGGTGGTGAAGTGTTGGCATTCGGCTGAGACTCTATCAGGTTAGGATTTAAATTGGTCAACAAACTCAAATGGATGGAGGAGAGGTGCTTGGGGAGTTTGAACGGGTCAACCAATTCAAATGGTGGATGGAGAGGACTTGGTGGAGCAAATCTAGGAGCAAAATAAGGGATGTGGTGGAGGGATGAAGTTGGCTGAAAGTCAGAGACTTGTGAGGGGGAAAAAATTTGGTTAAAGTGTAAGGGAGTGTAGGGGATTTCGAGTAGCATTTTCGGAAGTGGGAGAGTAGTGTGCCATTTAAGTCAAGAGTGGTTAGGTGAGTTTTGTTTTTTTAGCATTTTCGGTTATAGCATTTTGGGGACAACATTGCTCTTTCTTTTACCGAAACTTGGAGTGTCTATTCTCTTAGTTTTCATTTCTTTTCTTTTCCCTTTCAAGCTTTGTAACCGAAACTTCAACTTTCCCACCCTCCTCTTCTTTTTCTTTCCTTCCTACTTTTTCTTCTTCACCACAAAGCTGAATTCTCTTGAAGCCACTCTTTGCCGAACCACCCTCTTACCATTCTCTTTCGATTATCACTATAGCCGAACCTTCATTCTTCTCCATTATTTCTCTACCTTTTCCATTAAATCGAAACCGCTACTCCCTCATTCTTGTTAGTCTTTCTCCAAAGTCGAATCGTGTTCTCCTTCTATACTTCTTCTTTTTTTTTATTTTATTAAACACATTCATTTTCCCGTGCTAGCCGAATCCCCTCTTGCGCCAAACTAAATCCATTCTTTCACCCCTTTTTCTATTAATCGTGCATCAGGAAGCAAGGTATTAGAATCTTTTTGTCTGCCGAAAGTCTCTCTTTAATCGGTTGGGTTGTGCAAGGTAAGGTTCTTCTTTGTCGTTCACATTTCCTTTCGATTTTTCCCTCGGCTTGGCTAGGCCAAGCCTTAACCTTTTGTGGTGATCTAAACTCTTTTGTTCCCTTTATGGGAAGGGCCGAATATCTCTTCAGCCGACTTTAGGGATTCCTTTGGGTTGATTCATAGCTGAATCTGGTGTTGTGTAAGTTTTCGTTAATTAAGGTAAGGAGTTTTTCTCTAGTCCTATACGATTAGTCTTTCTTTCGTGTTACTCTGTCATAACCCAATCTCTTTGTTAGACAATCATTGATCTCTCTGAAACTATTGTACTGATCAAAGATTCTCTTATGGATACGAGTGCTAGCCAATCTAAGGAGGGGAGTGGACTCGTAGCCTCTGCTCCCAAGTTCAAGCGACGTGCTGTGTCGGTGGTTCAAGACTTTTTGCCGAGTTGTGGTAGAGAGCCGACATCCGTTTGAAATAGCCAAATAGTGGTTATTCCAGCTAGTGAGAATAGCAACGATCAGGATAGGTTGGTCCTTCGCGTAATCAGGTGTGTAATTCTCACACCTTCATTTGGTTAATTAGTAATAAATATGTGTGTTGTTTAAAAGCCGAGATATCGGTAACGGCTATTGAGTTACCCTTAGGGGTAAGATTGGAGATACCAGGTTAGTTACTTTCATGACTATGTCAGTTATATAACTTGGCATGAATATATGTATGCTCCGATTATTTGATGTACATTGATATATGTTGCATTCATTACATTATAATTAAATATTGCATGGGATTGGGTTATAATATTGATGAAAAGGGCAGTGTATATCGGTGACTCTGTCACATTATTTTGATGGCTCGGTGCCACATATATCAGTGACTCTATCACATTATTTCAATGGGTCGGTGCCACATATATCGATGACTCTGTCACATTATTGCAGTGGCTAGGCCACATACATCAGTGACTCTGTCACATTATATCGGCTTTGAGCAGCATGACTGTCAGCATGACTGCCAATGTGGAATGTAGCAGATGGAGGGTTGATTGTAGAAATCCCCACAGGTGTGTTGAGGTTGGACATATGGAGCGGTGAATAGCGATGGAATACTAGGTGGGCTGGGTTGCATTGCATTCACTATCTGATATGCCATGTTGTTAGGGCTACGGCCCAATTCGATACTATGGGCTCCGGCAAATTTGCTTCTATGGGCTTAGGCCCAGATTTCGTTCGTAAAGGGAATTACACACTGAGTTCTCGTAACTCACCCCTCTGCTTAATTTTGCAGGTAATTCCTAGCTTTGCGGATTTAGAGCCGAGGAGGACTTTGTGGTGGCCATGCATCGTTTTTGTAGTAAACTTTGTTTTACATACCCTTAAACTTATTTTTATTTTGGATTATGTTCTGTAATAAGGCCACTGGGATTTTAATTTGGTTTTTGTTTAACGCATTTATTATCTGTTATGAGTTGATCAATACGGGGCTTTTCTAAAAACGAAAATAACTGTTTTCCAAAATATTAATGAATGGTTCACAAACTATTGATAATTTTAACTCGGGATTTTTCTTAAAACTTTAAAAAAAAAACTATATCAAATCAGTGCATTTTTCGAAAACCACTGAAATTGATTTTTGTGTTATAAAACAAAGTTTTCAGTGTTGGTAATACTAATAACATTTTACAAATAAAATTGTAAATCGAATCTGATTTTCAAAATAGAGACAAAACTCAAAATTTTCAACGATCGCGAGATTTCTTAAACAACCTTTCCATGTGACATGCCAGATCTGGTCGTAACGTCCAAGCCGGGTTTGAGGTGTTACAGGGTTTAACTGTGTGATGTGTTGTATGCATGAGTGCATGTGGTCTTGTGAAGCAACTATATGTTTGTATATGGAGCGTATTCAATGCTGCATGATTGTGTCAATGTGTGGTGAGCATGTAAAGAAGTATGATTCGGTTATGGGTATGAGTAAAGTCTTTATGAATGTGTATTTATGTTATATTTATGATGCATGATTGAAAATGTTAGAGAAATGGGGGTTTATCGGAGTGTTGAGAAATTGTGTGATATGAAATTGACACCGCTATGGTATTTGACAAAGTTCGTCAGGATAGTAAACACGAATTCTGGTACGGCAAATGTAACACCCCAAACCCGGCCCATTCACTACGACCGAATTTGAAATGCCACTGCGGAAAACATTTGAAAAATATTTTTGACTTACGGTAAAACATAAAATTTTGTATGCCTTTAATAAAATATTGGGTATGTAAAATTCCAAAATAAAATTAAGTTATTAAATTTAAAACGTTAAAATAATTTATCAAAGTATAAATTATCTCTTTAAAAGAAACATTCCCGAATATTAACTTAATCATCAATCCACCTTAAAACATAATAATAAAAATTAAACATTATAGTGGCCTTATTACAATAATTAAATATTCCAAGTACTGAATTATAAAATAACTTAAAACAAGTAAAACTTCTTCTGCATGGGCCACCTCGTATCCACTCCAACCCGGTCCAAGCTTTATGCATCACCTGTGATGTTGGAAAAATTTGGGTGAGTCAAACAGACTCAGTGCATAGTTATTTCACAAGTTTCCCCTTATGGGCTTGGCCCATATCCACACAGTCCATATAAATTATGCAATTATGTAGCCCAACCCAACCTAGTGTAACATCCTAGATTAGGGGTTATGCGTTCATGCATAATTCATGAGTAGTAGGATTTGGCAGTGTTTGGAAGTGAATTAAGGGTTTTTAAAATCCTAGGATGGAAGAGAAAGCTTTGGACAATTATTGGTTTTTAAGTTAAAGAGGGGGAGCTAGGCTAAGGTAGCCTTAAGAAAAGTTTTGGGGAGTTTAGGACACAAGAAGTGATGTGGAAAAGTGGCAAGGGACGCCACCTAAGGTGCAAGGGTTATGGCATCAAGTGAAGTACTTTGAGGGAAGAGGTTCGAATCCCATTGTGTGCATTTTTAGAACCTTGGAAATGTATGGAAATGTAAGGAAATGAAAGGAAATGAAAGGAAATGAAAGGAAATGAAATGAAATGTAAGGAAATATAAGGAAATGATTTGGAAATGATTCAAAAGAGGAAAGTAAACATTTCAGGAAACTTGGAAATGTATGGAAATGTTACATTAAAAATAGGAAAGTGAACATTTTGGAAACTAAGCTAAAAGAGGAAAGTGAACATTTTGGAAACTAAGCTAAAGAGGAAAGTAAACATTTTAGGAAACCTAAGAAATGTCAAGTTTCTGAGCCGAACGAAAATTTTGGAAACCTAGAAATGACTTAGAAATGTCGAGTTTAAAAGTTTAAAAGAGGTAATTAAGGCAAGGAGGCCTTAAAAGAAAAAGTACGTGAAATTTGACACACAAACAGGCTTGGAAAAGTGGCCGAAGATGCCACTTAAAGCCCAAGGAGTGACGCCACTTAGGTGGATAATTTGGGCCTCGTATGAGTCCAATAAGAACAAGTTTAAATTCGGCTCATCAAGGAAAGGGGGTGGACGGCACCTAGCTAAAGCTTTAAGTGATTTTTTATTTAATTACTTAGAGAGGAAGCAATGGACGGTAATAGGGACTCTTAAGAGAAGAGTTTTATTCCCTTTAGAATTTCAGTTAAATAGGTGGATAAATGAAGAATTATTCTTTAATTAGGAGAATGAGGGAAGAGTGATGGCCAAGTAAAGGATTCTTGGCCTAGTAATTTTGGCTATAAAAGGATGAGACTAGGGCTATTCATTATTCATTCTCCCTCTCTTTTCTTTTGCCGAATATTCTTTCTCCTCTCCCTCTGCCGAAATTCTTCTTGAGCATCCATTCTTTTTCCTATTTTCTTTTAGCCTCCTAGCCGATTCCCTCTAAGCCTATTATTCCTCTCTTCTTTCATCTTTGAAACCGAATACATAAGGGATCATAGCCGATTGTTCATCAAGTCTCTAAGCCGAATCTCTGAAGTGGTGTCAAGAGGGATCTGTCGATTTCAATATAAAGGGTGAATTTCGAGATTTCAAATCTAAGGTATTTCGGCATCTCCATTAATCAGGAAGAGAGTTTTGGGATTTAAAGATTTAAGGTAAGATATATGTATGTTCGGCCAAAGGCCATGTTTTATGTTTTAATGTTAGATTAAATCTAACATATGGTTATAGAATTTCGACATCCTTAAAGAAAGCAAGAGATCAATTTTGGATTTGAATAATAGGAAAAGCGGCAACAAGGTAAGTCTTAGTGTACTAATCCTACTAGGATTTGGAATTATGGCCGAATGGCTTTTTATTAAAGTAATAAGTGATAAAACAAATGTAGGGATTAAAAATCTAAGGCAGTAGATCGAATTTCGGGATTTCAAGTGAAATCGTTAAGCGAATCAGGTGTGTACCCTACACTAAATCTTGATAGATTTACGGCTTTAATTCATTATATGTGTTAATATGAAAGTGTAAGAATATGGCTAAGGTATCGTGTGTACCCTACACTAAATCTTGATAGATTTATGGCTTTAATTCATTATATGTGTTAATATGAAAGTGTAAGAATATGGCTAAGGTACCGTGTGTACCCCACACTAATCTTAATAGATTTATGGCTTAAATATGATATATATGTTAATATGAAAGTGTAAGAATGTGGCTAAAGTACCATATTATGGTACAAAGTACTCAGGTACGTTTTCTTACTCCTACTAGGATTTCGAAATATGTTATATTTAACATGTGAAAAGTGATGTGAAAGTGAAATTAAATATGATATGCATGATATGTATAATTTGGGGCATTCGGGTTATTTGAGAAAGGGGAAGTGAATGTGATGACTTCAGTCTCACTAAGTGAAACGTGATGACTTCGGTCTCACTAAGAATATGTGACGACTTCGGTCTCACTAAGAATATGTGACGACTTCGGTCTCACTAAGAATATGTGACGACTTCGGTCTCACTAAGAATATGTGATGACTTCGATCTCACTAAGAATATGTGATGACTTCGGTCTCACTAAGTGAATGTGGTAACTTCGGTTACATTATATAAATGTGGTGTCTCATGACACAAATATCAGGTGGCTATGCCACAATATCTTAAGTTGGCGATGAGCATGTCGACTGCAGCGACTGCCTTCGATGATGTGTAGCAGATGGAGGGTTGACTTAGTAGTCCCCACGGTGTGCAGGTTGGTACGGGTGGAGTGTAGCGGATGGCATATAGGTTTGGGTTCGGGTTTGCATCATTATCATGAATTTTTATATGAATATGATATGTATGGTGTGCCTATTTCTATTATGTTTTGGTGTTGGTTACACATTGAGTCTATCGACTCACCCCGTTGTGGGAACATGTTTCAGGTGATGAACAGTAATGGACCGGGGCGGCAGAACTTGTGGTGGCCATGTTCAGCTTGAAGTTTAATTTAATTTGAATCTTTATTTTATTTTATGTACTGTACAAAATTTTATTTTGGGTTTCGTTTTATGTAATAAGGCCATCGTGACGATTTTTTTATTTATTTCTGCTTTAATTACTATGTTATGAATTTAGGGCTTTATAAAGAATAAGCCCATTTAATTTAAAATAAGTTTAAACATTTTGTCACCTGAAACAAATGGGTTTTTGATATAAAATAAATTTGTTTTCAACTCGAGCCCAACCCACAACAAACTATCTTCCAAAACACACAATTTTCAAAGTATTCGAATGAATTTGAATCGGGTTACTTCGAGGAACATACCAGATCCGGCCCATTCTCGTGGGCCGGGTGTGGGGTGTTTCACCTAGTGTCCATCCATTACACCTACCTTGGCAAACACGCTGCCCAAGGCCGTGGCTAATCCACCGATCAACCAAGTGATCCCATATATCTTACCTGGCGGACACTGCTTGCTCAAGGTAGTAGCTGAGCCACCGATCACATAAGTGATCCCACATATCAATCAGTCCACGGTGATGCACACAGCTATCAACCGCCGAGATGGGCACCTAGCCAACACCTCCCTTGATGAAGCACATAGCTAACATCAAGCGCTAATGTAGCACAAGGCTAACATTAGACCATATACATAAAGATGTACACCCTTTCCTTCGATTTTCACATCCCAAGTCCCATGCATATATGTGTATCATGTCAGATTAACATTTAGAGTAAGTATTCATCACATGCTCACCACAAATATCACACATATATCATAGGTAAAATAGAGCACTGACCTGATTAATTGATTACCCACCATGGGTATCCACCGTCTTAGCCATTATTTCCGGCTAACATACACATCATAAACATACATACATAACAACAACAAATAACAGGAGAATAGTGCGATAACTACGAACCTGACTGTTAGCGAAATCTCGATCTATTTGGATCTAACACAATCTAGAATCCCAAAACTCTTTATTCCTGTCGATTTGTCTCTAAAAGCCATGATCACAATCTGTCAGTTCTTAAACCCATAAAATGGCCTTTGGCCGAATACCACAACCACTTACCTCACTTATCCAAATCCCGAAAAGCCACTCCTTGCTCTTGAAACTGTCAAAATCCCTATTTAGCAAATGTTAGAATCGGCCTACCACATAAATCCATGAAAAAGGGCCCTTGGCCGAATACCCTATTGGCTTACCTTGAGAAATCGAACCCAAGAACCTCCTTTGATCCTGCTTAACGTTGGCACTACACAAAAGAAACACTTAGCATAGCACTATGCCATTCGTCCATGCCTACAACCAAGGCTTAATCCATTAGATTCGACACCCCAACTAAAGAGCCTAAAATCGATAGATAATAAAAGAACACTTACCACCATCAAGTTACTCTCAAAGAATTGACTTCTAGACCCCAAAGAGAAAGATTCCGGCACTTTAATGGTGAGAAGAGATCATGCCAAAATGGAGAGGGTTGAATGCTCAGAGGATTCGACTATGGTTCACCAAAGTATTTTGGCTTTTAAAAGA
This sequence comes from Gossypium rotundifolium, assembly GCA_025506655.1. Taxonomy (NCBI): domain Eukaryota; kingdom Viridiplantae; phylum Streptophyta; class Magnoliopsida; order Malvales; family Malvaceae; genus Gossypium; species Gossypium rotundifolium. Next base: position 81,821,496 of record CP106725.1, read on the forward strand.
ATTATGAAAGAAAGGAAGAGAAGAAGGAGTTGAGCAATATAGTAATGGTGGTAAAGGGAGGATTCGGCTAACAAAAATAAAAGAAGAGAATTGGGAAAGGGATATAGATTCGGCCAAGAACAAATAGAGAAGAGGAATGAAACACCTATGGCTTTTGCAAAAGGAAAAAAACGACACAAATGGGAAAAGAGGTACTAAATTTCGGCACACCCTCCTTATAAAGCTTCCAACCCAAAAATGCTCACCAAGAGAGTCCCTTGGCCGGCCACCTTATCAACTCTTTATTAAATCCCTCATATTTTTCTTTTATCACCTAAATAAAAATAAAATAATCCCTTATCACACCTCTATAATATCTCTTATCTTACCCCTTTAAAATAAATAAAATAAAACCATACTTATCCCACTCTTCTAGCTAAAATTTAAAATAAAAAACCAAGCTTATCCTTCCCTAATTAAAAGTCCAAAGCCTTCCAATTTCTTTCCAACTCTCTTGGCGCCAAAAGCCAAAATAAAAGCCACCCATTTTGCTGCCCCCAAGATTCGAACCCCATCCCTTGCTGATGCCACCTTTCCCCTTGCACCCAGGCACTCCATTGCCACTTTACCACATGATTTATTGTGGCATAAATCCCTCATGAATTCCCCTTAAAGCCTCCTTGGCCCAGTTTCCCTTCTTGACGCAAAGATTAAAAATAAAACACACTCCCATGCTGCCAACGTGATTCGAACTTGAGTCCCCTTTGACGCAACACTCCAAGCCCCTAAGGTAGCGTCCCAAGCCACTCTACCAAGGCACTTTTTGTGACATGCTTCACTCCAAATTCATTTTAAAACCTCCCTAGCCAAGCTCCTACTTGATGCAAAAATAAACTCCCATTCGCTTCCTCTGCAACTCGAACCAAGGCGTCACATACTAGGGCCCTAAGTGGTGCCTTGCAGCCACTTTACCAAGGCTATTCTTATATCCCAAACTCCACATAAATTTCCTTAAGCCTTCTTTACCAAGCTTCCCCTCTTTAGACTTAAATTCTAAAAATTTTCTAAGGTATTTTTCCATATCCTTGGGTTCTCAAAACCCCTAAAACACACTCAACTACATACTAAGCCTTCTCTTACATGGATTATGCACTAACCTCATAACCCCTAAATCCAGGGTATTATAGTTCTAGCCTCCTTAAAAATAATTTTGTCCTCGAAATTACTTAGCTAATTGCACTCCTACTCACCACACTATGCTTACACTGCGCACTCTAATCTTATAAAACTATCATACTTCCTATGCACAATCTCCAAGTTCACATGCAAGGCTTCGAACACTTTCACTAGCGATACAAGAAAACTCTACAATAATCAAAGCAATTAAGGGTATTCCAGAAATAAGGAACGTACCCATTGTCACATCTGGCACATCTTCCTCCTCGCGATGGCCAACTGCATAAACCAACCTTGGTTGCCTCGTGTCTGCACCTTCAGCATCTCTATTTGGTGTTCCACAACCTTTGCCAGAACCATGTCCTCCATGGTTCGGACCACGACCCTTTGTCGCTTGCTGACCATTCCTACCCGGCTGCACTCCTTCTTAACCTTCTGCCCGAGCCCTATTCGGATCTTGAGGACAGTCTTTAATCAAATGAGTCTTAGACTTACATCTAAAACACTCCCGATTTCGATTCCAGCACTCGCCAACATGATACCTCCCATATTGAGCACATGGACGGTCCGGATTTCGATGGTCGGCTTAGCGCCACGAGCGTAATTCTCGACCCTCGATCTTTTTCGAAAGTTCTCGAGCGATTCGACGATCAAAACTTCTCTTATCCCGATTCCTCTCCTTATCTCTGTTCTGCCTCACAGAGTCCTTAATCCCTTCAGTTACCTTAGCCTTTTCTACCAACACAGCGAACTCTCGCTCCTGCTGTGGACTATTAATAACCTCAGATCATCCCTCAGTCCGTCCTCAAACCGGACACACCGCTCATGCTCCGTAGCTACTACTCCTCGAGAATATCGGCTTAACCTCAGGAATTCAGCTTCGTACTCCGCTACGGACTTGTTCCCTTGAACCAGCCCCAGGAATGCCTTCCTTTGCGCATCGATATAATGGGTGCCAACATACTTCTTCTGGTATGCCGCCTTAACATAATCCCAAGTAAGATCCTCAGCTGTGGCACTGTCCCGAACTGTGAGCCACCATTGATACGCTTCATCGCGTAGCAGCGCCACCATTCCTTTCACGTTCTCCTCAGCGGTCAGATCTAGCTCATCCATAATTCGCTCAATTGCCTCCAACCATTATTCAGCCGTACTGGGTGCCACACCAGATACGCCACGAAACACCTCAGCTCCGTTGGCTCGGAGTCACTCGGGTACAGACTTCCTAGCTCTCATATTTCCACCTGCTCCAGCCACCATCTCAAGAACCCTTAGTACCGCCTGCGATACTGCATCATCCCCGGTCTGGTCTTGCTACTCAACACCAAAAGCTGGTGGTGGTGGTACCTCATTCTCAGATCCTTGACCCGATCTAACGGGTTTCGATATAGCCATTCTTCCTCTACCGCATCCACGATGACCTCGTCCTCTAGAACTCATATCTAACGTTGCGATTTAATCTGATTAAAAAGTTTTATGCATTAGAAATTTTGTTTCACTGTTTATCCACGAGCAAATTTTATGATAAGAAGTTTCCAGAAGTAGTTCTTTCGATCAATCAAAGTTTCAGTTTAAGTTCACTATTCTAATTCAGAGAATCACATTCACATTCATCCACAACATTCACTTCACTACTTTGGCATTTCTGACCATTCCCAACCCAGGGGTAATTTCGTCATTTTCTTTACAAGGGTATTTTGGTAATAAATCGGGGTCAATTTGAAAATCTTCACAAATCAGAGGCATTTTAAAATTTTCAAAACTTAAGGGTATTTTGAAAATTTCCAATTTAAAAGTGTCGCAGAAATTTTAGAAATTGGGGGTTATTTTGGTAATTTTGCAAGTCGGGGGTATTCTTGTAAATTTCTAAATCTGGGTATCTCAATATTTTGCAAAATAGAATTTCCTGATATTTTGTAAAATAAGAATATTTTAATAAAAGTCAAGGGTAATATGAATTTTTTTTAGCCAAGGGCATTATGGTAATTTACAACACAAGGGTATTTTTCGTAATTTTGTAAATCGAAAATATTTTGAGAAATGTCTTCAAAATAGTTTTTACAAATCAAAAGGGTAATTTAATGTTTTAAAAACTAGGGTTTTTATAAAAATTACGGCTAGTTCCCTTCCGGGTTTTAGTTATTGGGTTTAGCCCGTGAATAAGTCCTCTTGGTTAGGGTGAACCGTAACTACGCACCAGGTAGGATTCGAGTAAAGAGGAGGTGAGTCACTAGGACTGCTTAAATACCAAGCTCTAACTGAATCCACTCCTAGACATGCGTACAATGGTTGCCACACCTTAACTCGGTGACTTACTTCACAGGTTTGTTTAGTTGTTCTTAAGTCTTATGTATGTGTTTGAGTGTACTAGCCCTAGGGTTCAATAGCCCTAATATTCTAATCTACGAGCCCAAATTATCCCATAACATTTCACATATAAATCACTTCAATAGTCAGAGGTACTTACCCGGTGGACTTTGGGTCGGAGGTACAGGTGCCATGCCAGAATAACCTGAAAAATCTATGAAAGCCCAAATCTTTGAAAAGCCCATCTTAAAAAAATGTTTTTGGGACCAACTCCCTCAAAGCCGAGTTTTGAACCGGGCTCTGAAACCAAACTATAACACCCCAAACCCGGCCCATTCACTACGACCGAATTTGAAATGCCACTGCGGAAAACGTTTGAAAAATATTTTTGACTTACAGTAAAACATAAAATTTTGTATGCCTTTAATAAAATATTGGGTACGTAAAATTCCAAAATAAAATTAAGTTATTAAATTTAAAACGTTAAAATAATTTATCAAAGTATAAATTATCTCTTTAAAAGAAACATTCCCGAATATTAACTTAATCATCAATCCACCTTAAAACATAATAATAAAAATTAAACACTTATAGTGGCCTTATTACAATAATTAAATATTCCAAGTAATCTTGAATTATAAAATAACTTAAAACAAGTAAAACTTCTTACGCATGGGCCACCTCGTATCCACTCCAACCCGGTCCAAGCTTTATGCATCACTGCGATGTTGGAAAATTTGGGTGAGTCAAGCAGACTCGGTGCATAGTTATTTCACATGTTTCCCCTTATGGGCTTGGCCCATATCCACACAGTCCATATAAATTATGCAATTATGTAGCCCAACCCAACCTAGTGTCCATCCATTACACCTACCTCGGCAAACCCCCACGCCCAAGGCCGTAGCTAATCCACCGATCAACCAAGTGATCCCATATATCTTACCCAGCGGACACATTGCTCAAGGTAGTGGCTGAGCCACCGATCACATAAGTGATCCCACATATCAATCATCCACGGTGATGCACATGACTATCAACCGCCGAGATGGGCACCTAGCCAACACCTCCCTTGATGAAGCACATAGCTAACATCAAGCGCTAATGTAGCACAAGGCTAACATTAGACCACGTACATAAAGATGTACACCCTTTCCTTCGATTTTCACATCCCAAGTCCCATGCATATATGTGTATCATGTTAGATTAACATTTAGAGTAAGTATTCATCACATGCTCACCACAAATATCACACATATATCATAGGCAAAATAGAGCACTGACCTGATTAATTGATTACCCACCACGGGTATCCACCGTCTTAGCCATTATTTCTGGCTAACATACACATCATAAACATACATACATAACAACAACAAATAACGGAGAATAGTGCGATAACTACCTTTTGATCAATTAGCGAAATCCCGATCTATTTGGATCTAACACAATCTAGAATCCCGAAACTCTTTATTCCTGTCGATTTACCTTTAAAAGCCATGATCACAATCTGTCAGTTCTTAAACCCATAAAATGGCCTTTGGTCGAATACCACAACCACTTACCTCACTTATCCAAATCCCGAAAAGCCACTCCTTGTTCTTGGCCTTGAAATCCCTATTTGGCAAATGTTAGAATCGCCTACCACATAAATCCATGAAAAAGGGCCCTTGGCCGAATACCCTATTGGCTTACCTTGAGAAATCGAACCCAAGAACCTCCTTTGATCCTGCTTAACGTTGGCACTACACAAAAGAAACACTTAGCATAGCACTATGCCATTCGGCCATGCCTACAACCAAGGCTTAATCCATTAGATTTGGCACCCCAACTAAAGAGCCTAAAATCGATAGATAATAAAAGAACACTTACCACCATCAAGTCACTCTCAGAGAATTGACTTCTAGACCCCAAAGAGAAAGATTTCAGCACTTTAATGGTGAGAAGAGATCACGCCAAAATGGAGAGGGTTGAATGCTCAGAGGATTCGGCTATGGTTCACCAAAGTATTTCGGCTTTTAAAAGAATTATGAAAGAAAGGAAGAGAAGAAGGAGTTGAGCAATACGGCAATGGTGGCAAAGGGAGGATTCGGCTAACAAAAATAAAAGAAGAGAACTGGGGAAGGGATATAGATTCGGCCAAGAACAAATAGAGAAGAGGAATGAAACACCAATGGCTTTTGCACAAGAAAAAAAAAGGCACAAATGGGAAAAGAGGTACTAAATTTCGGCACACCCTCCTTATAAAGCTTCCAACCCAAAAATGCTCACCAAGAGAGTCCCTTGGCCGGCCACCTTATCAACTCCTTATCAAATCCCTCATATTTTTCTTTTATCACCTAAATAAAAATAAAATAATCCCTTATCACACCTCTATAATATCTCTTATCTTACCCCTTTAAAATAAATAAAATAAAACCATACTTATCCCACTCTTCTAGCTAAAATTTAAAATAAAAAACCAAGCTTATCCTTCCCTAATTAAAAGTCCAAAGCCGTCCAATTTCTTTCCAACTCTCTTGGCGCCAAAAGCCAAAATAAAAGCCACCCATTTTGCTGCCCCCAAGATTCGAACCCCATCCCTTGCTGACGCCACCTTTCCCATTGCACCCAGGCGCTCCATTGCCACTTTACCACATGATTTCTTGTGGCATAAATCCCTCACGAATTCCCTTAAAGCCTCCTTGGCCCAGTTTCCCTTATTAACGCAAAGAGTAAAAATAAAACACACTCCCATGCCGCCAACGTGATTCGAACTTGAGTCCCCTTTGACGCAACACTCCAAGCCCCTAAGGTAGCGTCCCAAGCCACTCTACGAAGGCGCTTTTTGTGACATGCTTCACCCCGAATTCATTTTAAAACCTCCCTAGCCAAGCTCCTACTTGACGCAAAAATAAACTCCCATTCACTTCTTCCTAACTCGAACCAAGGCGTCACATACCGGGGCCTAAGTGGTGCCTTTGACCACTTTACCAAGGCTATTCTTATATCCCAAACTCCACATAAATTTCCTTAAGCCTTCTTTACCAAGCTTCCCCTCTTTAGACTTAAATTCTAAAAATTTTCTAAGGCATTTTTCCATATCCTTGGGTTCTCAAAACCCCTAAAACACACTCAACTACATACTAAGCCTTCTCTTACATGGATTATGCACTAACCTCATAACCCCTAAATCCAGGGTATTACAGCAAATCTGAGGAAAGACCATGGCCATGACACATTCTAGAAATGGCAGATGAGCCACATTTATCTACTTGGGTTCTGCGTGTCCCAAGGTAATGATGGGCAAACCTCACGCGATGATGAGTTTAGGCAAGTCCATATCGCAAACACAACATTTCATGTGGTGCCTTGGTGGCAACCAAACAGAGCCTTGTTAGGCAAATTATTTGTGAAGCCTTTGTGACGTATTCTGTGGAGCCTTTGTGGCACAATCTATGAAGCCTTTGTGGCATATTCTGTAAAGCCTTTGTGGCATACTCTGTAACACCTAAATGGCTAGTAATGGTTAGCTGCCTTCGTGGCGAAGTCTGGTTTCTCATTGAAGTAGTTCCTGAAGAAGTTTTCCTTCCTGTGTCCTGATCTATGATCTCGCTATGGTAATCTGCTAGAAAAAGAATATAGTGAACTCAAAAGTATGGGCGATGTAAGTCTCCGACAAGTCTAAGTAAATCCACATTTTGTAAAGAGATTATTTAATTCTATAGTATTCGCCAAACGTGGGAACTCTCACAATTTGTAACACAATTATATGGATTTCTAATGAATGACATAATTGTCGCATTCATCAAGATAAATTCATTATTTGAGTTGAGAAGGTTACGATCTGACTAATATTCTATCATCCACCAGATTTAGTATCAGAATCTGCCAAAGGTAGGACCCACTTAGGAATTGTTCCAAGATAAGCCAATACAAAAATCCAACAAATGTAAGATCCATATGTAGATCAATCTAAGAGATTAGTTATTGAAAGAACCTGCCAAGAATGACATCTATGCGCAACATCTGAAAAAGGTATTCAACATCTTTCTGTGAGAGAATCTGCCAAAAATTGATGTCAATAAGAATATACTCTGTGGAACGCATCAGTCTCTATCTCCGAAAAGATTGTGAAATAGTTTCGCAATGAGAAGTGAATGTTGTAGTCCGCCATACGTGTGGAATGAACGTATGATAGACAAGTGTAGAAATGAGTCTATATGAATCCACTGAGAGAAAGGAAAAGTATCAGCCAATATCAGGAAAGAAGTTCAGTACTCTTCAAGATTTAACAACAAATGTTCAAGGTGGTTAAAAATTTCTAAGTTCATACGAACTTACAAGCGTCTGTTTACAATGCAGGTTCCAGTTTTGATAATTTTGCCAATAAATCTGCTTACAAATAAATATATATATTCATAAAACCAAACAAAATAAAAAATTGATTATTGACGATGAATTAGTTCCTTTGTTTACATGTAAAAGGTTTCACGGAAAATATTTTCTGCATTTTCCTGTGTTTGTTTCGCAGAAAATAGTTTGGTCAACAGAAAATGATTTACAGATCAACCTAAAATAAGTCATTTTTCTTGTAAAATGACTTACTCTTTTCCGGAAAAGAGCTCACCTATAGCTAATTTTATTTTTATATAAAAATTAACTTAAATCAAAATTAATATTATCATATTGATAATAATTTTTATTTTATTTTTAAAATAATTAAAATATTAATATAAAATATTATATTTTCAATGTTATTAAACATACATATTTAATTATTTATATTTAGTCATACAATAAATTATTAATATAATTAATATAAATTATTATTTTAATAAATTATTTAATTTTTATTTTATTTTAATATTAAATTTTAAAAATAATAATTTTAAATAATATTCTTCACATTTTATTAAAATATTTAATATTAATATTTTAATAAAAATATTTATTACAATTATAAATATACTACTAATAAATATTTTGTAATATAAAAGTTAAAATACGTTATAAGTCTATATACTCTTCACAAATTTACAATTTAATCTATTTATTTTTATTTTAAGAATTTAATTTTTTTTACTTTGCAAATTTGAAAATCAACTCTAATTGTTGATTTTGTTGATATCATATTTTAAATATAAATACTCATTTGCTGGTTATGCAACTGAAAAATGAGATAATAAACCTAAATTTAACAAAATAAAATATAAATTTATAGATATAAAATAAACTCAATTCAATAATAAAATAATAAAAAATCTTGAATATATATATATATATATATAAAATAAAAATAACCTTCATAAAATATGTCAATATATCAAAAGAAAAATATTATCTTTATTAACTTTTCATAAAACTATTTTCGTGCGGAAGTTGCAAATAAGTTCAAATCAAAGACGAAAAACACATCAAAGTCAATATCATTGATCATTTGAACCAACTTCTCCTCTAAATTCTAAACCAAAAAGCTGTTGATAATAGCAATTGTCATTTCTTTTTTGCAATCCTAAAACCCTAATAAATTCCCAATTTACTGCAAAAAGAGAGAAGGAAAAATCTCGTTTACACTCAAATTCGATTTTTAAGTTTATTTAATTTTAATTCAAAGAATATATATACCCTTTTCATTTATTTCGACAATCGTTGTTTCAGAGTTCATTTCTTACTGCTTCCTACTTGGTTGGATAGCAAAAGTTTCTATTTTTCAAATTTCTATCACGTTTATTTATGATTATATAAAGAAAATGGGATCAAGCTTGCTTCATTGGGAATCCGACCCCCTATTTTCAGCCGCCGAAGTCGTTCAAGATTCAGCTGACAGGTTTTATCTTTCCCTAGAAATACCCATTTCGAAACTTTTTCAATTTTTAATTATTTTCCTTTCGGTTGCTGTTCTCGTGTTAATGTGGAGTATCACACTGCAGACTGCTGAGTTATGTTGTTATGCAAGTTTAAAACTAATGATTTTTCTTTGTTATTTTGATATTTCCAGGATGGAATCGATTTTTCGCCTTCTTTTGCATGAACAAAATCATGTTGAATCTAATAATTATGACCCGAAGCTGCTTACTTTGATTAGGTATCACAGGCGCCATCTTAACATTATTATTCTTCGGAAGGCATGCATGTGATCAGTAGTCAAGATATGGTGAAGTAGTTAGCTCTGAATTTTGATACTAGCATTTTACAGAACTTCTGAACAATTTGTACTATGATTTTTGTTTTTATTTTTTTACATGCATTTAATTGCTAAGCAATACATACCTTTAATTGCTAAGCAATACATACCTTTAATTGCTAACCTTTCTTATTGCTTAGTTTTGCAATAAACTCATCAATTCCTCTAGCCTTGGTGCATTGGTCAATGTCCTCAACTTACAGTCTGCATCTCTTTATCAGGGCCAGCATATTGGACTATGTTCAGCACTTAGAGACCATGGCCTCCAGGGATTACATGGGTTTCTGACAAAGGTCATGCACTTGAGAAGGAGGCTTGGGGCATGCAATGCCAGATTTGATAGATTTTCATATCTCGTTAAAGTTAATCAGCGGTCCATAAAAATGATACTGGCAATAGTATTTGTCTTCACGCTTTTAGGTAAGCACTATTTGTACATACCATCTTCTATTTGATTTACTCTACTTGTCCCTGCTAAATTCAAATGATCTATTTATGGATGCATTTAGATTGTCGAATGATTTACATACATTTTTAGCTTATCGGGCACTCTCTCTATAAAACCCTTTTCATGCTTGTTTTTACATTCACTTTTGAGATGCTATGCTTGTGTGAATTGGAAATTACATGAATCGAGAGACCAATGTGGAAAACCATAAGTGTGTTTTCCAATGATGTTATCTTTAAGAGCTTAATTTTCATGCAATAGATGGAAAAAGGATATCTCCTTTTAATTTAAACATTTAATTCCGAATTTGAGGTAAAAAAAAAAAAGGGATGTAGGAGAAGGGTTCCTTTTGGTTGTACTTAGCTTATGGACTTTTTGTTAAACAGTTGCATGTTTATTGCTTACACACGGTTCTTGTTGTTAAATTCACTCTCAAAGGAGTTAACCTAAGGAAAATAATCCTGCCAAGCAGCAAGACTTTACAAATTCATCTTACGCTCCCATAAAAACTTTTAGGCATTAATGTATAAGTTCCATGGATAACTTTCAGGGAATCAAATTGTTTATTTGGGGCCTTGGATATAAAACTAATCATTATCCCATAATTCTATTCATGCAGGTATATTGATCTTCCATATCGCTTGAAAGTGGTCATTTGCTGTTTAATAGGAATATCGTTGCATCTGCAAAGTGGGTTTTGAGTGGAGTTGCGGCACAGATTACTTGCTTGGCTCCCACAGCAAGTTGAGGAGCCAACCATCAGTAACTACATTCTGAGATTGGTAGGCAAGCAGCCTGTAGATTTTGCTGCTATCTACAATACAGAAGTAGCTAATACAAATGTATGTATTCCAGCAATTCATCTAAGAAATTTGTACATATGAATGGCATGCCATTTCACATATCTACTTTGTTAGTCAAAACTTATATAAGCTGTATATGATGATATCCAAGCCATCTCGAACTCCAGTTAGAGTAACTGCTGATCCATGGTGTGTTCTACAGTTCACTTGGGTTAAGTTTGACATCTTAATAGGGTTATAAAATCACAGTTCTTTAAGTTTTGTTTTGAACATTAAAATCCCAATCTGAGTTGACCTTTTTTTTCCCTTTCCTGATCTAAGCTGCTACTCCTTGAGGTCCTTTTTCGACTTCTTGTCGAAGGGAGATACGGTTCTGACCCATGGAGTTGAGTTCAAATCCAAGATCTAACTGAGATTTTAGCTGAATAAGGACATTTAATAGTGCTATGGTTGGGAATGTCGATATAAACATTCGCCGTTATAGAGATTGGAAGTCTTGGGGATCTAGATATGAGCCTACGCTGCTGCCGTCATCTATTTGCATTATTCAGATTACCGAAGCATTGTTTTCCCATCATTCTGTGTTTCAGACAAGCTTGTTTGAACTGGACCGGTTGGATCAAATTGACCGAAATACCAGTCTAAAGAGAGGCATTGAATCAATTAACTCAGGGTGAAAATTGGTAGAAAAAAATTAAACTGAGCAAAAAATCAATTGAACTGAATTTTTAATTTTTTTAATAAATTATCTAATTCAACCAAACGAATCAATTGAACCAATTAATCTTTCTAAATAAGCCCACGAGACTTAATTTTTGGCTTTTTCTTTTATGATTATGCCAGGTCTGTGTTGATGTGTTCCCAATATAATGGCCTGGCCTTCCATTCTAATGCCATCTGAATGGGATTCAATTTTTTAAAACAAATATGGAATTTTGAGTTGGCAAGATTTAAAAAATTTAACCAGTTTTTACTTTTTAACAATGTTTTATAAACCGGATCGGTAATCGAACTGATCAAGTCACCGACTCAACGGTAAAATCAGTCTAATTAAAAATTTATTAAAAAAATTAAAAAATTCCAATTCAACCGGTTCGACACTGATTCAACCGATTTTTAGCCAATTCAATAGTCAGTTCAACCAGTTTTTTAGCTACTACGTACCAATTTCCAATCTAACTGGTTCAAAAGCACCTTCGAGACTGATTCCCGGTCGGATTGGTCGATTGATCTCTGAGTCTCAACACTGTAAAATGTAATGGTTTACAATATGAATCATTTACAGTTCACAGTACACAACATACTTTGACTTTCAAGTGTAAACAGAAGACGGTGAAAACAAATGAAGTGGCTTTGATTTCATAACCTTGACCTTCCGCAATTCTATAATGATACGCAAATGATTAAAAAAGGAAGTGCGAGGCAATTTAATGAAAAATCTATACTATTATTACCCCCTCCCCCCTTCAGCTATTCCAGCCAGCACTAAAGTGAGATCGCCTGTTCTCTTTTGTAGAATTGCCTCTCCCATCAATGGTATGTCAACAGTTTCAAAGTAACAGCTTCCATAATCTACTGTCAATCACTTCTTGTAATGATGCTCTCTGCTAAGAGAGGGCACCAACTTGAGCAGCCTGAAGCTATAATAAATAAATATGAAAACGTGTCAGGATAGCAGCTCCGAGGTTTGAGACCTATATGTAAATGTATATACACACAAACACATGTACAATGAGAGAGAAATAGAGAGATGTCTGCTTCTAAGTCGTAAACATTTAGGGTTTAGCAAAGAGATCTTGGAAAAATTACCAAGCAGCCATACTCCATATAGGCTCTTTTTAGTCTGACTTCTCAATTTCTCGGAATCTTCTATCCCACTCTCGTGCTTCATAGTCTTGCTCAACCAAGTCTCTGTCAGTACTATACACAATGCGGTCTGGTCCTATGACTGTTTTTTGTGCCATATCTCGAGCACTCAATAGCTGGCATATATACAGAATAACTAAAGATTATTCCATAGGAATAGGTTTACCCATGCTGATCTTATACAATGAAACTTGGAAATTCGACACAAAAATAAAATGTCATTATCATACAAGTATACATCGATAACTAAAATCAATATAATAGGAAAAATTATTTCAAACATACAAGGGCGAAACTATAATGGGCAATATCCCATATTGCATCACAGTGAACTCTCAAGGACCCCAATCCAATTTATCTTCCCATAACCAAGAAGGCAAGATCACATAGAGATGTGATTTAGCATGCAGAGATTGCATACTAGTGGTCCAAAGGGATTTTTGAGTATAGGAAGATAAATCAGGAAAGAAATGCAAATAAATTAGAAATCACTGCACTGATCAACATTTGAATCTTAACAGCTATAAATTAATTCAAACTCACATATAATGTTAAACTGTTGTAGAAATGTGTAATTTCCTATTACGGAATAGAAGAAAGTACTGGCATAAAGCTACTTAATGGAAAATTATAAACGCCACCTTGATGAAGAAATCAAAATGCAGGTGTAAGAAGGATACCTTCCGCCTTAGAGAAAGATCAGGCAATTCAAGTGCTTGAGCAAACCGTTTTCTTATTTGGTTTCTTTTCTCTATATCAGCATTCCTTTTACGAATGAAGAACCACCGAACCAAAGGAATTGCAAAGAAAGAACCAGCATAAACCTGCAAAAAAATTGTTTTATAGAAATCTTGAAAAAGCAAAGCAGAAGCAAATTTCATTCCAGAAATGGAAAGAAACTAGAGTTTCTCAATCTTCTATAGTTTTAATGTATGAGTAATACTGTATCCAGTTTCACGGTACTTCATTTCCTCAAAAGCATGGGAGAAGACATGAAAAGTACATCCAATGTCACAGACCAGAGAAGCAAAAAAGAGCAATTCTGAACTTCTATTTACTTCAACATGCTGTATCTAGTACTGAGTAGCAACAGACAAGTCTTCAACCTACATATTGCTAATCCATAATAATAAACAAGCATGCTTATAATTTGGACAGGCATCAGGGCCTCAGAACATGAAACTTTATCTAGAGGCAGAAAGTAAAATGCATGGACCTAAATATAGTGAAGAGGTATCTTAACGTTATAGAGATTCTGGGTGTCCTGTTATCATGTAAGAATACATAAATTGTAGTGACAGGGGTGATAGAGATTCAAACTGAGATACTAAGAGAATATGACATAGGCACAGAGAGGGAGTAAGCTTTTTATGCAACATATTGCATATTTCATCCAAGAAGAAAATGTAAAACGCATAATGACCTCCTACTTTTCCCTACAGTTAAGTTTTTCTGCTCCATAAAACAATCTTATAAAAAAGATAAGCATCAAATCGTACCTGAAGTAGAGGGAAAATGTCCATGACAAAATTAATAAATCCACTCGGTCTAATCGCAGCATCTCTTCAAACAAAAGTAAAAGCAGCACCATTAGAGATTCAGAACATAAGAAGCACAGATTGAAAGAAACACTGAAAGAGGACTGTACTTTAACAGTGTTCCAAGAATTATGACTCCAAAGAGGTTAATCGCACCCAAACCAATGACCATTGCTCTCTCTGATGAGCTTGTTTTACTGCATAACAAATGCTTATCAATACAAAAAAACTCCATAACAGAACAAACCTTGTCAACTAAATGCACTACCCAAAAAACACACAAAAACACACATATAGAGAAAGGAGGGGAAGAACCTAAATTGCCACTTCTTCTCCTTAAAAAATTTCTCAATTCCCCCAACCCAATCACTCCATCTTCTTCCTACATATTCCTTCCTTCCACTCCTCTGAGAAGAAGCTGTCCGCTGCAAAGACTGAAATCTATACAGAATATTTCCCTACACAGATAGTTTTGTATAGTTCATAAGGGCATAAAGGCAGGAACTCTTTTTCCAGAAATGTAACATGTGAATGACATAATTCTTGGCCTCAGAGACACATCTCAAACAATGCTACCTTATCTCAAAATCATAAATTTCAAATCTTTACACTTTGAAGTAACAATAAAAGGAATTTGTCATTGTACAGACACATATATGTCCTTGGTCTCAGAGACACGGACCAAACATTGTACCTTGTGTCAAAATGATAAAATTCAAATATTTACATTTTAAAGCAACAATATGGAATTTTCCATAGAACACACAAGCGAATCTGTCTTTGTCTCAGAGACAGATCAAACCCTGGTACCTTATGTCAAAAATCATGAAATTCAAATATTTACATTTTAAAGTAACAATAAATGGAATTAGTCATAGTACACAGACACACACATGTCTTGGTCTAACAGAGAGATCAAATATTGGCTCCTTTGAAAATAAAAAATTTCAAATATTTACATCTTAAAGTGACAATAAATGGAATTTGTCATGGTACATGGACATGTGTGCATTATATGTAATGCATATAAATTGTTTCTACATACCTCTTCATCTATTTCTGGCTGGCCATCAAACCGCAGAAGAACAGGTAAGACATACGACTCATCACTCTAGAATTGAGCAGAAAACCAAAAAAAAAAAGTCAAATAACTAACAAGGAGACAAATACAAACACCTTGGAGCCTTTGATGCAGGCAAGGCCTAATTAGTAAATAATTTATTGACAAACAGTTTTCAACAAAGATAATTTGGAATATTCTCCAATAAGTTTTGAGCATTTTGTCAAGGGAGAAACCAGAGTAATACTGATTGTGAAGCTTTTTACACAGAACTTTTTTGAAACACTTATTAGGCAATATTATATATTTTGTTTTTAATATTTTATGACTTCTAAAAGTAATGTAATAAATAATAAAAATATTTTATAAGAGAGTTGTTAATTATGATTTAATTATTTAAGGGAAACTTGTGCAAGATAGAGAAATTTCACAACCATAATGAACCGTAATCTATGCTATTACGTAAGTGGCATCTACAAGTGCAATAAACGTTAGTGAACCCTACCACATTTGAATCCCTGCTTATCACTTCTGGATTACTTGACCATGAACTACTTATAATATCAAAGCAAGCAAGTAACCATCAAATATATGATTACGTGCCAAACACTATTTGATTAAATGATCTATGACGTACAAATGCAGAAATAAGGTTGACAGACTGTGCTGGGACTACAATGCAAATAAAGAAATAATTGAGTCGATAGTAATAAAATTTTTGTTTAGGTGATGCAATGACAGAACAAGAATAGTTGCATATGGTCAAAGTGTGAATAAAACAAATGTGATCATGAGAGAAAATATTTCAAATTCAAGTCAAAAGCACACTATACTAGATTTCAGAGCAACTTGTAAGAAAAATTTACATGCTAATTACAAGCTAGACTAAGATTAGCTTTTAATTTATAATCATACCAATGCTCCCTTTGTGGTAGGTAAATCAAGATATGGAGCAAGTTCTTCAGCTGTGACAACACCTCCATTAGAAGTTATGTATTGTCCAATCTGCAAATTTTGGGTGGAAAATGGTAAAAGTTAGTAGGGGTAATAGAACACTTAATAATCAGAATAACTACTATCAGAAAACTGAAATAAAATGTTTCAAGCATTGACCAAAGAAGTTAGTGCTGAAGTATTACCAACTTCCACCTTTCTTCTTCAATTCCTTGATTTGGATCACCATCCCCAAAAACAAAAGAGAAAACCTAAGAAGATGTCACAAATGAACTAATTTTCTCTGAATGTAAAACAACTGAGCAAAATCATACATGATCCATTTGTTTATATTCACATCTTACAGATTCAATAAAGTTCATCCTCTCATCATCATCAGTTCGTAGCCGCCGCCTCCTATAATAATATGGATCCCAGTACCTTAAATTAAAAATTAAACCAGAGAAGGAGTTTATGTAAGAGTTTGAACTTATGAAAGGAATACAGATTACAGAGACAATATGTTTTAACATTAGATTATAGCATAAAATAAGGTAATTTGATGGCCCAATTCATTTATCCAATGAAATAAAATTAATGTGAAACTATCAGATGTACCCAAACGTGGATGACAAAACTTTTACCACAATACAAACTGATTTGTCAATACTAGAGCAATTCAGCAAACAAAGTTACTTTAAAACCTAAGCTATCTACATAATGTTGTCTATAAGCATCCCCTAATTGGCCTGATCAGTGAGAATTCTCAACTGTGATTAACAGCCTATTACAGTCTAAAACTGCTAGAGTTCTTCATAATATAAAAAGTATTACCAAAACAAGTCAGTTGGACTCAAGTAGAAGGTGAACCCTGTGTCATATGATCTGCCTCCTCGTCTTCCACGATTGTCTTCATCGCTGCCATCAGATCACTTAGTCAGCATCTTGCTTTCAATAACCACTGGTGTAGACTTATGAAGTTATATAATAATTCCCAAGTGTCAAGGTTAGTAGGTACCTTCTACTTGTGATTAGGGCAATAATTGTTGTATAAACAAGAACAATTGAAGCTATAAGTGCTGTCCCGAAAGAAACTCTAATTAAATATTCAAGTGCAGCCTGCCAAAAAAGAAAAAGACTAAATTATTGCCCATAATGTTTGACATCCAGGATTTTTCTCCTTAGCCTCAACAAAAATGAAAAGAAAAATAAGTTATGAAAGTTCACCTTTGCTTTATCAACCCAAGGTTCAAATTTTATCCTAATTGACTTGGCAGCAAGTTTTGAACGATAATCTTTTGGAAAGACATAGAGGACATCACCTTCATCTGAAACCTGTTAAAACCATCTTGACAAAAAAGTGGTACTCACAAATCAAGAACTTCAAAGATCCCAGAAATAGATATTATAATACTAGAACAAGTCCCAAGAAGCAACATGATAATCCCCATACAAAAATCAGAAAAGGCTTTCCTACAGAGTAAGTCAATAACACTGGCAGGCTCTAGATTACTTCAGCTAGTTATCCAAAAACATACAACTAAAAAAGATAGCTTGGCTTCTAGAAATTAACTTTTGTAGGTCCAACTAAACCATGTATTTTCGTTTGTATGTTCAAACCACTCTATCAAAACTCCTTTAAGTCCAATAACCAACAGTGAGCAGGTTTTTAGTACAGCAGATACATCAACGGAGTTACACTATTCGAGATCACTTCCAGACCATATCTACGTCTATTTTAGCCTCAACCATTCACCAAATCTCTTCTCTTTTTTTTTTCTTTTTTTTTTGTGGGGGGAGGGGGTGAACAAGTAGAGAAAAACCGATATGAAGTTGCGCATTTCACAATCTACTTTGGCATTTCGTTTCAAATAGTAATTCCACTCAACGAGAACCCTAACATAGATCAAATTTATGGAAGTTATATGAAATCGAAAATTCAAAGTACCTCCAAGAAACCGTTAGTATCAGAAGCAAGTGCTTGAAGAGCCTTGTGAGCTTGATTCAAGTTAAGCCCAGCTTTACTCGAAACATCTCCAACAGTAACCCTCCCGCCAAACGCGTCAACGGCCTCCATTGCTCGTTTTCTGACGTCAGAGGGTAACTTATCAGTCTCGACCGCACCTCCAGGCCGAATCGCGTCGCTTCCAATATCAAGACTTGCCTTAATGACGGGAAATGAAACCCTAGGTCTCAAAAAGTTCCCCGATTTTCTCGAGAACGTAGAACAAGAAGTTAGTGGTTGGATTCCCGGAAAATTGAGAGAAACTTGGGGTTTTGAAGTTAGGAGACGAAACTTAGGTGATAGAGTAAGGCAAGTAGAGATTGAGGCCATCTTACGCAATTCCAAATATTATTAATTTTTGAAAAAAGAAGAAATTACTAGTTTCTTTTAGCTTCGGCCATGGAAGAGAATTTAGTTGTCTAGAGGAAAAGTAGTAAACTTGGCGGAGAAGAAGAGAGAGAGAAAGCGGGAGGATTATGTTTCTGGATTTACCTTTTTGCCCTTCTCGATATTTTTAGATTGACCATTATCTCCCTCTTTAAGTTCGGCTTTTCATTTTATTATATTCTTTTCGCTCGCTATTTATTTTGGGTAATATACACAAAAATATCAAAAAATATATATATTTATAAAAAAATTGAAAACTTTAAAATTTAGGAAAAAGTTATTTCTCCATAAAATACGTCCACGTTAGCGTATTTTGTGAGGATACAACAGAAAAGTGCGCCCTTGGAGAAGCGCTTTTGCCACATCAGCCAAAAACGCATCATTGAGGGCGCGCTTTGCTGACATGGCAAAAACGCTCTCTCAAGAACGCATTTTAACCCGTATTTTTTAAAAAAATTATTTTCAAATTTTTTAAAAATTTACAAGAATAAACCTTTATAAAGGCTAAAAGTGACAATACTATTTTTTAAGGTGTTATCAATTAATAAGGAAATAAAACTTACAAAGGAAACCTTTATATAGACCTAAAGTCTCATTTTCCTTATTTTCTTGAGCAAAATGGGATATGAGATATGTGTATATATAAACTCATGAATAGTTTTACAGTTTGTTCCTAAACAATGTGGGATTCTTTCCTCTTTTAACTAACAACATGAGATTAAAGGCTACACTATATTTGATATTTTTTACAAAATAATTTTTTATATTTTGTTAACATTTTCTTATATTATAAAATTATCTTTTGAGATCTTTAATCTTGTTGCATTTTAGAATTGTTAACATATACAAAAGAACTATTGAAAAAAGAGAACAAATTGCACATATGAAACTTGTACATGCAATAATCTTCTATTCAATTTTAAATGTTTGAAGTTAAAATCAATGCAATTCTAGTTTTTAAAATAATTTTCATTATTTAAATTTAGAAGTTATACTTTTAATTTTTATTATTATTTATTTTATTTTATATTATGAATGTTTGATTAATAAATAAATCGTGAGTATTTGGTACCCAAATAGTATTTTTTGTAATTTTAAAAATTGATATATCTTTTAAATATTTATTTATTTTAATATTTTACTATACTAATTAATTTTTGTAATTCTAATTTAATTTAATTTTCATCACCTAATGAATGCCGATAAATTTATTTCGATATATTTTGACTAGATAGATAATTTATTTAAACATAGTATATAATTATGTTAAATAAGTTTTTTATAGAAATATATAATATACATAAAATATAATAATTTATTTTTCATATTTTATATCTAGATTAAATTACATTAGTAGTCACTTAACTATATTTTTAGCTATCGAATTATAAAACTTACAAAATGATCACTCAACTATTAATAATTTTTAAATATTTATTTTTAATATTTTACCATACTCATTTTATATTTTATATATATTTTTTACTTATGGAGTTTAAAAGTTTTATTTATAATGTAACAAATGTTAACTTTTGTAAAAAAGTTAAACTCTAAGTAAAAATATCAAATATAGTGTAGCATTTCATCTCATGTTATTAGTTAAAAGAGGAAGGAATCTCACATTGTTTAGGAAGCTGCAAAACTATTCATGAGCCTATATATACACATATTTCATATCTCATATCTCATTTTGCTCAAGAAAATAAGGGAAATGAGACTTTAGGTCTATATAAAAGTTTCCTTTGTAAGTTATATTTCCTTATTAACTGATGACATCTTAAAAAAATGGTGTTGTCACTTTCAGCCTTTATAAAAGTTTATTCTCGTAAATTTTTAAACAATTCGAGAATAGTTTTTTTTTTAAAAAAACACAGGCTAAAACGCATCCTTGGGGGAGCGTTTTTGCCATGTCAGCAAAGCGCGCCCTCAAGGACGCGTTTTTGGCTGATGTGACAAAAGCGCTCCCCGCTTTCTTAATGCATCCCTACAAAACGAGCTGACGTGGACGTGTTTTGTAGGGAAATGGCCCTTTTTCGTAAATTTTTAAATTTTCGACCCTTTTCCGTAAATATATATTTTTTTTGGTATTTTTTGGTATATTGCCCATTTATTTTCATAGGCTTGCTTTCGTTGGTTAGGGAGATTATTTTGAGTTAAAAACAATAATGGTAGTAGTGAATTTAATTATTAGTGTCGAAACTATTTTTTTATGTTTGGAAAAATGGGGATAGACTTTAAAAGAAAACACGGAGTCGCCACCAACTTTTTTTGCTTAGGTATGATTGGATCACCTTGTAAAAAAAATAAGGTCTACGAAATAGAAAAATAGGTTCGGGAGTCGGTTACGTACGAGGAAGAATTAGCACCCACGTACGCCCAAAACTGGTACCAAATTGATTAACTAATATCCTTATGTTAAAATTTTAAAAAGAATTAAAATGTAATTCCTTTTGAAAATGTTTGATTAATTTAAGTTGGAATTTAAGATTTTCTCATTTCGAAGGAATAAAACATCATATCTAACACGTTAGGATGTGACATCTTAAACATCGAAACCAAGATCATCTCACCATTTTCGAATCATGCGATTAAAAGGGTATTTAATTATTTGGCCAAATGAAGAACTGAAACCCAATACGTTAGGGCACAATTCCTCGAATTCCCAAACATCAAATATTGTCTTGTTTTAAAAACTTTTAAATAAGCAATTCTAAAAATCGACTCAAAATGCTTTTATTGAATCACTATTCGATAATGAGAAACAAAAATATAATATTGAGTATGGAATAACAATATGTGAATACAACTTTGTACAAATGGATGACAAGAGTAATAATATGAACATACAATTCAAAATATTCAAAAACAATAATCTCACAATCCCTATTTTGAAAATACCTACATTATTAATTAAGAAACAACGAAAGTTAAAAATATGGCTAATTAAAAATGAATTAAAATAAAATATGGCAAGTCTTCAAATGTGGATAAATAAAATTAAAATAATAATATAAAAAGACGGAAACTTAGAGTCAATATAATATAAAAGCAATTTAAGAACTATTAAACAAATGAAAATTTACAAATAAACAACACATGATAGAGTTTGAAATAGATAAAAAAACAAAGATGAAAATAACTAGAACATGAAGTAATAATATAAATAAATCTTAAAATAAATATCATATAAGAAGAAAATCAAAGTAAATAATATACAAAATAACATATTAATCTACATAAATAACATATGAAATACAAACCTAATATAAATAATTTATATATGAAAATAATATATAAAGGTTTTCCAAATAAACAAAAATATATAATAAAATATAGACTTAAGAGGAAATAAATTATATAAATAAATAAATTTAAAAATATACATATATACATAAATAGGTTTAAAAGAAAATATATGCATAAAATAATACGAAATCAATAATATATACATGAGAATAATTTAATTATATGTGTATATAAAAGGAATATATAAAAAAGAAATAATTAATGAAAATAAATAACCTATAAAGGAAATAAATAAAATCTTGAAAAATTTAAAATATATAATATATAATTTTAATTTTAAAAAAGAATAATTAGAAAAATCAATAAACAAATAATTAAATTAATTAATTAGAGGACTATATTGAAATTAGGAAAATTAGAGGGCTAAAAGCAATAAATTGAAAAATAAAATCTAAAAAGGACTAAATTGATATTAAAACAAAGTTGAATGGTCAAATTTAAAAAAAATAAAGAAGCGGGGCTTAGACGTAACACTCATAAAAAGTAGGGGACCAATTGAGAAATTATTCCCTGTTCCCTGAACCCGGCGTTTTGAGTTGAAATCAAAGGATTAAAATGAAACAAAAATGAAATTATAGGGCAAATTCGAAAATAAAGTAAAGACTGAATTAAAAAATAAAAAAATGCGGAAGGGCCTGATGTGCAAATAGTCTATTTTACAGAAACGCGCGGATCCTCCCCGGGTCGGGTCAACGCGCGGATCCAGTGGCCTTAAACGATGCCGTTTTAGCATTTAAAATCCTGGTGCAAAACGACACTGTTTTTATTCTGTATATAAGGCTAAATTCTTTTAAAAAAATCATTTCTCATCAATGTTAAAAAAAAAAAAAAAAACAGAAAAGGGCTTCCCCTTTTCTCTCTAGGGTAACCCAGATTCCGACCACGGAGATCACCGGAGATTGCCCCGCTGACCACCGTATACGGTGGCCGGAACTCCAAAAGGTATGTTTTTCTACTTTTGTTTTTTTATATTTTAATACTTATATATATATATATATAGTTTGAAAAAAATATAAAAATATTTATATATGCATGCGATGACAATTATGATGATAAAAAAAACTTTAAAATGGTAAAGAAAAGAAAAATACTAGAACCTTGCTGATTTTGTTTTTCTATTCTCTGTATTTGTAAAAATCGTAAGCCATTTACAAGTTTTGCTTCGGGCTTTTTATAGCCGAATTTAGGAAAAAAGAAAAAAGAAAATTTTCCATTCTGTTACATTTTGCTGTGCTATTTTCTTTGCATTTTTCCTTCTTTTCCGCAAGTGTGTAACGCAACGAAGGTCGTACGAGTGACGTGGAGGAGGCGCATGTGTGGAGGCTACTCGTGGGGAGGAGGAGGCGCTCGAGGGTTCCCAAAACCTTATAGGTTTCTGGAAATGTAAAAACATTTGGGCCACTTGGGCCTACTGATTTTGGGTCTGTAAATTGGGCTATAAGCTAGGTTTATTGGGTTTTAATATTGGGCCACTGTAATTAATTTTTGGACTGTTTATTATTTTTGGTTAATGGACTTTATTTTTTGGTTTTTATTTGGCTTTAATTTTTTTTTTTTTTTTGGTTTTGTTTTTGGTTTAAATTAAGTTAATGGGCCCAGGCAAATTGGGCCTATTACAACTGCCCCTCTTTACTCATTGTCATGTAACGAGAATAGAGCAAAGACTTCAAAAAGGGCCAATTTTGCCCGGTCTTGCCAAATCTTGACTTCTTTCGGTGTTTTTCTTCTTCGAGTGGCTTCATTCCATCCCGCTGCATCTTCAGGGGCATAGGAACTAATGCTTCGATCCGATTCAAGGAATTTAGACTTGTGGCTTCAATCCGCTCCCCTGCTACTTCGGGAAGATAAGATTCACCTTCTTTCAATCTTCAGGCTGCTCCCTTGCTACCTTAGGAAGACAAGGCTAGTGGCTAAAATCTGCTCCCTTGCTACCTCGAAAAGATAAGATTTGCCGTCTTTGATCTGCCCCACTGCTATCTCGAGGAGACAAAATCTACAAACTTCAGTCTGCTCCCTTACTACATCAGGAAGATAAGACTATATTCTTCCGCCTACTCCCTTGCTCCCTCAGGAAGATAAGGCTAGTGGCTAAAATCTTCTCCCTTGCTACCTCGGGAAGATAAGATTTACCGTCTTCAATCTACCCCACTGCTATCTCGAGAAGACAAAATCTACAAACTTTAATCTGCTCCCTTGCTACATCAGGAAGATAAGACTATAATTTTCAGCCCGCTCATTTGCTACTTCAGGAAAATAAGGCTAGTAACTTGAATCTGCTCCATTACCGATACATGGAGATAAGATTCACCAAATTCGATATGCTCCACTACTACTTAGGGAAATAAGATCTACAAACTTTAATCTGCTCCGCTGCTACTTCAGGGAGATAAGACCAGTGGCTAAAATCTACTCCATTGTCAATACATGGAGATAAGATTCGCCAAAATTCGATCTGCCCCACTGTTATCTTGAGGTGACAAAATCTACAATTTTTAGTCTGCTTCTTTGCTACCTCAGGAAGATAAGACTACAATCTTTAATCTGCTCCCTTGCTACCTCAGAGAGATAAGGTTGGTGGCTAAAATCTACTCCCCTACTACCTCGAAAAGATAAGATTCGCCGTCTTCGATTTGCCCCACTACTATCTCGAGGGGACCAAATCTACAATCTTTAGTCTGCTCCCTTGTTACATCAGGAAGATAAGACTACAATCTTTAACCTACTCCCTTGCTACCTCAAGGAGATAAGGTTGGTGGCTAAAATCTGCTCCCCTGCTACCTCGGGAAGATAAGATTCGCCATCTTCGATTTGCCTCACTACTATCTCAAGGGGACAAAATCTACAATCTTTAGTCTGCTCCCTTGCTACATCAGGAAGATAAGACTATAATCCTCAGCCTGTTCCCTTGCTACTTCAGGAAGATAAGGTTAGTGGCTAAAATCTGCTCCCCTGCAGCCCCAAGAAGATAATATTCACCGTCTTCGATCTGCCCCACTGCTATCTCGAGGAGACAAGATCTACAATTTTTAGTCTGCTCCCTTGCTTCATCAGGAAGATAAGACTATAATCTTCAGTTTGCTCCATTGCTACCTGTAACATCCTTAAATAGGGGCCTTTGTATTTTATCTGTTACATGTAGATAGTGTGGTTATTGTGCTAGTCTAATGTGTTTTAGGGCCTAGGTGTGAGCTAAGGATAGGTTAGAGCCTTAGCAATTTTTTTTTTTTTTGTTTTGGGCTTCTGGAAGAGGGGAGCTGATAGAGCTAGGGGTTAAGTATAATTGGAAGCAAGTTCTGGCACAAGAATTCCAGTGGTAAAGTGGCAAGGGAGGCGCTACTTAAGCACAAGGGGAGTGACGCCTCAGGTAAATGGGAGGACCTTGGTTCGAGCTGCAAGAATCCCTTTGCTGCTTATTCTTTTTGACGCCAGGACCTGGGGGAGATGTACCCAGGATGGACTCTGGTGGATAACTGTTGAAAGAGTCAACAAATTCAAATGAGTGGAGGAGAGAAATTTGTGGAGTTTGAAGCATTCAAACAGTTTTGAACGAGTGGGTAGGAGAAAATTGAGGAGATGGACATGAGAGCTTACAGTTGGTCGAATTTTAAACTCTGCGTAGGATAGGGGAATTAGTTTTGGTTGCTAGTCAGAGGGGGTGGCCGAATGTGGTTGTAGGCTCTAGTGAGGTGTGCAAATTCGGCTAATTGGGGAGCACTTAGAGCATCCTTTCTTAGTTTCATGTGTGCCAAAATTAAACCCCTCCCATTTGGTATTTTTGCATTTCCTTCTCCTCTTTTTTCTGGCCAAAACCGAATGCTCTTCTAAGCTTTTCACCATTTTCTTTTCTATATTGTTGGTTAGCTGAATCTACCTTGCCCACCATCCATTAGTTGTGTTCCAATTGCTATCTCCTTCAAAAGCTTGAAACATCATATCTATCTTCCTTTTTACTTTTGTTTTCATCTTCTTCCTTGAAACGCTCTATAGCCGAATCTCCCTAAAACCGTATCATTCTTCTTCTCTTCTTCCATTCGATTTAGCAAGAACCGAAACCATCACCCTCCCTCTCTTTTGACTCCTTTCTTTTCTTTTCTTTTGGAGCCATAGCCGAATCCTTTTGAGCCTCACCCTTTGCCAAAACCTTTGTTACTCATCTCTTCTCCTTTAATCTCTGGCCGAATACCATCTGTTAAGGATTTCCCTTCGATCTCATCTTTCTCCTTGCATAAGTGGAGCACTTTCGGCATTTGAGTAAGTCTTGGCACTTTGACCGAATCTTTTCTATCCTTATTCCCTCCCCTCTATCGTTTTCTATAAGGAGGAAAGCCGGGATTTGGCATCGGTGGTGGGTAGTTCCTTAGCCGAATTCCCTTGGCTATCATAATCATTTCTTCAGTTTTTGTAGAGGCGGATCGTCGTTGTCTATCCACTCTCAATCGATTTTGCTAGTGATGTGGTAAGTATCCTTGCATTTCAATCTTTTCCTACTGTGTTAAATGCCGAAGGCAGTAACTAATCTTGTAGATCTTGGCCGATTGGAGGGGGGTTAAAGAAGGCTTGGCATAATCGACTGAGTATTCAAGTAGTGCTTTGGTCTAAGACACTGAATCTTCGGGATTTGTCAACCTAGGTAAGGGATCTATTCATTCGGGTTAAATCTACATTCACCATTATTCTCAGTGTTAATCCAATTTAGTGACCAAAGGTGTTATGGACCCTAATGTCACCCAAACGTTAGGAGGGGTTGGATCTGTGACCCCAGCCCCTAAGTTCAAGAAGAGGGCTGTATCTGCGGTTCGCGATTGGCCACCTGGGTGTAGACCAGCATCGGAACAAGAGAGTAGACAGATCGCGGTAGTGTCGATTAACGACTGCGTCGACGTAAAGAGCGTCGTATTACGAGTAATCAGGTGTGTAACTCTTACACACCTTATAGGTTAATATGATATTATGTTGTGAATTGTCAAAAGCCAAAATAACGGTAGAAAATGATAAGTTACCCCTGCGGGTAAAAACGAGGACTCTGGGTAAGTCCACTTTGATTGGTTGTGTTAAAAGCTCTGTTAAAATTGTAAATGCCCTGATATAATAATCTTGATGAGAATATTGCGTGAGTATATGGCATTGATAATATGTTTATGAGAATGGGTTGATGAGAGGAGGGGGAAGGCATGATTTCAGACTGTCACCAGTGGTTTTGACCACACAGTGGGTTGGCCCCGCTTTCTATAATATTGTGACTAAGTCTCAGTGGTTTTTACCACCAATGGTGTTGACCACATATATACTATTTGTGACTCCGGTCACCAGTGGTTTTGACCACACATATCTATTTTGTGACTCGTCCCAGTGGTTTAGTACCACCGTGGGTTGGCCCCACATATCAATATGGGATTGTCACCAGTGGTTTTGACCACAATGTGGGTTGGCCCCACACATATTATTTGTGACTCCGATCACCAGTGGTGTTGACCACATCTATACTATTTGTGACTCCGGTCACCAGTGGTTTTGACCACCAGTGGTTTTGACCACACGGGGTAGATACAGGAGTTCGGATGGTTAGGTTGGGTTGCATGACTTGCATGTTAATTTATGAAATTGTGTAAGGGCTTGATAATATCGGGATGAGGATTTATACGCCGAGTCTCGTTGACTCACCCCTTTCCTCTGCATTTTTGCAGATGATTTGTAGATCGCGGATGCGGAGCTGGGGCAGACTCGAGGTGACCATGTGTATTTTCTTTTGGGTTTTGTTTTAAACTTCTATTTCAGTTTTACTTACTTTAAAATTTGGTTTTGGGTTGTAATAAGGCCATTACATTTTATTTTGGAGTTTATTTATCTGTTTTATTTTCATGGAAATTTGTATAAATTAAATAAAATGGCATGCCTAAATAACTTATCAACTGAATGTTTTCTAAATTCACACAAATTATCGGGTTTTTCTAAAACTTCACCTTCGAATAGATAAGAAAACTTGTAAGATTAACAAAGTATCGAGATTTTTTTCAACTCGGTTTTTCATAACATCAAAAGTTTTCCTTAAGTTAGAGACGGCAACTTATTTTCAAAATCGTTTTCTTCCCTGTGACATACCAGATTCGGTCGTAGCATTTTGACCGGGTTTGGGTGTTACACTACCTCAGGAAGATAAGACTACTGGCTAAAATCTGCTCTACTGCCGATACATAGAGATAAGATTCACCAAATTCTGTTTGCCCCACTGCTATCTCGAGGAGGCAAGATCTACAATTTTCAGTCTACTCCCTTGCTACATCAGGAAGATAAGACTATAATCTTCAGCCTACTCCCTTACTACTTCAAGAAGATAAGGTTAGTGGCTAAAATTTGCTCCCTTATTACCTCGAGGAGATAAGATTCACCGTCTTCGATCTGCCCCACTTCTATCTCGAGGAGACAAAATCTACAATCTTTATTCTGCTCCCTTGCTACATCAGGAAGATAAGACTATAATTTTTAACCTGCTCCCTTGCTACATCAGAGAGATAAGGTTAGTGGCTTGAATCTGCTCTATTGCCGATACATGAAGATAAGATTTGCCAAATTTGATCTGCTCCACTACTGCTTAGGGAGATAAGATCAGTGAATTCACCGATGTTGCTGCACCGTCCTCTAAGGAACATGTCTTATAGACTCGGTTCCACATGCATATGTTTATGCCAAATGATCAGGATGCTATGATCAAAATGAATCAAATGCTCCTAGCCACATGTGTTATGAATGATACAAAAATGTCATAGAAATGATCCCTTTTTAAAAATATATATAATGATTAGGATGAAATGATTGGAATGAATCAAATGCTCCTAACTAAAGAATATCATGAGAATGATTAGGATGCAATGATCAGAATGAATCAAACGCCCCTAACTAAATGTGTTATGGACGGCATTTGCATGAAGCAGAATGTTATGAGAATGATTAGGATGCGATGATTGGAATGAATCAAATGTTCCTAACTAAATGTGTCCTGCATGAATGCAGAATGAGAATGATCCATTTTTAAATGTTTAAGGTGTCATCACTCATTGTTTATTAGGGCTTTATCACTGACGTATTATGTTGTCATCTTGTTCGACTGGTATTCTCGATAGAAAACCTGAGAAAATAGATTTGCCCCACTGTAATTTCAGGGTTCATCTCATTGTGACTTAGGGGTATAGGATCTGAACCTTTTCCAATCCCTCTCACTGCAACTCAAGAGTATAGAATTTGTTTCATCTTCAATCCAACCTGCTGTAAATCAGGAGTATAGGATCTGTAACTTGTTCCATCAACTATCACTTCCCAGGTGACCTAACCAAATGCGTATGCATGATATTTGCATGGATGCAGAATATCATTTTTTCTCGAGAATGATTCCCCTTTTACACTCGGGTTAACATTGCCAATTTTTCGTCAAGATTGTATTACTGACGCAATATCTTTTTGTTCAATCACCATTTTGACAAAAATTCGGAGAGATAGCTTTAGTTTAGACTCGTCCTCCACCAATATTTCCATCCCTTAAACTTGGTGAGTTTTAAACAATATTCTTGTTTCAAGTTTTGTATTATTTAGAAGCCTCTAGAGTAATATGCGAAACTCCTTTTATGAAAGTATTATTAGTCCACTAATCGTTTTTTCAATGGAAAATGCTTGAAAAAGATTATAACAATGGACAAGAAGGAAATTAATTAGGAGCATAACTCGAAACAAATAAGTTAAGCAAAGATAGCAAATGCAATCAAGAAAAAAATTTATTGGTAGTGTATTTTGAAACGAATAAAATAATTAAAGATAACAAATTCAGAATGGGTAAGATAGAAACTAGGTGCCCCAGAGATCGCAGCCTGAGCTTCTCTGTTCAAACTTCTTGAGGACCATTTTAAGCTCAATATGTGTTTAGGGGATTCGAAGTACTTTGTCAATGCCCAAAACGTAACATACTTCCTCATTATTAATTTAAGTATAGCAAGACTATTGTATGCCTACACTTTCGATCAAAATTTGAGCTGCCCTTTTCGAGTTTTCAACTTAAATCCCCTTTGGTCTCAAAGTGCCATTTGCAGGTTTTCGCCTTGGCCTCTCCTTTTTCTTTCCTCTTTTTTTTTGAAAACAAATTTTTATATTTGATTTTTATTTTTATTTCTTTTCTTTTTTGACTTTTTTTTTAAGTTTTCAATACGCCCTTTGCGGGTTTTCACCTTGGCCTCTCCTTTTAGATGAAATCTAAATTTACTGGCTTGCATGTCTTTGCCATCTATCTTGGTCAAAGTTAATGATCTTTCAGAATGAGCCTTCTTCACCACATAAGGTTTTTCCAAATTTGGCATTTATTTTTCTCTGAAGTCCTTTTGTATGAGAAGAATCCTTCTTAATACCAGGTCCCCATCATGAAATTCTCCTAAGTGAACCTTTTTATCATAAGTCCGTATCATCCTTTTTTTTTGGTACATTCGACCATGATGAATACTTTCAATCAAATTTACTGGAGACATCCTGTTTCATCCAATTCAATCAAAGCTTGGAGAAAAGGAATCTTAACTTCCAACAATTGCTTCACATTCATAAACCAATGAGAAAGATATTGCCCCGGTGAAAATCTTGGCCAACATTCAAGAAGCATAGAGGGTAAATGGTAACTTCCCTATACCAACTTTTACAAATCTCAGTCATTTTTCAAAAATTTTGAAAGGTCTTTTGTTGCCTTTGTTGCACTGATAGGGTGTTTGATCTTTGAACAGACTGTTTCAAAAATTTTAGAAGGTTTTTGGCTGCCTTTGTTGTACTGATAGGGTGTCTGATCTTTGAACAGACTATAAATCTTTGGCATTGTGCAATTATGCTAGACATGTTCCTTTCTGACATTTTTTTTGAATTTGAATTTGCATTTGAACTTAAATTTGAATTTGAATTTGAATTTGAACTTGAATTCGAATTTGGATTTGGATTTGGATTTGAATTTTCATTTGAATTTAATGATTACTGACTTTGTAACTTTGGCATATAAAGCGACCTTCACCCTCTTAGTGAAGTAATTGACAACCACGAAGATAAATTGGTCTCGACTAGATGCTTTTGATGAGATCGGCCCCATAACATCTATGCCCCACATATAGAAAAAATGGAGGAGGCACATAAGTCTTATCTTCCTCAATTTGGCATTTACAACGTAACTGATGCAATTTTTCAGTAACCCGAACCTCTTGATTAGCCTGGCCATTGTAGAATCGTTAACATGGGTTCTTCAAACACTAATCTTAACAGCATACCCACGTTTCTGTAGCCTGGCGTGCCTTGATATGATCGTGCGAAAACATCTTTGAATTCTTGAAAATAGCTCAATGATGTCTCGCCTTATTTCTGTGGTGAGTTAGACTTCGATCTTTACCCCTTTTTTAGACTCGCAATGTCCACTGACCCTTTTTAAGGTAGAGTCTATTTTCATCTTGTTCTACCATCCTTAACAAATCAAAAGATAAGTTACAATCTCTGTCATCTTCAAAGTCCTTAGATCCCTTAGACCCATATCTCATTCAAAAAGGGAGTCAGTAACAACATCGCTCATGTCGTTGATATCTGGGTACCTAGGTACGAAGGTAAAAAATCCAAAGAATAAATGACTCTAAGGATGATTATTTGTATGGTATGGTCATGAATAAAGAATGAAAAATTATTCTAAAAAACAAAAGAATGTACAATATGAAATGGAAAGAATGAAAAAAATATTTTCTCAAAAGATGCATTTTATTGAAATAAAAATTCTGGACACAAGCCTATTTCACAAAAAGATTCTTATTGCCTCTAGGCTTAAAGCAACAAGCCTGTTTTGAATATTACTCTAGATTAGCTAAAAATATAGTGATCCCTTCCACAGTCCCATTGTTTAAAATCTTCCCAGGTATGTAAAGGCTTGGAAACTTTTATTCCTCGATTCCCTCTTCGAATATGTCGTTAATGTTTGGATTCCCTAATATTCCTTCCAAGTCTCTGACTTCTTCAAGGAATTGCAACTCTTCTACCTCCACTTTCAACTATCATAATCACTGCTTCATCCGAGTGATTAAGTTCTGAGGAGTCGTCAACTTTCACAATTCCCCTTTCAATGAGCCTTTCAACCAACTTTTTAAATATAGTGCAGTTTTCAATTGAATGCCCCGTTATTCCCGCATGGTACTCGCATTGGGCATTCTCATTATACCATTTTGGGTACGGAGGTGGCATAGGTTTCGAGTAAAACGGAGACACTACATGCACATCAAAAAGATTCTGATACAACTCTTTATATGTTATCGGGGATGAGTGTGAACTGGAGCCTTTTTGTATTTGGCCTCGAGTTGAATTATTTCCTTGAAGAGCCTTGATAGCTATTGATTTCGGTCTTATGTGTGCTTAGGATATTTACTTGATTTTCCTTTTTTCTCGAAGTTGATCTTTTAGTGCTTTCTCCTGCGTCTATCTTTCCGCTTCTTATAGCATTCTCAATTATCTCGCCAGGCATTACCATATCTGAAAAGCTCATGGTGGTACTTCCCAACATATAGTTAATGAACGGGGCCTTCAGAGTATTGATGAAGAGCATCGTGGTTTCTTTTTCCAGTAGAGGTGGTTGGACTTCTATAGCAACTTTCCTCCATCTTTGGGCATACTGTCGGAAACTCTCATTTGTTTTCTTCTCCATATTCTGCAAAGTGATTCTATCGGGGGTCATACATGACTATACTATTCATGAAAGCTTGAGCTAAATCTCTCCATGAACTAATCCTGGTACGACTTAATCGGTTATACCATTTGGACACTGCCCCAATTAGACTGCCTTGGAAGCAGTGGATCAGTAATTGGTCATTATTGATATACCCAGTTATGCGTCTGTAGAACATAGTGATTTAATCTTCGGGACAACTA
Source organism: Gossypium rotundifolium (assembly GCA_025506655.1). Taxonomy (NCBI): domain Eukaryota; kingdom Viridiplantae; phylum Streptophyta; class Magnoliopsida; order Malvales; family Malvaceae; genus Gossypium; species Gossypium rotundifolium. The sequence continues at coordinate 81,854,378 of CP106725.1, forward strand.
TTTCTGTTGTATTTCTCAAACTCCAGCATTTTGAACCTATAGGGCAGTAATAGGTCCGGAACCAAGCTTAGATCCTTAGCATCGATTCCTCTATAATTATCAGCGCCTTCCATTGCCCTGAATTTTTCTTCCAGCCTTTTATATAGGTCCTTTAACTATTTTTGTGATTCTGTCCTTGCCTTTTCCTTTTTTGCCACTTCATCCAAATCAAGAACAATTGAATTATTTGAATTATTACCAGGGTTAGAGCCTGAACCATCTTGAAAATTCATTGGTATCGAGGCCCCAGCCTGAAACTGTTGCGGCCTGATCGTAATAGATGGTCTCTGTGGGTTTATCTCAAGTTGTGCATGTACATGTGTTGGAGTAAAACCAGAAGGATATTGAGGATCTTCATCATTTTCCCCGACATTATCCATGGTGCCCTTCCCTTTGTCCATCCTTCCTATCAGCAGTTGGGACAATTGAGCCATCATGTTTCTTTGGGACTCCATCATTTGAACCTTCATCTCTTGTTGGATCTTAGCTAGCTGCTCTTGCATCTATGCTTGCATTTGTTCTTGCATATTCTTTTGCATTTGCTCCAATTTTTCTAGCCTTTTATCCATTGACTTGGTATTTTTTCTTGTGCCGTAGGGATTCGTATTTGGTAAGGTTTTGTCGGTTTTCAGGTTACTGAAATAATTTTTAATTAATTAAAGTCTTTCTACAAATTTTAATGCATATGATGTGATGTAATGCTAATGCATGAAATGCAATACAAAGGCATGGAATGAATGTGAAAAGAAAGAGAGGCGTTAATTCTAAATTCAATTTCATTAGAAGAACTTTTCTAGAAAATAAATTTCTTTACATAAAATGGACTACATATGCGGCTTTGTTCTCATAGTCCATGTGAAGACACCAATCCTTTTCTTGTATCCGAATGTTATGGTCATGTCCCGTGAACTTTCTCAATGGATGCCTCTTCTAGCTCCTTGTTGCTTGATCCAGGCCATGACTCTTCACTCACTTATCCTCCGAGATGCTCATAAGCTTCTTTAATAAAATTGAGACGTGATGACTCTCGAATAATCCTTATTGGCTTGAATCCCCAAGCAACGAGGCAAAGTCATATATTATCAATCTTTTCTCATTGTATTTAGTTGGACTATATTTGGACGAACCCATTATAACCCACTTTATCAAGAAATCCATTTTCCTATGACAAACTCTTCTATTTAGCAATCGAATATGAATCAACACCTCCTTTCTATGATGATGAAATGCAATGTAGTCATAAATAAAAGAAAATTTGTTAGTATCATATACAGATGGTAAAAATCAAATCAAACAGAAAATAGTCAAACATCTATCCAAGTGACTGCTAGGGTTCAACATAGTTCTACCTAAAATGGGCTCCTAGGGTTCACTATATGTGGTTTGGTTCTAAAGAGAGGGTATCTGAACCAGCTGATTCCTCAATCCTCACCCATTATAGGCTCATATGGATTGAGTTCGGTTCAGGGGAATACATTTCCCTATGGCCATGCGAAGATGAAAATCTCACGAAGACATAGGCACGGATGTGTCCCGGAAGTAATCCACTACTAGCCCATGCGGAGGTGAAAACCTCACGAAGGCATAGTTTCTCACTCCCACTTAAAAGGTATAACCACGACGGTCATGCAGTGCAATGCCAAAGTATTTTATGAGACTCAACTTTATTGCAATCATAGCACCAACAAATGCATCAAAAGAAACATGATTTTCCAAAACAATTTTCCAAATTTTCAATCAAAAGGACAAAAATTAATCAATCTATGGCCTGACTCTCAACCATTCCCCAGTGGAGTCGCCAAGCTGTCGAAACCATTTTTTTATGTTTGGAAAAACGGGGATCGACTTTAAAAGGAAACATAGAGTCGCCACTAACCATTTTTGCTTAGGTGTGATTGGATCACCTTCTAAAAAAATTAATTTTGGTCTACAAAATAGAAAAACAGGTTCGGGAGTCGGTTACGCCCAAAACTATTACCAAATTGATTAACTAATGTCCTTATGTTGAAAATTTTAAAAAGAATTAAAATGTAATTCCTTTTGAAAAATGTTTGATTAATTTAAGTTGGAATTTAAGATTTTCTCATTTCAAAGGAATAAAACACTATATCCAACACGTTAGAATGTGACATCTTAAACCTCGAAACTAAGATCATCTCACCATTTTCGAATCATGCGAATAAAAGAGTATTTAATTATTTGGCCAAAAGAAGAACTGAAACCCAATACGTTAGGGCACAATTCCTCAAATTCCCAAACATCAAATATTGTCTTGTTTTAAAAACTTTTAAATAAGTGATTTTAAAAATCGACTCAAAATGCTTTTATTGAATCACTATTCGATAATGAGAAACAAAAATATAATATCGAGCATGGAATAATAATATGTGAATACAACTTTGTACAAATGGATGACAAAAGTAATAATATGAACATACAATTCAAAATATACAAAACAATAATCTCACAATCCCTATTTTGAAAATACCTACATTATTAATCAAGAAACAACGAAAGCTAAAAATATGACTAATTAAAAAACTAATTAAAATAAAATATGATAAGTCTTCAAATGTGGATGAATAAAATTAAAATAATAATATAAAAAGACGGAAACTTAGAGTCAAGATAATATAAAAGCAATTTAAGAACTATTAAACAAATGAAAATTTACAAACAAACAACACATGATAGAGTTTGAAATAGATAAAAAACAAAGATGAAAATAACTAGAACATGAAGTAATAATATAAATAAATCTTAACATAAATATCATATAAGAAGAAAATTAAAGTAAATAATATACAAAATAACATATTAATCTACATAAATAACATATGAAATACTGAACCTAATATAAATAATTTATATATGAAAATAATATATAAAGGTTTTCAAATAAACAAAAATATATAATAAAATATAGACTTAAGAGGAAATAAATTTTATAAATAAATAAATTTAAAATATACATATATACATAAATAGGTTTAAAAGAAAATACATGCATAGAATAATACGAAATCAATAATATATACATGAGAATAATTTAATTATATGTAACATCCTGAAATTGGGCCTAAGAGAATTGAGCCCAATGGGCCTTAGGCATAGTAGCATTTAAAATTTTTGGGAACAGGAGACCGACTTAAGTGCAAGGTGGACCTTTTAGATAAGTGATTTTGAAAGGTTAGGGGGCTTCTAAGAAGTCCCGGGATCAAATATTGGCTTTGGGGAAATTTTAGTTTTAGGTGAAAAAAACCCTGGAGGTTGGCGGGTAGGCCTTAAGAATAAAATGTGGAGGAAAATGACATAAGTGGAGTGTGTGGTGTAGTGGCAAAGTGACGCCACTTAAGGACAAGGGAATGACGCCACAAGGAAGGAAGGAGGTCCAAGGTTCTAGTTGTAGCGTTTGCATTCCTTTTAGATTATTTTTATTAAATGAATTTAGACTTTGGCCATAGGGTTATATTTAGTTGCACATGGTTTAAGACACAAGGAGCTAGTTGGTAAAGTGGCTAGCGGCGTGGATTATGCTACAGGGGAGTCTGGGTTCGAATCTCATGAGAAGCAATGGAGTATTTATTTTACGGATTGGACGGTAAGAGTTTCAGTTGAATTTAAACTCTCTCTGACGGAGGATCCCACATCGGAAAGATACAAAGAAGGAAGGTGAAGAGCTAGCTATATAAAGAGCATGCCGGAGGAGGTTAACATACCTTGGTAGGCGTTGGGCATGGAGTGGTCGCAGTAGCTGTTTAGCACCGAGTCCTATCGTGTGTAACTCTCTCTACTCTAGTTGTGGAGCGGCAGAATGTAGAAGTGCTTCATCACTAAGCAATAGTAGCCACACGAGCGCGCGGCGTGACGTGTGGGGCTTCGACGCGATAGTTGAGGCCATCAAGAGTATTCTTATAGGTTGAAATGCCAATGCAATGGGTCGGTGGGCCTAATGGGCCCGTGGGCCCAATTGGAATAAATTGTATGATGATATAGTATATAGTGAACTAGACTAGGTGGAACCTATATACGTGGCTAGATTTGTGTTAGGTGGGCCACACAAGCGTGTGGGCCTGAATGGGTCGAAATCAGGTTTTAGGCCCAATAGTCTAGTGACGACTGGAAATGGTATGAAGTCGCTCGTGGTAACATTAGACCTTCGGGAGGGCCATTGTAAGTGCAAAATTACGAAAATACCCTTGGTGGGTAAATTACGAAAATACCATTGGTGGGTAAATTATGAAAATACCCTTGGTGGGTAAATTACGAAAATACCCTTGGTGTGTAAATTACGAAAATACCCTTGGTAGGTAAATTACAAAAATACCCTTGGTGGGTAAATTATGAAAATACCCTTGGTAGGTAAAATTCTTGTTATACCCTTAGAGGTTGGTTAGCTTGATTATGTTGTATATTATTATTCTGATTATGATGGTAATTCGTTTCATACGTTATTTGATATATGTCTAGCATACATGACATACTGCATACACGAATTATTATGTCATATTGCATGGGTATGATGAGAGGAGGGGGAAGGATGATTTAGACTGTCACCAATGGTTTTGACCACACGGATATTATTTGTGACTACGGTCACTAGTGGTTTTGACCACACATGGATTATTGTGACTCGTCCCAGTGGTTTGGTACCACAGTAGGTTGACCCCACATGTTGATTACGGGATTGTCATCAGTGGTTTTGACCACACAGTGGGTTGGCCCCACCATATGATTCGTGACTACGGTCACCAGTGGTTTTGACCACACTTATATGATTTGTGACTACGGTCACCAGTGGTTTTGACCACTAGTGGTTTTGACCACACGGGGTAGAATCGAGAGTTTTGGATGGTTAGGTTTTGGGTTGCATGACATGCATATTTTCATATGAAATTGTGTAAGGGTTTAACACCCGTTGGATGGGGATTTACACACTAAGTCTCGATGACTCACCCCCTTAGTTAAATTTTGCAGGTAATCATTAGATCGCGAATTTGGGAGCTGAGGTGGACTCGTGGAGGCCATACATATGTTTAATTGTAAATTCATTTCTTTTATTTGGACTTATTTTTATTTGGGTTTTTGTTATGTAATAAGGCCTTGGGTATTTTATTTGGTTTCAGCTTTCAATTTGGTTACTGCTTATTATTAAATGATCAATATGGGATTTTCCTAAAATGATAATAAACCGTTTCTTATTCAAAATTACTTAAACTCGATTTTTCACAACAACTATATAGAACACGAGTTTTTTTTACGAATGCACAGTTTTTAGACATTCCTTTCATGTGACATGCCAGATTCGAACGTAACGTTTAGGCCGGGTTTGGGGTGTTACAATTATGGTATCAGAGCCTAGGTTCAAAAACTCGGCTGTGGGTTTGGGTTCAAAAATGTTTTATATATCTTTTCTGTAAGTATGGCACCCGAGTCTCCGGCACCAAATTCGTAAGTTTCCTTTTTACTATATTCTGGTATATGCGGAATGATTGTATTTATTCTGCGAGGTATGGATGTGATGCTTGAATATAGGAATTGTATGCATGTATGAAAAATATCTGTTGCTTAGGTGGTAGATAGTTAGTTATATGAAGGGGTTCCAAGATTTAGTTAGAAAGTATATTAGTTTTATTAAGATCAGAGTGCGCAGCAAGAGCGTAGTGTGGTGGGTTAGGATGTGTGACTGTTAGTAGTTGGAAATTTCGAGGACGAAATTTCTTTAAGGAGGGTAGATTTGTAACATCCTGAAATTGGGCCTAAGAGAATTGAGCCCAATGGACCTTAGGCATAGTAGCATTTAAAATTTTTGGGAACAGGAGATCGGCTTAAGTGCAAGGTGGACCTTTTAGATAAGTGATTTTGGAAGGTTAGGGGGCTTCTAAGAAGTCCCAGGATCAAATATTGGCTTTGGAGAAATTTTAGTTTTAGGTGAAAAAAACCCTGGAGGTTGGCGGGTAGGCCTTAAGAATAAAATATGGAGGAAAATGACATAAGTGGAGTGTGTGGTGTAGTGGCAAAGTGACGCCACTTAAGGACAAGGGAATGACACCACAAGGAAGGAAGGAGGTCCAAGGTTCTAGTTGTAGCGTTTGCATTCCTTTTAGATTATTTTTATTAAATGAATTTAGACTTTGGCCATAGGGTTATATTTAGTTGCGCATGGTTTAAGACACAAGGAGCTAGTTGGTAAAGTGGCTAGCGGCGTGGATTATGCTACAGGGGAGTCTGGGTTCGAATCTCATGAGAAGCAATGGAGTATTTATTTTACTTGATTGACGGTAAGAGTTTCATTGAATTTAAACTCTCATTGTGGAGGATCCCACATCGGAAAGATACAAAGAAGGAAGGTGAAGAGCTAGCTATATAAAGAGCATGCCGGGAGGAGGTTAACATACCTTGGTGGGCGTTGGGCACGTGGAGTGGTCGCAGTGGCGGCTTAGCACCGAGTCCTATCGTGTGTAACTCTCACTCTAGTTGTAGAAGCGGCAAATGCCAAGTCTTGATCACGACAATAGTAGCTACACGAGCGTGCGAGCACACGTGTGGGGCTTCGACGCGATAGTTGAGGCCATCAAGAGTATTCTTGTAGGTTGGGGTGCTTGGGCATCTATCGGTATGGGCCTAATGGGCCCATGGGCCCAATTGGAATAAATTGTATGATGATATAGTATATAGTGAACTAGACTAGGTGGAACCTATATATGTGGCTAGATTTGTGTTAGGTGGGCCACACAAGCGTGTGGGCTGAATGGGCCAAATCGTGTTTTAGGCCCAATAGTCTAGTGACGACCGAAATGGTAATGAAGTCGTCAGTGGTAACATTAGACCTTCGGGAGGGCCATTGTAGGTGTAAAATTACGAAAATACCCTTGGTGGGTAAATTACGAAAATACCATTGGTGGGTAAATTACGAAAATACCCTTGGTAGGTAAATTACGAAAATATCCTTGGTATGTAAATTACGATAATACCCTTTGTAGGTAAATTACAAAAATACCCTTGGTGGGTAAATTATGAAAATACCCTTGGTAGGTAAAATTACTGTTATACCCTTAGAGGTTGGTTAGCTTGATTATGTTGTATATTATTATTCTGATTATGATGATAATTCGTTTCATACGTTATTTGATATATGTCTAGCATACATGACATACTGCATACACAAATTATTATGTCATATTGCATGGGTATGATGAGAGGAGGGGGAAGGATGATTTAGACTGTCACCAGTGGTTTTGACCACACAGTGGGTTGGCCCCGCTTTTCTTATTATTTGTGACTAGTCTCAGTGGTTTTGACCACCAGTGGTTTTGACCACACGGATATTATTTGTGACTACGGTCACCAATGGTTTTGACCACACATGGAGTATTGTGACTCGTCCCAGTGGTTTGGTACTACAGTGGGTTGGCCCCACATGTTGATTACGAGATTGTCATCAGTGGTTTTGACCACACGGTGGGTTGGCCCCACCATATGATTCGTGACTACGGTCACCAGTGGTTTTGACCACACTTATATGATTTGTGACTACGGTCACCAGTGGTTTTGACCACCAGTGGTTTTGACCACACGGGGTAGAATCGGGAGTTTTGGATGGTTAGGTTTTGGGTTGCATGACATGCATATTTTCATATGAAATTGTGTAAGGGTTTAACACCCATTGGATGGGGATTTACACACTGAGTCTCGATGACTTACCCCCCTTAGTTAAATTTTGTAGGTAATCATTAGATCGCGAATTTGGGAGCTGAGGTGGACTCGTGGAGGCCATACATATGTTTAATTGTAAATTCGTTTCTTTTATTTGGACTTATTTTTATTTGGGTTTTTGTTATGTAATAAGGCCTTGGGTATTTTATTTGGTTTCACTTTCAATTTGTTACCGCTATTATTAAATGATCAATATGGGATTTTCCTAAAATGATAATAAAGTTTCTTATTCAAAATTACTTAAACTCGATTTTTCACAACAACTATAAAGAACACGAGTTTTTTTATTTAACGCATACGCTTTTTAGACATTCCTTTCATGTGACATGCCGATCCGAACATAACGTTTAGGCCGGGTTTGGGGTGTTACATTATATGTGTATATAAAAGGAATATATAAAAAAAGAAATAATTAATGAAAATAAATAACATATAAAGGGAAATAAATAAAATCTTGAAAAATTTAAAATATATAATATTAATTTTTAAAAAAAGAATAATTAGAAAAATCAATAAACAAATAATTAAATTAATTAATTAGAGGACTGTATTGAAATTAGGAAAAAATTAGAGGGCTAAAAAGCAATAAATTGAAAAATGAAATCGAAAAAAGACTAAATTGATATTAAAACAAAGTTGAATGGCCAAATTTAAAAAAAATAAAGAAGCGGGGCTTAGATGTAACACGCATAAAAGTTGAACGCAGCGTTTTGAGTTGAAATCGAAGGATTAAAATGAAACAAAAATGAAATTATAGGGCGAATTCGAAAATAAAGTAAAGACTGAATTAAAAAATAAAAAAAATACGGAAGGGCCTGATGTGCAAATAGTTCATTTCACAGAAACGCGCGGATCCTCCCTGGGTCAGGTCAACGCGCGAATCTAGTGGCTTTAAACGATGCCGTTTTAGCGTTTAAAATCTTGGTGCAAAACGACACCGGTTTTATTCTGTATATAAGGCTAAATTCTTTAAAAAAAAAATCATCTCACCAAAGTTAAAAAAAAAAACAGAAAAGGGCTTCCCCTTTTCTCTCTGGGGTAACCCAGATTTCGGCCACGGAGAACACCAGGGATTGCCGCCACCGGCCACCGTACACGGTGGCCGAAACTCCAAAAGGTATGTTTTTCTTCTTTTTTTTATATTTTAATACTTATATATATAGTTTGAAAAAAATATAAAAATATTTATATATGCATGCGATGACAATTACGATGATAAAAAAACTTTAAAAATGTAAAGAAAAGAAAAATACTAGAACCTTGCTGATTTTGTTTTTCTATTCTCTGTATTCGTTAAAATCGTAAGCCATTTACAAGTTTTGCTTCGGGCTTTTTATAGCCGAATTTAGGAAAAAAGAAAAAAGAAAATTTTCCATTCTGTTACATTTTGCTGTGCTATTTTCTTTGCATTTTTCCTTCTTTTCAGCAGGTGTGTAACGCAACAAAGGCCGTACGAGTGACGTGGAGGAGGTGCGAGTATGGAGGCTACTCGTGGGGAGGAGGAGGCGCTCGAGGGTTCCAGAAACCCTAAAGGTTTCTAGAAATGTAAAAACATTTGGGCCACTTGGGCCTGCTGTTTTTGGGTTTGTAAATTGGGCTATCAGCTAGGTTTATTGGGTTTTAATATTGGGCCACTGTAATTAATTTTTGGACTGTTTATTTTTTTTGGTTAATGGACTTTATTTTTTGGTTTTTATTTGGCTTTAATTTTTTTGGTTTTGTTTTTTTGGTTTAAATTAAGTTAATGGGCCCGGGCAAATTGGGCCTCTTACAATTAGGTTTAAATATAAAATTAATATTAGAATTTGTTTGCTTAGTCTAAATTAATACTTTTAGTTTTTCTATCCTAGATTAGTATTTAAAAATTTTTTGTTCACTAGTTTGGTACTTGAGACTAACGTAGTTATTTTTGTTTGAGGTGACAATGTTAGCCACTCGCACGTCGCCACATGGCATGTCCTCTTTAGCCTCTTTTACTTTTTATTTTCTTTCTCATTTTCCCGGCCAATTTACCAGTAAATACCCATTTTTTTTTTCCAAATTTATGGAAATGAACCTATTAGCTAATTATTTACCGGAATGAGCCATTTTCCCTGAAAGCGCGTCCACGTCAGCGTGATGTCAGGGGATGCGCTAGCAAAATGCGTCATTGGGAGAGCGTTTTGTCATCGTCAGCACAAAACGCTTCCTTGAGGGCGCGCTTTGTGCTGGCGTAGACAAAATGCTCCCCCAGGGACGCGTTTTGCTCATCTTTTTTGTTAGGGTTTTCAACTATTTTTAGGGTTATGGTTTTAAGGTTTTAGGGTTAGGGTTTTTAGGGTTTTAAAGTTTTTTAGGGTTTTAGGTTTTTATGGTTTATTAGGGGAAAATTAATGAAGTTATTAGGGAAAAATATATTAGCAATATAAAAATTTTTTGTTTTTTTTACAGTAGTATCTGATAAATAATTTTGAGAAGTCGTTTTTGAACAAATAGTGTCCAAAACGCTTCAAGTAGGATGCACTGTCAGCAAGAGTACTGAAAAGCCTCCCACCTGGATGCTCTTTTGCTACAGTAGTATCTGAAAAGATAATTTTGAGAAGACGTTTCTGAACAAATAGTGACCAAAACGCTTCAAGCAGGATGCACTGTCAGCAAGAGTACTGAAAAAAACTCCCACGTGGACACTCTTTTGCTCCAGTAGTATCTGAAAAGATAATTTTGAGAAGACGTTTCTGAACAAATAGTGACCAAAACGCTTCAAGTAGGATGCATTGTCAGTAAGAGGACTGAAAAAAGCTCCCATGTGGACGCTCTTTTGCTAGAGTAGTATCTAAAAAAGATAATTTTGAGAAGACGTTTCTGAACAAATAGTGACCAAAACGCTTCAAGCAGGATACACTGTCAGCAAGATTATTGAAAAAAGCTCCCTCGTGGACGCTCTTTTGCTACAGTGGTTCCTATTTGGCCTTAGACTATAAATGAGCCAAATTTCATTCTCAGGTTGCATAAGTTACAGCAAGCAAAATTGAGGCAAAAGTATAATAGAAACTGAAGATGAGTGAACGTATTAGTGCTATTATTTACTATGATGGTAAGGTTCGTGACACCGAAAACGGTGTTGTTTTTTTATTAGAGAACACAGCGTGACTGGTTTTTAACTAGAACATAGATTTGACAGAACTTCGTAAAAGAATTAGGCATAAAATCTTCGGAACGACGCCAATGAAAGTTCTGTCTTTTAAGTATAGATTTTGTGCTTCGGTTGATCCCGTGAGATATTACTCATTCAACATCAAAGGTCCTCGGAGCTTGGAGGCAATGGTGGAGACTTATCTTGCTAGTGGATCACCCTATCTTGAGGTATATGTATAATTTTTATCGCCAAATGATATTCCTTCGGCTTTAACATCTACTGCTGTTCGAGGGGAATACATGACCTCAAGCCGACACTCTGTTAGTGGGAGGTAGAATACGAAAGTGCCCGTGTTTGGTGGCAGTATGGAAAACACAACCCCTGCATGACACTCGATTGGTGGATGGGACATGCATATCGGTGGGTCGATGTTCGATACTAGAAATACGTATTGGGGAACGTCATCAACTTCTAGTGGTTGGCAATCCACATATGATTGGGGAAGTTACGAAAGTTGTTTAAGAAGGGAAATGTACTCCCCACGACATCCACCAGCGAGGGGACTTCGTTCATTACATATGATGGTGGGTCAGATGATGAGTCCGATATGGATCCATCTCGAGAGCTCGGCCCCGATGGGGGCAGAAGTTGCATTATTTTCTGAACCGGAGCCTGTCTTAACCATACCTGAAGATGTTGAAGGGGGTTTAGATGAAGAAGAAGAAGATTCGTAATTTAGGGCGTACTCACCTCCAGCCCACATGCATAATGTTGATCTATCTCAAGACGATGCGTTGGAGTTTCCAGAACTACCACACAGAAGGCGTGACCGTACAAGTTCATTGTTGGATTTGGGTGAATTGGAAGTTGGTAAAGAGTTTTCCAACAAGGATAGTTTTCTTGGTGCATTGAAACAACATAGCATCAAGAACGGGGTTAACTATAACGTGGTTAAATCCAAACTCGATAAGTATGAGGCCAAGTGTACAATGTAAGATGGTGCATGTTCATGAAAAATAATGGCCTTTTTGAGGAAAAGGACAGGCTTGTGGGAGATTAAAAATTACAAAGGTCTACATGCATGTGTTGCCAGAACAGTATCACTAGGTGTTTAGGGTTTTTGAATAATACTGATATTACGTAATATTGCATTATTTAACGTACTTCGTTGACAGGTGTTTCACAAGATCATCCCAAGATGGATTTAGATATGTTGGCTAGCTTAATAATACCGACGATGAAGGCAGATCCCAAGACTTTAGTGCAGGTCTTAATTGCTAATATTCATAATCAATTGGGGTACACGCCCTCTTACCGCAAGACTTGGATAGCTAAGTAGAAGGCGTTGAAAAAGTTGCATGGTCGGTGGGACGCTTCATATAATAAAGTGTGGGAGTGGTGTCAAGTGCTGGAGAGATATGTCCTAGGCAGACCTTGAAATGGCACCTGCGTACTGCAATGATAGATTGCTCCGTGGATGCCAAGTGTTCAAGCATTTGTTCTGGACCTTTAAGCAATGCCGAGACGCATTTCTATACTGCAAGCCATTGGTACAAATTGATAGTACCTTTATGTATGGTAGATATATGTATCGGCTATTGCTAGTTGTGGAACAGGATGACAGTGGGAGAATCCTTCCAATTGCATTTACAATAACACCGGGGGAGTCGACTGACGACTGGGATTTCTTTCTATCTAGGTAAAGGAGGCATATCTACCCTTAACTTGATATATGCGTTATATCGGATCGGGGCCCTGGAATACTAACGTAATAAAGCGATAGGAAGCCTATGGCATCGCACACACCATCGATATTACCTAAGGCATGTTGTGCCCAACTACTATGGGAAACATCGATCTACAAGTGAACGACGGAAAGTGACCAACATGGGTATGTAATCTCTATTAATATAATTTCGTTTGTCATATTCAATTTCTTCTTAATGGAAGAGTGGTATGTAATATTTGCTATCAACTTATATTGGCAGGGTACTAGATCAATAAGGACCGGTTTCACGAGATGTTGGCGATTTTGCGCTCAATTAACGAAGAAGGCGCAAACTACCTATGCAACATACCTTTCGAACAATGGACACAAGCATACGATGGCAGCCTACGATATGGTCATATAACCTCAAACCTGGCTGAATGCATAAATTCTATTCTAAAAGGAACGCGTAATTTGCCGATAATATCGGTTGTGTGAGAGACATATTTTCGTTTAGCGGTACTATTTTCGAAGTGAGCAGTGAGTTATAAAAGCCAAATACAGGGAGGCCATGTATGGCGCTCGAAGGTATTGCGAGAAATTAATAAGGTAAAGGCATGGGCCAACACCACGCACACAGTGTGTCACGATCGTGACAACCTATGGTTTCGTGTGACGGAGTTTGACGGACCAAACCAAAGTATTCTTGGCGGGCAATATCATGTACACTTGAGAAATATGACCTGCGATTGTGGGATATTTGACGCACTTCGTTATCCATGCACTTATGTAATTGCAGCTTGTCAAAATCTCCGTTTGGATCCCATGAGCTATGTCGACGAAGTGTACAAAATAGAATACATGTACAATGTGTGGAGACACGTATTCCCACCAGTCCCAAATGAACGTAAGTGGCCGTCTGTATCGCTTGCTCCGTTTAAGCTGTTACCGGATAGAGAACTGCGTTGCAAAGCAAAGGGTCAACCTTACTCGACTAGAATACGCAACAATATGGATATCCGAGAAACTACCAACCAACGGAAGTTATGCGGGTGGTGTAGGAACCCAGGCCATACATCTCGCTTATGTCCAAATCGGAATAATTGATAGTTTGTTGTAATAAAATTATGTTTCATTTTTTATATTTTATTAAAAATATAAAATATTAAAAATATTGCATTATTCAAAAGAACTTTTATTTTATTAAAATATAAAAAGTAAATTACAATTAAAATATTAAAAACAACATTTATTTTATTAAATGTAACAATATAAAAAGTTTGTAAAAATATATTTAAAAATATAAAAATATTAAAAATATTGTCTTATTAAAAAATTAATTTTATTAAAATATACAAAGTAAATTACAATTAGGATATTAAAATAACTTTTATTTTATTAAAATATAAAAAGTAAATTACAATTAAAATATTAAAACAAATTTTATTTTATTAAATGTAACAATATAAAAAGTTTGTAGAAATATATTAAAAATATAAAAATATTAAAAATTTGCCTTATTAAAAAATTGATTTGATTAAAATATACAAAGTAAATTACAATTAGGTATTAAAACAACTTTTATTTTATTAAAAATATAAAAAGTAAATTACAATTAAAATATTAAAAACAACTTTTATTTTATTAAAAATATAAAAAGTAAATTACAATTAAAATATTAAAAACAACTTTTATTTTATTAAAAATATAAAATTAAATTACAATTAAAATATTAAAAACAACTTTTATTTTATTAAATGTAACAATATAAAAAGTTTGTAGAAATATATTAAAATATAAAAATATTAAAATATTGTCTTATTCAAAATAAATTGATTTTATTAAAAATATACAAAGTAAATTACAATTAAAATATAAAAAACAACTTTTATTTTATTAAAAATATAAAAAGTAAATTACAATTAAAATATTAAAAACAACTTTTATTTTATTAAATGAAACAATATAAAAAAGTTTATACAAATATATTAAAAAAATCAAGATTGGTGATGGTCGGAATCAGTGCCACATAGGGGTGGTCGACGGTTACGCGCTGGATTCCTCATTGGTTCAGCTTCCGGCGGGGGTTGTGGTTGCTCCGACAAGAGATCTGGTTGTGGGTGTTGGGAGGATGACCCACCTTGATAAATTAATGACTGCGGAGGTGTTTGCATCACCCATGGTAGAGGTGTTTGAATCCCATAAGGCGAAGGAGATTGGTAAAAAGAAGAGCTCCCCGACGGCTCCTCGTGCGATCCCTTATGCGACGGCGGCCTATAGATTGACGGTCCACTCAGAGTAATTAGGAACGGAGATGAATCGGGCCATGCATTCCAACCTGCCATAGGACTGGGAAAAGGAAACATATAAGGGTTAGGATCCATATAAGGGCTAGGATACGCACCTGGCATAATCTGAAAAGGCTGTAATGTGGGTGTCGTCAGCTAAAGTGTTGGGCCCGGTGACCGTGTGGGCACTGTTGATGGGCCTGGTGATTGTGTCGGAGCTGTTGATGGACTTGTCCCATCATCCCTTCTCCTTGGATTTAAAGGGCCCCATCATTCCTTTTGTGCACGAATTTTCCGTCACCTCTCCTCTTTCGACAATAAATACAGCTTGCCATGGATCCTAAACCATGGCATGTATTCCGGCACGCACGCTAACTCAGAAACGATAATCGGTTCCCGAGTAGGTATATAATCATACCGATTTTCCCACAATTCGATATATGCTAACCAAAATCTCAGCCAATCCGTATGCAACTATCGTAAGTCGACTTTGTGCTCATCATTGAGCACCTCCAGTGCCACGGGAATCGATTGTCGGAATCCAAATTGTCACAGAACCCTATCTGTCTAGTGCATCTCCACGGTGGCATAGTTTACCAATGGGACCTTCACATGCCAAATATTCGGATTTTGAAAGAATTCATCCGGAATTACTCCCCGAATTACCGGATTCTAGTATGGTGTCCATTGAAACTATATGAACATGATAAAAATATTAGTTATATACATAATACTAAATACTAAATACTAAATATTAAATACTAAATACGAAATGACTATTTTATTACGTATATATATTTTATTTAATACTTACTTGTGCTTCCGACCGTTGGTCTAATAGAAGCTGTATATCTTCAAGCGAGGTAGGTATTCCAACATAACTTGCTTAATGGTTCCACCTAATTAAATTAATTTTTAGTATACAATTGTACTTTAAATCTACGTAATAATTGTAAAATCTAATATTAAATTTACCTCGTTATGAGTGGGAATGTATATAGGTGGTCCACTCGAGGACGTAAAAATGGAAAGCAAAATCGTGCCCATGATTGCAGTAGTGATAGGGAACCTCCGATTTTAGCTTTATTTGGTCGCATTGCCCCGCAAATCTCCCTATACAATTTTGCTAACACGGCAGACCCCCAACTCAATTCACCGACTGCTCTAAAATCAAGTTTCAACAGTCATCTCAGATTACGAGGTTTCGTGACAAGTCCGGCATCAGATAGCCTCCAATCATCTCAAGAATGTATGCCCGAGCATATCATCTTCTTTCTAATTCAGTCGAATCATTACCTAGCTCCGGAATATGTCTCTTAACCAGCCCATCTCGATCCGACCTCCGTTAATATTATCCGGAATAGCACCCAAAAACTTGTAGCATATGACTCTCCAATCAGTAGAAGTTGCGGACCCGGTGACTACGTACCCATCCACCGGCAATCCCAATTGCAACTGCACGTCTTCCAAAGTGATAGTACACTCTCCGCATGGAAGATGGAAAGCGTGCGTCTTAGGTCTCCACCTATTTATCAACGCACTGATTAGTTTCGGGTCCAACTTGCACCCCCGGCCTATCGTGGCCACGTGCTAAAAACCCGCTTCCCGCAGGTAATTCTCTATCAATGGCGATGGCAGATCAGGCATATTTCGAATATAGCATTGCAAAACCCGATCTACAGACTGTTATAAAAAATTATAAAATAAAAATTAATTAAAATTGCATAAATGAAAAAAATATTAAATAGTATTGAAAAATTAAAATTATAACTTACCATTGTCATTTGATCGACGGAGATGTGTTTATTATCGAGACGAATTAATTCTCCAGCCATTGCTAACACGATCGAATATTTTTTAATTTAAATAAAAACTAATTTAAAAATTTTTTAAACAGGACTTTTTTGTAAAAATTAAAGGACTTTTGTGAAATTTGAGAGGAATTTAAGAGAAATTTTAAAGGACTTTTGTGTGAAAAAATAAAGGGGTGCTTTTATAGTTTCTTTTTTACCGTTGGAGGCCAAACGGTCAAAAAAAAATAACTGCTGGGGTTTTTAACACGGGCAAAACGTTCCCCCAGGGACCTTTTTTGCTGCCACATCCCCTGACATCGTGCTGACGTGGGCGTGCTTTTAGAAAAAATGGTCCATTCTGATAAATAATTAAATAATAAGTCTATTTCCGTAAATTTTATAAAAAATAGTATTTATTGGTAAATTGGCCCATTCTCCCCCTTCTTTTTTTTTCTTACCCTAACTGTCGGTACTTTTACATTGCTAGCCACAGTCTGGCCTCCTCCCATAAGCTCTCTAACCAATGACGACCATTGTCCGACTTTCTTTCTTTAACCTGAAGCTGAAGTAGACGAAACAATTTTAAACGAAAAATACAACCTAAAAACCTTGCAACGCTTTCTAATCTAATTTCTGCATGAGGTCGTCTCCATCTCTGCGTGAGCTTTCCCATTCATTTTGACTTTTAGAAAATTTATACACTCCATTAGTTTCAATATCTTCCATAAATGTCTTTATAAGAATAATTTGGAAAGCTTTAAGCGTAAATTGAAAATCCTTTGTTTGATTTCTCTGGCAAAGTATTGATATTTAGCCCAAAAAATTGGAAAAGGGTTCGAATATTTGAAATACGAATTCGTCGATTCATTATAGGAAAAACTTTTAATCCCTTGATACGGATTTGTGCACTCTCGTTTAACCTTGTTTATGTTATCACAATATCCATAAATTTTGTAAAGTAACTGATAAAGAGGAGGTTTTATAAATTCGAACATGTAGACAAAGATAATGTGTTGTGTCGTAACCATTTTTTGATAAAACAGTAAACGATGCGATCGACTCGGGCTTTGAAAATGAAAAAGAAGGGAGTCACCACCAATCCCTTTTTTTGATGAGGTGTGATCGGGTCACCTCGTAAAATAGTTGTTTTTATTTTGATTTATCAAAACAACGGTTTCGGCCTACGAAATCCAGAAAATGAGTTCGGGAGTCGATTACGCACGAAGAAGGGTTAGCACCCTCGATACGCCCAAAATTGGTACCAAATTGATTGATCGATGTCCTAATGTTGAAAACTTTGAAATGGTTCGAAAAAACAATACTTTTTATTTCCACAAAATTGAAGGAATTAGAAGGGATGTTAAGGTTATCTTATTTTCAAAGAGATAAAGCATCATGTCCAGTAAGTTAGGGTATAATACTTTAAACTCCCGAAACTAAGCTCGCCTTTTAAAACTTGGTTTTTTATTTGAAGAGGATCTCCCGTCATTTGTCAAACGAGAAGTCAGAACCCAGTAAGTTAGGGCTTGTTTCCTCGAAAAGCCAAATTAGGGACATTGCCTCCATTTTAAGAAAATGAGCTTGTCTCGAAGTATCTAGATGTCGAGTCCAGTAAGTTAGGGTGCGACATTTCGAGTTTCCGAGAACAAGTACCTTATTCAAAACTCGTATTGCAATTTAAAAGAGGTGTCTCGTTGTTTAGTTTAAACGAGAAAATTCGGAACCCAGTAAGTTAGGGCTCGATTTTCTCGAATCACTAATACGGGATGTTGGAAGTTATGAAAACTGAGACATCGAGGAAGATTAGTTCGACGAACGATAAGGATATTGATAATAATAATAGTAAAAGAAAAAATAATAATAGGTAAAAAATAATATTAGTAATGTTAATGAAAATAACGGTAATAATAATGGTAATAATATAAAAATAATAGTAAACAAATAATAGTAAAAAATACATATATAATAGTAGTAATAATAACATATAAATAATAATAATAATAACAAAATGATGATGATAATAAAATATCAATTAACAAACAAAATAATAGTAATATATATATATTATAAAGAAAATATAATGATAGTAATAATGATAGAAAATAATAATGAAATGAACAATAATATATTAATAATAACCATAATAGTAAAATTAATAAATAATAATAATAATAATAGGACGATAAATAATAGTTGTGATAATAATTAAATATAAAAAATGGTAATAATAAAATAAGAGTAGTAATACCAATAATAAGAGTATAGTATAGTAATAATAAAATAATAATAAATAATTAATAGTAATAAAAATATTAAATAATAGTAATAATAGTAATAATTGAAAAATAATAAAAACGAGTAAAATTGAATTTTGAAATGGAATAAAAGGGACAACTTATGTAAAATAAATAATAAGGGGACTAAACTGAAACGTGCACAAAACAAAGAGGACCGAACGGGTAAATTTCCCAGGCCTTGATGCGCATCGTTTCAAATGGCCAGGCGCGGATCAAATCGAAAATAAAATAATATAATGGGGCCAAATTTAAAAAGCCAAAAAGGTAAAATGGGATCCGATTGAACAGCGTCGCAAGAGGGAGGGACTTGTCGCGCAAATATGCCTTTAAAAGGGACATGCACGGTTTCTCTTAACACCCAAACGGCGCCGTTTATCAAGGGCATATAAGGCCCAATCTTTTTGAAAAAAACATACTTCTAACACTAAAATAAAAAATCGCGACCTCTAAAACTCTCCCTCTCCTCTTTTTCGACCCGACGATTGGGCTTTCTTTTCACGCTTTGTGTCTTCCCCACGTCCGGCTTAGGGCCTCCGGTGACTATTGCACCGCTGTCGTGGGTCGATGGCCGGCGTTGCACGGAAAGGGCTTTTCGGCGACAAGGAGACCAAGGTACGTACTCGATTTCCCTTTTTTTGTATAAAGTAGATGAAACAAGATAAAAAAAACTCAAAGAATGAAGCTTTTGAAAATATAAATCACCTTCTGAAAATAGAAAACTCAGTTATATCGCGATTTAATAATAGGATTTTGCTCTTTTCTTGCACTGATTCGTGATTGTATACCCGTTTGAATCTCTGCTTTTGATTTCTATTTCTCGAATATTTGCTTGAATCTCTGTTTTTGTGTTCAAATCTCTTTTTTTTTTGCATTCAAAAATCAATCCTCCCCCCATTACATTGTTGTTTTTTTTTTGTTTTTATAACTGAGATTCAAGAAAAAGAAAGAATACAATATTTATTTTTTGCTGCCACTGTTGCTGTCTATTTCTTTTCTTGTTTGCAGGTTATGGGCGGTGGAAGCGCAAGTGGGGGCGAACAAGATTGGTGTAGAGGGAAAGTAGTGGTAGCAGTTAGGTCAGAAGACAGACATGCGGCGGCCGAGACACTTAGGGGCTAGGGTTTTTTTGTTTTTTTCTATTTTCTGATTTTGTAGCTAGACTAGGTTTGGGCTTGAGATTGGGTTTGGGTTGCTGTTATTGGGCTTTGGGTGAAATAAAATGGGCTCCGGGCAATTTGGGCCTTCTACATGTTGGATTCATCTTCATTGTCTTGAGCAATCTGATAGCCTCCAGCATCTTAGAAACCTCTTGAGCAATCTCTGAGCATTTCGAGAAATGGCCATAAATCTCATTCAAAACCAGCATCAAATTCACACTAGAAACAACCTTCATACCATTCTCCTGAAATCTGTCGGAGCTGTTTTCAAATGCTCCATTTGCACCATTATTTTAGGGTTTTTTTTGTGTTTTTACTTTCGTGGTCTCTTTCAATGGAGATTCGCAAATACTACAATTTAGAATTTCACTGCAATTTTCTATGAAAGATTGTTTGGATCTGGAGGAAATTTTTCTTTTTGTATTTTAAATTATTTAATGGAATTTGTAACATCTTAGATTAGGGGTTATGCGTTTGTGCATAATTCATGAGTAGTAGGTTTTGGCAGTGTTTGGAAGTGAATTAAGGGTTTTTAAAATCCTAGGATGGAAGAGAAAACTTTGGACAATTATTGGTTTTAAGTTAAAACAAGAAGTGATGTGGAAAAGTGGCAAGGACACCACCTAAGGTGCAAGGGTTATGGCAACAAGTGAAGTACTTTGAGGGAAGAGGTTCGAATCCCATTGTGTGCATTTTTGCTTAATAGCATGTTTACTGTGATATGTGGTGTGCATTTTTAGAACCTTGGAAATGTAAGGAAATGTATGGAAATGTATGAAAATGTAAGGAAATGTATGGAAATGTAAGGAAATGTATGGAAATGTATGGAAATGTATGGAAATGTATGGAAATATAAGGAAATGTATGGAAATGTATGGAAATGTAAGGAAATGTATGGAAATGTAAGGAAATGTAGGGAAATGTAAGGAAATGTAGGGAAATGTCCTGGAAATGTAAGAAATGATTTAGAAATGTTAAGTTTCAAAAAGAGGAAAGTGAACATTTTGGAAACTTGGAAATGTTAAGTTAAAAGAGGAAAGTGAACATTTTGGAAATGCTAAGTTAAAAAGAGGAAAGTGAACATTTATGGAAACTAGAAATGATTTAGAAATGATTCAAAAGAGGAAAGTGAACATTTATGGAAACTAGGAAAATGATTTAGAAATGATTCAAAGGAGGAAAGTGAACATTTCTGGAAACTAGGAAATGTAAGGAAATGTCAAGTTTAAAGAGCCAAATGAAAATTTTTGGAAACTTAGAAATGACTTAGAAATGTCGAGTTTTAAAGTTTAAAAGAGGAAATTAAGGCAATGTGGCCTTAAGAGAAAAAGTATGTGAAATTTGACACACAAACAGGCTTGGAAAAGTGGCCTCAAGATGCCACTTAAGGCCTCTGGAAATGACGCCACATGCAAGTGTATTTGGGCCAGGGATCGAGTCATTTAGGAAGCAAATAAAAGAAGTTTTATTTTTGCTTCTGGAAGCACAGAGGTGGATGGCACAAGGCTTGCAAAAGAGGAGTTTCATTCTATTTTAAATTCGACTAATTAGGGGATAAATAATGGATTTATTTTAGATTATTTTCAAGAGATAAATGAGGAATTATTCTTTAATTAGGAAAATAAGGAGAAGTGATGGCCAAGTAAGGGACTTTGAGTTTAATAATTTCGCTAAGTAAGGATAGTTGCTGAATTATCTTTTATTTTAGGTGATAATTAAAGAGATAAAGCTAT
This sequence comes from Gossypium rotundifolium, assembly GCA_025506655.1. Classification (NCBI taxonomy): domain Eukaryota; kingdom Viridiplantae; phylum Streptophyta; class Magnoliopsida; order Malvales; family Malvaceae; genus Gossypium; species Gossypium rotundifolium. Next base: position 81,876,224 of record CP106725.1, read on the forward strand.
CAAAATAGAAGAGTGATGGCCAAGTAAGGGATTCTAAGTTAGTAATTTCGGCTATAAAAGGAAAAGAGAGGCCATTCAGATTATTTTCTCGTTTTAAAAGCCTCTGTCAATTCTCTTCACCAAATCTTCTTCTTCTTTTATTTTTGCCAAGTCAAATACCTTGTGTTCTAGCCGAATCCTCCATCTTTATTCTTCCTTCTCTTTCTTTCTAATCCTCCAAAAGCCGAAAGTTGTGAGATCATCATCTAGCCATAACCGAATCTCTGAAGGTTGAAGTGAAGGTGCAATCGATTTCTTCAAGTAAGGATAAGATCTCATTCGGTTTCATCCTTTTTCTTTTAAGATTTGCCAAATCTAGGACTAACCCCATTAATATCTTGTTGTCAAACTTTGAAGAGATCTTTTCGGATTTGTTTAAGTCAACTACAAGAAGGAGAAGTTATTTTCCCAAAGGTACACCATAGGTCGCGTGTTCCCTAGTTATTCAAGTGAATTTCGGATTTAAAATCCACAAGGTAAGCACATAGGTATGTTCGCCAAGGCCTATTTTGGATATCTAGATCTATTTCATAATTGTTGAAAAGCCAAACTAACCTATGTAGAGATCCGGTGTTTGGTCGAATACAAGGAGAAGAATAACAAAGTTTTGGGATTTGAGTAATAAGCAAATCGATATTAAGGTAAGTTTTAGTACACAAATCCTACTAGGATTTGGTTTTATGGTCGAATGAGTTTTTCATTAAATATTTAATATGGGCGAATGTAGGGAGTTAAAGATCTAAGATCGAATTGAGATTTCAAGTGAAATCGTTAAGTTTAATCGTGTGTACCCTACCCTAAGTTTTAATATGTTCATGGCTATGTTTTAAATTAAATGTGTATGTTTATAAGAATGTGAATATGGCTAAGGTACCATAATATGTTCATGGCTATGTTTTAAATTAAATGTGTATGTTTATAAGAATGTGAATATGGCTAAGGTACCATACTATGGTACAAAGTACTCCTACTAGGAATATGAATATATGTTATTTTTAACATGTGAAAAGTGATAAGAATGTGAATTAAGGCATGATTTTGCATATTGTGTATGAAATATGGGGGCATATGGGTTATATGAAAAGGGGAAGTGAATGTGGTGACCTAAGACCACAAACACGGTGACCTAAGACCGTGATATCTGAATGTGGTGACCTAAGACCACAGAAATCTGAATGTGGTGACCTAAGACCACAGAAATCTGAATGTGGTGACCTAAGACCACGAATGTGGTGACCTAAGACCGCGATATGGAGTGTAACGGAAGGAGGGTTGACTTAGTAGTCCCCACGGTGTGTGTGATGGTACGGTGGTGTGTAGCGGATGGCATATAGGTTTGGGTTGGGTTGCATCATATTGTTTAAATGCTTTATGAACATGTATGACACTTGTATGCCTGAAATATTAAATTTTAGTGTTGGTTACACATTGAGTCTGTTGACTCACCCCGTTGTGGGATTACTTTTCAGGTGACGACCAGTGATGGACCGGGCCGGCAGATGCTTAGTGGAGGCCATGTGAAGTTCAGTTTTCTTTTATTTGGACTATTTTACTTTAAGTATTTAGAATTTAAATTTTGGGAATTATTTGTTGTAATAAGGCCTTAGTAGAACTATTTTATTCTGTTTTTATTTATTAAGCTTACAAACTTTTATTTATTAAAAGATTAAGTAAATTTATTTTTAAACAAAGCTTAAACGCTTTGTCACCTAAAGTAAAGGATTTTAATAATGAAATAAACTTGTTATCAACTCAAGCCCAACCCAAAACGATCTTTCTTCCAAATCACACAAGTTTTTCCTAAGTAACAAAAGAATTTGAAACGGTTTACACCGGGGAACATACCAGATCCGGTCAAGGCTCGTGGGCCAAGTTTGGGGTGTTTCAGACTTTTAGTGTAAAGTGGTGTCTTTGCATTTAGATCTTGTTGTACTTTACCTTGGTTTGGAACTAGCCGATAAGCCATCTTCGTTGTTGCTGGGAATGAAGTGGTGGGTGTTTGGATAGGAGGAAAGTGAAAGAAAACGATAATGAAGTGGTGGGTGTTTGGATGGGAGGAAAGTGAAAGAAAATGGTGCGAAGGCCATGAAGCTCAGAAATAGGAGATGAAGAGGCAAGCCCAGAAAAAAAGAAAAAGAAAAATAACAAAACCAAAGGAGGGAAAATAAAAAAAAATAAAAAAAAAGGCCAACTAGAATGCCACGTGGTGGTGTGCGATTGGCCAGCGTTGTCATGTTAGTAAAAAAATTAACGCCGTTAGTCTCGGGTACCAAACTATTAGACGAAAAAAAGTTTGAGTATCAATCTGAGATAAAAAAAATCATAAGTACAAATTTAGGAGAAATGGACAAATTTAGATATTAATTTATATTTAAACCTAATTATTATAGTAAAGATATTATAATAATAAAATATATGTTTGGATTTAAAAATAATAATAATAAGACTAAAAAGAAAATCATTATTAAGGATATTTAAATCAAAATGTGTATATATATAAAATAAAATTAGTAAAAAATTAAGGTTAAATGTAAAATTTTAAGTCAAATATCAAAATTATATTCATATTAATATAACAAAATATGAAAAATTATTTGACATATTGTTAGTGAAATTTTTAAACTCCACAAATGAGTTTAGGATTTAATAAAATGTATTTATAAGGTGTAGTAAAATAAAATAAATTATATAAATAATTGTGATACTTGTCACACCTCAATCTATTTGTGAAATCTAAAAAATCATAATTTATAAGTTATATTTATATTAAAGAAACAATGAACAAAACAAAAAATTTTAAAATGGAGACGGAAGAATATAATATATTTTATACACCTTAATAAAATTATAATATGGAATTTATATATTTTAATAATAGTTAAAATTTTAAACTTTTATTTGTATGTGATTTTATTTAGGATAAACTATTCCATTAATCACTTTAAAATAGGATCGTTCTTAATTTTATCACTCTAATTTTTCTTGTCAATTTAGTCATTATCTTCCTAATGGGAAGCTGACTAGACCTATCATGTGTATTATGTGTTCACATATCTTTCACATAATTAAGGGGCTAATTTATCAAAAAAATATCAAATTTTAACAAAATTTACGGAAAAGGACCTAAAAAATAATTATTTATCAGAAAAGGCCATTTCTCCCGAAAACGAGTCTACGTCAGCGCGTTTTAAGGGGATGAATCAGGAAAGCGCGTCCACGAGGGAGCGCTTTGTGCCACATCAGCAAAAAAACGCGTCCTTAAGGGCGCGCTTTGCTAATTTGGCAAAAGCGCTCCCTCGTGGACGCATTTTTGCCCTGCAACGGTCATTTTTTTTACCATTGGGCCTCCAACGGTCAAAAATAAAAAACTATAAAACCCCCCACCCTTTTATTTTTTTCACACAAAAGTCCTTACTCATTTTTCTCTCAAATTTCTCTCAAATTCCTTTAAAGTTCCTCTCTCAAATTTCACAATAGTCCTTTAATATTTACAAAAAGCCTTTTTTTAAATTTTTTTGAAATGTTTTTTTTGATAAATTTAAAAATATTCGATCGTATTAGTAATGGCCGGGGAATTAATTCGTCTCGACAATAAACACATCTCCGTCGATCAAATGACAATGGTAAGTTTTAAATTTAAATTTTCAATACTATTTAATATTTTTAGGTTTATGCAATTTTAATTAAATTTTATTTTATAATTTTTTAAATAGTCTGTAGATCGGGTGTTGTAATGCTATATTCAAAATATGCCTGGTCCGTCATCGCCTTTGATCGAGAATTACCCGCGGGAAGCGATTTTTGGCACGTGGCCACAATAGGCCGGGGGTGCAAGTTGGACCCGAAGTTAATCAGTGCGTTGATAGAGAGGTGGAGACCTGAGACGCACACTTTCTATCTTCCATGCGGAGAGTGTACTATCACTCTGGAAGACGTGCATTTGCAATTAAGATTGCCGGTGGATGAGTATGTAGTCACAGGGTCCGCAACCTCTGGCGATTGGGGAGTCGTATGCTACGAGCTTTTGGGTGCTATTACGGATAACATTTACGGAGGTTAGATTGAGATGGGCTGGTTACGAGACACATTACCGGAGCAGAATAATGATTCGACCGAAATAGAAAGAATACGGTATGCTCCGGCATACATTCTTGAGATGATTGGAGGCTATCTGATGTCAGACTTGTCACGAAACCTCGTACATTTGAGATGGCTGCTGAAACTCGTTGATTTTAGAGCTGCCGGTGAATTGAGTTGGGGGTCTACCGTGCTAGCAAAATTGTATCGGGAGATGTGCGGGGCGACGCGATCGAATAAAGCAAAAATTAGAGGTTGCCTATCACTACTGCAATCATGGGCACGGTTTCGATTTCCATTTTTACGTCCTCGAGTCGACCACCCATATACATTCCCACTCATAACGAGGTAAATTTAATATTAGATTTTATAATTATTACATAGATTTAAAATATAATTGTATGCTAAAAATTTATTTAATTAGGTGGAACCATTCAGCGAGTTATGTTGGAATACCTACATTACTTGAAGATATACGACTTCTATTAGAGCAACGGTCGGAAGCACAAGTAATTATTAAATAAAATATATTTTTATAATAAAATAGTCATTTCGTATTTCGTATTTAATATTTAGTATTTGGTATTTAGTATTTAGTATTTAGTATATAACTAATATTTTTATCATGTTAATATAGTTTGAATGGACACCATACGAGGATCCGTCAATTCGGATAGTAATTCCGGATGAGTTTTTTCAAAATCCGAACATTTGGCATGTGAAGGTCCCATTGATCAACTATGCCACCATGGAGATGCACCAATTAGATCGGGTTCTGCCTCAATTTTGATTCCGACAACCGATTCCCGTGGCACCTGAATTGCTCGATGATGAGCACAAATTCGACTTACGGCAGTTGCATACGGATTGGCCAAGATTTTGCTCAGCGTATATCGAATTATAGGAGAACCGATATGATTATATACCTACTCGAGAACCGATCATCGTTCCTGAGTTAGCGTGCGTGCCGGAATACATGCCATGGTTTAGGATCCATGGCAAGCTGTATTTATTGTCGGAAGAGGAGAGGCGATGGCAACTTCGGGAACAAAGGGAACGACGAGGCCCTTTAAATCTAAGGAGAATGGGTGATGAGACGGGACCATCAACAGCGCCGACACAACCACCGGGCCCATCAACAGCTCCCACATAGTCACTGGGCCCACACTTTAGCCGACGATACCCACATCATAGCCTTTTTAGATTATCCCAGGTGCGTACCCTGGCCCTTATATGTATCCTAACCCTTAAACCTTATATGTTTCCTTTTCCCAATCCCATGACAGGTTGGAATGCATGGCCCGGTTCGAGTCCGTTCTCGACTACTCCGACTGGCCAGCCGGCCTATAGGCCGCCGTCGCATGAGGGATCGCACGAGGCGCCGTTGGAGAGCTATTCTTTTTACCAATCTCCTTCGCCTTGTGGGATTCAGACACCTCCGCCATGGGCGATGCAAACACCTCCTAGTCAATATTTTATCAAGGTGGGTCATTCTCCTAACACCCACAACCAGACCCCCTGCCGGAGGAACCAGAATCCCTGCCTGAGGTTCCACAACCCCCGCCGGAAGCTAGAAGGAGGAATCCAGCGCGTAATCGTCGACCACCCCCATGTGGCGCTGATTCCGATCAGCACCAACATTGATTTCGACCGTCATTATTTTATTTTTTATTGTAATTTTTTATATATTTAATAAAATAAAAGATGTTTTTTAATTTTTTATTGTAATTTAAATTAATTTTTATATCTTAAATAAAATAAAAGTTATTTTTATTTTTTATTGTAATTTAATTTTATATCTTTAATAAAATAAAAGTTATTTTTATTTTTATTGTAATTTAATTTTATATCTTTAATAAAATAAAAGTTGTTTTTTATTTTTTGTAATTTATTTTATATTTTTAATAAAATAAAAGTTGATTTTTTTATTTTTTGTAATTTAATTTTATATCTTCAATAAAATAAAAGTTGGTTTTTATTTTTTGTAATTTAATTTTTATATCTTTAATAAAATAAAAGTTTTTTGTTGTAATTTAATTTTTATATCTTAAATAAAATAAAAGTTGTTTTTTAATTTTATTGTAATTTAATTTTTATATCTTAAATAAAATAAAAGTTGTTTTTTATTTTTATTGTAATTTAATTTTTTATCTTTAATAAAATAAAAGTTTTTTTATTTTTATTGTAATTTAATTTTTATATCTTTAATAAAATAAAAGTTTTTTGTATTTTTTGTAATTTAATTTTTATATCTTTAATAAAATAAAAGTTGTTTTTTATTTTTTATAATTTAATTTTTATATCTTTAATAAAATAAAAGTTGTTTTTATTTTTATTGTAATTTAATTTTTATATCTTTAATAAAATAAAAGTTGTTTTTATTTTTTTTGTAATTTAATTTTTATATCTTGAATAAAATAAAAGTTGTTTTTATTTTTTGTAATTTCATTTATTTTTATATCCTAAATAAAATAAAAGTTATAATTTATTTTTATTGTAATTTATTTTATTTTTATATATAGAAATTAATAAGAAATGTATGAATTAGGACTAAATTGAATAAGAAAAAAGTATGAAGGGTTAATTTGTAATTTTATCAAGATGGATGTTGATCCAATGTATGAATTTTGAATGATCGTAAGGGGAAAAATAAGCATTTAGCAAGAAAGATAATTTTGAAGAATAATGATGATGGTGATATTTTAGATTAATTGAATAACCTTTTTTTTTTGTTTTGCAACTTAGTCCTTTTACAAAATTTCACTATTTTCATCAAGAAATTAAAAGAATTTTCAATGCCACCAATAGACAAAAAATGATAAGGAGCCTATCAACTATTTTGATTTGGACACGAGCGAGATGTATGGCCTAGGTTCCTACACCATCCGCATAACTTCCGTTGGTTTGTTATTTTTCGGATATCCATATTGTTGCGTATTCTAGTAGAGCAAAGTCGACCCTTTGGTTTGCGACGCATTTCTCTATTCGGTAACAACTTATACGAAGCAAGAGACACAGATGGCCACTTACGTTCATCCGGGACTGGTGGGAATACGTGTCTCCACACGTTGTACATGTATTCTATTTTATACACTTCGTCGACATAGCTCATGGGATCCAGACGGAGATTTTGACAAGCCGCAATTACATGAGCGCATGGATAACGAAGTGCATCAAATATCCCACAGTCGCAGGTGCTATTTTTCAAGTGTACACGATATTGCTCGCCAATAATACCTTGGTTCGGTCTATCAAAATACGTCACACGAAGCCATAGGTTGTTGCAATCGTGACACACTGTGTGCATAGTGTTGGCCCATGCCTTTCCCTTGTTAATTTCTCCCAATACCTTCGGCACCATACATGGCCTCTTTGCATTTGGCCTTTATAACTCGCTGCTCACTTCAAAAATAGTGCTGCTAAATGAAAATATGTCTCTCGCACAACCGATGTTATCGGCAAATGACGCGTTCCTTTTAGAACATAATTTATGCATTCGGCCAGGTTTGAGGTCATATGACCATATCGTAGGCCGCCGTTGTATGTTTGTCTCCACTATTCGAAAGGTATGTTGCATAGGTAGTTTGCGCCTTCTTCGTTAACTGAGCGCAAATTTGCCAACATCTCGTGAAAACGGTCCTTATTGATCTCGTACCCTACCAATATAAGTTGATAGCGAATATTACATACCACTCTTTAATTAAGAATAAATTGAATATTACAAACAAAATTATATTAATAGATATTACATACCCATGTTGGTCACTTGCCGTCGTTCACTTGTAGATCAATGTTGCTTGTGGTAGTTGGACACAACATACCTTAGGCAATATCAATGGTGTGTGTGATGCCACAGGCTTCCCTGTTGCTCTATTGTGGCTAGTATTCTAGGGCCCCGATTCGATGTAACGCATATATCAGGTTGGGGCAGATGTGCCTTCTTAACCTAGATAGAAAGAAATCCTACCATCACCGACTTCGGTGTTATTGCAAACGCAATTGGAAGGATTCTCTCATCGCCATCCTGCGTACATGCCTAGCAATAGCCGATGCGTATATCTACCATATATAAAGGTACCATCAATTTGTACCAATGACTTGCAGATAGAAATGCGCTCTAATTGCTTAAATGTCCGTAATGACGCTTGAACACTTGGCGTCCACGGAGCAATCGATCATTGTAGTACGCCGGTTCCGTTTCAAGGTTTGTTATGTTGCTTGGGGCATATCTCTTCAGCACTTGACACAACTGCCACACTTCATTATATGAAGCGTCCCACCGACCATGCAACTTTTCCAACACCTTCTGCTTAGCTATCCAAGTCTTTCGGTAAGAGGGCGTGTACCCTAATTAGCTACGAATATTGCCAATTAAGGCCGGGACTGTAGTCTTGGGATCTGCCTTCACCGCCGGTATTATTAAGTCAGCCAACATCTCTGAATCCATCTTTGGGTGATCTTGTGAAACACCTGTCAACGAAGTATGTTAAATAATGCAACATTATGTAATATCAGTATTATTCAAAAACCTTGAACACCTAGTGATACTGTACCGACAAGATATGTATGTGGACCTTTGTACTTTTTAATCTCCCACAAGCCTGTCCTTTTCCTCAACGAGGCCATGATTTTCCATGAACATGTACTATCTTGCACTGCACACTTGGCCTCGTACTTATCGAGTTTGGATTTAACCACATTGTAGTTAACCCCATTCTTGATGCTATATTGTTTCAATGCACCAAGAAAAGTATCCTTATTGGAAAACTCTTTACCAACTTCTAATTCGCCCGAATCCAATGACGAACTTGTACGGTCACGCCTTCTATGTGGTAGTTCAGGAAACTCCAATGCATCGTCTTAAGATAGATCGACATTATGTATGTAGGCTAGAGGCGAGTACTCCCTGAATTGCGGATCTTCTTCTTCTTCATCTGAACCGCCTTCAACATCTTTAGGTACGGTTGAAACAGGCTCTAATTCAGAAAATAATGCAACTTCTGCACCATTGGGGCCGGGCTCTCGAGGTGGATCCACACCGGACTCATCATCTGACCCACCATCATCTGCAACGAACGAGGGCCCCTCGCCGATGGATGTCGTGGGGAGTACATTACCCCTTCTTAAATAACTTTCGTAACGTTCCCAATCATATGTGGATTGCCAACCACTAGAAGTTGATGACGTTCCCCAATACGTATTTCTAGCATCGAACATTGAAGGAAGGATATGCATGTTCCATCCACCAACCGAGTGTCGTGCAAGGATTGTGTTTTCCATACTACCACCAAACATGGGCTCTTCCGTATTCTGCCTCCCACTAACATAGTGTCGGCTTGGGGTCGTGTATTCTCCTCGAATAGCAGTAGATGTTGAAGTCGAAGGAAGATCACTTGGCGATGAAAATTATACATATACCTCAAGATAGGGCGATCCACTAGCAAGATGAGTCTCCACCATTGCCTCCAAGCTCCGAGGACCTTTGATGTCGAATGAGTCATATCTCACGAGATCAACCTGTAACACCCCAAACCCGGCCCATGAGTTCGAACCGGATCCGTATGTCACGGAGTAAAACAATTTGAAACATTTTGAGTGTCCGTGAAAACTTGATAAAATATGGCTACTAGATTAAAACAAGGTTTGATGAAACTCGCTTGGGATTATTTTTATAAACATGGTTATGTTGATAAACCCTTTGAAAACGCTTTGATCGTGTAAAATTTTAAAATCGCCGTGGTTATAGTTGACTTGGTGTATTTTGTTACCCGATGGTAACATCTTTGAAAACTCGTAAAAGTTACTTAATTGAAAATGTTGCTTTTAATCGATTTACTTAACATTTATAATTTCATTTTGTAATATAGTATAAGTAAATTAAAACAACTAATTAAAACATCCAAATAATAATTAGCGGCCTTATTACAACCCAAATTAAAATGTAGAAAGTAAATAAACATGAATGTAATCAAATAAAATTCCAAAACTAAAGAACAAGCATGGCCGCCGAGTCCTCTTGGCTCCATCTCCGCGATCTACTCATCTCGCAAAATAATTTGGGAAGGGTGAGTCACCAAGACTCAGTGTAAATTCCCACCCGAAATGCAACTCATACACAAATTATTAATAACATGCAAACATGCAACCCCACTAACCATCCGTACTCCTTTAACTACCCTGTGGTCAAAACCACGGTGGTCAAAACCACCGTGGCTAGAGTCACAAATCAAATGATGGGGCTAACCCATCGTGTGGTCAAAACCATCGATGACCATAGGTCACAAATATCATAATGTGGTCAAAACCATGGTGGTACCAAACCACCGGGACTTAGTCACGATTTATCAACGGTGTGGTCAAAACCACTGGTGACCGAAGTCACAATTAAACTGATGGGGCCAACCCATCTTGTGGTCAAAACCACTGGTGACAGTCCATAGAAATCATCCCCCTCCTCTCATCAATCCCACCATTATCATGCTTACATAACAAATGTCATAATCCCAAATATCATGCATTTATGCATAGCATAGCATCCAACAGCATATGATGGCATACAAAATCATATATCATAGATCACGTATTAGGGGACTTACCCAGAATCCATGCTTAAGCCCACAAGCAAATCACTACCATAATGATTAAAAGGCACAATATAACAATGTTAATTAATAAAGTGTATAAAGAATTTTACACACCTGTTACTAACGAAATTCCTAGATCCCGAAGATCCGATCTACTGTGCTAGATCCTCCGACCTATATTCGCCAACAACAAGATTAGTGCCATAGGCCTATTCGCCCTAACAACTTAATATCAAAGGTTCATTTAAGACTTACCTTAAGCGGATTTGGTTTCCAAACAAACTCAAAACGCCACTTGATTAAAACTCTGCCGAAATTCCTTAAACAACCCACAATAAAAATCGGTCACCACTTAAAATACATAACATGGCCTTTGGCCGAATGTCAACCTACATACCATGCTCACCTTAAATCCCGGAAGACCTCTCAATTTCCCCTTCACGCTGGCTTCCAACAAGGGTTACAACTCCAAGACCTTGAATAGGTTCGGTCATACACAAAAATACATGGTTAAGCCTTATGGTTTCGGCTGGCCAAAATAAGAATAAAAGATTTAAACACAGAGAGAGTCCTTACCACACTATTGAAATCGGCAGCACCTTACTAGGGGGATTCGGCTTAAGCTCCTTTATGGAAGAGATATTCGGCTAGTAGAAAAAGGAAGGTGAAATTTTAGTAGAAGGGGAGTGGTAGATTCGGCCAAGTAGAAGAAAAAGAAGCAAGGAATTTTTGAAGAATTTTGGCTATTGTGGCTAGGGAGAATTCGGCCAGCAACAAGAGAAAAAGAAAAGAAATTTGATGAATTTTCGGCACTCCCTTGCTATATTCAAGCCGATTGTGGATGCCCCTAAGGTGTCCCAAATCCGGCCAACTCCCCTCTTTTTGTGATAATTTCCAGCTTTTAATTATCACCCATCAACTAACATTTATCTTTTATTTTTATCTCCTCTTCAAACAATTTAAATGAAGATAAACTACTTAACACTTACCCTTCCAGCTGAAAATGTAAAGGAGAAACAAGGTTTATCCTTATCACATTAAGAGTCCAAAATCATGCCATTAACTCACTCTCCCATTCATGGCAGGCAAAAAAAAATAAAACCATCCTCAGACTTCTTTGGTTCAACACAGACTCGATGGAGGCAACCGCGCAGCCCTTTCAACGCCCCAAGCCACTCTTCCAAATCGACTTTCATGCCCAAACTCACCCACAAAAATCTTTTAAAGCCTTCTAACTTGGCCCCCTTTCCTTTAACGCCAAAAAACCCAAAAAAATAAAACACATCCCCCTTGTAACTCCCAAGATTTGAACCCAAGACCTGCCCAAACGTCACCTCTAAGCCCTTAAGTGGCGCATGAAAGCCACTTTGCCAATTAATTCTTTGTGTCATGCTTCTTCCGGAATTTTTCTTAACCACTATCTCACCTAGATCCCACATTTAAAAAGAAATTTCCAGTCCTAAGTCAGGCCTAGCTCGGGGTTATTTCTAGACCCTAGAACATGCTTAGCAAACATAGTATTCATTTCTTCAAGCGCACACATGGGAAAATAATTAAATTACAAACAACCCCTAATTTAGGATTTTACACAACCGAAGCAAAAAATCTATACTTAATGGACTAAACTTTCATTGGCGTTGTTTCGAAGATTTTACGCCTAATTCTTTTGCGAAGTTCTGTCAAATCTATGTTCTGGTTAAAAATCAGTCACACTGTGTTCTCCGATAAAAAAACAACACCATTTTCGGTGTTACAAACCTCACCATCATAGTAAATAACAACACTAATACGTTCACTCATCTTCAGTTTCTATTTTACTTTTACCTCAATTTCTATTATGCAACCTAAGAATAAAATTTGGCTCATTTATAGTCTAAGGATTGCCAGAGACTATTGTAGCAAAAGAGCATCCACGTGGGAGCTTTTTTCAGTACTCTTGCTGATAGTGCATCCTGCTTGAAGCGTTTTGGTCACTATTTGTTCAGAAACGTCTTCTCAAAATTATTTTTCCAGAGAATACTACAGCAAAAGAGCGTCCAAGTTGGAGCTTTTTTCAGTACTTTTGTTGACAGTGCATCCTGCTTAAAGCGTTTTTGTCACTATTTGTTCAGAAACGTCTTTTCAAAATTATTTTGCCAGATACTACTGCAAAAAAAATTCAAATAAATTTTTTTGCTGATATTTTTTTCCCAAAACCCTAAACTTAAAAATTATTTTAATTAATTAACCCTAAAATCTAGTTCATTAATTTTCTCCTAAAAACACTAAATCCTAAAACCCTAAAAAATCCTAAACCGTAGCCCTAAAATCCTAAAAACTCATACCCTAACACTAAAAACAACTAAAAAACCCATGGGGTGGAGAGGGCAAAAGTGCGTCCACGAGGGAGCGCTTTTGCCACATTAGAATAGCACGCCCTCAAGGACGCGTTTTTTTGCTAATGTGGCACAAAGCGCTCCCACGTGGACTCGCTTTCCTAATTCATCCCTGAAAACGCGCTGACTTGAACGCGTTTTAGGGGAAAATGGCCCTTTCCGGTAAATAATTATTTTTAGGTCCTTTTTCGTAAATTTTGTTAAAATTTGGTATTTTCTGATAAGTTGGCCTAATTAAGGTATTATAAATAAAAAATTAATGATTTATTAATGTTATTTAAGCAATTTTAACCCCGTAGAAATTTCTTCATGTCATCTCTTCATTGTCCATTTTAAGGTTTCTTATTTTTCTTTATCTTGTTTCTACCATATTAGGGTTTCTTATTTTCATCCATCATATGAACTAATGAAATTAAAGTCATCGCCGAACTATCTTCAACAGCTTCTTTGTGTTCAACAAATATCTAAAATTGGAATTTACCAATCAAATTTAAAAAGAAAAAAAGGAATTAACAAAATAAAAATCGTCCTATCTTTATCCTCTAACTTTTATTTTGAAGGACAGAGATAGAATTAACTAGAAAATTGAAATCAATAAATGAGAATCAAATTATAAAAAATATTATTTCTGTTTTGTTTGTATGATAATTCAATCATAAATTAAAAAAAAAGAGTTAAGAGGTTTAAAATGTAGATGGAGTATCACTAATTTCTGCAAAATTTGTTCATATTTTTTTAAACTAACCTCATCAAAATTGCAATAGAGGATGTTGTTTTAAGTTTTGAACTTACTCTGTCTTTCCATTTATTTGTAAAATGGGGGAAACTGTTGAGCTTCAAATTAGCTTTGTTTTTCAAATTTTGTTGCATTTGCAGTTCTTATGATACCAATCTGAAGATTAATGGTTTTTAAGAAACTCCTAATTTGTTAGAAATGGGATGAAGAAGAAGAACAAACCCTAAATTTGGCAATGTCGAGATGAAGATGTAGAAAGTTTTGTGGGTTTAAAACCTTTATGGTGCTTTAATAAACCATTATTATTATTTAATTATAATACCTTAAATATGTGCAAAATATCTAAAAAAATAATACACATGTGGCAAGTCTAGTCAGCTTCCTGTTATTGAGATAACGGTTAAGTGACTATTTTGAGAAATTTTTTTAGCAGTAGTGACTAAATTAATTAAAAAAAAATTTAAAGTGACAAATAGAAATGACACTATTTTAGAGTGACTAACAAGGAATTTTACCCTTTTACTTATTTGTTTCAAAGAAAATTGAATTGTAGGGAGGTTTACAATTCAAAGCAAAAAGTGTAGAAACCAATTATTTATTTATTTTTTTGGTTCAATATTATTGTTGAAAGGAACAAAACATTTGCCCCATTTCCCTCTATTCTCTTTAGAGTCTTTTTTTCTCCCCCAATTTTTGCTAACTTGGATTTACCATGAGCAGCTACTCAGTCGTAGTCGACATTGCTTACATTTTCAACCACTATAGTTCATCTATTTTCCTTTTATCTTTCATTTTCGAAAAATAACTCAAGTCATCGTCCTTTCTTTTTATCAAATTTCATTTTCAGTGAAAGGTGGTGTCTTGCTTACCCAGGGGTTCTTCATCTTTCCCGGCCGCTAGACCATTTCTAGTTTCCTCAGCAATTGTTTTGAACCTTCTGACAAGGTCATTGTAACATTCTTTACTCGAGCTCACAACTAAATCCGAGTAAAGAATGCCACATTTTCGAGCCAATCACTTCACCAAAGTTTAAGCTATTCATTCACGTTCCACTCATCATTCTAGCCTATTTAAATTTATTTAAATGTTCTTGTTCCATTTCTAAACTTTCCTTTAGACCTAGTTTTGAATGGAGATTGTTCAAAGTCTTTTTTAAAGTAAAAAGAGATAATTTCTAGTCACAAGTCTATATGTCTCAAGACAAGAATTTATATGTCTCGAGACATTACTCTAGTACTGTAGCTATTTTGGTTCAAAATTTGCTTGTCTAAAGACAAAAACGAATTAGTCTCGATACATGGTCCTGAAACTGTAGTATTTTAATTTGAAGTTGACATGTCTCGACTCTTTGGCTCTTAGGTCTCAAGACTTGGAACAGGGGATTCATTAATCAAGTTATAAACATTTCTGAAACAATATCTAAACATCATTTTCATTTCCATACATTCTTGTGCACCTTCCAAGCTTAAAATTACACTAAAAGTCAATCTAGTCTTCACAAGTTCGTTTGAACTTCTCTTACATATTAGCAATTCCATCTCTTATATTAACTTCTTAGCATTACA
The DNA here is from genome assembly GCA_025506655.1 of Gossypium rotundifolium. Taxonomy (NCBI): domain Eukaryota; kingdom Viridiplantae; phylum Streptophyta; class Magnoliopsida; order Malvales; family Malvaceae; genus Gossypium; species Gossypium rotundifolium. Next base: position 81,891,600 of record CP106725.1, read on the forward strand.
TCTTTTATTATTATTTTCCTCTTCCTTTCCATTCCACATCCTATATGTACATATATACATATATATATGAGAATCTTTGACTTTTAGAATGGTATGCCTATATTATAATATTAATTATTTTTCACTAATTGTACATATACTTTAAATAGGGTTGTTTACTTGAGTAATTGTCACTAAATTATTTATATGTTAGCCTACTGTAATTCGTAATTAAAATATGCTTCTTGTTTTTGAAACTAGACTTAATGAATTTTTATCAAAAAATTTAAGAATTTTTACTAAAGTAATTTAATATAATATTTTCTTCAAATTATCCCATTTTTTTGCTAGGCAAATTTGACTTACTTCCACTAAATTACATTTATTTTTAGTAAAGAATTCTTATAAGGTTGTCATTTATTTATCTTGAAAATAAACTCATTAAAATTTTCATACATATGAAATTCATCTCTTAGTTAATTTTTTTATAATTTTTAATTATTTTTCAAAGTCGTAATGTGAAAAACTCAAATCATTTTAACCTTGTCTCACTAAAATTAATATATCTCATAATCTACAATTCAATTACTTACATCATTTATTCTATATAAAATAAGACTCAATAGACTTTAGTTTCATATTCTGTTCAACCACTAACTCAATTTATACAATGTTGGGTGAATTTTGAAAGTTAAGTTATTACTACTGTAGCGACCTAAAATTTTAGTACGGGCGCTAATTGAGGAAATTATTTAAAAATTAGAAAACAGAGTTTCAATTTTATTTAAAAAAGGGAGTCGCCACTGATCTTTTTTCTAGGTGTGATCGGACACCTAATAAATCCTCTTTTAAAGAAAAATCATTTTTTGAATTTTCTTAAAAAGGCGGGGTTTAAGTCTGCGACAAAATTCCAGAGAAAAATAGGGTTCGAGTCGATTCATGCATGAGGAAGGTATTAGCACCTCGCGACGCCCAAAATTGGTATCTCGTTAAACGCGCTGTCTTAATTTTCAAAATACAAGTTCAATTTAATATTTAATCGTGATCCGATTGAGACACGAGAAATTTTTTTAAAAAAAACAAGAGAATTTTAAGACTCGAGAAATTTTTTTAAAACCCGAGAATTTTTGAAAACACGAATTTTTTTTTAAAACCCGAAAATTTTGAAAACACGAAATTTTGGAAATACGAAAACTTTGAAAACACGAGAATTTTTTTGAAATAGGAAATTTTTTTTGAAAACATGAATTTTTTTTTAAAAAACACGGAAATTTTAAAACACAAGAAATTTTTTTTTTGTTTTAAAAACATGAACTTTTTTTAAAAATACAAAACTTTGAAAACACGAGAATTTTTTTTTGAAACATGAAATTTTTGAAAATACGAAATTTTTTAAAAACACGGAAATTTTAAAACACAAGAATTTTTTATTTTAAAAACATGAAATTTTTGAAAACCCGAAAATTTTGAAAAGCTTAAAATTATTTTTTTAAAACACTAATTTTTGAAAATACGAGAACTTTGAAAATACGAGAATTTTTGAAACACAAAATTTTTGAAAATATGAAATTTTAAAATACTGAAAATTTTTGAAAACACGAAAACTTTTAAAACACAAGAATTTTTGAAATACGAGAATTTTTGAAGACACGAAATTTTTTTAAAACACGAAAATTTAAAAATACGACAATTTTTGAAAACACAAAAGTTTTGAAACTCAAATTTTATTATATATTTTTAGATTTTGTAGATTTTTTTAAAAGGGCGATCGTATTTAACATTTAACCGATGATATTCACCCAACATAGCGATGAGATCAACGACTAGTGTAAAACCGATTCGTTGGTTTTATTTATTAAAATTATTAAAATTAAAAGTAAAATAAAACACAATTAAAAAATAAAATGTTAAAAATATTAATAATATTAAAACGAGATGTTATTAAAATACACGAATTAAATTAAAAGTAGGCGAAAAGGAAATTACAGAAAATCAAAAATATGGGCTTGATCGAATGATTTGCGCGTCTCAATTTTTTTTCTCCTTTTTCCTTTTTTCTTTTTTTTTCTTCTTTCTTTTCTTTTTTTTTTTTGGCTGATGGGCTGCTATTCCCTTTTGCTAATGGGCCTTTTTTGGGCCTATTTCTTCTTTTTTTTTGGCTTCTTCTTCTTTTTTTTTTTTTTTTTTTTTTTTGGGTCATTGTGGGCCCATCGGACGCTGGTCGGGCCGTGAGTCTGACGAGTCGGGTCATGGTCGGTCGGGCCGACTGATCGATTTTAATTTTTTTACTTTTTCCTTTTTTTTTTCTTTCCTTTTCTTTTTTTTCTTTTTTTCTTTCTTTTCTTTTCTTCTTCTTCTTCTTCCTTCTTCTTCTCCTTCTTCTTCTCCTCCGCCTAGTCATTGGCCCTCCTCCGCCTCCTCCGTGATCGCCTTCTCTCCCTCTTCTTCTTCTTCTTCTCTCTTCTCTTTCTCCTTTTTTCTTTTTTTCTTTCTTTTTCGTGGGTTTTTTGTATGCTTGGGGTTTCATTTTTGGGAAAAATCCCTTTATAGCCTTTTTTTGGTGTAGGTGGCTAGGGGTATGGGAGGCCATCCTTAGGTGGTGGTAGGAAAATCAAGGTGGGGTGTGAAAACCACGGATTTTTGGAGATTTTCCGATGTAGGACTAAATCAGAAATGCAAGAAAATTATTGGGGTCAAGTGTAATTTTGAGAAAGATTAGAGTAAAAATGTAATTTTGAAAAGTTTTGGGGCTAAAATGTAATTTCAAGAAAGTTTAGGGTTAAAATGTAAATTTTTTAACTTTTTAATTTTTTTAAATTTTAATTTTTTTATAAACCCATAATTGTTTGGGACAAAATTTAGTGCTTATATGCCTCTTTGCTCATCATTGTGAAACAGGATAGAGCAAAGACTTAAAAGCTTAAATTTTGTTCGATGTCCAATATTTATTTTTATTGAAAATAGAAATCAAAATAGCTCGACATGTGACATGAAGCTCAACTCACTTTCGGATTATGAGTTGATCTTTGAAAAACAAAATTGAAAATACCTCGGCGTGTGATTCGAGGCTCAACTCACCTCTCGCAATGTGAGTTGATTTTGAAAATGTAAATTGAAGATACCTCAACGTGTGACCCGAGGCTCAACTCACCTCTCGCATTATGAGTTGATTTTTTGAAAATGAATTGAAAAATACCTCGACGTGTGATTCGAGGCTCAACTCACCTCTCGCAATATGAGTTGATTTTTGAAAAATGAAATTGAAAAATACCTCGACGCAGACCCGAGGCTCAACTCACCTCTCGATTATGAGTTGATTTTGAAAATAGAAATTGAAAATACCTCAACAGTGATTCGAGGCTCAACTCACCTCTTGCAATATGAGTTGATTTTGAAGAACGAAAATTGAAAAATACCTCACCAGGACTGAGGCTCGACTCACCTCTCGCAATATGAGTTGATTTTTGAAAAATGAAATTGAAAAATACCTCGGCGTGTGACTCGAGGCTCAACTCACCTCTCAATATGAGTTGATTTTTTGAAAAATGAAATGAAATAATTTTAAAAGTATCAAAATTTCAAAACATATCTTCCGTGGAACTCGAATGTCTTCCTTGTCCTTGGTTCATGACATACTATCGTCAAAACCTTTTGCTTTATTGAATACTCAGATATGTCATGCATGATGTTATCATGATATGCACATGTTTGGTCTTAAATGCTTTTATGCCTACATGATTATGCCATACGCCTTGGGCTTGTTTGTCAGTAAATCTCTTTTCGTTTCGACTCTCATGATGACTGCATTCATTGCTTTGATTCTTGATTTCCCTTTCAAGTTTTGTACCCATCCTCGAGTAATCTGCGTTTCTCGTGTATCTCCCTTTTGCCTCTTGTTGAACTTTGTCCTTGCTTTGAGGCTCTTGCACTTACCAAATTCTCATCCGGGTAATACTCAACATTCCTTTTATTTAGAGTATGTCATTTCACTATTTATCATTTAGACGAACCACATATGAGATGCATGAAAATAGGAAAGTAGGTACGAAGGAAATACCCCATATTCATATTTATTTCAAAAGTAATAAGCAAAGAAAATTGACAAGGAAAAGCTCAATAAAGAAAACATTATAAAGAAAGGAAAGCAGATTCAATTGTCACAAATGCTCTAGATATTCAACGCATGAACTTCTCCACATTTCTTCATCCTGGATCTCTTCGAGCACGGCTTCTTGTGTAGAAGATTTCGAGCTTCCGGGACTGCTTCAAATATTGTAATCTCGCCACATGATTTCCCGTACAAATCGTCTTGCTTCTTTTGTCTGAACCTCCTTCATTAGGACGCCCTTTCAGGTTTTCATCCTAATCTTTTTTGTTTATCAAGACGCCCTTTCGAGTTTTCATCTTGATCTTTTCTTTTATCAAGACGCCCTTTTCGGGTTTTCATCTTGATCTTTTTTCTTCTTTTTTTATTTTTTTCCTTTTTTTTATCAAGATGCCCTTTTCGGGTTTTCATCTTGATCTCTCCTTTTTTAGGCATAGTACTTTTCACGGATCCGAGTTCACCGGATTAGGTAACTCCTTCCCATCCATCTCGGTGAGAATCAAAGCTCCACCAGAGAAAGCTTTTTACGACGACGCCCTTCCCAATTTGGTGCCCATTTTCCTCGAAAGTCTTTTTATATTGGGAGAATCTTTCTCAAGACGAGTTCCCCTCGCGAATTCTCTTGGCCGCACCTTCTTGTCATGAGCCGTGATCATTCTCTTTCGTACATCTGCCCATGATGATTGCCTTCAAGCGTTTTTCTTTGATAAGATTTAGCTGGTCATATCGAGCTTGAACCCATTCTCGATTCTTCTAGTTTCGACTCCATTAAGACTCGTAGAGAGGGATCTCAACTTCAATGGGCAGCAGAGCTTCCATTCCATAGACCAGAGAGAAAGGAGTTGCTCCCGTAGATGTCCGCACAGATGTGCGATATGCATACAAAGAGAATGGTAGCTTCTCGTGCCAATCTTTATATGTCTCGGTCATTTTCCCAATAATCCTCTTAATATTTTTGTTAGCCACTTCTACTGCTCCGTTCATCTTTGGGCGATAGAGTGAGGAATTATGATGCTTTATTTGAAACTGCTCACACACTTCTCTCATCATCTTATTGTTCAGATTTAAAGCGTTATCTAAAATAATTTTCTCAGGCAAACCGTATCGACATATGATTTCCTTTTTTAAGAACCTGCAAACTGCAGTCTTCGTCACATTAGCAAATGAAGCGGCTTCTACCCATTTTGTGAAGTAATCTATAACCACAAAAATAAACCGGTGGCCATTAGAAGCTTTTGGAGAAATTGGCCCTATAACATCCATGCCCCACATAGAAAAAGGCTACGGAGAAGTCATGACATGAAGGGCGAAGGGTCGTATGAATTTTATCACCAGAATTTGACATTTGTGGCACCTTCATGCGAATTAATGCAATCGCTTTCCATCGTCACCAAGAATAATCGAGTCTCATAATCGCTCGCCATAGTGAAACCATTGGCATGCGCCCCACAAATTCCTTCATGGACATCTTCAAGTATTTTTCTAGCTTCAACAGTAATCCACGATCTCGTGAGCACTTGATCTTTTCCTCTTTGTACATGTGATATCCCCATCAAGGACAAATCCCACCGCCATCTTCGATTGTTCTTTTGTCGTTCTCATTTGCTTGCTTGGGATACCTTTGATTCTTGACATATTCTAAGATATCATGGAACCACTACCGTCCATCCATCTTTTTTTCAATGCTACAACAATGTGGGGACCTCATATATGCTCATTTGGAGAGGCATTATTTCGCTTTCTATTTGCTTTGAACATTGAAGCCAGGGTGGCCAAGGCATCAGCCAATTGGTTTTCTTCTCGTGGGAAGTAGTTAAAAGTCACCTCTTTGAATTCTTTGACCAGCTCCGCCACGAGATCGTGATATTTGACCAATTTCAAATCTCTCACTTCCCAATCTCCACGGATATGGTAAATCACCAACGCTGAGTCCCCGTACACTTCTAAGATTTTGTTGTTTCGTTCAATAGCTATACGAAGTCCCATGATGCAAGCCTCATATTCCGCTACGTTATTGGTACAGAAGAAATTTAATCTGGCAGTGAACGGATAATGGTTCCTTCGGTGACACTAAGATCGCTCCAATCCCATGCCCTAATGCATTTGATGCACCATTAAAGCTCATCTTCCATGATTCTCTTTGACGACTCACATTCTTTTTCTCGTAATGCACATCGAGTCTTCGCTTGGGAAATCAAATCTCAATGGCTCGATTCTCCGTTGTTCGAGTTGTTAAGAAGTCACCTATCGCACTCCCTTTATCGACTTTTGACTCACATATACAATGTCGTACTCGATAGTAGGATCTACCATCGTGCCATTCTTCCCGAAAGTACGTGTGATTCCATCATGTATTTTATTGGGTCCAATTTTGAAATTAACCACGTCGTATGATACAACATATATTGTCCGAGCCTTCAACTACAAATGTAATTTTTCAATTGACGGTACTTTGCTTCATATTCGTGAATTTCTTGTCGAGGTAGTAGATCGCCTTTCTCTTTCCCCGACTCATCATGTTACCCCAAAGACGCAACCCATTGAATTTTCGAACACGTTAGATACTGATAACGGTCTTTCGGGAGTTGGCGTACTAGCACCGAGGGTTAGACAAATGTCTGTTTTATCTTGTCAAAAGCCACTTGGCACTCATCGTTCCACTCTCCCGGATTATGTTTTTGAAGGAGTCAAAAAATTGGGTCACACTGGTTGGTAAGTTGAGCAATGAATCGAGCGATGTAGTTCAACCTCCCTAAAAATCCTTTGACTTCTTTTTGTGTACGCGGAGGTGGTAATTTTTGTATGGCTTTTATCTTATCTGGATCAACCTCAATACCTCTCTCACTAACAATGAAGCCGAGTAATTTTCCTGAGGTAGCTTCGAAAGTACACTTGGCTGGATTAAGCTTTAGCTGGAACTTTCTTAGTCTTTCGAACAATTTCTTGAGGTTCCCAATATGCTCTCTTTCCCCCCGAGATTTGGCAATCATATCATCAACATAAACTTCTATCTCTTTGTGCATCATGTCATGGAATAGCATCACCATTGCCCTCTGATATGTTGCCCCAGCATTCTTTAATCCGAATGGCATCACCTTGTAGCAAAATATTCCCCACATCGTTATGAAAGGTAGTTTTCCATATCCTCGGGAGCCATCTTTATCTGATTATAACCCAAAAATCCATCCATGAAAGAAAACAATGAATGTTTTGCTGTGTTATCCACCAACGTATCGATGTGTGGCAAGGGAAAATTATCTTTAGGACTTGCTCGATTCAGATCACGATAATCCACGACATTCGCATTCTTTACCGCCTTTCTTTGATCGGGACTATGTTAGCTACCCATTTCGGTATTTGGAGACTTGTAAGAAGCCAAAGATCAAATTATTTCTTGACTTCTTCTTTTATCTTTAATAGCATTTCAGGTCTCATTCGTCTCAGCTTCTGTTGAATAGGTTTGCATTCTGGTTTCAATGGGAGTCTATGGACCACTACATCTTCGTTCAACCCTGGCATGTCTTGATACGACCATGCAAATACATCTTTATACTCACGAAGCAAAGCGATCAAATCATGTTTGGTATTATCTGAAATGGAGGTCCCAATCTTCACTTCTTGCCTCTTTTCCTCATTTCCCAAATTTACTGTCTCAACAGATTCTTGATGGGGTAAAATTTGTTTATCTTCTTGTTCTACCATCCTTAGTAAGTCAGGAGACGATACATAATCTTCAGCATTTTCCTCAGCTTCGAATTCTCCTAAACAAATAGCTTTCTCAAAATCGATTTCAGGACTTGTAATGGGATTGTTCATGTCGTTGGTATTTGAGCACCTGAAAGGTGAATAGAAAAGAAAACTATAGAGGAGCATCAAAGTATTGGAACCAAACAAACATAATGTTATGGCATGATATGAGGTACATGTAAGGACAGGCTGTGAGAAGAAGGAACAAGAATGAAAAGACTATGACAAAATGCATCTCCATTAATATTCATTTAAATGATAAAGAGCAAACATAAGCTCTTACAAAAGAATCCCACTATTACTTAGGGGCACACAAAAAAGAGAGTTAACATTGAGCATTACTCTGGAGAGGACTTAGAAACTACAAGAAGATCCACAGCAGTCCAATTGTTCAAATAAATCCAAGAGGACAAGGGCGTATCATTGAAACATCTTCAATTGCATCATCCCCTTTGTCAACAACATTTATACTGACATTCTGAAGACCCATTTCAATCCATAACATCGTGCTTTGTGGATTATCTCACCCTGGGTACATCATTCCTATAGATGTAAATGTTTTTGACAAAAGAGGATACGCTATGGGCTCCTATTTCAATTCTCGACCTGAGGCTCCTGCAAACCTCATTTCTTGATCTTTCTGCAATTGTGGATTGCATGGTTTTAGCCTCAGTGAATGATTAGGGTGATATGCATATGTAATGAATGGATGAATGAATAAATGACAAATGAATGTTAATTATGAATAAATATGCAAAAATTTGGTGTTGATTTCAAGATAGCCCCATATTTAGGCATTTCATTAATCAAAAGAGTCTATTACAAAAAGTTTTGCTGTCTCGATTTAATGATTACACAAATTTCCTAGCCACATCGCCTTGTTTTTTCACTCGCTCTAGGAATTCGACATGTTTGATCCTTGTCTCGGAGGGAATTGGTAATCGAGATCTTCGCTTCATCCGATAATTGCACAATTTGTATAGCCTTGTAATTTCATTAATCAAACCGCCAAGATACATATCTTTTTCTTGGAGAGCTCTTTGTAGGCACAAATGTCTCTCGCTATAATGGCCATTCTTTTCTTCTAGGGCTTTTAGGAGAGTATTCAAGTGTTGCTGATGAGCTTGCAGTGTATTTTCTAAATCTTGTATTTTCCTTCTTAGCTCTTGACGCTCAGACTGACTAGTCATTAATTCTGCAGACGCAGTTTCATATTCAACATTCTTCTTCCTTAACTCTATCATAGCACGAGCAGCTTTTTCCTCTTCCTTCTTCGCTTTCCTCTCCAGAATTCCATCCCACCTTTGATGTTGCTTAATTCTTCCTTCCATTCCGTCGATGATTTGCCCAGCCCGCTATTCTTTATGGTACCTCTCAATTTCTTATTTTCCAGATGAAGATCCTTTAAGTCATTTCTCATGATCTCAGCTTCTTTTTGGACTTTCTCGCTTCGGATTTTTAATTTGAACATCTATCTTCATTTGGTAATTTTCCTCTTGAAGAGAACTAATATCCCGTAATGATCGGCCTTTTCACGCTCAAATTCATGTCTTGCTATTTCCAGTTGGACGGCATTTCTTCCGAGAAAGGATTCGAAAGTATAATCCGTTGGTGAGGTTTGTTGACTATTCACTGCCTTTGTCTCCATATTTTATAATCTTGAGTGATAGTATCAGATACGAGCTAACTCCATTAGGTAGATTTCCTTCCAAGACTTTGCAAGATCTCGGACTTTTTCATGTAACCTTCACCGTAAAAGCAAACTCAGATCGTGCTAATCCTCCAGTAGTTGGTATGAATCGTCGTGAAGCAAACTGTCTTTGAACCATTAACGTGCATATCGAACTCCTCCCCATAATCCGAGTAAAGGTACCCAACTCGCTTCCGTGATTTGTAAAGCAAGACCAAGGACGGATCCATGGTGCTCTCCAAGTTATATCTTCGGCGGAGGTTCAAAAATCAAACCCAAAGGTCTGTTCGGTGACATCCTTCGCCAATCTTTCTCAAGGTAAGCTTCCAATGGAGCGAATGTTTTCGAAAACATGTGGAAAGGTGTGCGCCCACTTTCCGTAAGTGGCTCGTAATCCAAACATTAAGTAGTCAGGCACATCCGATAAAATGTCCTTCCCTTTCTCCTACAACAATTTAAAGATCTAAAAGTCTCACTAAGATAGTTGGGACGGGTTGATTCCTTGCCTCAACTTTTCAAAGAAATCCACTACCGCAACTTCTATATGTCCAAGAACTTTTGGGAAGACAATTAATCCGTAAATGGCTAAAGCAAACAGATCCACTCTCTTCACAATATCTGGATGGTTTTGAACTAAGTCTCGCAGAGAAAACCATGGAATACAACCGACTTCGTCTTTTTCTTTATCTGCTTTTCAGCCCATGTATCACCATTCCCGCCAACTTCATTAGCTTTTTCTTGAAGGTCATTGGTTTGGGCTCTTTCACATATATCTTCTTGAATTGTGCATTGTTAACGCCAAGCAAGGCGGCATACTCTTCTATGGTCTGAGTCATATCTTCCGGTTGAAAGTAAAACATTGATAAGTCGGGTCCTGAATTGAACCATGGCTTGAATCAACTGCTCGCTCACGCTGACAGCGATTAAGTGAGCTATATCCCCGCATTTCTCAAAGTGAAGATGCCCTTAGTGTCCGAGTCCCACTGCTTCAGATCCTAGTCAAGTCTTCGAGGTTATTCCGACGAACATTCATGGTCACATGCTCGGAAGGTTGGAAATACATCCTTCCTTTAAACCGCCTCCTTTTGCTTTACGGGTTTTCAAAGACCGTCTCGAACCACTGCTTTTTCTTGTTACTTGTGTAATTGACTTCTCCATCGAAACCCGCTTTTGGCAACCAATCTCTAATCAACACATTCCTAACAAGATGCCTATGATGCATGATGAAAAATAAAATGAAGACAAATAACATTGGTTAGTAATTACAACAAATATAAATGGAGAAAAACTATGGAAAATCTAACAAATTAAGATATTTAATTTTGCATTTTGGTGAAACCGACCTACTTTTTTTTTTTACCCAATCATATTTACAAAATAAACTTACCCCACATGCTCATCGATAATCTACCTCTCTAAATTATTAAACGGACCCGATTTGCTTGCATAAAAGTGTAAATGTAAAAGAAATAAAAGGTAAGAAGCGTTTCTCCCATGTACTTATTTTGGTAACTATTAACAGACGGAGGTTCGGCATGGCTCTAATTGGGTGGCTCATACGGTTCACTATATGCGCTTTGGTTCTAAAAGGTACTGAATTGTCCGTGACTGTCGCCTACTAAGGCTAGTACGAGCCTCTGTTATCGCCCATCATAGGCTCATGAGCTCAATTCGAGGATTACATTTACTTATGCCTATGCGGAGGGACAAGTTAACTCACGAAAGCATAAGTCATATGTAACCCTAAGTATTCACTAGCCTGCAAGTGAGGGACGAGTTAACTCACGAAGGCATAGCGTTTACTTCCACTTAAGCGGACGGAGCCCGGTAGAGAGCTCATGTTATGCAAAATGCAAGTGCACAAAGTGTGGGGAGAAACTCACAAACCTTTTCGCTTTTATTTTAAAACTAAAAAACTAAAACCGTAAAAACTTAAAGCTGAAAACAAAAAGATAAGACAAGTTAGAAAAATATTTACAACATGATGCAAATGCATGACTTTTCAAAAACAAAATTTAAGGATCACGACTTAATATTAATTTGAACAAGGAGTTTCAAAAATTTTGACAACACGCGTTTAATTCGAGACTCGACTCTCCAAAAAGTCCCCAGTGAAGTCGCCAGCTGTAGCGACCAAAAATTTTAGTACGGGCGCTAATTGAGGAAATTATTTAAAAATTTGAAAACAGAGTTTCAATTTTATTTAAAAAGGAGTCGCCACCGATCTTTTTCTAGGTGTGATCGGACACCTAATAAATCCTCTTTTAAAGAAAAATCATTTTTTGAATTTTCTTAAAAAGGGTGGGTTTAAGTCACGACAAAATTCCAGAGAAAAATAGGGTTCGGAGTCTACATGCTGAGGAAGGTATTAGCACCTCGCGACGCCCAAAATTGGTATCTCGTAAAGCGCTGCTGGCTTAATTTTCAAAAATACAAGTTCAATTTAATATTTAATCGTGATCCGATTGAGACATTTAGAAATTTTTTAAAAAAAGAGAATTTTAAGACTAGAAATTTTTTAAAACCCGAGAATTTTTGAAAACACGAATTTTTTTTTAAAACCCGAAAATTTTGAAAACACAAAATTTTGGAAATACGAAAACTTTGAAAACACGAGAATTTTTTGAAATAGGAAATTTTTTTTGAAAACACGATTTTTTTTTAAAAAACACGGAAATTTTAAAACACAAGAAATTTTTTTTTTGTTTTAAAAACATGAATTTTTTTTAAAAATACGAAAACTTTGAAAACACGAGAATTTTTTTTGAAACACGAAATTTTTGAAAACACGAAATTTTTTAAAAACATGAAAATTTTAAAACACAAGAATTTTTTTTATTTTAAAAAACATGAAATTTTTGAAAACCCGAAAATTTTGAAAAGCGAAAATTATTTTTTTTTAAAACACGAATTTTTGAAAATACGAGAACTTTGAAAATACGAGAATTTTTTGAAACACAAAATTTTTTGAAAATATGAAATTTTAAAATACGAAAATTTTTGAAAACACGAAAACTTTTAAAACACAAGAATTTTTGAAATACGAGAATTTTTGAAAACACGAATTTTTTAAAACACAAAATTTAAAAATACGACAATTTTTGAAAACACAAAAGTTTTGAAACTCAAATTTTATTATATATTTTTAGATTTTTAGATTTTTTTAAAAGGCGTATGATCGTATTTAACACTTAACCGATGATATTCACCCAACATAGCGATGAGATCAACGACTAGTGTAAAACCGATTCGTTGCCTTATTTTTAAAATTATTAAAATTAAAAGTAAAATAAAACACAATTAAAAAATAAAAATGTTAAAAATATTAATAATATTAAAACGAGATGTTATTAAAATACACGAATTAAATTAAAAGTAGGCGAAAAAGAAATTACCGAAAATAAAAAATACGGGCTTGATCGAATGATTTGCGCGTCTCGGTTTTTTTCTCCTTTTCCTTTTTTTTTTTTTTTTCTTCTTTCTTTTCTTTCTTTTTTTTTCTTTGGTGATAATGCTATTCCTTTTGCTAATGGGCCTTTTTGGGCCTATTTCTTTCTTTTTTTTTAATGCTTCTTCTTTTTTTTTTGCTTTTGTTTTTTTTTTTGGGTCATTGGTGGGCCCTCTGGACGCTGGTCGGGCCGTGGGTCTGACGGGTCGGTCATGGTCTGGTCAGTCAACCCGATCGACTTTAAATTTTTTTTACTTTTTCCCTTTTTTTTTCTTTCCTTTTCTTTCTTTTTTTTTTTTTTTCTTTTTTTTTTCTTCTTCTTCTTCTTCTTCTTCTTCTTCTCCTTTCTTCTTCTCCTCCGCTTAGCGCAGCCTGTCCCTCCTCCCTCCTCCTGATGTGCCTTCTCTCTCCTCTTCTCTTCTTCTTCTCTCTTATCTTTTCTCCTTTTTCTTCTTTTTCTTTCTTTTTCATGGGTTTTTTGTATGCTTGGGGTTTCATTTTTGGGAAAAATCCCTTTATAGCCTTTTTTTGCAGTGTAGGTGGCTAGGGTAAGGAGGCCATCCTTAGGGTGGTGGTAAAAAATCTGGTAAAAGTGCTAAATCCATGATTTTTGGAGATTTTCCGATGTATGACTAAACTGTAAATGCAAGAAATTGTTGGGTTGAAGTGTAATTTTGAGAAAGATTAGGGGTAAAATGTAATTTTGAAAAGTTTTGGGGCTAAAATGTAATTTTAGGAAAGTTTAGGGTTAAAATGTAAATTTTTTAATTTTTTAATTTTTTAAATTTTTTAATTTTTTTATAAACCCATAATTGTTTGGGACAAAATTTAGTACTTACAACTACTATCCAAAAACTATTTTAATGAAAATATTTGCTTTTCCATGGTCCTTTGCACTAACTTTCTTTTAAACATACATAACCACTATACTTTTTATTACTATTCAATTTAGTCATTTATATTTATATTTTGATAACATATTAATTTCTTTACCTCAAAGCTTCTCATAAAACAAATTATATTTCTCTTTCACTTGAAAACTTGGTGTTTCTACATAACATACTTCATCAAATACTTTTTATCTCTACTATTTCCAATTAAAATACAAATATCATACATTTCATTCATAACATATTTAATTCAACTCATTGAAATACAAGTAAAGTTAATGTGAAAACTTACCTGTTTTTTTGATATTTTCTTCTCTTTGCTTCTCTTCCATTTCTTTCTCAACTTCATCATTATCCTTCTATTTTCTTCTAGTCTTCTTCATTTCCATTTACTAATTTCTTGCTTTTAGATTGTTGAACATACTCTCTAAGATCTCTGCTACAATTTTCCTTCTTGGAGGATATGGAAATTCTCATTATTTTAGGAGAAAAATTGTTAAAATAGCGGAAAAGGACTAATTGAATAGAAACTAATTTTTTTTTCTCCTTCCTTTTTTTTTTTTTTTTTTGCTTTCCTCACTCTCTTTTTTTTCCTTAGCTTCCCTTGTCTTCCCTCCTGGTTGAAAACATGTATATATTCTCTACATTATTCTTTCATTTTTTTTTTAATTTTTTAATTTTTTAATTTTTAAGTACCAATCATTTTATAACACATTTCCCACATTTAATCATCATCTTTTTCTTTCTTTTCCTTTCCTTTTATTTTTATTTTATTATTATATTTTCTTGCTATCCCTATTGTTGTCGTTTCACTTCAAATGTGCAGAAAATTTTACACCTTTTTTTTATTCAATTTCATCATTATTTCCCCAACTAATCCAATTCCACCATATTTCCAAGTTTAATTTCCATAAATTTCTGTTAAACTTTACACCTCACAAGCTATGGGATTTGAATGTCATCAATCTCCAAATATGAATTAAAAATATAAATTTTATATATAATGACTTGATTTTCAGTAGTTTTAAAAAATACAGTTTCAGAACCCTATTTTCGTAAATTGAGTCTGTAAATATTAAATAAGAATATTTGCAGAGTTATTGAATATATGAATTGAAATTTGATTTAGTAATTTAGTCGAAAAAGTGGTTAATTAAGGCCCAAGGACTAAATTGTAAAAGTTTAATCGTTATAAATTTTTTAATTAGGAAAAGGCTTGAGAACTTAGATGGTAATTATTCAAATGACCAAAATGGATATTTAACTAATTATAAGTAGATGATAGTGGAGTGTGATGATTAAATACATTTAAACTAAGTTAATAATCAATAATGGATTAATTAAAGAATTAGTTGTAATTAATAAATGTTAATTAACCATAAACATTAGTATATATATTAAGTTAGTGGCAGATGATAACATTATCTTCCTCCTTGGTCTATACTATCTACTTGAGAAAGAAAAAGAGAAAGGAAAACACTATAGTTGAAGATTAAAGATTCGGCCAAGCTAATATCCCAAGGTAACTAAGCCCTTTTTCATGTAATTTTTATAGATTTATGATTATGGGAGCTTGATTTAGCTAGCCCATGTATCAATTTGTTCAATTGTTGAAGTTTTGATAAGTTTCCACGATGAGAATCAGATGAAATATGTGTGAAATTGATATAAATTAAGCTTAGTTATGGAAAAGATTAAATTGTAAAGCTTAATTGTTAGTTTCGTACATTAGGGGCTAAATTGAATAAAATAAAAAATATTATGAAATTTTGACAGGAATAGAAAGTAAAAGCTCTAGATTGAAAGTTATGTTTGTCCCGAGTTTAGGGACTAAATTGAATAAATTAAAAAATATGTTTAACTTTGTATTGGAATGTGATTTGGATGGAATTTGATATTGTGTTATTTTTGAATCATTATAAATAGTAAGACAATGTCGACCCATCGAGAGGGAAAGGAAAAGCAAGAGTCGACGACGAGAGACATGAGCTTTTAGTTTGTATTTCTATAATTTAGGATCAATTTAATTATTGCATATTTGTAATATTTTGCACAATATAACATTGATGTGAGTTGATAATGATTATTTGAATGAAATTTCTATGTTTGAGATTGAATATTGTAAACTGAAAAATATATAGGATTTTTCCATGTAATTTATCACCTTTTTACTTAAATTCGTTGTTAAAACTAAGTAATTGTTTAATAAATTAACAAAATATGTGAAAATATGAAATTAGGACATAGAAATTATTAAAATGTGATTGTAACACCCCTTACCCATATTCGACGCGGGAACAAGGTATGAGGCGTTACCAGACATAAACACAAACAAATATACAAAACCGAGACATTAATCTAAATCCAAACTTAAATCTTTTCATAAACATACATATTGTCCCTATTACGAGCCTACGAGGCCCAAAACATACATCAGAAGTGGTTCGGGACCAAACCGAGATCTTTGGAAAATTTTAGGAAACTTAGAAAATTTTCCATGGAAACAGGGCCACACGCTAGTGTGGACCAAGGCACACGCTCTTGTAGTAAGGGACACGCCCATGTTCCTAACCCGTGTAACTCTCTGTTTATGATGTCATCATCATATTAAGGTCACATGGCCAAGTCACAAGCCCGTGTGCTTAGGCCGTGTGGTCGATTAAATTTTTGTAATTTTTCATAAAATAGGTGTAGACTTCACACGGCCAGGGCACACGCCCATGTTCGAAGCCGTGCCATCCACACGGCTGAGACACATGCCCGTGTCTCTGCCCATGTGCTCATTACTGAGCATTTTTTTTGAAACAATTAAGGTACAGGGGACACACGGCCAGAACACACGCCCATAGGGCAAGCCGTGTGTCACACACGACCTAGACACACGCCCGTGAGCCTACCCGTGTGGACAAAAATAATGATATTTACCAAGCTCTTTTTCCACCCTTTTATGCACATACCTACACCACAAAACATAACACTAATCCAAGCATATACATTCAACCAAATCAGCCACAACCAAGGCAGCAACACTCATTCATATACTACCATCTATCACATACAACCATCACATACTTATCAACTCAAGCATGCAAATTCCCACATCCATGATAAGCATCATCATATGTATATATACTTAAACAATATTAGCCAATTTCAATGGTCATTTACAAAATGAATTATCAACCATCATAAGCCAACACATTTGGCCAAATCAATTATGACACATGACAAAATGACCAAGTCCCTATACATGCCATAACTCAAAATGTTAAATTCATCGGTACCCAAAATGATATGTTGATAGTGTGAGTGAATCTTGGACAGTCGTCGATCCTCGAGCTAGCTTGGTGACACTATAAAACAAGGGAAAAGAAAGGGGAGTAAGCTTTAAAGCTTAGTAAGTTCCTATGCAAATAATAGGCATTATAACACACATTTAACACATAATTAACATGATGGAAATTAACATAAATGTCACTATAAATCTCATAGTCAAACTTACTTAGTCACAAACTTACCGAGGGTTCATCACATATCAAGCTCATTAAGCATGAGTCTTATGTACATACCTGTACCCAAGTGCAACATACCAAAATCTTTCACAACTTTAACATTTCTGTCGAACTACCCGTTGAACCACTTGGAATACAAAAGGATACTTGGGACATCTCGCATTCATAGTACCATACCAATGCCATATCCCAGATATGCTCTTACATGGTATCTCATTTTGCCGCGAATAGCCCAGCTATGGTCTTACATGAAGTCTCATATCGATGCCATATCCCAGATATGGTCGTACACGAAATCTCAATAACCCTAATGTCATGACATTTGTATCCTAACTATTTCTAAGGTTCAACCGGGATTTTTTCGATTGTAGAACTTTTTCAATTACGTTCAAAGAGTAAATCACAATTCATACAATATTAAAGCAATTAAAGTATAAATAGCAATGCATTATTTACATATGACCTTACCTCGGTACAAAAGCAGTAGGAATAAGACCTAATCGTCAAATACTTTGTTTTTCCCCCAATCTAGGTTCGAACCTCGTTTCTCTTTATCTATAATAGTAAATTTAACTCATTTATTATTTACATTATTCAATTCAGTCCAAATATCATATTATGGAAAAATTATATTTTTGCCCCTAAACTTTGGCATATTTATATTTTTGCCCCTAGGCTCGAAAAATGAAATATATTTAATCGGTTCCCAAGCCTAGCTGATCCTCTTTTATACTTATAGCAGTCCACAATTTTCAATTAATCATACTTTTACACACATTTTATAATCTTTTTACAAATAGGTCCTTTTGACATTTTCATCAAAACCCACCTAGCAAAAGTTGTTTATCACACATCAAACATGCATAATCTACCATTAGACATCAAAATAAATAAATATCCAACATGGGTCAAACCCTAGACCTTGATCTTTTCTTAAATTAATGGCAGAAATAGGTAGATCAAGTGATAACGACTTTAAAAATGTAAAGAACATTAAAAACGAGGTAAGAACAGACTTACAATTGAGCTTGAAAGTTGGCCAAACCCTAGATATGTCTTCCTTCTAATTTTCGGCACAAGGGGGAGAAGATGGACAAGATTTTAGCTTGATTTTCCCTTTTTATTCTTTTATTTACCAAATGACCAAAATGCCCTTCACTTAAAACTTTGAAATTTTATCTCACCATGTCCATTCTTGTCCACTATCTTAACAAATGGTCTAATTACTATTTGAGGACCTTCAATTTAAAATTTCATAGTAATTAGACACCTCTAGCATGTAGAACTCAACTTTTTTACTTTTTACAATTTAGTCCTTTTGCTAAATTGAGTGCTCAAATGTCAAAATTTTCGAATGAAATTTTCACGAAATCATTCCGTGGAATTGTAGACAGTAAAAATATAATAAAAATGAACTTTGATGTGTCGAATTTGTGGTCTCAAAACTATTATTCCGACTAGGCCCAAAATCGGGCTGTTACAACTCTCCCTGTTTAGGGATTTTCGTCCTCGAAAATCTTACCAGAAAATAGGTTTGGGTACTATTTTCTCATAGCTTCCTCCGGTTCCCATGTTGCTTATTCAATCCCATGTCTTTGCCACAAAAATTTTACAAGGGCAATACTTTTGTTTCTCAACTATTTTACTTCTAGAGCTAACATTTTGATCGGTTCCTCTCCATATATCATATTTGGTCGAATCTCAATCTCTGATGGAAAAATCAAATGTGAAGGATTAGAATGATATCGTTGCAACATCGACACATGAAACACATTATGAATTCTTTCCAACTCTGTCGGTAAAGCTAATTGATATGCCACTGGCCCTATTCTTTCAATAACTTCATACGGCCGAATGAAACGTGGACTCAACTTGCCTTTATGGCCAAATCTTAGAACTTTCTTCCATGGAGATACTTTAAGAAACACTTTGTCACCAATCTGAAATTCAATCTCTTTTCTTTTCAAATCCACGTAAGACTTTTGCCTATCCAAAGCTGTTTTTAAACAGTCACTAATTACTTTCACTTTTTCTTCGGTTTCTCTAATTAAATCAACCCTGTGAATCTGTTTCTCACTAAGCTCGGTCCAATACACATGAGTTCGACACTTATGACCATATAAAGCTTCATAAGGTGCCATTTTTATGCTCAATTGAAAACTGTTGTTCTAAGCAAATTCCACCAATGAAAAATATTTTTCCCAACTACCATGGAATTCTACTACGCAACATCTGAGCATGTATTCAAGAATCTGAATTACTCTCTTGGATAGACCGTAGGTTTACGAATGGAAAGCGGTACTAAAATTCAATTTTGTACCCAAAGCTTCTTGTAACTTTTTCCAAAATCTCGAAGTAAACCTCGGATCTCTATCTGAAATAATCGAAGTAGGCACCCTGTGCAATCTTACAATCTCAGAAATGTACAACTTAGCTAGCTTATCAAGTTAATAATCGGTATGTACTGGAATAAAATGAGCCAATTTCGTTAATCTATCGACAACAACCCAGACGACATCTTTCTTTTTTGGAGTCAAAGGCAAACCCGTTACGAAATCCATCGTAATTCTATCCCATTTCCATTCGGATACCATCACTGGCTGAAGTAAACCTAAAGGTACTTGGTGTTTGGCTTTCCCTTGTTGACAAATCAAACATCTCAAAACAAACTTTGAAATATCTCGTTTCATACTTGGCCACCAATACAATTTCTTCAAATCGTTATGCATTTTCGTACTACCCGGATGCACAGACAAGCAACCATTATGTGCCTTACGGAGAATTTTTAGAATAATTTCATCATCTTTCGGTACACATATTCTACCTCGGAACATCAAACAACCATCGAACCCGATATGAAAATCTGAATCACTGCCCAATTCACACTGAGCTCTCTTAGCTTGCAAATCACTGTCACATTTCTGAGCTTCACAAATCCATTGAAGGAACAATGGTCTAGCTCTCAACTCGGCTAGAATTGAACCATTACTAGACAAAGTCAACCGTGTATTCATCGCTCTCAAAGCGAACAAAGATTTCCTACTCAAGGGGGCGGCGACCACATTCGCTTTACCCGGCTGATAATCAACCACCAACTCATAGTCTTTCAGTAAATCAAGCCATCTTCATTGCCGTAAGTTACAAATATTTTTGAGTCATCAAGTACTTCAAACTCTTATGATCAGTAAAAACATGACATTTCTCACTGTATAGATGATATCTCCAAATTTGCAAAGCAAACACAATAGCAGCTAATTCCAAATCATGCGTCAGGTAATTCTTCTCGTGCAATTTTGACTGTCTCGAGGCATAAGCTATCACTTTGCCCTCTTGCATCAACACACATCCTAATCCATTCAGTGACACATCACTATAAATTACGAATTCTTTTCCTAGTTTAGGTTGTACTAAAAACGGTGCCTCAGTCAATAATGCCTTCAATTTCTCAAAACTTTGCTGACTTTTTTCGGACCATTCAAATTTAAAATATTTTTGCAACAACTTGGTCATTTGAGTAGCAATCATTGAAAATCCTTTGACAAAGCATCGGTAATAATCAGATAAGCCCAAAAAGCTTCTAACTTCAGATACATTCCTTGGCAGTTTCTAATCAACAATTACCGAAATCTTACTTGGACCAACCCGAATACCATCACCCGAGACAATATGTCCTAAAAATCTGACTTCTCAGAGCCAAAACTCACTTTTACTGAACTTAGCATACAACTTCTTATCTCTCAAAGTTTGCAAAATAGTTCTCAAGTGTTCGGCATGCTCGGACTCATCACGAGAATAAATCAAAATATCATCAATAAACACAACCACAAACTTGTCCAAATGTGGTCTAATGATTTGATTCATTAGGTCCATAAAAACTTTAGGAGCATTCGTTAACCCAAAAGGCATAAAAAGGAATTCATAGTGTTCGTACCTTGTTCTGAAAGTGGTTTTCGGCACATCCGATGTAACAGCCCGATTTAAGGCTTAGTCAAAATAGTGGTGGGAGACCACAAATTTGAAGTAGAAATATGTATTTTAATGATTTTTATGAGGCTTACGAGGCATTTGCATGATTGTGTGAAAATTTCATGAAGAAATTTTATTAATTAGTAAACAATTTGTCCATTAGGACTAAATTGCAAGGATTAGAAAATATGAGAATCTAGAAGGTTTAAATATGAAATAGCATCATAAAAATTATTAAAAGTCCTTATTTAGCAATTAGACCCTTATATGTTAAGATGGACAAAAATAGACATGGGAAGGAAAAATCTCAAGAAAGGATCATTAAGGGTATTTTTGTCATTTGGTAAATAAAAGATTAAAAAGGGAAAAAGAAGTCAAAATTGTGTCCATCTTGTTGTCCTTGGCTGAATTACCCTAAGGAAGACATAGCTAGGGTTTGTTCATCTTTCAAGCTTGGTTGTAAGTGTCTCTTTGCCCCATTTTTAATATTCTTCATATTTTTGAGATCCTCATAGCTCGAGTTAGCTATTTCTAGCTATATTTTGAGCTAGGGTTTATGTTCAAAAATTTAACCATTGTTGACATGCATGTATTTTGATGTTTTAAGGAATAATGTGAAAGTTTAATGTATGATAAACATCTTTTTCTAAGTGATTTTCATGAAAAATGCATAAAAAGGACCAAATTGTAAAAGTTGTAAAAATGACCATACATGAATGAAATAGTAGAAATTGAAGGCTGTTTTAGTTAATATAATGTTTTGACTAGGCTTGAAATACAAGAAAGTTGAATGAAAATCATTTTACGAGCCTAGGGGTAAAAACATAATTGTGAAAAAGTTTAGGGGCAAAATCATAATTTTGCCAAAGTGTGATTCATGAGTCGATTTAGTCAATATGAGCATAAATAAGTGAAATTGTCATTATAGATCAAGAAACGCGAAGCTCGAAATGAAACAGGGGCAAGAACAAGGTTGCGGACTAAATCGAACATCTATATACATTTTGAGTACTGAGGTAAGTTTGTGTGAAATTAAGGTTACATGTGTTACTGTGTTTAAATTACTTATTATTTTTTGAAATGCTTATTATTTCCATGAAGTTGATTAATAATGTCTTAGTGAGAAAATGAATGAGAACATGTAAGTTGAAGGCCCAGTTGAAGACTCAGAATAACGAGGATACCTATATCATGCCAAGAGATAAGGAAGGTCCCGTATAAGACCATATCTGGGATATGGAATCGACACCGAATGTAGGTCCTGTATAAGACTATGTTTGGGACATGGCATCGGCACCAAACGTAGATCCTATATAAAACCATGTCTGGGATATGGTATCAGTAACGAATAAGGAAGGTCTCGTATAAGACCATGTTTGGGACATGTCATCGACACCATATAAGGAAGGTCCCATATAAGACCATGTCTGGGACATGGCATCGACACCATACAAGGAAGGTCCCGTGTAAGACCATGTATAGGACATGGATTCGGCACCAAAGGAAGATCTCGTGTAAGACCATGTCTGGGACATGGCATCGACATCGAACTAAGAAATCCGGTGTAAAACCATATCTGGGATATGGCATCAGCATCAAGAGGTGATCCGATGTAAGACCATATCTGGGATGTGGCATTGGCATTGAGATACATGCATGATGAGATTGAGTATCCTCAGATATTCAGGGTAATTCATCAGATAAAAGAGCTAAGTATGTAAAGGTGACAAAAGAGCTAAGCATGTAAAGATGATATAGAGCCAAGTTATACAAGGATGGCATTGAGTTCCATTTATGTTAAAGATGATGAAAATTTTGAGTTTATGTTTATAATTGCATAAGTGCTAAACTATGTGACTAAGTGAATACAGGTACCATGAGTAAAATACAAGTTATGAAATCATAATGTGATATGTGATGGGTAAGAGTAAGTATGAGTAAGTATGCCTAAGCATTTGAGACTTATGTTGCTATTGTTTCATGAGATGGAAAAGTTTATTATTAGCAATGATGTTGCTATATAAATGTCATGCAAAATTACTAAGCTATATGCTTACCCCACTCTTTTCCTTTTTCCTTGTAGTATCGTCAAGCTAGCTCGAGTGTCGTAGAACGTCGGAGCTCGGATCACACTATCAGTCACTATTTTGGTATAGCAAAGTTGATTTATTTTGAGTATGGCATGTATAGAAACTTGATCATTTTGAGTTATGTCATAATGGGAGCCAAAGTGTTAGCTATTAAGGTTATTCACTCTATTTGTATATGGCCAAAGAAATTGGCCAATATTTGTTAAGTTACATATCTTGATGATGATGAGTTTTTATGAAATCTATAAATGATGTCTTAGGGATTTTTCATAGTGCATTATTACTATATTATGTGTTGCTTGTGTTGGAATATATGTGTTCATGTTTTAGGGTGGCAGTTGGCTTGGAAAATAGCCTTCTAATTGTCCACATGGGTAGACACATGGGCGTGTGTCTAAGCCGTGTGTAACACACAGTCAACCCTATGGGTGTATTAATAGGCCGTGTGTCCCCTGCATCAATTTGCGAGTATATGATTCATCACACAGGCCAGCAAACGGGCGTGTGCCTAGGCCGTGTGCCCTTAAGAGATTGATGATGTCATAAACAGAGACATCACGGGCAGAAGACATGGGCGTGTCTAGGCCATGTAAAGGACACAGGTTATAGACACGGGCGTGTGTCCAACCGTGTGAAAACTCCTGTAGGTTCGGAAGGAAATAAACTTCACATGGGCTAAGGACATGGGTGTGTGAGACCACACGGTCTGCCCACATAGGTGTGTCCCATGTTACACGAGCATGTGACCCCTGTTTAGGTAAAAATATTTTAGGAGTGTAAAAGTTTTCAGTTGAACTCCAAAACTTTCCGGATGTATGTTTAAAGCCACGTAGGCCTATATTATGCATGTTATGATCAAGGATGAAATGTTTTAAGTTGAATTGAAATTTTATAGCCCAATAATACATGTTCAAGCAAGGTTAATTACGATAATGCCTCGTATCCTATCCTGGAGTCGGACATGGGTAAGGGGTGTTACATTTAATGGTATCAGTGCTACGGTTTAGTCGATTCTCAGACTAACGTAGTGTAAGAATTAGTCTAGTTATACATGCCATACATATGAGTACTTATATAATGATAGTGTAACGACTCCTGACGACTTAAATTGTGTTTTCATATAGTAAATGGTTCCCGAAAGAGATGTGGTAGATGATGTAGAAAGTAATGCACCAGCTCCCGCTAAAGGGATGGTGCCAAATGAAAATGAGAATAGACCTACTATTGTAAGTCAGAGAGGAGGAGAAGAGGCTAGGGAAGCCTTTCACCATATGATGAATGCGTGGTACACGGAGTTCTTTCGCACGAGCCCGAATGCACAACCCCCTCCATCCCCTATTCCTCAGCCTACCCCTGTAGCTCCTCTAGTGGTAGAAGTGGTAAGAAGAGAAAAGCCTCTGGTTGATAGAATCCTAAAGCAAGGGGCCGAAGAATTCTGGGATAGCAAAGATGACGATCTAGAAAGAGCAGAATTTTGGCTTGAAAACACCATTCGAGTATTTGATGAATTATCTTACACATCTGAGGAGTGCAAGAAATGTGTAGTGTCTTTTTTGAGAGATTCTGTTTATCAGTGGTGGAATACCCTTGTGTCGGTTGTACCAAGGGAAGGATTACATGAGAGTTTTTCCAAGAAGAATTTCAGAAGAAGTACATTAGTCAGAGGTTTATTGATCAGAAAAGAAAGGAATTTCTTGAACTGAAACAAGGTTAGATGACAGTAACTGAGTATGAGCGTGAGTTCGTAAGGCTCAGGAAATACGCTCGGGAATGTGTATCCTCTGAAGCCATTATGTGTAAACGGTTTGAGGACGGATTAAATGAATATATTAGATTGTTTGTTGGTGTCCTCGAATTAAAAGATGTTGTGCTAGTGGATCGGGCTTGTAAAGCCGAGGAATTGGTGAAAGAGAAAAGAAAAGCTGAGATGGAGTCTCATGATTCAAGAAAGAGACAATTGAACAATTCGTTTCAATCTTCATATAAGAAGTCAAGAGACTTCTTTACCCGATCAGCTACTTCAGCTGGGTTTTCGAATAGAAGTAAGGGTAAGCAGTACTCAAGGAATAAAGCTCAGACTACATCAGTCGCTAGTGTTGGGAACATTCAATATAATAGATCGGAATGCCCATAGTATAGTAGACGACACCCCGGTGAATGCTATGCACATGAGAGTGCTTATTTTAAGTGTGATTCCCAAGACCATTTTATTTGAGAATGCCCTAAGATGATTGAAAAAGAGAAAATTCAGAGTGTAAGAGTGGGAAGCACTACTAGAGGGAGACAACAGAGAAACCTAGGTAGTGGGACGAGTAGTAAGAATACTCCCAGAGAGCAGGTTGCAAGATCAGAGGGTAGAGCGCCTACAAGGACTTATGCCATTTGCGCTCCCAAAGAGGCGTCATCCCCTGATGTAATTACGGGTACATTTTCTCTCTATGATACTAATGTTGTTGCTTTAATTGATCCGGGGTCTACCAACTCATACATTTGCATGAAATTAGTATCTAGTATGAGCATGCCCATAGAGTCTACAGAGTTTGTGATAAAAGTGTCCAATCTACTAGGCAAAAGTGTATTAGTCGATAAAGTATGCAAAGATTGTCCATTGATGATTAGAGGTCATTATTTTAAGGAAAATCTCATGCTATTTCCATTTGATGAATTTGATATAATTCTTGGTATGGACTAGTTAACCACTCATGATGTGATAATAAATTGTGGAAAGAAATACTTTGAGTTGAGATGTGAAAGGGGACACTCTTCGTATTGAATCAGATGAACAAGATAGATCGTCGGTATTGATCTCTCATATGTCTGCTCAAAAGTATGTAAGAAAGGGGTATGAAGCCTATCTTGCCTTCGTTATGAATGCTAAAGAAACTGAGTTAAAAATTGAATCAGTACCGATAGTATGTGAGTATCCAGATGTTTTCCCAGAAGAATTGCTAGGGTTGCCTCCGGTTAGAGAGGTTGAATTTGGCATTGAGTTAGCTCTCGGTACTGTACCGATATCGATTGCTCCTTACAGAATGGCTCCATTTGAGTTTAAGGAATTGAAGGCACAGTTGCAAGAGTTAACGGACAAAGGTTTCGCAAGACCGAGTTATTCTCCATAGGGTGCACCAGTGTTATTTATGAAAAAGAAAGATGGTTCTATGAGATTATGCATAGATTATCGACAGTTTAATATGGTAACCGTAAAGAACAAGTACCCATTGCCAAGGATCGACGATTGTTTTTGATCAATTGAAAGGAGCCATTGTGTTTTCCAAGATAGACTTGAGGCCGGGATACTACCAATTGAGAGTAAAAGACTCAGATGTGTCGAAGACTGCATTTTGAACAAGGTATGGGCACTATGAATTTTTAGTCATGCCTTTCGGCTTAACAAATGCCCCTGCGGTGTTTATGGATTTAATGAACTGTATATTTTGGCCATATTTGGATAAGTTTTTTGTGGTTTTTATTGATGACATATTGATCTATTCTCGTGATGAGTATGAGCATGCCACGCATTTGAAGACGATTTTATAGATTTTACGAGATAATCAATTGTATGCCAAGTTTAGTAAAAGTGAGTTTTGGCTCAAAGAGGTTGGATTTTTGGGACACATTGTCTCGGGAGATGGAATTTGAGTTGACCCAAGTAAAATTTCAGTTATTGTTGATTGGAAACCATCACAGAATGTATCTGAGGTTAGAAGCTTTCTGGGCCTGGCTGGCTATTACCGACGGTTCGTCAAGGGATTTTTTATGATAGCTACTCCGATGACGAGGTTGTTCAAAAAAAAATGTAAAGTTTGAGTGGACAGAAAAGTGCCAGCGGAGTTTTGAGAAACTAAAGGCATTGTTGATAAAGACTCCAATTCTAGTGCAACCTGAGCCGGGAAAAGAATTTATGATTTGTAACAACTTGGTTTAGACCCTGTCAGAATAGTGGTTTCGGGAACACAAATATGAGGTTGGAAAAATATTTTAATATTATTTTTCGTGTTTACAATGTGTGATTAAGCATGTGTGAAAATTCTGTACGAAAATTTTATCGCTGGTGTGCTTTATTATGAGAAAGGACTTAATCGCATAGAATGTAAAAGCTGTGTGCTAATTTTTAAAGTGCTAATTTGGCATGGCTTATTAAAATGTGGGTTCTTATGTGGTTATTAAACCAATTGATATTAAGTGGATGATAATAGCATGGTTTTTGGTGTTATTATTAATATTCATTAAGGGTAATTTAGTAAATGGTGTAGTAATATGTAATATAATTAAAACTAAAAGAAATTAAAGCCATATTATCATCATCTTTTGCTGAAACTTGAAAGAAAAAGAGAGAAATAGGGCTTTGAAACATTCGACCATATTTGCTCAAAATCAAGACCAAGAAAGGAGAGATTCGGATCGAGATCGAGGCAAAGACAAGTGATCGATTGATTGGATAATCTAGGTATTTCAACATTCGAGGTAAGTTCGGATATAATACGTGTTCTTAAATTATGTTTAAATGCTATGAAACAAACGGATATGTGATTATTGGATTAGAAATGCTATGTGTGGAATCGAGTTAGGTGGCACTATGTGTGCGTAATTAGAAATGAGACAGAGATGATTAGCACTATGTGTGTGAAATAATAGAAGCTTCGGCTTTTTGATTGGCACTGTGTGTGCGATACCGAATTAAGTTCGGTTTTGTATTGATGCACTAAGTGTGCATGTTATTTAAGCTTTGGCTATAAATTGGGCACTAAGTGTGTGATTGAATTGAAGAGATAGTGAATAGTGAATGAATTATGGTATCGAGCATTGAATAGCAAGAACGTTTGTTAACTAAGTGTTGGCAAAGGTATGTTCCGAACCTATGTGGTTGATGATATTGTTAAAGGTTGAATAGATGGATATGAACATATGGTTGAGGATGATATTGTGTTTAGTTGTGAATCTATCTAAGTGATGTTTATTTATGTATTGATATTGCATTATTGAGTAATATGTATTATATTACGAACTTACTAAGCTCTAAAGCTTACTGTGTGAAGTGTTTCTCCGTTTTACAGTGTCTTTAAAGCTAGCTCAGATCCGGGGATCGTCAGCGACTCAATCACACTATCAGCTATCTATTTTTGGTACTTTTGAAAGATGTATATATTTGGTATATGACATGTATAGGCTAGTAGATATGGTATATTTTGAGATGTTTGGACCTTGCCATGTGATATGGCTTGGAAGTTAAATGATTTTGGTTATTATATGTGAGCTATGAGAATGATGAATGTGGCATGAAGTGGTGAGTGATGATTATGTTATGTTTCATGCTGAGATGGTTGATAAGAATTGAGATTTAAATATGAATTTTTGGTATGGATTTTATGATGCTTGACTTATAGGATTTGGAATGTGAAATTGGTATTTTGGATGGACTTTTTGATTTGAAATTAAGCATAGGAGTATGTGATGTAGTTGATGATTATTTGGTGTATATATTGGTATGTTTTTATTTCCATTTGAGGTATAAATGCATGTAAATTGAGGCTTGTAGGTGATCATAGGTGTGGGTGGCAAGTTTGGCCTAGAAAATGGCCTATAATTGCCCACCCGGTTGAGCACACAGGCGTGTGGCTCGACCGTGTCCTTCATGGTTGTGTTTCATACTTGACCACGGGCTGGACACACGGGCGTGTGACTAGCCATGTGGTGCAAGTCAGTGTCGACCACGGGTGAGGTACACGGGCGTGTCTCAGGCCTATGGACAAGTCAGTATGTATGCCCTGTTTTGCCACGGCTTGGACTCACAGGCGTGTCTGAGGCCTACGAGGCACACGGCCTACCCATACGGGCGTGTGACCTCTGTAGCTTGAAAAATCTTTTAATTTCTGAAAATTTCGTATGTGTTCGATTTAGTCTTGACCCCATTCTAACACGTGTTTAAGGTCTCGTAGACCTATCTAAGGGACTATATGAATGAGAATTACTATGTTTGGATGTGAAATGATATTAAACGTTCTGAAATGATTGGTAATGCCTCTTAACCCTAGTCTAGCAACGATTACGGGTTAGGGGTGTTACGTGATCTATAGCGATGCATCCTTGCATGGTTTGGGCTGTGTGTTTATGCAAGAAGGTAAGGTGATAGCATATGTCTCTAGAAAATTAAAGCCATACGAGAAGAATTACCCGACACATGATTTAGAATTAGCTGCCATTGTGTGGTTGATTAAATTTTTGTAATTTTTCATAAATTAGGTGCAAACTTTACATGGCCAGGGCACACGCCTGTGTTCGAAGCCTTGCCGTCCACACGGATGAGACACACGCCCATGTCTCTGCCTGTGTGCTCATTATTGAGCATTTTGTTTTGCAACAATTAAGGTGTAGAGGACACACGGCTAGAACACATGGCCATAGGGCAAGCACACAAGGCCTAGACACATGCCTGTGTGCCTACCCGTGTGGACAAAAATAAGGCTATTTACTAAGCCCTTTTGCCACCCTTTTATGCACATACCTACAAAAAAAAAAACATAACACTAATCCAAGCATATACATTCAACCAAATTAGCCATAACCAAGGCAGCAACACTCATTCATATACTACCATTTATCACATACAACCATCACATACTTATCAACTCAAGCATGCAAATTCCCATATCCATGATAAGCATTATCATATGTATATATACTTAAACAAAATTAGCCAATTTCAATGGCCATTTACAAAATGATTTATCAACCATCATAAGCCAACACATTTGGCCAAATCAATTATGACACATGACAAAATGACTAAGTCCCTATACATGCCATAACTCAAAATGTTAAATTCATCGGTACCCAAAATGATATGTTGATAGTGTGAGTGAATCTCCGACAGTCTCTGATCCCCGAGCTAGCTTGGTGACACTATAAGAGAACGGAAAAGAAAGGGGAGTAAGCTTTAAAGCTTAGTAAGTTCCTATGCAAATAATAGGCATTATAAAACACATTTAACACATAATTAACATGATGGAAATTAACATAAATGTCAATATAAATCTTATAGTCAAACTTACTCAATCACAAACTTACCGAGGGTTCATCACATTTCGAGCTCATTAAGCATGAGTCTTATGTACATACCTGTACCCAAGTGCAACATACCAAAGTCTTTCACAACTTTAACATTTCTGTCGAGCTACCCATTGAACCACTTGGAATACTAAAGGATACTCGGGACATCTCGCATTAATAGTACTATACCAATGCCATATCCTAAATATGGTCTTACATGAGATCTCATTTCACTACCAATAGCCCAGCTATGGTCTTACACGAAGTCTCATATTGATGCCATATCCCAGATATGGTCTTACACGAAATCTCAATAACCCTAATGTCATGATATTTGTATCCTAACTATTCTTAAGGTTCAACCGGAATTTTCTCGCTTGTCGAACTTTTTCGATTATGTTCAAAGAGTAAATCACAATTCATACAATATTAAAACAATTAAAGCATAAATAACAATGCATTATTTACATATGAACTTACCTCAGTACAAAAATAGTAGAAATAAGACCTAATCATCAAATACTTTGTTTTTCCCCCGATCTAGGTCTGAACCTCATTTCTCTTGATCTATAATAGTAAATTTAACTCATTTATTATTCACATTATTCAATTCAGTCCAAATATCATATTATGGCAAATTTACATTTTTCCCCCTATGCTCGAAAAAAATGAAATCTATTCAATTTCTTTGATTCCCAAGCCTAGCAGATCCTCTTTTATACTTTTATCAGTCCACATTTTTCATTTAATCATACTTTTACACACATTTTATAATCTTTTTACAAATAGGTCCTTTTGACATTTTCATAAAAAACCACCTGGCAAAAGTTATTTATCACACATCAAACATGCACAATCTACCATTAGACATCAAAATACACAAATATAAAACATGGGTCAAGCCCTAGACCTTGATCTTTTCTTAAATTAATGGTAGAAATAGGTAGATTGAGTGGTAATGACTTCAAAAATGTAAAGAGTATTAAAAATGGGGCAAGAACGTGCTTACAATCGAGCTTTAAAGTTGGTCAAACCATAGCTATGTCTTCCTTCTAATTTTCAGAACAAGGGGGAGAAGATGGACAAGATTTTAGCTTGATTTTCCCTTTTTATTCTTTTATTTGCTACATGACCAAATTGCCCTTCACTTAAAACTTTGAAATTTTATCTCGCCATGTCCATTCTTGTCCACTATCTTAACATATGGTCTAATTACTACTTAAGGACCTTCAATTTAAAATTTCATAACAATTAGACACCTCTAGCATGTAGAACTCAACTTTTGCACTTTTTACAATTTAGTCCTTTTTGCTAAATTGAGTGCTCAAACGTCAAAATTTTTGAACGAAATTTTCATGAAATCATTCCTTGAAACTATAGACCATAAAAATATAATAAAAATGAACTTTGCTACGTTGGATTTGTGGTCCCAAAACTACTGTTTCGACTAGGCCCAAAATCGGGCTGTTATAGTGATTTTATGCTTTATTATATAGTTTTCATGCATAAAATGGCTTATTCTATATTAATTTGAACATATTATATTTTTAAGACATAAAATGGGCCATGCATGATTAAATTAAATAATGAAAATATAAAATTATATTTAATAATTCATTTTCAATATTTCATTAATAATTTGGGTTGTAATTAATTATTTAAATTGGATAAATTTTATTCTTTGGTCCTCTAACTTATTAATTTATTTTAGACAGGTCTGATAGCTTTGTTGACTACAAAAATCGTCCAAATTGAAGACCAAGTCAACCCAAATTCGGCTACACATGGCTGTCCTCTTAAACCACTTTTTAGTTTAATTACACAAGGTCATTGTATTATTGAAGAAATTGGAGATATGCCCAAAGATTTACATTTGACCGAGTCTCAGTCCTAAGTTATTACGGCATTTAATTTGATTAAAAATCAAGCAAAAATTAGCTTAAATTCCACTAATTGTGGCCGAACACTCATGGAATAAGTTTGAAGAGACTAAACCCAACTATTTTTAGCAAACTACCCACCTCTCTTCACCTATAAATATGACCCCCTCATTCCCTCATTAATTATCCCTCATCCTTCATCATTCTCTCTTCTCTCTCAATTCTCTTAGCACTTTCCATTCCCCACGCCTAGCATCATCTCTTCATAGAGATTTTAGCAATTAAGCCTCTTAAAGAGCCCTTGGTTGGCCATCTTGGAGAGCCATCAGCAAAGGAGCAAAGTGAAGGAGCGAAGAAGCCTCGTCTATCAGAGTCTTGGGTGACAGCCACTTTGATTTGGGTTTAATCTTTCTTTTCTTTGATTTAATCTGAAAATGTTTGCTATGTGTTCTTTGTTCTTGTTTACAACAATGTTAGCTTAATTTTATTTAAGCTAGGATGATTGCTTTGATTAAATAATATTTATTTGATTCATGCTTATAATGTTTGTGCCTCAATCGATCATGTTTTCAATTAAAATCAAGTTTGTATTTCATTCATATGTGATTGAAATGCACCTGAATTAGCTGAGTGATCCTGACCAGACGGCAGCTAGTGGACACATAATTGAAATGTGCATGCTTAATTTAGATCCTCACCCGATTAAATTGTAGGTTGCATAACAACTCTGACCAAGCTCTGTTATCTGCATAGTTTTTAAATTTGTGTGATTAAACTGTTTCAAACCTACCACGTCCATGTTACCTCACACGAATGCTAAGAAACCCTTAGTAAATAAGGATAAGTAAAATGCATATTTACTAAGTAAAGGATTCTGAAAGGACCTAATATGGTTTCCAAACTCATGAAAGATCGAGTTGCCATGGAATGTTTTTCCAAATGTTATTAAGCATGTTGATAATAAACTGAGTTTAATTAAAGTAATTGTCCTAGTTTATTTATGTTATAGTTGTTGCAAATTGTGTTTAATTTTGCTAAAACCTATTTCATTCATATAGTTTGCATATTTAGGATAATTTGCATTAGGGAAATTGCATTTAGTTTAATATATTTAATTTTAATCGTCACTTCTCAATCATATTGTGTTTATATTTACCAAATTGTTAATATAATTTAACAAATTAAGTGACTTAGCACAAATACAATCCCTGTGGAGGCAATATCTCAATACTTACTTATTACTTGATAACGACTGTGTACACTTGCACAAACCTATGTGTTACAAGTTTTTGTCACCGCTGACGGGGATTGTTAACCGTTGCCATAGTCATTTCTTTCGTGAAATTATTTATTTCCAATTTGGTTTATTTTTAACATTACTAACTTATTCTTTATTTTTAATTTTTTGATTTTCTTTTGAGGTGTTTATGAGCATAGATTGCATTATCGATTTACTACCTGTAGACCTGAAATTGAGTGAACTTTCAAACAAAGAAGATGTGAACGAATAGCTCAAAGAAAAATCAAGATGGACCTTGGAAATCAGAATCAAGACCACGGTAATGAAGCCGAATGTGTACAAAATCCCATCCTCATTGCTGATGATAGGGATCGGTGCATCAGACAATATGCTGTGCCACTTTTCAGTGAGTTAAATCCAGGAATTAGAAGGCCAGATATTGAGGCAACCCAATTTGAATTGAAATAAGTGATGTTTCAAATGCTCCAAACGGTGGGCCAATTCAGTGGTATGCCCACGGAAGATCCACATCTCCACCTTCAATTGTTTATGTAGGTGAGTGATTCATTTAAGATAGCCGGTATGACTGAAGACGCACTGAGGTTGAAGTTGTTTCCATACTCGTTGTGAGATCAAGCACGAGCATGGCTCAATTCAGTGCCACCAAGTTCTATATCTACATGGCAAGAATTAGCAGAGATATTTTTGGTTAAGTATTTACCGCCTAGCAGAAACGCTAAGTTGAGGAACGAGATTACAACTTTCTAACAATCGGATGATGAGTCTTTGTATAAGTCTTGGGGGCGATTCAAGGAGTTACTTCGTAAGTGTCCTCATAATGGGATTCCACATTGTATCCAGTTGGAGACATTCTATAATGGTCTCAATGCACATACAAGATTGATGGTAGATGCTTCTGCGAATGGTGCAATTTTGTCTAAGTCTTATAATAAGGCTTATGAGATCATCGAGAGGATCGCGAGTAAATCAGCTCAGGTATCATCTATTTCCTCTATGTTAAAATAATTTACCGTTAATAGTGCTAATAATTTTACAGCTGAGCCACCAAGTCCGTTTGAAGTAGTTTTCTGTGTGTACTATAGGGAAGGTCATTCTTTAGAAAATTGTCCATCAAATCCCGAGTCAGTGTACTATGTGGGGAACCAACTTCAAAATAGGAGTGGACAATGACCCCAATCTAACTTTTACAATCATTCATGGCGTAATCATCCTAACTTTTCTTGGAGGAACAAATGGACAGAACAATAACATATTGCAGCATAGATCCAACCAATTTCAAGGATTTAGTCAGCAAGCTCCAAAACCACCTTAAGCTGAGGCATCGAACAATTTGGAGATATTGTTGAAAGCGTACATGGCAAAGAATGACGCTTTGATCCAAAGACAAGAAGTAACACTGAAAAATTTGGAAAACCAAATGGTTCAGTTAGCTACGAAGCTTCGTAATAAACTGTAAGGAACCTTGCCAAGCAATATTGAGAATCCAAGCAATTTGGGTAAAAACATATCAAGGCAGTGGCATTACGAAGTGGTAAAAGTCTGGAACCCCGATTGATTGATGTCAATAAGCCCGTTGAGAAGAATCAACCAACTGTTGAAATTCCTGCACCAAAGGAATCGGAATCTACAAAGACTGTCAAGGTAAATCCTAACTTAATGAATTCAGATACTTTAACATCTTCTTTGGATGCAGATTTTAACAGCCCAGTTTAGACCCTAGTACGAAAAGTGGTTTCGTGACCACAAATTTGAGGTCAAAAAAATATTTTAATGTTATCTTTGGAGTTGATTCTATGTGATATAGTTTATGTGAAAATTCTGTGTGGTAATTTTATCGACTGTGTGTTAAATTACAAAAAAAGGACCTAATTGCGTAAAGTGTAAATGCTGTGTGTTGATTGTTGAGTGTTTAAATTATTATTGCCTTTGTAATTTGGAGGCCTTATGAGGCAAATAACCCACTATTAAGTTAGTGGATGGTTAAATGACTTAATACCCTTATTATTATTTTGTCTTATATGATAAATAAATGGGTAAAATGGGAAATGAATAATTAAGTCATAATTCCATAAAATAAAAACCATGAAAATAGGCCATTATTCATCTTTGTTGGCTGAATGTGTTGAAGAAAAGGAAGCATCCATAGTTTTCTAAGTTTCGGCTAGTTCTAATCTTAATTTAAGGTATGTTTTTGATTGGTTTTTGATGATTTTTATGTTTTTGAGATTGTTGCTTAATCTACTATCAAGCCCATGTTGTAATTTGAGGAATTGATGATGTTTATGAAATATACCATTGATGAACATGTGAGTTCTTGAATGTTTGATAGAGGAAAATGAAAGATATGTGTTTGGTTAAGATAGTTTGTCTTTGGAGTTTTGATGAAATTGTGTGTTTTGGGCTAAATTGAGAAAAGTGTAAATTTAGGGATTAAAATGTGAAATAAATGAAATGTGTGGGCTTGTTTGAACACAAGAAAAATTTGGCTAGGCTTTTGTGAAGAGAAATTATGTGTAATTGATGAATTTATGAAATAAGGACTAAAGTGCCGAAATGTAAAAATGTGAGGGCTATTATGTAAATTGCCCTAAATATGTGTGTTTGGACTAAAATGAATGATTTTTTGATTGAATGGAT
The DNA here is from genome assembly GCA_025506655.1 of Gossypium rotundifolium. Taxonomy (NCBI): domain Eukaryota; kingdom Viridiplantae; phylum Streptophyta; class Magnoliopsida; order Malvales; family Malvaceae; genus Gossypium; species Gossypium rotundifolium. The sequence continues at coordinate 81,927,852 of CP106725.1, forward strand.
TGAATTTGAATGTGTATAGACCAAGAGAGGAGAGGTTCGGCTTGAGATCAAGGTAAAGAAAAAGTGCTCAATTAATCGACCGTATCGGTGTATTGACGTCTGAGGTAGGTTCGGATATAATACTTGCTATTAAACTAGTATCTATGTGATGAATAATGAATAAATGTATATTAATGGAATAAAATGTGTTATGTACGAGTTCGAGTATTGAGGCACTAAGTGTGCGAAACTAAGTTGATTCAGAATTGAATTAGCACTGTGTGTGCGAAACAATAGAAGCTACGACTTTAATGATTAGCACTGTGTGTACGATATCAATATAAGTTCGGTTTAAGATATTAGAACTATGTGTGTGATAACAATTATGTTTTAGTTATGAAATTGGCACTGTGTGTGCGATATCGATATAAGTTTGGTTTAACATATTGGCACTAAGTGTGTGATGACAATTATGTTTCGGTTATGAAATTGGCACTGTGCGTGCAATTTTGATATAAGTTCAGTTTAACATATTGGCACTAAGTGTGCGATAACAATTATGTTTCGGTTATAAAATTGGCACTGTATGTGCGATATCGATATAAGTTTGGTTTAACATATTGGCACTACGTGTGCGATGACAATTATGTTTTGGTTATGAAATTGGTACTAAATGTGCGAATTTATCAGAGGAATAGCAACGGTTGAACTAGAGGAAATATCGAGAAATTGAGTAGCATGAATGGTGAGTAACTATGTGTTGATCAAGGTACGTTTGAACCTAAGTGGTTGATGATAGATTTAAGAGTTGAATGAATAGATATTTGAGTATGTGGTTGAGATTGATAATGTGCTTAGTTGTGTCTTTATCTATGTGATGGTTGGATAGTATGGATAGTGAGTAACTAAGTGTTGGCTAAGGTATGTATGATAATTATGTGTTGTGAATTTGAAAGTAGATGGATAAAATACTATGTGAACATTGAGCATACTTGAGTTGGTGTATCATTGGTAAATTAATCTAAGTGATGGCTTATTTTTGTATATTGACTTGAATTGTTGAATTACATGTATTATATTACGGGCTTATTAAACTTTGGAAAGCTTTCTGTGTGATTTGTTTCTCTACTTTGCAGTGTCAGTAAAGTTAGCTCAGATCCAGGGATCGTCAGCATCTCTATCACACTATCGACAATCTATTTTGATAATCTTGAAGAAGTGTAAATTTGAATATGGCATGTATAGGCTAGTCATTTGGTATATGTTTGAGAAGTAAATAGCCATGTGATTTGGCTAGTTATATGCTAATATATGATGTATGTTTTGAAAATTTAGATGGTAATGAGATGACCTTATGAATGGTAAGTTATTGAGGGAATGATGCTATAGTGATATGGTAATATGGTGGATGAATTATGATTGGTTATGCTTGTGTTTTAGTTGTGAAATTTAGTGCATGAATTGGTATGCTTGAATGTATTTGAAGCAAGAATTGATATTGTATTGAAGCTTGTGAGTTGACCCTTATGTGTGTTGTAAATTTGGCCTTGCAAATGGCCTGTTTTGCATATTGGACAAGAAGCACGGGCATGTGTCCCTGCCATGTGATTTAAGAACTTCTTCTTGGTGTGTTTGGACAGGTTACACGGCCGTGGCCCATGGGCGTGCATGATGGCCGTGTGACCAAGTCAGTGGCTAGCTTAAGGATACACGGCCATGGCACACGAGAGTGGCTAGTGATCGTGGGAATAAGTTAGTATATTGCCTAAGAGTATAGGCACACGGGCGTGCCTGGTGGGCGTGTGAACAAGTCAGTATGTATGCTCTATTTTTGTACGGTCTGGACACATGGGTGTGTCTGGTGAATGTGTGAGACACACAGCCTGGTTGCACGGGCGTTTGACCTCAACAGTATTGAAGAATATCTGAAATTTTAGAAATTTTCATTGGTGTTCGGTTTAGTCCCGACCCTTTTCTAACACGTGTTTAAGGTCTCGTAGACCTTGAAGAGGGACTCTATGGTTGTAAATTGTATGTGTATGATTGAAGAATGACTTCGTGTCGTTAAATAGATGTGAAACGTTTTGATTGTTTGGTAATGCCTCTTAACCCTATTCTGGCGACAGTTTCTGGTTATGGGTGTTACATGTTATTGGTATCAGAGCTACGGTTTAGTCGATTCTCAGACTAACGTAGCGTGTGTGAGTATAGCTATACATGCCATATATGAAATTGTAATAGTGTGATGAATTCTTATAGTTGAAAATGTTTTTTTGTATAGCAGATGGATCCCGATCGAGCAGTTGCTGACAATGTAGAGAGTAACGCACCTGCTCCTACTCAAGGGACAGCGCCGGCCACATCTAGGCCAAATGAAAGTAGTGAGGGAGGAGAGGCTAAGCAAGCCTTCTTCCGTATGATGAGTGAGTGGTTCTCGGAGTTTGTTTGAATGAATCCAGCTGCTCCACAACCTCCAGCCCCAAAAATACCTATTGTGCCACAAGTGATAAATTCGATTCGACTGAATAAGCCTCCAGTGGATAAGATTTGTAAGTATGGGGCTGAAGAGTTTAGGGCCACAACTGATGATGATACTGAGCAAGCTGAGTTTTGGCTCGAGAATACAATTCGGGTATTCGATGAGATGTCGTTGACCCGTGATGAGTGCATTAAGTGTTCAGTTTCTTTGTTGAGAGATATAGCTTATAACTGGTAGAAGACATTGACATCAGTGGTTCTGAAAGAGAAAATCACCTGGGATTTCTTTCAAGTTGAGTTCAGAAAGAAGTATATCAGTCAACGATTAATTGATCAGAAATGTAAAGAGTTTCTAGAGCTGAAGCAAGACCGCTTGTCAGTTACTGAGTACGAGCGGGAGTTTGTGAGACTGAGTCAATATGTGAGAGAATGTGTTTCAACCGAAGCTACTATGTGTAAACGCTTTATAGGAGGGTTGAATGAGGATATTAAGTTGTTGGTTGGGATACTCGATATAAACGAATTTGTTGTGTTAGTCGAAAGAGCATGCAAAGCCAATGAGCTTAGTAAAGAAAAGAAGAAAGCTGATTTTGAAGCTCGTGATGAAAGAAAAAGATCGATGAGTAAGTTTTCTCAACCGTCGACGAAGATATTTAGAGATACAAACAATCGGTCAAATACTTCATTTGGACATCCGAATAGAGAATGTGCAAGACTAAGTGTTGATTCGAGAACTCAAGTTCCAATAGAATCAAGTGTTGATGGTGCCAAAGTAACAAAATTGAGTGTAGACAATGTGGAAGATGACATGTGAGAGAATGCTGGGGTAAGTACAACAATAGAGTTTGCTATAAATGTGGATCCCGAGATCATTTTATTCGAGACTGCCCAAAGATGAATGAGAAAGAAAATGTTCAGAATGTGAGATCGAGTAACATGATAGCTAGGGGTAGACCACCCAAAAATGCCAGGAATGTGAGTGGAAGCTAGAGAGGGACCACTGATACAATAGTGAGATCGAAGGCGAGAGCACCTACCCGAGCTTATGCTATTCGTGCATGAGAGGGAGCGTCATCGCCAGATGTCATTACTGGTACATTTACTCTATTTGATACTAATGTGATTGCATTGATAGATCTAGGATCTACTCATTCGTATGTGTGTATAAATCTTGTATTAAGTAAGACTCTACCTATTGAGTCTATTGAATTTGTGATTAGAATATCGAACCCCTTAGGCAAGTGTGTTTTGGTGGATAAAATGTGCAAGAACTGTCTGTTGATGTTTTGGGATGATTATTTTTCGGTGAATTTGATGTTGATACCATTCGATGAGTTTGATATAATTCTGGGTATGGATTGGCTCACTTTGCATAATGCTATTGTGAATTGTAAAAGAAATAGTATTGAATTGAAAAGTCAGAACGGTGAGATAGTTCGAATTGAATCTAGTGATATGAAAGGGTTACCAGCTGTTGTATCTGCAATGAAAGCTTTGAACTATATGAGAAAGGATTGCGAAGCCTATCTGCCATATGTGATTGATACAAAAGTATCAAAAAAGAGAGTTAAGGAATCTGATGTGCCAAAAACTACTTTCAGAACGAGGTATGGATATTATGAATTCTTTGTGATGCCTTTCAAACTAACAAATGCTCCTGCAGTGTTTATGGATTTGATGAATCGGATATTCAGACCGTATTTGGATCGCTTTGTTGTAGTATTTATTGATGATATTCTGGTTTATTCTTGTGATAAGACACAACATGTCAAGCATTTGATAATTGTGTTACAGACTCTGCGTGAGAATCATCTGTATGCTAAGTTTAGTAAATGTGAGTTTTGGTTGTGTGAGGTTGGTTTTTGAGGCATATTGTATCAGCTGCAGGAATACTAGTTGATCCGGTTATAATCTCTTCTATTTTAGAATAGAAGCCTTCGAGAAATGTGTTTGAAGTTCATAGTTTTCTGGGACTAGAGAGATATTATAGATGGCTCGTGCAAGGCTTCTCAATGATTGCGACTCCGTTGACGAAGTTGCTATAGAAAGATGTTAAAGTTGAGTGGTCAAAAAACTACCATCAGCGTTTTGAGCAGATGAAAACGTTGTTGACGAAAGCGCCAGTGTTAGTTCAGCCTAAATTGGGCAAAGAAAATTATAGTTTACAGTGATACGTCGTTAAATGGTTTGGGCTGCACGCTGATGCAAGTAGGCAAAGTCAGTGTTTATGCTTCGAGGCAGCTAAAGCCAGATGAAAAGAACTATCCGACGCATGACCTTGAATTAGTCGCAATTGTGTTTGCGTTAAAGATTTGACATCACTACTTATTTGGTGAGAAATGTCGTGTTTATACCGATCATAAGAGTTTGAAGTACTTGATGACTCAGAAAGAATTGAATTTGCGACAGAGAAAATGGTTAGAGTTGTTGAAAGACTATAAACTTGTAATTGATTATCATTCAGGTAAAACTAATGTTGTAGCTGATGCTTTGAGTCAAAAGTTTTTATGTGCCTTACGAGCTATGTGTACTCAGATAGATCTAAGTGATGATGATTCAGAAAAGTGATGATGAAATGATAGCAAAATGAGATCAATATGATTTGATTTTGGATTTAGAGTTTTGAGTTGATAGTGATGATTGTTTGAGATTTAGAGATCTGATTTGTGTTCCGATGAATTTAGAGTTTATTCAGTTAATCTTGAATGAAGCTTATAATAGTCGTTTGACTGTACATCCGAGAAGTATGGAAATGTATAACGATCTGAAACAGCTTTATTGTTGGCATGATATAAAAAGAGACATCTCTGACTATGTGTCGAAATGATTAGTTTGTCAGCAAGTTAAAGCTAAAAATCAGGTCCATCTGGTTTGTTATAGACTTTGTGACAGGATTGCCTTTGTCTCTGGGAAAGAAAGATGCAATCTGGGTGATAGTTGATAGATTGATGAAGTTAGCTCATTTTGTTCTGATGAGAACAAATTATTCGCTTGATTGATTGGCTGAATTATATATATTACTGAAATTGTGAGATTTACGGAGTTGAAGAGGCTACGTGGGAGCTTGAGAATGTTATGAGAGAGCAATATCCACATTTATTCACTGGTAAGATTTTTGGGGGAGAAAATCCCTAACGGGGAAGTGTTGTAACAACCCAGTTTGGACCCTAGTCGAAACAGTGGTTTTGAGACCACAAATTTGGGGTCGAAAATAATATTTTAATGTTATATTTTGAGTTGATTCTATGTGATATAGTCTGTGTGAAAATTCTGTGTGGTAATTTTATCGACTGTGTGTTAAATTACGGAAAAAGGATAAATTACGGAAAAAAGACCTAATTGCATAAAGTGTAAATGCTATGTGCCGATTGTTGAGTGTTTAAATTGTTGTCTTTGTAATATGGAGGACTTATGAGGCAAATAACCCATTATTAAGTTAGTGGATGGTTAAAGGACTTAATAACCTTATTATTATTTTGTCTTATATGATAAATAAATGGGTACAATGGGAAATGAATAATTAAGTCATAATTTCATAAAACAAGAACCATGGAAATAGGCCATTATTCATCTTTGTTGGTCGAATGTGTTGAAGAAAAGAAAGCATCCATGGTTTTCTAAGTTTTGACTAGTTCCAAGCTTAATTTAAGGTATGTTTTTGATTGATTTTTGATGATTTTTATGTTTGTGAGATTGTTGCTTAGTCTACTATCAAGCCCATGTAATTTGAGGAATTGATGATGTTTATGAAATATACCATTGATGAACATGTGAGTTCTTGAATGCTTGATGGAGGAAAATGAAAGATATGTGTTTGGTTAAGATAGTTTGTCTTTGGAGTTTTGATGAAATTGTGTGTTTTGGGATAAATTGAGAAAAGTGTAAATTGAGGGATTAAAATGTGAAATAAATGAAATGTGTGGGCTTGTGTGAACACAAGGAAAATTTGGCTAGGCTTATGTGAAGAGAAATTATGTGTAATTGATGAATTTATACAATAAGGACTAAAGTGTCGAAATGTAAAAATGTGAGGGCTATTATGTAAATTACCCTAAATATGTGTGTTTGGACTAAAATGAATGATTTTGTGATTGAATGGATTGAATTTGAAAGTGTATAGACTAAGAGAGGAGAGGTTCAGATCGAGATTAAAGCAAAGACAAAGCGCTCGATTAATTGACCGTATCGGTGTATTGACGTCTGAGGTAAGTTCGGATAAATACTTGCTATTAAACTAGTATCTATGTGATGAATAATGAATGAATGTATATTAATGGAATAGAATGTGTTATGTACGAGGTCGAGTATTGAGGCACTAAGTGTGCGAAACTAAGTTGATTCAGAATTGAATTAGCACAATGCGTACGAAACAATAGAAACTACGGCTTTAATGATTAGCACTGTGTGTGTGATACCGATATAAGTTCGGTTTAAGATATTGGCACTAAGTGTGCAATAACAATTATGTTTTGGTTATGAAATTGGCACTGTGTGTACGATACCGATATAAGTTCCGTTTAACATATTGGCACTAAGTGTGCGATAATAATTATGTTTCGGTTATGAAATTGGCACTGTGTGTGCGATACCGATATAAGTTTGGTTTAACATATTGGCACTAAGTGTACGATAATAATTATGTTTCGATTATGAAATTGGCACTATGTGTACGATACCGATATAAGTTTGGTTTAACATATTGGCTCAAGTGTGCGATGACAATTATGTTTTGGTTATGAATTGGCACTAAGTGTGCGAATTTATCAAAGGAATAGCAAAGGTTGAACTAGAGGTAATATCGAGAAATTGTGTAATATCCTAAAATTTGAGTATCTTTTGTGTTGGCGTGGGTATGAATTTTTGTGTGTTAGCATAGTCTTGTGAAGGCTTGATTTTATTTAGGAAGCTAAAATAAGTTTTAGTATGGTTTATTTAATGAAGTGGATTAAGTGAGTTTGACACTTAAGTTAATTTAAGTGTTAAATTAAAGCACATGAGGAGTTAGTGGCAAAGTGGTTATGGCGTTTGGATGGTTGCTTGAGGATAGAGGTTCAAGTAGCATGTTTAGCATTTTGAAGGTTTATTTTTGAATCTTTGCTTTGATGGACGGTCAAACTTATTTATGATAGGTTGGACTCTTAACTTTTGGTAAGTTGAATATTTGTTTAAGGAAAGCATGAAATTGGGGATAAGAATCTTAAGGTTTTGGTATGATGAGGGGACAAAAGGCATGGAATATAGAGGATGTTATGGAAAGTATTCCTAGGCCTTTAGTGCATGTATGTGGACTGCATGGGTGTTTAGGGGGTAATCGAATGTTGTTAGGTGGTTTGGGGGTATAGTTAGCCAACTTTTGCATTTGTGCATCTTTTGGTATTGTTTTTCTTTCTCTCCAAAAAAACTCCCACCTTGGCCGAATGTCTATTGTGCTTTTGGTGCAAATTTGCCTTTGATTTTAGCCTTATTTTGTTTGAACCAAATACCATTTTCTTTCTTTCATTTGCTCTTTTGAAACCGGCTACAATTGAACTTTGTGCATTTTGTGCACTTTCTTTTTGGCAAAGAAGTGTTTGGCCGAACCTCTCTCCCATATTTCTCTCTTTTCTTCTCTTGAGATTGGTTCATAATCACATTTTCTTTTATTCTCTCTTGGCCGAATTTCTCTCTTCTCCAAACTCCCTTTTCTTTTCTCCATTGTTGCTAAAATCGAACACACTCTCTCTCTTTCATTCTCTTTTCTACTCACATACTTTCTCACTTTTATACACATATCTTTCTTCTTTCATAACCATATTACCGAAACTTCCCACTCTCTTTAAGTCTTTGTTTTGGCCGAATATGCAAGGGTAGATTCTCTTTGGTTTTTCTCCAATCAATTTTGGATAATAGGTAAGTATTCATGATCGTATGTCCTTCAATTCTTTTCTCTTTTCCAAGTTATTTTCTTGTGGACAAAGGCCTAATCTTTAGGCATTGGTTTGCAAGGTTCTAACCATTCTAGGAACCGATTTCTTATAGGCTCCTCGGGACATTGGAAGCAATCAATCTAAGCCTCATATCTTGACTATCGCTTTGGGTAAGTTTAGGTAAGACTTGGTTTTCAAGTGATAACTCATTGATTTAGTGGTAGGCGAATGGCCTTTATTTATAATTTAAGTGTTGGCCGATTGTAGGACAAGGTGATCTAGTGCGATAGATCGGATCTCCTAAGTTAGTTCTTGCTTTGGTGAAAGGTGTGTATCTTACACACTTTATAACTTGGTTTATATATGTATTTATGTGTGTTATAACTAATCATATTATGAAAGTGGGAAAACGATGAGATTTGGATATGATACCATGATGGTATGAATGAGGATTCGTAAGTCCATTTCGATATGTTGTAAATACATGTGGATAGAAATCATGATCTACGATTTATGATATATTTGTTATGAGATACATATCAAAGTATATTGACATGATTTGTTTATTTATTGCATTGGCATGGGCAATATGAGAGGAGGGGAAGATTGATATTGTGACTTGGTCACCGGTGATTTGGTATCACATTCGTGTCTTGGACACCGTGAGGTTTGGTACCTCCAGTGATTTGGTATCACATTCGTGTCTTCGGACACCAGATGTTTGGAACTTCCAGTGATTTGGTATCACATTCGTGTCTTCGGACACCAGAGGTTTGGCACCTCATAGCGACTCGTCCTCGTGGTTAACACCACCATGGGTTGGCCCCACTTTTGAGATATGGGATTGTCGCCATGATTTGGTATCACACGGGTTGGCCCCACGATGGATTATTCGTGACTTTGGTCACCAAAGTGATTTGGTATCACATTTATATCGTGACTTCGGTCACTGGTTTGGCACCACCGGTGGTTTGGTACCACACGGGTAGAAAAGGAGTTATGGATGGCTAGGTTGGGTGCATTATACATATATGTTGCTTTGTTATAATTTGTGTAAGTATGTGGTATTTACCCGGAGAGGAATATGCATCGAGTCTTGGTGACTCACCTTCTCCTTATCTTTTCGTGTGATTCGTGAGTTTGCGGATGAGGAGCCGGATGAACTCGAGGAGGCCATGCAATAAAATTTGGTTTTACTTGAACTTCCATTTGGGTACTTTATTTTAATTTGGTTTCCATATTTTTATGGATTTGTAATAAGGCCTGTTTAATTATGTTTTGGATTATTTTTATGTTTTGAATATGTTTAAAATATGGCTTATAAATTACTTGGTTAATTTAATAATTGAGCCCAAAGTTTTCTAAATTAAAACTCGCAATGGTTTTAAAAATCTTACCATCGGGTAACATGAATAGTTCAATAGTAAAATTACAAGTTAAATGTTTTCAAAAATTAAGTGATGTCCAAAATTCAAGTTTCTATACTCAATTGCAAAAGGATTTTCAAAATGATATTTCAATTTTCTTAAAAAGATATAAATGTTTTCTATCCTATGATTTATCAACTAAGTTTTAAAGTTTTATGTAATTTCGAAGAAAATTTCAGTTTTTAACTTATTTTCGACAAATAAAGAATTACAAAGAGTTTTTCACAAAAATTTAATTGTTAATTCGATTCTTTCAAAAAAATATTTTCCTTAGTGACATACCAGATTCGGTCGTGGCGTATTGACCGGGTTTGGGGTGTTACAAATTGGTATCAGAGCTAAGTTCAAAAGCTCGGCTGTGGGCCCAAGGCCCAAAATGATTTGAAGTATGGTTTTAAAATGTTTTTGTTGAAAATTTTATGGTTGGAAAGGCATGGCCCCAGTCTCCCAAGATCAATCCGCTACAGTAAGTACATCAAAACTGTTGATTTTGATGATATGATTTTAGTGATGTTGATATGACTATATAGTAGTAGGAACTACTTTAGAGACCCAAAACTATAGGTTTGGTGTACTCGCAAAACAACCTCTTAATAAAATTTTTCATAAAACTGTGCTTTAAAGAAAGTGGAATAATGACTAATGCATAAAACTTTTAAATCAGATAAGTCGAGACTTTAGATATGAGTACTCAAGGTCGAGGTCGTGTTATGCGTGGACGTGGTCGTGGTAGGATGGCTGTGTCTGAGCCAATGAGGTTGGGTCAAGGATCCGAGAATGAGGTACCACCAGTTCCACCACCAGCGGTTGGAGTTGAACATCAGGATCAAACGGGGGATGACGCAGTGTCTCGTGCAATGTCATGCGAGTTCTTGAGAGGGTAGTTGGAGTAGGTGGAGGGCGGAGCTCGTAAATCTATACTGAGCGACTCGAGCCAACGAGCCGAGGTATTTCGAGGTGTTTGGTGTAGCTCCCTACCGGTGAATATTGGTTAGAGGCGATTTGAGCGAATCATGGATGATCCGGATTTGAATGCCGAGGAAAAGTCGAAAGGGATTGTATCGCTTCTTCGTGATTTAGTCATATCGATGGTGGCTCACGGTTCGAATGGTGTCAGAATGAGGATCTCACTTGGGACTTCTTTAAGGCAACGTATCAGAAGAAATATATTGGGTCTAGTTATGTTGATGCGCAGCGTAAGGCATTTCTGAATTTGGTCCAAGGGAGTAAATCCGTATCAGAGTATGAGGCTGAATTCTTAAGATTGAGCCGTTATGCTGGAGGTATTGTGGCTTCGGAGCATGAGCGATGTGTCCGATTCGAAGATGGTTTGAAGGAAGAGCTGAGATTGTTGATTGCTCCACATCAGGAGCGAGAGTTTGCTGCTTTGGTGGAAAAGGCTAAGATAGCCGAAGGAATAAAGGAATCTGGAAGGCAGAGCTATGACCGGAATAAGCATAAGAGAGGATATGGATCATCTGGGTCAGCTGGTAATGTTTAGAAGAGGGCTAGGCAAAATGGGCCGAATCAGTATGGGAGGCCTGTTACTACTAATCAGGGACCAGCACGGTGTAACCGATGTAGGAAATTTCATTGGGGCGAATGTTGGACCGGAGGAAAAGGCTGCTTCGAGTGTGGTTCGCTAGATCATCGTGTGAGAGACTGTCCACGTAAGCAAGCCAGGAATCAATCTGAAGGTCATGGTCGTGTTCAGTTCAGAAAGGAGGGACCGTCACCGTAGAGAGGTCGTGGTAATGGTAGAGGAGGTAATGGTTCTAGTCGAGGCCGCAGAGCATCTGGCAGAGATGCAAGCAACACTGAGGCAAGACAGCCTAGTTTGGTGTATGCTACGAGACGTCGAGAGGAGGGCGATGCACCGTATGTCATAACCGGTACGTTCTTAATCTTTGGTGTTCCATATACTGCTTTGATAGATGTGGGTTCGACACATTCGTATGTTGCTAGTAGTATAGTTGAGACTATGAACCTAAATTCTGAGATTTCTTCTAGGAAGATGACAATACTTAGTCCTCTAGGTCACTCTGTAGAAGTAGATAAGCTATATAGAAATGTACCTCTAGAACTTCAAGGGGTAGTGTTCGTAGCTGATATGATGGAACTGCCGTTTGAGGAGTTCGATCTGATTCTTGGGATGGACTGGTTGGTTAAGTACCAGGCAAGTTTGGATTGCGCTGCTAAGCGCATGGTTTTGAAGAGAGCGGAAGGTGAAGAAGTGGTCATGATAGGTAATAGAATAGATTATCTATCTAACATGGTATCTGTATTGAAAGCTATGAAGATGGTCAGGAAGGGCTGTGAGGCATTTGTGGTTCATGTGTGTGCTTTGGAAGCTAAGGAGTCTCCTGTGGGAAATGTTCGTACTGTAAAGGATTATGCTGACGTATTTCTTGAAGAACTTTGGGATTGCCTCCGGATCGTGAAGTCGAATTCGGTATAGATCATTATCTTAACAATAGCCGGTGTCTATAGCTCCATATAGGATGGCACCGAAGGAATTGATGGAATTGAAGGCTCAGATTTAGGAGTTGTTGGATCAAGGTTTCATTCGACCAAGTGTTTCGCCTTGGGGAGTGCCGGTACTTTTTGTCAAGAAGAAGGATGGTTCGATGCGGATGTGTATAGACTACCGCCAATTGAATAAGCTGACGATAAAAAACAAGTATCCTTTGCCGAGGATAGATGATTTGTTTGATCAGCTTAAAGGGGCCGTGGTTTTCTCCAAGATTGATTTAAGGTCTGGATATCAACAGCTAAAGGTGAAAGAGGCTGATATCCATAAGACGGCATTTCGCACTCGGTATGGGCACTACGAGTTTCTGGTGATGCCATTTGGGTTAACTAACGCGCCGGCAGCATTCATGGACATGATGAATTGGGTTTTCCAGCAATTTTTGGATCAGTTTGTTGTGGTATTTATAGACGATATTTTGGTATACTCAAAGTCAGAGGAGGATCATGATGCGCATTTGCGAGTAGTGTTGCAGATTTTGAGGGAAAAGCAACTTTTAGCCAAATTTAGTAAGTGCGAGTTCTGGCTTAGGGGGGTGACTTTCTTGGGTCATATTGTATCAGCCGAGGGGATTAGAGTGGATCCTCGGAAGATTGAGGCGATGTTGGATTGGAAGCCGCCTAAGTCGATGGTCGAGATTCGAGTTTCCTAGGTCCAGCGGGTATTATCGAAGGTTTGTGGAAGGATTTTCTTTGATCGCCGCACCTATGACTAAGTTGTTGAGGAAAGGAGTTCCATTTGTGTGGAACGAGAAGCGAAGAAAGTTTTGACAAGTTGAAGAAGATTCGATGAAGCTCCGCTTTAATTCAACCCGAGGCGTGCAAGGAATTCACGGTGCCATCGTGATGCATCACATCTTGGTTTGGGATGTGTCTTGATGAGGAAGGAAAGTAGTGGCTTATGCATCTCGACAGTTGAGACCACATGAGGTTAATTATCCGACGCATGACTTGGAATTAGCAGCAGTGGTTTTCGCTTTGAAGATTTGGAGACACTATTTGTACGGAGAGAAGTCGATAGTCTACACGGATCACAAGAGTCTTAAGTATCTTCTGACTCAGAAGGATTTGAACTTGAGACAGCGTAGATGGATTGAGTTGTTGAAGGACTACGACTGTTCGATTGAGTATCATCCCGGCAAGGCTAATGTGGTGGCAGACGCGTTGAGCCATAAGGTTGTATCTGACTTAAGATGGATGTTTGCTCGTCTTAGCTTATATGACGATGGAAGTCTTTTGGCTAAATTGCAAGTCAAGCTGACTTGGTTAGAGCAAATCAAGGAGAAACAGTTAGAGGATGATGGTTTGAATGATCGGAGATTGCAAGTTCAGAACAGAGGTTTAGAGAATTATAGTTTGTCCAGTAATGGAGTTCTGTGTTTTTAAGGGAGAGCTTGTATGCCGAAGGATGTAGAGTTGAGGCAAAAAATTCTTTGGGATGCACATAGCAGCCCATATGCTATGCATCCCGGAGGTAGCAAGATGTATCGGGATTTGAGAGAGCGATTTTGGTGGCTGTGTCCAAGCAAGGAGGTAGCCGAGTTTGTGGGTAAATGTCGACGTGTCGCCAGGTCAAAGTCGAACATCGATTGTCATCTCAGGTTACTTCAACGGTGAAGATTCCACAATGGAAGTGGGAAAGAATCACTATGGACTTTGTCGGTGGATTACCTCTTACACCTAGTAAGAAGGATTCAGCTTTGGGAGATTGTAGATCATCGACCAAGTCACTCATTTCATTCCTGGTAGGGTAGATTACTCGCCTGAGGTTAGCTAAGTTGTATGTGGTGAGATAGTGAGGTTGCACGGTGTGCCAGTGTCGATCATCTCAGATAAAGATCCCAAATTTACGTCGAGGTTTTGGAGAGCGTTATATCAGGCTTTGGGTACGTGGTTGGATTTCAAGATCAAGATTTCATCCTGACCGACGGGCAATGAAAGGTCATTCAGATTTTAGAGGATATGCTGAGAGGATGTGTTTTGGACTTCCGAGGCAGCTGGGAAGAGTTTTTGCCGTTAGCTGAGTTCGCATACAACAATAGTTATCAGGCAAGTATTAAGATGGCACCATATGAGGCATTGTATGGTAGGAAGTGTCGCACACCTACATGTTGGACAGAGTTGGGTGAGCGTCAGATGTTAGGACCAGAGTTGGTTGTGAAAACTGAGGATAAGGTGAAATTGATTCAGGCTCATTTGAAGGAAGCTTGAGAGGCGTAAGTCTTATGCCGATCTCAAGCGGAGGATATAGAGTTTGCCGTGGGTGATGAGTTTTTCCAAGGTCTCGCCATGGAAGAAAGTGTTAAGATTTGGGAGAAAAGGCAAGTTAAGTCCAAGGTTCATTGGGCCGTTTAAGGTGTTGAGACGAGTGGGACCAGTAGCTTATCAGCTTGAGTTGCCAGCAGAATTGAGCCAGATTCACGATGTGTTTCATGTCTCTATGCTTAGACACTATCGTTCTGATCCATCGCATGTCGTGGCAGTAGAGGAAATAAAAGTGAGTCCAAATTTGAAGATAGAAGAAGAACCTGTGCAGATTCTTGATCGAGATGTAAAAGTTCTGCGGAGGAAGACAGTTCCTTTAGTGAAAGTCTTATGGCGGAATCATGGCGTGGAAGAAACTACTTGGGAACCGGAGGATGCGATGAGTCAGCAGTATCCTCAACTCTTTTGATCAGGTAATTTCGAGGATGAAATTTCTTAAGGGGGTAGAATTGTAATATCCTAAAATTTGAGTATCTTTTGTATTGGCGTGGGTATGAATTTTTATGTGTTAGCATAGTCTTGTGAAGGCTTGATTTTATTTAGGAAGCTAGAATAAGTTTTAGTATGGTTTATTTAATGAAGTGGATTAAGTGAGTTTGACACTTAAGTTAATTTAAGTGTTAAATTAAAGCACATGAGGAGTTAGTGGCAAAGTGGTTATGGCGTTTGGATGGTTGCTTGAGGATAGAGGTTCGAGTAGCATGTTTAGCATTTTGAAGGTTTATTTTTGAATCCTTGCTTTGATGGACGGTCAAACTTATTTATGATAGGTTGGACTCTTAACTTTTGGTAAGTTGAATATTTGTTTAAGGAAAGCATGAAATTGGGGATAAGAATCTTAAGGTTTTGGTATGATGAGGGGACAAAAGGCATGGAATATGGAGGATGTTTTGGAAAGTATTCCTAGGCCTTTAGTGCATGTATGTGGACGGCATGGGTGTTTAGGGGTGGCGAAAGTTGTTAGGTGGTTCGGGGATAGTTAGCCAACTTTTGCATTTGTGCATCTTTTGGTATTGTTTTCTTTCTCTCCAAAAAACTCCCACCTTGGCGAATGTCTATTGTGCTTTTGGTGCAAATTTGCCTTTGGTTTTAGCCTTATTTTGTTTGAACCAAATACCATTTTCTTTCTTTCATTTGCTCTTTTGAAACCGGTTACAATTGAACTTTGTGCATTTTGTGCACTTTCTTTTGGCAAAGAAGTGTTTGGTAGAACCTCTCTCCCATATTTCTCTCTTTTCTTCTCTTGAGATTGGTTCATAATCACATTTTCTTTTATTCTCTCTTGGCCGAATTTCTCTCTTCTCTAAACTCCCTTTTCTTTTCTCCATTGTTGCTAAAATTGAACACACTCTCTCTCTCTTTCATTCTCTTTTCTACTTGAAACACCCCAAACCCGACCTAAAAAGTCTAACCGGATTTGGTATGTTCCTCGAGTAAAACTAAAGCAAATTATCGTTTTTAAGAAAAACTTGATGATTTTGTAGAAAACAGAGTAACTTAACATTTTAGGTTGAAAACAAATTTGTAAAGTAAAATTTATATCTTTTAAAAACATTATTTGTAGGAGGAATTGATAAGTCAAAAGAAAACCACATTTAAGGAAATTACTTTAAAATATATATATATATATATATATTAGTTGACAAAACATTTTGAATTATTATTTATCGAAAACCATTTAGTTATTTAATAGTTATTGTTCATGGCAAAATAAAAGAAAATCCAAACACAAAATTAAAGATAGTTTATAGTGGCCTTATTACATAAAATTGGCAAACCCATAATAAAGTCTAAATAATAATAATTAACTTAATAAGTTTAAGTAGGAAAATTTCCAAACTTCATTGTTTGAGCTTTGGCCACCTCGAACTCCTTGCTGACCCAATCCATCGCACTACGAATTATCTGAAAAGTTATCCGATAAAAAAAATGGGTGAGTTATAAACTCAATGTGCAACATATACATCAAAAAGCCCATTTGATTAAGCCTTTAAGCCCATTAATTACACATATGGCCATAGGCCCATTTAAGTCATATTTGGCTCAAAAGCCCATATCATGGCAGATCGAAAAATAATCATTCAATATTACATGGTTATGTAAATGAAATGAAATGCAAGCCCGGCCCACCTAAATATCTATCCGCTACACACCACCCGTACCAACCAACACACCGTGGGGATTACTAAATCGACCCTCCATCCGCTACACACCATCGAAGGCAGTTGCTGCAGTCAACATGCACATCGCCCTTATAATATTGTGGCAAAGCCACCAAACAGATGTGACCGAAGTCACCTGACCGAAGTCCAAATTTCAAATACGTGGCCGGAGTCACCAGATTCACATATGTGACCAAAGTCACCGGATTTCAAATATGTGACCGAAGTCACTGAAGCCAAATATGTGACCGAAGTCACCGGAGTCAAATATGTGACCGAAGTCACCGGAAATGTGGTAAAACCACCAGAATACTTCCTCCTTTATCAAATATACCCATATGCCCATGCACATACATATCAAATCAGATTTTCATGCTATTTACCCCACAAATCATAATATAGTCATGCTTATTCCACTTTTATGCATATAGCAAAATGAACAAAATATTGGGGTAAACATACCTGAATATCATATACCACTGAATGGTATCCAAAATCACAATCATATACATGGTCATATAGTCACATTTAAATATATGTAAATCTTATGAGATTTTTAATGGAAGGTTATACACCTAGTGGCGGTGAGAACAATACTCTCGCTCGTCAACACCTTCTGATTCTCGAACGCAGCTTATTTGTGGTTTTCTCCACTAGATGGATCAAAACAGTGATATTCCACCAACGTAAAGTGGTTCGGTTGTACGCACTACTTCAAATAATCGATCCTCGTTAGCAGAGGGTCCACAACCCGTGGAAAGTCTCTAACCGCCGATCTGATTTCTTCGCTTGTAGTTTGATGGTAAAGGAATGCCTCCTCTCTTCCAAACACTCAGACGGCTCTTTTCTTACCTATCTTGTTGGTCTTAAATCGCCCTAAAAATACGATCGATTAGTAGTCTATCTAAAGAAATCGATATGATCTAAATTAATAACCTTACCTTGATGATTTCGAATGGTCACTTCTTAAGAGTTGTCTACAACAAAGATCTTTGAAAAAAATCTTTTCAAATGATTCGGCCTAGGAGAGAAAATAAAAGATCATGATTCTAAATTTGCCAAAGTAAAAAGAAATGATGAAAATGATTGACAAAACCTTACTTTGAGTTCTTCAAGATTCGGCCTCAAATAAGAAGAAAAGAAGGATTGATGATTCGACTTTAACAAAACGATAAAGGAAAAAGATATTGATTTTTTAGCATAAATAGTTTCGATTTTCAAAGAAATAAAAAGGAGAAAAGAAAATCGAAATAGAAATTGATTCGGTTGACAAAAGAGATAAGAATGATGTTGATTCTCAAAAGAAAAGTGATTGGTTTTGGAACCTATGCACATTCGGCCAACGGGTAAAAATTGAAGAAAAGTGGTTCTTGAACCTTTGTAGTTTCGGCAAAGAGGGAAAGAGAAGAGAAAAATAGGATGAAAAATAAAAATAAAAGGAGAAATGATCAAAGAGAGTAAATGGGTTTCGGCTATGGAAGAAATTGAATAAAGAAAAGTTTTTGGTAATGGTCAAGTGAGAAAAGATGAAAGAAAATGCCTTCAAAAGTGGTAATATTTTGGTACTAAAAAGAGAGAAAATCTTGAGAGGAAAAGAAGAAAAAGAGTACCAATTTGGCCAAATATGATAGCCAAAACAAAACAAAGTTTTCACCTAATGCAAAAGATAATTTCGGTTTGGAAGAAAGATTTTGGAGAAAGGAGAAAAGATGGACAATTTGCTAGGATTTTTGGCCAACTAGCACCCTAATGGCTACACTAAATTTTGGTCAACCTTAGCCAACATCATCCCCCTTTTTCCTCCTTGTTTCTTCCCCATCATATCCAAAATTTCCAAGACAATTATTCACTCCCTTAGCCCTTCATGCCGTCTAGGTTCATGGTCAAATGACCATGAACAAACTCCCAAAACATTGCCCAATATCATGCCTTTTGCCCCCCTCATCTTATCATCAACTTATGATTCCATACCATAAGTTTCTAGCTTCCTTTTCACATGGTCAAATAGCCAAAATTAAGAGAATACTCATCCACTCTAGAACATTCTTGGCCGACACTAAAGGGAAGGAAACAAAATAAAATCCTCCCTAATGCTAACTAGGAGATTGAACCTCACTCCTCAAGCACACATCCATGCATCCTAACCACTTTGCCAATTACTCAACTTATGCTAGAAACCTCTTGTCATTAATTTTAAAGCCTAACTTGCTTAGCTCTCTCTTAATTATTAGAAATTAAAAGTTTCACTAAGCATTCACTTAATTAATGAAGCTCAAATAACTTCCAAAATACACTCAATAATAATTAAGCATGCAACATCATTCGTTAAGTAGAAAATGCATAACCCCTAATTATCGGGATGTTACGCTTCTACCCTTAAAATAATTTCGTCCTCGAAATTACCGGCCGAATAAGTGAGGGTATTGTTGTCGATCGCTTCTTTCCGTTCCCACGAAGCTTCTTCCGATCCATGATTACGCCATAAAACTTTGACGAGAGGAACTGACTTTCTCTGTAAAACCTTTACATCTCGTTCTAGAATTTGAATTGGCTCCTCTTCATATGACAAATCTGATCTTAATTCCACCACCTCAACTGGCACTACATGAGATGGATCCGACCGGTAACGGCGTAACATTGAAACATGGAACACATCATGCATTTGCTTCAATTCAAGGCAAATCTAATCGATATGCCATGATCCGACCCGCTTCACAATCCGATAAGGTCCAATGAACACAGGACTTAGCTTCCTTTGCGCCCAAATCTCATCACCTTTTTCCAAGGTGAAACCTTTAGGAAAACTTGGTCCCCACAAGAAACTCTATTTCTTTCCGCTTAAGATCTGCGTATGATTTTTGTCTCGGATGCTTCCTTTAACCGAGCCCGGATTACCTTAACCTTTTCTTGATTCGGTCACTATTTCGGACCCAAAATCGATGTTCCCTAATTCATCCAACACGTAGGAGTGCGACACTTCCGTCCATATAGTGCTTCATATGGTGCCATCCGAATCATGGATTGAAAACTGTTGTTGTATGCAAATTCGCCAGCGGTAAGAATTCCTCCCAACTTCCCTTGAAATCTATCACACATCCCTTAACATATCTTCTAAGATTTGATTACTCTTTCAGACCGACCGCCGACCGAGGATGAAATGTCCGATCGAATCCAATCGGTGCCCAAAGCCTGATGCAATGCTTTCCAAAATCGCGACGTAAATCTCAGATCTCTATCCGAAATAATTGACAACGGCACTCCATGCAATCTCACAATCTCAGCCACATATAACTTCTCCAATTTCTGCAAAGAGTAATCAATCCGAACTGGGATAAAATGTGCGATTTCATCAATCGGTCCACTATCACCCATACTGAGTCTTTCTTAGTAGGCGTAAGAGGAAGCCCACTAACAAAGTCCATGGTGATTCTCTCCCACTTCCATTGTGGAATCTTTATCTACCAAGCAATCCGAAGGTACTTGATGTTCACCTTAACTTGTCGACATGTTAAACACTTTCCCACTAATTCAGAACTTCTCGCTTAAGTCCGTGCCACCAAAATTGATCTCGCAAATCTCGGATAATTTACTTCCTCCGGGATGCATAGCATAGGGGCTACCATGCGATTCCTGAAGTATCTTTTGCCTCAACTCCTGATCCCTTGGCATACAGACTTTACCTTTAAAACACAATACCCCGTCACTATTAATACCAAAATCTTCCACTTTCCCACTCTGCACCTGTCGAAGCTTTTCACTCAGATCTTCATCTACCAATTGCCTCTCTTTCACTTGACTTAACCATGTCGGCTTAACTTGTAGTTCTGCCAACAAGCTTCCATCATCGTAAAGACTAAGATGTGCAAACATTGCTCTCAAATCTGACACCACTTTTCGACTTAGAGCGTCTGCCACCACATTCACCTTGCCCGAGTGGTACTCGATAGAACAGTCGTAGTCTTTCAACAACTCTATCCACCTTCGTTGCCTTCAGTTCTTTCTGAGTCAGTAGATATTTCAGACTTTTGTGGTCCGTGTATATCACTGTCTTTTCTCCATATAAGTAATGTCTCCAAACCTTAAGAGCAAAGACTACAGCTGCCAACTCCAAGTCATGCGTCGGGTAATTAATCTCGTGCGATCTCAACTGCCGAGACGCATATGCAACTACCTTTTCGTCTTGCATCAGAACACATCCTAATCCGGTGTGAGAAGCGTCACAATACACGACGAAATCCTTCCCTGCCTCAGGCTGGATCAAAATCGGAGCTTCAGTCAAAACTTTCTTGAGCTTCTCAAAACTCTCTTGCTGCTTATCAGTCCACATGAAAGGTACTTCCTTTCTCAGCAACTTCGTTAAAGGTGCAGCTATCGATAAGAATCCTTCAACGAATCTTCTGTAGTATCCTACTAATCCCAAGAAACTGCGAACCTCCGTTACGGACTTAGGTGGTTTCCAATCTAGCACAGCCTCAATCTTTCGAGGATCCACCCTTATCCCTTCTGCCGACACTACATGGCCTAAAAATGCAACTTCTTTCAGCCAAAATTCACACTTGCTGAATTTGGCATACAGCTTCTTTTCCCTTAAAACTCGTAACACAATTCGAAGATGCTCGTCATGTTCCATCTCGGACTTAGAATAAACCAGGATTTCGTCTATGAATACCACGACGAATCCAAGTAGGGCTGAAAAATTCGGTTCATCATATCCATGAACGCAGTTGGGGCATTCATCAATTCGGATGGCATTACCAAAAATTCATAATGCCCATATCTAGTTCGGAAAGTCGTCTTATGGATATCCGCTTCTTTCACTTTAAGCTGATGATACCCCGACCTTAGATCAATCTTTGAGAATACTGCATGACTCCTTTAAGTCGATCGAACAAGTCGTCGATCCTTGGCAAAGGATACTTATTCTTGATGGTCAGCTTATTTAACTGCCGGTAATCTATACACATCCTCATCGATCCGTCCTTCTTCTTCACGAATAGGACCGGTGCTCCCCATGGAGACACACTAGGTCGAATAAATCCATGATCAAGCAACTCCTGAATCTGAGCCTTAAGCTCAACTAATTCCTTCGGTGCCATTCTATATGGAGCAATAGAAACCGCACTGCCTGTGCAATAAATCAATCCCGAATTCTACCTCACAATCCGGAGGCAAACCTGGAAGTTCTTCTGGAAAAACATCTACAAATTCCTTCACTGTCCTGACTTCATTAGCAGTTGTCTCCTTAGCCTCCAAAGCATTCACTAACATCAGGAAGGCTTCACATCCCTTTCTAACCATCTTTTTCGCCTTAAGAGCGGATACTACATTAGATAAGTAGTTCCGTCTCTCACACATTACTACAACTTCTTTGTCATCAAGAGTTCTTAAAGACATCCGCTTAGCAGCACAATCCACATTTGCACGGTACTTTACAAGCCAGTCCATGCCTAAGATTAGGTCGAATTCTCCGAATGGTAACTCCATTAAATCAGCCAAAAACTGTATCCCTTGAACTTCTAAAGGCACTTACTTAAAAAGTTTGTCTACAACTCATCGTCATCATCCTAAAGGACTAAGTACGATCATCTTCCTAGGTACGATTTTAGAAGTCACATGCAAAGTCTCGAGATACTTCACTAGCGATATAAGAATGAGTTGACCCTATATCTATCAAAGCAATAAAGGGCAACCTGTAAATCAAAAACGCACCGTGATAACATCAAAAGGCCACATCGCTCTCTCTCTGCGATTTAACCGCATACACCAAACTCGATTGTCTCGCCTCGAGCTACCAACGCCTCGCACGAAATTTCGCGACCTCATCGAACCATTGCCCCTTCCATTTGGACCACGGCCTCTTATCGGCTGCTGTCCACTTCTGTCAGCCTGATTAGCACCCTGACTTGCTGGATGGTTCTTCTCCGAATTCATCGGGCAATCTTTGATCATATGATCCTTCGAACCGCACTTGAAACATCCGCAGGTCTTTTTCCAACATTCTCCTGAGTGCATTTTCCCACATTGAGAACAAGTACGATTTTGTCCACCCGTAGCAGTCTGTTGACCTCGCGGTCCATCATTTCTTGATTTCTTCTAAAATTCTTGACGACCACGAGGACCCAAAGCTTCTCTTATTCTTGCTCTGGCCTCTGTCCGGTTCATCTCTCGGTCCGTTTAGCCTCTTCGGCAATTCTTGCCCTTTCCACTAAGATTGCAAAATCTCTTTCACGGTGTGGAGCAATCATCACTGTAGCTCATCTCTAAGTCCATCTTCAAATCGATACACCGTTCATATTTAGTAGCCACTATCCTCCTGGCATAACGGCTAAGTCGCAAAAATTCTTCTTCATATTCAGCTATCGACTTATTTCCTTGGACCAAATTCAAAAATGTCTTCCTCTGGGAGTCGATGTAGCTAGCTCCAACGTACTTTCCTTCGAATTTCACTTTAAAATACCCCCAATCCAGACGATCCACAGGGGTACTCTCCTTGATAGTGAGCCACCACTGGTAGGCTTCATCACGGAGAAGTGAAATAGCACCTTTCAATTTCTCTTCATCGATGTAGTCTATATCGTCCATGATCCTCTCGACCGCCTCCACCAATATTCACTACATTAGAGCTACTCCGGATACTCCTCCGAAAACCTCGGCTCCATTTGATCTAAGTCTCTACCATCGACTTTCGAGACCCATTTCCGAACTAGCTTCGCTACTGCTCCAAAACTCGCAAACCTGACTTGTGATATCTGCGTCACCTCCTTCATTTTGTTCTTGAAAGTCCACCCCAACGGTAGGTGGTGGAGCTTCATTCTCGGAACCTTGACCAGATCGAATCGGTTCAAACAGATCATTCTTCCTCTTCCACGCCCACGATGACCACGCCCCTAGAACTCATGTCTACTACGCGTATTATCTGCTTTTACAAAAAGTCTTATGTATTAGAGTCTTTTCACTTCTTATTAAAGGAAAGTTTTATGAAAGATATTCATGAGTTTTTCCATAGTAGCACACAAACACCTAAGGTCCATGTCTCTAAAGTGTAGTTCATGCTTAAACTATCATACATATCACATATCGATAAAGTACATACCGATGGATCAAATTTGAGAACTCGAAAGTGCCATGCTCTTATAAAACCATTTAACTTAAGAAAACTTTCAAAAAAAATTTATTTGGGCCAAATTTTGAAAACGTTGTGGGCTTCAAAACCCAAGGCCGAAAGTTTAAAATTGGGCTCTGATACCAAGCTAAAACACCACAAACCCGGCCTAAAAAGCCTAACCGGATTTGGTATGTTCCTCGAGTAAAACTATAGCAATTTATCGTTTTTAAGAAAAACTTCATGATTTTGTAGAAAACAGAGTAACTTAACATTTTAGGTTGAAAACAAATTTGTAAAGTAAAATTTATATCTTTTAAAAACATTATTTGTAGGAGGAATTGATAAGTCAAAAGAAAACCACATTTAAGGAAATTACTTTAAAAAATATATATATATATATATATATTAGTTGACAAAACATTTTGAATTATTATTTATCGAAAACCATTTAGTTATTTAATAGTTATTGTTCATGGCAAAATAAAAGAAAATCCAAACACAAAATTAAAGATAGTTTATAGTGGCCTTATTACATAAAATTGGCAAACCCATAATAAAGTCTAAATAATAATAATTAACTTAATAAGTTTAAGTAGGAAAATTTCCAAACTTCATTGTTTGAGCTTTGGCCACCTCGAACTCCTTGTCAATTCGATCCATCGCACTACTGAATTATCCGAAAAGTTATCCGATAAAAAAAATGGGTGAGTTATAAACTCAATGTGCAACACATACATCAAAAAGCCCATTTGATTAAGCCTTTAAGCCCATTAATTACACATATGGCCATAGGCCCATTTAAGTCATATTTGGCTCAAAAGCCCATATCATGGCAAATCAAAAAATAATCATTCAATATTACATGGTTATGTACATGAAATGAAATGCAAGCCCGCCCACCTAAATATCCATCCGCTACACACCACCCGTACCAACCAACACACCGTGGGATTACTAAATCGACCTCCATCCGCTACACACCATCGAAGGCGATTCTTTGCAGTCAACATGCACATCGCCTTATAATATTGTGGCAAAGCCACCAAGCAGATGTGACCAAGTCACCGATCAAGTCCAAATTTCAAATACGTGACCAAGTCACCAGATTCACATATGTGACCGAAGTCACCGAATTTCAAATATGTGACCAAGTCACCGGAGCCAAATATGTGACCAAGTCACGGAGTCAAATATGTGACCGAAGTCACCGAAATGTGGTAAAACCACCGAATACTTCCTCCTTTATCAAATATACCCATATGCCCATGAACATACATATCAAATCAGATTTTCATGCTATTTACCCCACAAATCATAATATAGTCATGCTTATTCCACTTTTATGCATATAGCAAAATGAATAAAATATTGGGGTAAACATACCTGAATATCGTATACCACTGAATGGTATCCAAAATCACAATCATATACATGGTCATATAGTCACATTTAAATATATGTAAATCTTATGAGATTTTTAATGTAAGGTTACACACCTAGTGACAATGAGAACAATACTCTCTCGCTCGTCAACACCTTCAGATTCTCGAATGACAGTTATTTGTGGTTTTTCTCCACTAGATGGATCAAAACTCGCTGATATTCCACCAACGTAAAGTGGTTCGGTTGTATGCGACTACTCCAAATAACCGATCCTCGTTAGCGAGAGGGTCCACAACCCGTGGAAAGTCTCTAACCGCCGATATGAATTTCTTCGTTTGTAGTTTGATGGTAAAGGAATGCCTCCTCTCTTCCAAACACTCGACGGCTCTTTTCTTACCTATCTTGTTGGTCCTAAATCGCCCTAAAAATACGATCGATTAGTAGTCTATCTAAAGAAATCGATATGATCTAAATTAATAACCTTACCTTGATGATTTGAATGGTCACTTCTTAAGAGTTGTCTACAACAAAGATCTTTGAAAAAATTTTTCAAATGATTGACCTAGAGAGAAAATAAAAGATCATGATTCTAAATTTGCCAAAGTAAAAAGAAATGATGAAAATGATTGACAAAACCTTACTTTGAGTTCTTCAAGATTGACCTTGAATAAGAAGAAAAGAAGGATTGATGATTCGCTTTAACAAAAGATAAAGGAAAAGATATTGATTTTTAGCATAAATAGTTTGGTTTTCAAAGAAATAAAAGGAGAAAAGAAAATCGAAATAGAAATTGATTCGGTTGAAAAAGAGATGAGAATGATTTTGATTCTCAAAAGAAAAGAGATTGGTTTTGGAACCTATGCACATTCGGCCAAGGGTAAAATTGAAGAAAAGTGGTTGTTGAACCTTTGTAGTTTAAGAAAGAGGAAAGAGAAGAGAAAAATAGGATGAAAAGAAAAGAAAAGGAGAAATGATCAAAGAGAGTAAATGGGTTTCGGTTATGGAAGAAATTGAATAAAGAAAAGTTTTGGTAATGGTCAAGTGAGAAAAGATGAAAGAAAATGCCTTCAAAAGTGGTAATATTTTGGTACCAAAAGAGAGAAAATCTTGAGAGGAAAAGAAGAAAAGAGTACCAATTTGGCCAAATATGATAGCCAAAACAAAACAAAGTTTTCACCTAATGCAAAAGATAATTTCGATTTGGAAGAAAGATTTTGGAGAAAGGAGAAAAGATGGACAATTTGCTAGGATTTTTGGCCAACTAGCACCCTAATGGCTACACTAAATTTTCGGTCAACCTTAGCCAACATCATCCCCTTTTCCTCCTTGTTTCTTCCCCATCATATCCAAAATTTCCAAGACAATTAATCACTCCCTTAGCCCTTCATGCGTCTAGGTTCATGGTCAAATGACCATGAACAAACTCCCAAAACATTGCCCAATATCATGCCTTTTGCCCCCCTCATCTTATCATCAACTTATGATTCCATACCATAGTTCCTAGCTTCCTTTTTCACATGGTCAAATAGCCAAAATTAAGAGAATACTCATCCACTCTAGAACATTCTTGGCCGACACTAAAGGGAAGGAAACAAAAATAAAATCCTCCCTAATGCTAACTAGGAGATTCGAACCTCACTCCTCAAGCACACATCCATGCATCCTAACCACTTTGCCAATTACTCAACTTATGCTAGAAACCTCTTGTCATTAATTCTTAAAGCCTAACTTGCTTAGCTCTCTCTTAATTATTAGAAATTAAAAGTTTCACTAAGCATTCACTTAATTAATGAAGCTCAAATAA